>NADL03000736.1:0-600000 GCA_002205965.3 Kappaphycus alvarezii | reverse complement strand
TTTCCATAGTATGAAATAAATTAAGGCCATCAATATGTAGTTTTTGTATGCAAGGGGTTATTCTTAATGATAATGATCTCATGGTCGGGTGGAACACGGTATAAATACTAGTCGCTAGCTGTAATGCTACTTTACTACTGTAAAACTACATTTCCTCTTGCCTTCTTTTGTTGATTATTGACTTAGAAGAGCTTTGTCTTGTTACACTTTCAGTGGCAGCATTGAGGACGTACTGTGGATAGAAAGCAAACAAACTTAGTATTATGCAAGCTTATCAGCTGGAAAGATGTTAGTAAAGTTCAATTGTTTTGCACAATTTTGATTGTGGATGAATGGTAACTTCAATTCACATCATATGGCATGGGAAATTTGGTTTTTGGTATACATTCAACGTTTCTGAAGGGATATGTTTTAAGCATGAACACTTTGCGTCATGGTGTTATACACTTGTTAGTTAACATGGTGGACTTGAGCTTCAAATTGGGATTGGCTTTGGTAAATGCATTGGTCGGGTTGAAGCTTACAGGTAGAAGACATGCGGATGATATGATGCCAAGTAGGATCTTCTCGTGAGCTCGATAAACTTTTTCTGGTATGGACATAACCGGTTCCTGCATGAGGTTGTTCCATAATGTTTCGTTATCTATGTATGCCGCGATGGGAACCTTCTCCTTCAGCAGCTGGAAGACAATTGCACGAAAGTGTTGGAGGAAGCGGAGTGCAAATTAAGCTGCCATGAGTTCAGATTCTTCTGTTGAATGTGTTCTTCTTGTTGTCCTTGAACTCTTCCAATGTCCAGTGTTGAATGAATCGTACTCATCTGCTAGCCCAACCATGAAACCAATTTGCGAGAGCTTCTCTGCCAGCTTTTGGCATGAGCCATCTGAATAGCATCGAATGTAGATTGTGTCAAGATCCAATGGGACATTTACGAGCTTTGTCCATTCATTCGAGTGGATGAATTGGAGTCGCTTCCTTGTGTCAGCAAGTACGAAGAGTGGAAGAATTTTTCCTTGGTGATTTCGTTGCAGTGCTACGCGGGCTTGAATAGAAGACAACGGTGAGGTAGCAATAGATAACCGTGCAATTTTTCCTACGTCGGATCTAAGCTCAGAAAATTCATCAGGTGAGATTTCGGGTTGAAGTTCTGTAGTTGAAGAGTTAGCAAGCGAATCAGATACTTTCATCTTTTCTGCATATGCTGATTATGATATGATGATTGGTTTGTCATTACGAATAATTTCCATTCCTTTGAAATCAAACTGTGGGCCTTTTGCTTCTCTTGACTTGAATCGGCCAGGTATTTTCGCTTCTTCAGATACCTTCGATGAAGGTATCAAAGTTACGGAGTCATCGGTAAATAATGCGGTGACAGCGGGTTGAATTGGACTAAAGAGAAGCGATGGGTCTCATACATACTGATTTTAGTCAACTGAGTTTTGACATAACCAAGGAGTCAATGTCTTTTTCCAATACTTGCCAGCTTCAATATCACCGTACATTTGAGTTATGGCCTGCCAAATGTAGTCCTTCTTCTCTGGGAATGCTTGGTAGTACTAAAGTGTTGTTTGATGTTATACGATTCTCATTGTTTTCATTATTCGAAGGTAAGCCTTTGTGACATCTCTGTTGATGATAGAGAGAGAATGACGTTTTTTAAGAAGTTCTGTGCCTCAGGTTTGAGCCAATGCCAGAAGAAGTCGTAAGGTACTGAGTGAAATCGTAAGGGCATTACCATTGACGGAGTGGCGGAGAAGATTAATATTAGAAGCGCTAACCAATGTGCTCGATGTCGCAGAGGATGATCTGCTGTCGGTGTCCTTTTGGTCTGATGAATTTATTTCAAGGGTTAGAGCTCACATGAATCACTCGTATCTTAGCGTTGGATTTCTTTAACGAATTCCTTGATCATGAATCCAATTTCTTCGAATTCATCATCTTTGAACTTCTTCTTGTCACTCTCTAGTAGCTTGTTTAGGTCCTTACGTTTGAAAAACGTCGATTCTGTGACTCAGTCGGGTCTGTGTTGTCTTTCACATGATCCAACTCAACAATTTTTGTTTCATCTGAATCAATGGTACCAGTTTCTGAATAAGGCACAAAGAGCAGTATGAGACCATCGTAAGTTTGAAATACGTTCGGTTGTGATGGTCTGGATTTTTGAGAATCATAGACGATGAAGTTTGAGTTAAAAGCTCGGAAATAGGGATTCTAGTCAGCGATTTGTCGTCATTTGGAACATATGGTCATTCATTGTAACAGAAGGTCCTTCTTCCGGTCTATCCATGAATCCAATGTCGGGGACATCGTTGTCTCGGATTTCAGGTGGTAATGATATGGAACGAAGTAGAGACGAACTCGAGCTTCGTGAGTTGGCAATATTTTGTTATCAACTGCGATGAAAATAGCGAGTCTGTTGATGGAAGATGCCGTGTCTTTTCTCCATCCGTACTTCTTCTTACGATGAAACCAAACAGTTTGTCCAATGTTGAAGGTATTGAACGAAAAAAATTTAGTTTACAGCTTTCATAACTTTTTCTGCTCGAATACGTTCAGTTTCAGTACGGGAGAGCTCCATGACTGTGATACGTTCTCTGACTGTTTGCCTGTCGGCAAGTCCGCCAAACACTGGTGGCATTTGTCTACAGCGTTGATAGTGGGGCAGTACTCCGTTGGTGTGCTGTGTATAGTTCCATGCCATTTCGGTTTCACCAAGAAGACGTTCAAAGTTATGTCCGGTATTGAAATTACGTCCTCTGAGAAGTTTATCCATGCATAGGTGCAGGAATTGGTGTGATCTTTCATTACCACCAATAGACCATGGGAATTCTGTTGTAATGGGGCATAGTTGCGAGTCCAAGTCGCAGAGTTTGTCAGCCGTAATTTTATTAATCAAGTTCTCACTAGGTATACAACAATGAATCCTGGAGAATCGAAAATAGCAATCCAGTGATAGAAATATGCGTTGAAGTCTGTCAATGAGCTGTCGTCCGGGAGTTGTGCTAGTTTTATGATAAGATCTCCTTTGTTAAGAATGGGGAGGAATTGATGTTTCTTGAAGCCGATTTTGTACGATATCGCGTCCAAAGATACTAAAATATTTGATGTTGCAGGAGGTGGAAAAGTTTTCTTCGGTATTCTCTGAAGTTCTGCATGTTCTGCACATGGTCGGCACTTGTCTGATTCTTGTTCAATTCGCTTGCGAACGGGATCAGGGATTTTTTCGATAATTTTGTTGCAATAATAAGTTCTTCATTGCGGTCGATGAGGGATGACGGAGAGCATTATGTAACCTCGCGATATAGTTCTCATTCAAGTTAGAACGCCAATCTTCTCTTTTCCATGGGGTTGCATTTGCGTTAACCGTGATGATATCAATCTCCGGGGTTCTTGATTCTGATTTCATTTCAGATAAAATGTCGTCACTTGTTGTTAGGATATTGTTAAGCTAGGATGGGATTTTGTACCGCTAGCCTTTGACTCGTTAGGAACACCCTCTCTAGAAACATCTAAGGTTATAGAGACATACGCGGCAGCAGTAGCGTCTCGTAGCGGATGCTCGACTGGGGGAGTGAAGACTCGCCTGTATCAGAAGCTTAGCTACTCAATCTGGTCAACATGTGCAGCATCCGTAATTTGTCGCGCACCGCAACACGCAGAGCTTAGTCATACAATTCCAACTTAAAGTACTTTGCAACGTTGCACATTTGGAATGTACACCAATGATAAAAGGTTACTTTGTTGTTAGGAAAAATGGTTGTGCGCTGGTGTTTTGTAGGACGTATTTGAAATCAAAAGCTTCCTGTATGAGTGCTTACCCAGCTGAATTTTGGATTAGAATCCTGATTACAAGGTTCAGACGGTAACCAAACATGTGAACTGACGACGAGATTGTGAATGGAAATCCAAGCGTTGATCTTCAGATGGCTGGCGTGATCTGCTTCACGAATGCACAAATCAAATGAAATAATGCGTAGAGTTTCGAATCCCAAAAAGAATCGGATCGGTATCATCTGGTAGTACAAAAGCAACTTGGCGCAATGTGTGCGCTTTTCCCTTGCTATCACGACGAGTTGCAACTATACATACGGCGTGCGTTGTGCACATATTCCGAAAACTGCAAAACGGAGTGGAGGTACTGTTGGAGGGAAAATGATTTTCCTGACTGAAATCTAAAAGGCCTTGAGGATCTATGAGAAATATCATGAACTTCTAGGTGTTCCGGGATCTAGAAAAAAGTGAACCATAATGTTGTAGGCGAGAAAGATGGACATTTCGGTCACAGCTTCTAGAATTCGTCGGATTGATAAGCTTGAAGCTTCAACAGCCTTTCCTGTAAAGCTGCCTACAGAATGACTATGGTTAATATCCGGTGCGGTGCAGTTGTCGTAGAACTCAAGAAGTTGAGTAATCCATGTGTCAAATTCTTCTGCATCAATGTGTTCGTCCTGTTCATCAATGGTGAGGAGTAAGTTCTGAATTTCATCCATGTCTTCGTTCAGTTCATTGTTTGTTCAATTGACTCAATCATCATGAAAGCTGCGGTTGAAATTCTCTTAACGAGATTCTTGAATTTTTTCACACGTTTCATGCACTTAGAACGTTCAGAGCAGTCGCGAATGAAATGGTCTGGGTATTTGCACACATAGCAAAGGAGAAGCTTACTACGACGCATAACTTAGTTTTGGAACTCGGTTCTTCAATGAAGATTTAGGACAATACTTGCGTATTGAACTTCTGCGAAAATTGTAGGGACTTCGGTAATGTAGTGGTGGCGGGGTCCTTGCAAAAAATACAGCAAAAATAGTCGAGAAGCTGTCAGAGGATTGTCAACAGGGTAGGCTGAAGTTCCATGGGAATCCGATTTCACTTGACTCCGGCGGCGTTCAGCAGCATTGGAAGCTATCGTCTTGATGAGTTCGGAAAATTTTTCCGGAGACTGGTCGTAAGCAGCACGTTCTTGTATGGAGTGACACCATGTTTCGTCCTTGAAAACATCACGGAGTTTTGCAAGCAATACAAGTGAGTCGAGCACATGCTGCGCTAGATCCCTTTGATGTTGCTTGAGATAGTAAATTCAAGATGAAACTGATTCGTCTTCATTTCGAAACGTGGCCTTGAAGGTAGTGTACGTCACATTGATCCATCGATTGATCTTTCTTGTTTGAACGTTGGGGTCATAAAAGCAAATTTTTGAGAAGATGCAAGAACTAAGCCAAATACATGTGTCTTGTACTGCTATTCGCGGCTGTTTTACGTACCTTTCCAGTCAAAAAGTAAAGAATACATATATCTGAAATTCGGCAGGAATCCTAGCCCATCTGATTTAGTCGATGATCAGTTGAAAACTGCAGACGAACGGTTCAGTTACTTCTCTTGTTAGACGTTCAGAAGCTGGGAAAGCATTTGCCATGGCGGCCATAAACTTCTGAAGATCAGCCGTGTTGGCAGCAGGCTTCGTCGGTACGTTGTCCTCCGACGTTTTCTCCGTTTGACACATGGAATCACCGTCATTGAAACCATCAAGTACCATACGGTCGTCAGAAATGATAGAGAGAAGTACAATCTTCTTGTTTTTGTGAGGTTTGTAGTGGGAATAGTGGCGTAGCATTCGGTAAAGAGTTGTTTGCCAAAATTTAGGCCATTCATTACACTATCTAGATCAATGTAGAGCGTGAAGTGTTCCGAAATTTCGAATTTATTGAAGAATATGAATACTTCGTTGAGAGCGTGAGCGAAACCAAGCAGGATTGACAAGAATTCTTTTCACCATACGTAAACGGTCCAACGTGGTTTTTGACGTTCAAGATTTTCAGATCATCTCGTTTTCATGGCCAGGCTGCTTCATTAGAGACGTCATGAGGGCGTTTGATACTTCATAATTTGAGTATCGAGAAATTTTCCTTCCTCGGAGAGAGGTGTCTCCCGATTCGTATCAGCAGTGGCAGGATTCGGCTGCTGCTGGGGAGTGGGATGAATTTCAGCTATGTTGATGCTGAGAAGGTTTTAGTGGGAAATTGGTGCTTTTGGTAGTTCTTTTGTGTAATGTAAGATGAATGAGAAGGAGAAGGTTTCAAAGAGGAAAAAGGATATCGGTGTTGGAAAGTGGGGGGGGTTGAGCGGTACGAGTTGGCGGTGTCGCAATTAGACGATTTTTGAAATTTAGCGCACTCTGGTGAGCGAATCGTTGCGTCTTTGCGTTCGTAGAAAACAAAGATTGTCAAGCCAAAATGCGGGGTATAGCTTAACTCACTATTTACTCGATCGAGAATAAGCGGACAGCAAAAAGTGCGATGCTACCATGTGGTTATGCAAGGGGTTATTCTTAATGAGCATGGTCTGTTGATCGGGTGGTTGTCGAAGGTAACCGGTTATAAGTACTAGGCGCTAGCTTTAATGGTACTTTACTACTGTGAATTAAAATTTGAAAAACACAAACACATTTACTAGATTAACTAAAGGTAAAACAGCTAATTCATGAAGTACAACATATCCCGCGTTCTGGTCGCATACGTCGTTACTGGCCGCCTCGACAGAGATGGTGAATCTAAAAGGGTTAGGTGGGTCAATATTAGGAACAGGCGATTTACATGAAATGGTTAGGGTGCTAGTGTCCCTTCCCAAATCACCCAAAAAATGAATGTATCGTCAGTCCATAAGGTCACGATATGTGACAGTTATCTTGTAGTGTCCATCCTTCTCACAGAGGGTGGATCTGGATGTACGCAAGTGCCTCCACCTGTCGCGGGTCGTTCGGCCCGTCTCTGTAACATTAATTTCACGCTAAAGCCTTCTCGTGGCCATTTTCGTTCAGAGGACTGAGAAATCGGTTGACCACTAATTTAGCACCCTCGACACAGATCTCGGTCTTGCGTAAGCTTACGGCTCGTCCACTCTACGTGTTCTGAAAGCGATACTCCTGCAGGCGAACTTGAAAAGGGGTCGGTAACGATGAGAGGTATGATACCAAATGAAATAGAAACCCAAATACCAAATGATGCGAGATACATCAAATCACAATGTAATGAGCGACCGAAGGACGCACAATTTTGATTTGACACGTGCAACAGAAAGCAAAACTAAAAGAAATTACAAAAATGAAACGAAGAACAAAGATGACTTATAATTTGGCCAGAAGGATAAATGGAGGGCGGGAGGCGGGAAAACAAGCGACGAATTGATGAACGAGAAAAGCGGGCATCGTTTCCAAGTTGTCTGTTATATAGCCTTGTTCAACTGGTTTGGCCAGCACTGCAAGCCATGCTTTCGCAAAATCCATTTCATCCTTAGAAAATCCTTAGCTTGGAGTAGCTTAGAATAAATCCAGCGAGCGTAGGATTTCCGTATCGTATAAACTGGTTGTTGTCGTGACTGCGTGACTTGCTTATAGCAGTGTAGCCAATCCTCGTTGAAGCCCCTTACAATGTTCACCCATAACTTTTCAATTACAGCACCAAACCTAAATGTATGATGTGATGTAATTTTGTGGCTGTTCTGTCCTTTGAGAATTTGTTTCGCTTGTCTTCCCCACTGCTTCCAGTACCCAAGGCTAATGAGAGCCACCAAACCTAGAAAGCGACAAGGGACAGAAAATAAACGGATCAGGTCAAGCAAGACTCAACAGCGTTGTCTCCTCCTCCTGGGGCCAGGTCAAGAGAACAACTTTACTGCTTTAAACGCACAGACACACAAATGAATGGCTCACAGAGATCAACGAGTCGGCACCATCCACGCGCCCGTGTACGGGTAACACGTGTAACATGTGGCACCCAACAGCTAACAAGCCTGTAGTGAAACCTCCGTGTCGACCGAAACCCCTCGCACGTCACCAATCGGTGAAAAGGAGCCCCTAGCTTCTAGGGAAGCCGCCCCTATCATATTCAATCCCGAAGGCGTCTATTTGCAGGCGTCGACTGGCCACGCGGTGAGGTTATTACGGGCACGGAGATGGCCACGGATTTGTCTGTACAGGGTCTATATTTCACCTTGCTGTGACGTGGTGGATGGGTACGAAATACAGTAGTGGTGCACGACAGCCCTTTTTCTATAGACCAACCCATATTTACCCCATCTCAAAAACAGAACCCGCAGTAAACCCCCTGTGGGAGAGTCGAATATATCTTCCCAGAGCAAAACACCTCAACATCCCCCTTTTTAGGATATCTATTTCCGCTTTGTATTCCTTCCGCCATGATCTTCGGAATACCTGCCGACGCATTCCGCAAAGGTGCAGATAAAATTGGGATTTGCCCTCCGGAAGTCAACCGTCCGCACTTGTGGCACTCTCCCATCATGGGATGCATTGCGTTGGTGAGTTCGGTGTCGGCCGGGTCCACCTATCAGACCAGCGTAGCGCGGGACGCAGTTTCGAATTTGGTATGTGGACGGCAGCGTGGTTTATTTGGCCGAATGGAGAGGATGTCATGGGAGGTATAATTATGGAGGTGCAAAAGCGTCCGGGAGGCCCAGGCCGTGTTTGAAAGGTTCTTGAAGTTGTACAGTTCGGAAGTACGTGTGACAGCGTGTTTGTTGGTCGGAACAGACAGGCTATTGCCACGAGCAGCGTCACTGGAGGACTTGGGGGAATAGTGAAAACCGTGGAGCGGCTATTTCCTTCCCAGTCGATAAGTACGAGATTATTGCTATAGACAGCGCATCTTAGTGTAATATTTACTTATAGGCCTGCTACGGTGGCACGGATTATTACGGTTTCCCGGCTCATTTCGCAGTGATCATTCATGGTCCCGGGAGATTTATTCTGGGACTTTGTCGACGCGCCCCGTTTTAGGCGGTGTTTCACGTGCGGTTTTGATGCACGCAAGCTGGCCAATTGCATGTTTGGAATCTTAGTTTTGTGTTCTGTGAGTAGAGGTGGAGGAGAGCAATGTCGAAACACGTGGGGGGGCCTCGATTGCAGTGCTTGGACGCGGGATACTTGAACCGCAAGTATCGGAGGTACAGGGTTCGATGACTCGGTAAATGACTTTATAATGCCTGGCAGAGGTGTGATGCAGTGTGAATTTCTACCGGAAAGGCCGGTCGGGACCTCTGTGGAAATTTTGGGGAGTAGGGTTGGTAAGGATGAGGTAGCAATATAATAGGAGTTGAGTGCGGCGCGTAAGGAAGCGGAGAGAATCAGGTAGCCCAATTCTGGCTGGATATGGTTTGGTAGGTTATCTTGCTGGCGCGTATCGGAAGCGGAGAGATTCAGGTATCTTAATTGTGGCTAGATATAATTTGTTAGGTTATCTTGCATAGGTCTTGGGATATCCCAGCTAGGAACGAGCGGTACCACAGATGCGCTTCTGGCGTTGTCGGCAGCGTGTCGACGCATTAGGGTTAGGTACGTAACAAGGACAGCGTAAATTTAATTTTGGCAGTCGCGGATTGTATGAACTTGAATTGCAGGAGGTGCGCATTACATGTGTCTGACTTGCATGCCAATAGTAATATTTTGCGGCGGTTGTGCGGTTTACGATGTTAAATTAATTCTGGGTACTTTACGCTCGCCGTGGGTTTTGCTCGGTTGGGTTGGAACTGGCGGGAGTGATATGATCTGATCTAGATTGTATTTTCACCATTGGCGCATTGATTGCATTTTGGAGATTTGTTTGGATTTTTTGGTGATGATGTTAAGGGCTTGATTGCTTTATTAGGGTGGATAAATTAAGAAAGTGTGGTTTGGTGTGGGCGGGGGTAGCTACTTGTTCTGTTTGTCCTCTTCGGGGGTGATACTGTACACCACATAAGAGCAGAGCGGTATGAGCCTCCTGAGTAGTCTTGTATGATGGAACTCATTCCTTAAGGTAGTGTTGTTCGTAAGGCTGCCTGAGGTAAGGGAGTAAGGACATTCTCAACAGCAAAGAGGAGAAACGGGTATGTGTCAAATAACGTACAGAGCATAGACAGAAACGTGTGCAACCAGACAGAGTCTATAGAGGCAGTGCGAGTAATCTTGAGTGAAGATACTGCACATTGCTACAGTACAGTATACCTCAAGAATAATTCTTTAGCGCAGACCTACAATAGGAAGAATCGATCATTGAAAGGCATATCTCGTCGTTCTCCCAAGTAAAGAAATTATTAATGGGAGTGGAATGCTGGTTTCCGTTTACTCTTAGAGGGCGTTGGTACAGTCCCCGTTTTCTTGAAAAAGGGGGTTTGCCAATGACAAGCCCTTGCGGATTGATTTATCGTTTGTCAAGGTGTAATTTCTCGCTCCATAGTACGACGATTCTGTCGTGGGTAAGGTAATGAGGTAGCTGGGAATAATGGCTTTGCCTCGGACCGACGATGCACGCAAAAAGTTGCTTTTCCGTACGATATTATCGGCCGCCGATCTTCGATTGACAATTTTCCAGTGGTCGAGACTGAAAGACAAATAGGTTGAGCCTTAGGGGGCTATCTGAGTGGAGTAAGGATTTTTCCGCATCGCTTTGTTGCATTTCATGAGTGCGTACTCGCTGGGTGGCTATTGTTCACCCTGCCAGTGACCCAAGCGGTGTCCCTTTGGCCAAGGGCAAGTTACGATACAACTGTGAGATACTGATGACGTTGTTGAGATTGAGATTGTTGCAGATTGAGATTTGAAGGGTTGTGATGAGAAGGTGGGTGGGCCAAGAAGGAAAATATCTCACCAATTGGAGGGTACTTTTCGAGCCACATGGCCATTACAGTCATGAAATATATCGTGTCGTGAGTTGATTGGGCGGGTGTTGCATGGGTGCCAATAGCAGAGAAAAAAGTTTTTGTATTCATGTAAAGCAATTATGGTTGATGAGAAACAGCAAAATCATTGGAATGGAACGGGACAACATTGCAACAAGTGTTTACTACAAGATGGATAACAAAAAGAGTGGCAGCCTCTACCGTGTCAAAAGTTTTCGGTGCAGGGAATAGATGGTAGATTCGCTTTTCCAGGCTGCATGCGGCTATGTCCATGCATGGTACTGTATCACAACAGCATATATGTCACCTTTTTTCGCCCTGTGCATGTGCTGTATGTATAGTACTGTAGAAGCAGTACCCGTGAGTTGCACAGCGTCTTTAGAAAAAAAACTGTACGTTAGTGTAGAGGTTAAAGGGTACAGTTAGCATACGGAGCATTTTTGCAGAATGTGGAACCGAAATTTAGTTCTGGACATTTCAAATTAGCAGGCGGGCAATTTACATGGCTTTGAATGGAAAGCAATTCATGATGACAAGGATGACAAATTACCGGTACAGCACTGTACCCTAATACACATCCCGTGTAAGGGCCGCCGCATAATAAAGCCCCCAATTTGGCTCATAAGCTGCACCACTGTACCGCACTGTACTATACTGTACAGTAATTTACTGTACTGCGCTGTACATGCTGTACGGAACCACATACATTCAGTATGACAGCGGAAAATATTTGCATTCGACGCCGGTGCAACCACCATTTGGGTGATCGTTTCCTCATCCAACATGTTATGAAATTTACCAAAGTCCCGCAAGGAGCCCCATTTCCCAGTTTTACTCTCCTAGCGCTTTCTATTCCCTGCAGGGTCAAACCAGCCTTCGGTGACCGAAAAGAAAAAAACGGCACTATGTCCCATCGATGCCCAAGAGAACCGCCGGCCTTACGCTTCCCCTATAACACCTCACACGTTCCAACTGTCCCCAACCCCACAGCCTTCCCCACCATCGTCAACCCGTCCCACCGCCAGCTCACCACCCCCTCCACCCACAACCCCACCAACAATCATGCCCGGCGCTCCACTGCCCACCTCGTCCTCCCCTCCCGCTCCCGTCTCTGGCTCGACCTACTTCCCCCCGAACTCCATCTTCTCATTGCCACATTCGTACATCGTGACGACCTTTGCGCCCATCCTCGCACCTTCACCTCCACCCTCTCCCTCGCCCAAGCAACCCCCTCCTTTCTCTCCGCCACCCGCACCAACCTCAATCACACCCTCCAACTCCCCTGCCCTCCCCGATTCATTTCGCCACCCTCCTCCAACCAACCATCACCCACTTCTCCACCCCACACCCTCACACCCATTGCGACAACATTTCACCTCCTCAAGTGTTCCACCCTCACCACGCTACCATCCAAACTCACGCCCTTGTCTGGAAACCATCTCGCGCTCCCCGATCCTCACCCACCTCACCCTTACCCTCTCGTACCCTACCCCGCCCACCATCCCACTCTTCACTCAAACACCTGCCCCACCTCCTCTCCCTCCATCTCAAATGTCACCATCATTGCACCTTCACCCAAACCTTCCAACCCGTGAACAATGGCATCATCTCTCCACCTCCTCCCCTCTCTCCTCCATCCACCTCTCCTGCATCTGCACCCCGAAACCACTCCACCTCGCACCTCTCGTCTCTAAATTTCCCAACCTCTCCCACCTCTCCTTTAATCGTCCAGTCCATCACGATCCCTCCCCTTCCTGCGCACCCTCCCTTCAATCTCACTCAAGCATCTCTGCAACAGTCCCTCGCCACGGCCCCGCAACTCATCCTCGCCGCAACTATCGGAACACCTATCACCGCTCTCCACTCCTCCTACTTTCCAATGCCTTCCAAAAACTCTCTCATCCTCCCCGCTGCACTCTCCAAACTCTCACATTGCCCCCGTCGCCATCCTTGACCTACACCTCGCCCCGAATGCAGAACTTTCCCTCCCCGAACTTCCACACCTCCATTCCCTTCGCTTACGCTGGTTGCACCCGCCCCATCACCTTCCGCTTGAACCTTACCACCAACCGTCGCACAAGTTTTTTCAGCGTCTTGCGTCAATCGTGCCTTGCTTAAGACCCTGGCTTTGTTTCACGTACGTATCCCGGCAGACGTTTTTAATTCAATCTTGCAAAAGGCGGGCCATAATCTCGAAGCTTTTGGTACCTCTATTGGGGGTCAGTTGGATGAGTCTCCGTTGCAGCGTTTGGTCACTTTGATTGATGCTGTGAGACGGTGGAATCGATCGTTGAAAAAGTTGGAGGTGTTTGGACATCCGCCATTGGAAGGCGGGGATGAGTGGAGAGGCAGAATTACGGCTAGCATCAACGTAATGAAGAGTCGTGTTCCAGCTGTCGATGTCAAGGAATTGACAGACTATGTGCATCGCTGGCTGGGCACTGACGAGTAATCAAATTCAGACACCGTTTGCGTTGAATTGCCGTAAGAGAGTGACTGTTGGGGTGAACATGGCCAACTGCGAAAGGGAATGGAGGAATGGCAGCATGGGCTGTTTTTTTTTTGGTGCAGCTGCAATTGGGAAGAGGGAATCACGTATTGCGCCGGAGAGTTGGTTAACAGAGGTGGCAGTAATGACAGTGGGGTGGCTTGCGGCGAAGAACGTATGGCCCTGGTCACAACGGCATGGGAAAATCCGACACGTAGCTTCTGCTGGTCCCGAGAGTCGCACTACGCCACTTGCTGCACGCGCCAATTGTCCCGCGCTCAGTCGCGTACTGACGATAGTAATGACGTTTGAGGAATTCGGGAAAATATCGAATCGGGCAGGCCGCTGCAAGGCAGTATTTAAAGGTGAATGGATGGAAGATGGATGAGTGGGAAACCGTGCAATATCAGTGCTGTTTTTGAGTCGCATGCTGAGTTTTGGTCTATGGGTGCACTGAGGATGCGTCTAATGCTGTAACCGGTAACCGCGTGGAGATTCTTACTGAGACTTAATGCGGCTCGCATACTATTGGCTGCCTGAGAATTGATACTACACTTTGACGTGCTGGGACGCGTCACGCAGCCAGCGCTAGGCTTTAGGCCTGCATCGGATTGGCGCACTTAGATAAAAATCCATCTGCGTAATATTTTGCGTGTCCGCGGTTAATCGCTAGTGGTTGCGCTAATGACTCTGGGTGGTAAGAATCTGTCAACATGGTGTGCATGGCGCGACGTGTGTCGCAGCTTCTTGCTGACGCCTGCTACGGCAAAGTCGTTTGCACCTTACACACCGTCCCCTCTCGCCAACGTCGAGACCCACGCATCCTCCACGCACATCGCGAATTTCATTGCACCCCCTGAACCCCATTATGCTGCGCCTCCATCTTCGCCCGGAGATGCATCGCCTTTGCCACTTTGTGAGGAAAACCCTGGCACCCGCCGCTGTCGATGATTTGAAGGATTTCCTTGCGTACAAATGCCGGCTTGGGCGCTTTTATTCACGGTGAACATATCCCTCAAGAGTTTCGGACCTTGCCTGTGACGCTGCCGTCCTGGCCAATGCCCACGGCGCCTTCAGCCGAGTTCAGCGCCAGACCTTGTCGAACTGCTCCAGCACCCGTCTTTTTTATTCCCCCGCCGCAATTGAATCGTGACCACACGGGCTCCAACACCCCGAAAACGGACACCAAGCCATAAGTGCTTAATACTTCACGTTCCACCCACTCGCGATCCACCCCCTTGCTGCTTGCGAGATCGCGAAGACCACCGACATCTTCATCAACCAGAGGTATGCCGACGATGCTACAATCATAGCGACGTGTGACTGTCTTTTTACTGCGCCCGGTTGATCCAGAGCCGCGACCTCGCTCTCCACTCAACTTTGGCCCTTACGTTCGTAATGTTCTTGCTGCCAGCAAGAACTTTCAGTCATATTTGTGGGTGACGCTTCGAGTAGCTACTTCGCTTAAAAGTATGTACACTGTCGAACTAGTACAGAGTGCAGAAGACGATACGGCACGGGCCCGCTGGAGGATGACTAGCTAGCGGGACGCTAATCTCACCCCCTCTGAACCTGCGATGCCGACATGGACTCCACATTCGTGGCCTACCTTCCAACGCAGCCCCGTTCCTTCCCGCCTCACTGTCCAACCCATCAACTCAACCACTATTTCTGCAACCATTCCTTATTAAACCACTGTTATATGTGTGTGCAACACTACAAGTCACTGCAAATCTAATTTTGAATCGGGTGACTGAGTTCTGCGTGTTGAGGGGCACGATATACTACAGACGCCGCACATGTGGACCAAATGACGTAGCTAAGCTTCTATACAAGCGAGTCTTCACTCCTCAACCATTGGACCGTTTTCCTTTAACGGCACCTTGGCTTGTCTTTCCTTGGCCGCCCGAGACGTACTTGCCACCACTGTCGCAAGCAAATGGACGTGTTCGGGGACAACGCTAACGACGTCTGCAAGTCTTATTTCGGCTGCCTCCAATGTCACAACACCCTTCGCGACGGACTGAGCTTCCACGTTTTCCGCTGCCGGCATGAAATGCGAGTTGAGGTCCTCTTCCTCACCCAGGCACCAACCATTGCTTTCAAAAACCGTTACCAACTGTCGCGGTGGCCATGCCATCCCAGCCACTGGCATGGCCACCGCGACAGGTGGCGTCTCCTCGCTTACGAAATCGCTGCGGTTGCTCCTTCAAATTTATTACTCAAACTATGAGTCTGGGTGGTTCCTGAACGACTATCACCTAGGTCTGGGCGGCGGAGCTTAGAATGCCCACCACGATATGGTCTACGACCGGTAGGTTATACGTCCTTGATCCTTCAACCTCCACGACAGCCTAGTATTCGCCACGCACTTCAACCTTGAGGCTATGGTCTATGATTCTCTTGGCGCCCTTCCCACGCCAACAAGCGGCTCATTGACGGATAAGTCCCAAATGTCGTTCTGGAGCGCTAGGCCACTTCCGCGCGCAGCACCGTCGGAGTCTGAGGGAAATTAACTAAATGTGGTTCAATTACGTTCTTCAATCGGTCCTAGTTTCAGAATACAAACTTAACCTACTCGTACTCCTGCCAACTCAGCCTGCTGATTCCTTCCTGGTTTGTGGCTAGACCGCGGTTTGCACAACTTTCAGTAGCCTACGCCTTCACCACATGATCACCTAGGTGATATCTGATCTGTCTCAAGTTATTCTGAGACTTACACATGCTGACTACTGTGACGGCCAATGATATCTTACTGATGCCCGTCGGAATCGATACTCATGGTGCGTTACGGGAGAGCGGTTTCAAATTTTTCCGCCTCCTCGCTTCTTTTCGCTGCAAGCCGCCGAAATTTCTCCGCCACGCTTGAGTTGCGGGATTTCGTTACTCGTTTTTTCTTTTTATTCTGTCTTCAGTGGATGCAAGCCCGCCAGGTTAGCACCTGGTGTCTGCTTGAGTAGAATTTTTTCAATGATACTTCTGCACGTCTGCGTGCTTTGCTTCATACTCGTAAGGATTTCCACACACATGGTGAGGTGGAACTGTGGAACTGTGAGAAGGCTAGAACAAGTAGAAATTGTCAAGCTGCAGAGAATCAAGTCTCGGATTTGCGCCCTCCAGCAACTTTTGCACCCGGAAAATTCGCCTCATTCTTGGCCACTCGAAGCGGCGCCAACCGCTACCAACGAGTATCACCAACTCAGTACGATCCTCTCGACCCTTGTTCTGCTACTCACGGCCAACGCCATCTCCCTCTAGAGCCTGTCTCTCACATCCCCTGATGCCTGAAAATCCCAGCCGACTAAAACAAGAGTAATATTATAAATTTTAAATACTGTACAATAAATATACGAAAGCCTACATACTGTACAATAAAGCGGAAAGCATTTAGTAAAAAGTGAAGTTGGCCAAATTTGATATACAAAATATCCTACTTCTACATACGATTTGCTCTGTAGTACTGTACTGTACAGTACAGTATACGATACAAAATATCCTACTTCTGCTGTTAAAATACAGTGTACATAGTTTATTTATGTACTATTTACAGTCCTTTAGGATAACTAATTTGCCCTTACTACTATTTCTATCCTACGTAGTCTATATTTTCTCTATCCTATTGTACTGTTAGCGATGCCTGTTAGGACTTCTATAGTGTAAGGGTCACTAGGACCGTCCGCAGGACTATCCGCTAGGGAATGTAGCTAGTAGTAAGTAGATGTGCTAGAGATAGTCGACGGCATCTACTGCCTATAAAAGGCCTACCGCCTTGGGCACTGAAGTAAAAAAGTAACACAATTTTATTCTCAACCTACTCAACTGTTCTACACTAGCAAAAACGTGTACGTTTTTTTCAGACTCGCCGCTAACGCCGCCCGTCTGCTTTTTACTCTAACCCTTGAATTTTCGCGACAATCCGGATTTACCGTTTTTCGGGGAATTTAAGAAGTAAGTCTATTCGCTATTCGATAGTGAAAATATACCTATTTGTCCTATTTCCGCGTTGTTTCAAGCCACGTGTAAGCCGGTAAATACTGACACATACGTTTATTTTTGATTCTTTTGAACACTATCCAGTGGCCAATAAGGGCAACGATTCGCTCGCGGTGCCACGTAGCCAACCTGGCCCGACCGAATCAAGAACAAGATCGGAATCCCGATCGACTTTGTGTAAGCTGCCACTTTCTGTCAGCATCACCAAGAACCGACTGTAAGCACCCAAAATACCACCGTCACTCCTATTTGCCAAGTGTCCCTGTCTCTTCGACCAATCAGGACCCTCCACGTGGCATTCAAAAATCGCCGACCCAGACCAATCAAAGGTCACTTTCTGCAACCAATCAAATATCGACAGGTGTCCCTACAGATTCAGGTTCAAGTTCAGGCAGTCCAGTGTGAATTCAGATTCAGGGGGAGTTCAGGTCTCAGATCTACCACGTGTGCCACGTCGTCCATTACAGTAATCGACCTTACAGATCGTCCTACCGCTGACAGTGTTTACAGACCTACCTCTAGGGCTCCGCTACGCCTACGCCGCAAAGCTGACCGTCGATTGGCTGATCGCGCTGGGGTTACTAAGGCTACTTCTACACGTGTGGCTGTAAAGAAGAGGACCTGTAAGCTCTGCAAGGTCACTTGCAACGGCTCTAAAACCTACTTTGATCATTTACAGAGCCGTAAGCACAAGAATCGCTTACAGAACAAGAAAAATCCGCCGTACTGTCAGGAGTGCAAGCGCAGCTTCGAGAGCCATTCGCATTTACAGCGCCACAAGGCAGGAAAAAATCATCTTAAGGTAGTTTGCAATTAGATTTAATTAGATCCAATCTGGATATTCGATCTTGTTCTGAGTAAATTGAATTATCAAATTAATCGTGATTCTTGCTTGAAAATTGAAAAAAAAACACAATTGAAAACAGAAAAAACAAATTGAAAAAAAACAAATTGAAAAATCAAAAAGTTTACAGTGAAAGGAAAAAATAGCCATCCAAAAAGGCATATAGTGCTAAAAAAAAAGAAAGAAAAAGGAACCAAAAAGGGGCCAAATTTTCGAAGCATTAAATCACATTAATTTGTACTTGCAAAAGGGTATATTGATATGGTTTTCGGTCAAGGTATTAGACAGACCACAGAGTTGCAACAATCTTTGGTGGACTGCGTCAAAGGTTATGTTGAGGATAGTTCCCTCGCTGGTGATGAATTAAGGGCTCGGTTACTTGAGGACTTCCCTATCCCAATGCTTTTCTCGGGACAAATTCTGAGTAATCCCTCCATTATCCGCAAGTTGATTTTGTTTCTCGCGGAACGCAATGTGCCAACTGTCCGCCATGAATCTGCTGTCCTTTCGAAGACTTTTGCGTCAACTATTCTTCGCAATGGTGACCTCAACAAAGCTTTAAACCAAATTGATGCATATTTCAACTCTCTTGCTTCACCGACCGGATCACCGATTAGACTCGCCCCAAACCCGATACGTTCCACTCCAATGTCCACCCAACCCCCTGCACCATCTGAAGACAAGGTCTCACACTACATGTCTATGCGCTTCAGAGAAGAAAATAAGAAATTTTCTGGAAGCCTAGCCGAATGTTGGAACGAGTTCATAGCTGAGTACAAGTATGCTTGCCAAGATTATATGCTCAATGACGAACAAAAGCTCAAGTATCTCCACCATCTCCTTACAGGAAATGCGAAAAGATTCTACATAACGAATATTGAAGGTGTGTATGAGCATTATTCTCAAGCTCTAAAAGCTCTGGAAAGTGAGTATAACTCAGTCTCAAGGCAAAACAGAATTGCTGCGTACCTCGCAACATTCGTGTCAGTCAGTATATTTCTCCCACTTGCACTGTAAATGATGCTATCGAGAAAGTCCACGAGGAGATCTCTAAGCTGACTCCCCAAGCACCACCTCACTGCCGCTCAGAAAGGCACAAGATTGAGTATCTTCAGTCCGCCGTTATTGGATTCTCCTGGGCTCGTGATCCTTGCAGGGCAAATTCGGGTGACTTAAGTTATCAATCATTCTACAGTCAGCTCATTTCTGCCGCTCAATTCGAGCAAGAGGAGAAAGTTGGACGAATGAGAGATCAGAGGAACCTACGTATGACATCAATCTCAGATGCAGACCCTGCACTACGTAGCCGTCTTGCTGACACATTGTATACGGACAACCTCAATACGGCCGTGATCCGCGTTATATCAAAGTCAATCGTCACGATGGTAACTACGTAGCAACAGCGATTACAGCTTGAGGAAGAACAAACTTCGTGATGATAGATTTGTTGGGGTTGTGGTAAAAAGGGCCACATTCTTTCTCAATGTCGCCATCAATGGCTGAGAATGTTGCTAGGAAGGTCAATACTACAGAGAAACTCTTTAAAGATCCGGCAAGGCCCAACGTGTACTTTTGAGCTCTGTCAGAATTGGATCATGATGATCAATCAATTGAAGAAGAAATATTCTCTGCTCAGGATTTCTTCGGAGACGTCAACAATGATGATGACATGAAGAAAACGAAAACGAAATTTGAATGACGATGACTCAACGTATGTCCTGAACATTTTTTCAAAATTCAGTTAAGGATCAACCGTTTTTAGATGACGAGGATTTTTAATTAGGGGTACTCAAACAAGCCGAAGTGCTCCTAAAGGCAAACTGTAAGGGAACGTGACAAGCCTCCCATCTTAACGTGAAACGTATCTTTCCACGGAACAAAGAAAATGGGAATGAACATAAAGATACATGAATTTTAACTGTCAAAGCAGTAAATTACCAAACACTCCAACTCAGAGAAATTCCACGGAATGTGTCTCGACACTGGTGCCCAAAAATCTGTGATCGGAAAATCACAAGCAAAGGCATATTGTAACCTAGCTGGGATTAAGATAAAACGTAAGCACGTGACAACTGCTTACAAGTTTGGTGATGGAATCTTTCCAAGTATTGCGCAGATTCCAATTCGTATTCCAACGCCTGATGGCGCTTTTATCCCGCTACATGTCGATGTAGTTGATGCCAATATTCCATTTTTGATTGGATTAGAAGCTTTAGACAAATTTGGACTTGTTGCCGACAACGTTGACAACCTACTTGTCTCCAAAAGACATGGATGGACTATACCTATCATACGCAAACACGGTCATCTTTACGTGTGGGATTTTTCTGAATACTTTCACAAAATCTCAGTTAAAGCGCCTTCATTTACATTTTTCATCCGTCTGCCTCGAAGCTGTACAATCTGATTAGCAGAGCTAGACCAGAGGAAGCAACGCCGAGACACGAGACTTGATTACAGAAATATCCAAACAATGCCGCACATGTCAGCACTTTGAACCGAAACCCAGATCATTTCAGGTTAGCACGCCCAATGGAATCATATTCAATCAAGAGTTAGCTCTTGATATTATGTTTCTTGACAAAAATCCTGTACTTCATATCGTGGATACGCAAACTCATTTGGAAATGCTGTATTCTACACAGTCAAAGTACGGAATCTATTTGGAACTCTTTTCTTGAGTGCTGGGCTACAATTACACTGGATTCCTGACAAAATGAAAGTGGACCAAGGCAGTCAATTTGTTTCCAAAGCGTGGAAAGATTTGTAAAATCGAATGGAATCAAACTCAGCCTATCTGGAGTTGAAAGCCACAATTCTATTGGTTCGGTGAACGTTACCATGATCCGTTACGCCGTATTTACCACAAGATTCGCCATTCAGAGCCTGACGTTGAAATAGAACTCGCTCTACGTCTCGCGTTAAGGCTATGAACGATACTATGAACCCAGAAGGACTGGTTCCATCGTTACTCGTCTTTGGAGTTTTGCCGAGGTTTCCGGCCATGAATAGCGAACTTCCAAATCAAATGGAACGAATGAGAGCGCTCCAAATGGCAAGAGCTGAGATGGAAACTATCACCTCAGAAATCAGACTCAGAACCGCTCTGAACTCGCAGTTCCAAACACTGCTCAACGTGAACTTAATGTTGGAAGTAAAGTTCTAGTCTATCGTGAGAAGTCCAAAACTAAGTGGACAGGACCTTACAAAATCACGAAAATTAATGACAGACAAGTCCCTTATTGACAGAAATGGCGAGGAAGTGCAACACTCACGCTCTCAAGTAAAACCTTATTTCGAAGATGCATTTGAAACACTAGTCGAAGCTTTATATTCAACATTTAAAGGGGTATATTCTAAAAATCTCCAACTCATTGACGTCAATATCAATGAAGTTTTAACCCACGAGATCCCAGATCCAATTCTGCTGAGTTTCTGAAAGCGAAACAGAAAGAAATAGAAGGACTCGTTGAGAGAAATACCTGGAAAATCATCGCTAAAGACGACATACCAAAGAATGCTAATATCCTCTCTGAAAGATTCGTTCTGTCAATCAAAAATAAGAATACTGACAAAGAGATGTATAAAGCACGGTTGTAGTACAAGGTCATAGGGACAAAGAAAAGAACTATCTCGTACACGACACTACGACTATACGCCAGCGTTCCACCCGCTTGTTAGTTGCAATTGCCGCAATGCTCGACTTTAGGATTGTTCTCAAGACGTTAAACAATCGTACTTACAGTCAGCTCAGAGTTTGATGCGCAAAGTTTACCTTAGGCCAACCAAAGACTTTGGATTACCTGAGAACCACTTACTTGAGTTACTGAAACCTCTTTATGGATTATCCGATTCAGGAGACTATTGGAATCGCACTATGAATTCCCACCTGAAGAATGATCTCGGTATGATGCCAACCAATGGAGATCTTGCACTCTTCGCAAAGCGTACACACGCAGAACTTCAGGGATTGGTCGGAAAATATGTGGACGATTCTCTACTCTGTGGCAACAATGACTTCGTTAAATTGTCCCAAAAGACTCTTGATAAGTTTGAATCGAGAGAGAGAGAGTTCGATGACACTATATTGCAGGTGTCAGATTAAAGAGAACTGATTATGGATTTGAGTTAAGTCAGGAACAGTATGTTAAGAAATTACGCATTCTGCCAATGGATGCCTGTTTTTCTGAGTTCAGATCTTTAAGGCATAGATTGGCTTGGTTAACACATACAAAGCCTGAAATATGTTTTGCCGTGAATATGGCCGCGCAAGTAACTGATACGAAAAACAAGCAATTGAACAAAGTTGTAAAGCATGTGCAGAACAACCCTAGTTCTTCGCTTAAGTATTACAAGTTGGACAAAGATTCTCTAAAGTTGAAAGTATACTCTGACTAGTCATTCGCAAACAACGACGACAACACTTCTCAACTTGGTTACATTGTCTTGCTCACTGACAAGACCGGGACTTGTAATGTGCTGAGTTATTCTAGTCACAAGAGTCGCAGAGTAACTAGATCAGTACTAGGCGCCGAAGTTTACGCTTTCGCTGATGCATTCGATATTGGATACATGATCAAGCACGACCTTGAATCCTTGCTTGGAATCAAAATTCCACTCTCGATGTTTACAGACTCCAAAAGTTTATTTGATGTTATCACCAAGTGTTCCTACACCTTGGAAAAACGCCTCATGATTGATATTAGTTCTGTAAGAGATGCATATGCAAAGGAGGAAATATCCAATGTTGGATTTGTACAGACTGCGGAAAATCCCGCTGATGCCTTCACGAAGATCGCAAAGTGCCAGGCACTAACTTACGTACTGACAACAAGTAAGTGTGATCTACCCGTTCAGCAATGGGTAATTCGTGACTAAGGATGGAGAAAACAATAGGTCAGGGCAAAGAGAGGGAGTGTTAAAATACAGTGTACATATAGTTTATTTATGTACTATTTACAGTCCTTTAGGATAACTATTTTGCCCTTACTACTATTTCTATCCTACGTAGTCTATATTTTCTCTATCCTATTGTACTGTTAGCGATGCCTGTTAGGACTTCTATAGTGTAAGGGTCACTAGGACCGTCCGCAGGACTATCCGCTAGGGAATGTAGCTAGTAGTAAGTAGATGTGCTAGAGATAGTCGACGGCATCTACTGCCTATAAAAGGCCTCACCGCCTTGGGCACTGAAGTAAAAGAGAGTAACCACAATTTTATTCTCAACCTACTCAACTGTTCTACACTAGCAAAAACGTGTATCGTTTTTTTCAGACTCGCCGCTAACGCCGCCCGTCTGCTTTTTCTACTCTAACCCTTGAATTTTCGCGACATCTACATACGATTTGCTTTGTAGTACTGTACAGAACCGTAAACAAAACTAAATAATCTGTCATTCCACCCTGCCTCGCAATGAATTCAATGCAGCGATTGTGCATTGAATTCACCAGCCGTTGGACAATATTAGGGTCAATATTGTCCCCAACATTCAGTGATACAATCTATGAGTTCCTGCACAGTAGAAAATTGCCTTGAATTGGCATAACGGCCCTGGCTAGTATGCCCAAAGATTCTCTATAGGGTTTAAATCTGGAGAACGAGCTGGCCACTCTAGAACGGATATTCCTTGATCTTTAAACACTTCTCAGCTACTTTGGGATGGGCGGGGCATTATCCTGCTGAAATATCCATCCAATTGGCAACTCTTCATCGGCCAGTCAAGTAATTCCTTTCTAAAATCTTCACGTATTCCCCTCCATTTAATCGAACAGTCACCTTCACTAACTTCTTCCTTCCATGTGCGCAAAAGCTGCCCAAACCATAACTCCATTCCCCCCATGTTAGTTTAGATAAAACCAATTCCTCGCGCCTCAAATCGTACCAATAACACTG
Source organism: Kappaphycus alvarezii (assembly GCA_002205965.3). NCBI lineage: Eukaryota > Rhodophyta > Florideophyceae > Gigartinales > Solieriaceae > Kappaphycus > Kappaphycus alvarezii. The sequence continues at coordinate 576,115 of NADL03000736.1, read as the reverse complement.
ATTCCGTCCGGCCCATCGCAGTTGAATCTTTTTTCATCGCTCCAAACGACCTTGCCCCACCAATTCGCGCTCTTGTCTGAATGAATCCTTGCAAATTTAATACGGCATCCCGGTGCCTCTGTTGAAGTGGAGGCTGCCTTTTAATTTTTTTTATGACGTAGAAACTCTGAACCATTGAGGTATGCCCTTGTCGGCTTGCGGAAATGGGAGGTTGAGTTCATTTCTTAATGTTCTTGAGCTCTTAGTGGAGTTACTTGCTGCCCTAAGCAATCTCCGTTCATCCACTGCAGTCATTTTTCCGATTCGCGCGGGCGTTTCTAGTGCCATAGGTTGCTGGGCTCTTGAGAAATGAGGATACCACGGCTCGCGATCGACCAAGCTGCCTAGCAATTGCCTGGATTGATAGACCATCTTCTTTCAAGCCTGAAATTTGGGCGCGCTCTTCTAAGCTCAATTGCGTCCCCTTAGTCATCCTTAATAGACGGGCTTGATAGATGTTTACTCTGTGGCTCAGGGCGGCTTGGGAGGATGTCAATGGAGAGTGTTGAAACGCTCTAAAAGCAAGTTAGTTTAAGTATAAGAGCACATGTGTATGGCATCAGTCACCCCCCTTTCTTTTTAAAGGATACTCGATGCCACGTGTATATTAGAGGGCATCTTCCTAACGTTATTTTATGCAAGCTTTTCATTGGTTGAAACGGTTTTTTAATTTACCGTTTCGAAGTAGCAAATATCAGCGAACGGGGGGTGTCGTTATGGCATCGTCAGAAGTGTACTGTACAGTATACAGTACAGTACCTCTATTACTTTGGTGGAATGATTGGAAAATTATGGTGAATATGATAAGGGGGCTTCGACGTGGCTGTGATCCACAACTGGAAGCAAGTCACGCTGTCACGTCTACATCTCGGTTGCATTTGCATCCGCCGGACTGTAGGCCACTCAAGATATGGCCACGTTGGCAGCTTACCGTTGCGCAAGGACTTGATGTGCGATCAGAACCCGTCGAACAGGTCTATATAACGACAACTTGGAAACCTTTGGCACAACTTCTGGTCCCTCAAGTCGTCGCTTGTTCTCCCGCCTCCTCCCTCCATTCATCCTCATGGCCCAATCACAAGCCGTCTTTTGTTCTTGATTTATGTTATTTATGCTTGATTTATGGTGATGCAAGTGTCACGCAAACGCAGCAACCGGTGGAGTGTTGGATTTGGTTCTGGTCAGAGGATCAACGCGCATAGTGGTCACGGCGTATGACCGCGCTACTCTCCGTACAACTCTTGCGACGCGAAAACACCAAATCTAAAGAGTTTACCCAAGCGTACGCATGATGAACGAATGGAACCGGACAAAGATCTCAGCGTCTGGGGAGACACGCCGATCACCTATCCATTTCCACCGTTCCATTACTCCGGTCATTTATCTCGTCCTGGCAACTCACTCCTTTCGCTGGAACATCCTCTTTCGTGTGCCTCCCCAGGCCGGCCATTGCTGGCAGCGTACGTCCACTCAAGACAAGTAAGGTTGGCACCAAACGGAAGCTCTCACACTACACCCCTTTGGGGTACCATCCCCGGAAGAAGCCCCGCGCCCATAGCCGCTGTACAGCAGCATCCGGAGATTCGAGTGATCAAGCTTTTAACCCTGCCTTCACCAGTTCTGTCTTGAGCAAACGTCCAACACAAAGGTTCAATCAGTCCCAACTACTGGAGCAAGTAAGCTGCATAAGTTATCCCTGTTTTGCTGTAATGCGTACTTGTTTAGTTATCCCTGTTGCTGTTAGCTATTTGCTTTGATAAAGTGTTATGTGTTTCTCTATTGTTTTAATTCACCACAGACATATGCTTGTGCAACATGCAAAGTCTTGAATACCCCACTGTAACAAACCTAACAAAATTAGGATTGAATAGGTGGATAAACTCTGCATGTTGTGGGCGCGACATATTACAGACGCGGCACACGTGGACCAAATCGCATAACTAAGCTGCTGATAAAGCCGAGTCTTCACTCCTCCCGTCGAGCATCCGCTGCGGGTTGCGACAGCGACCGCGTATTCGTCTATTACCTTCGACGTCGTCGCAGACGGCGATCCAAGTGAGTCGAAGGCTAGCGCACAAACTTCCATCCCAGTTTTGATCGTCTTGGGATGGCTTCACCGGGGATGGGCTACTTTGCTGGCAAGCTCCCTATTTTTCCGTTTTTCCGCTGCATTGGCAACGGCGCGCGCCCCACGCGCTCCAATGGAAATGAACCCCTCTAGGAATGGCGATGTTACTGTGACGTCGTACAGCACCGTGAGGGCGGCAAGGTGTTGATCTCTTCCGACCTCGGGTACACTAGAATGTCGGCAGGTCGTGCATTCAGTCCGGGAAGTAAGTATTTCACCTCATATTGGACGCCGACTCCTGCTGCTTTGAACACTTGTCGGCCAAATACCTTCACTTCGACATTGTGCCGGTTAGTCCATCCTAGGCCTTTTTTGCAAATATGCAGTACTGTAACAGTATTCAAAAAGAGACATCTAAACCAGAAAACAGATATTCCAAATCTTCAATATTTCGAGAGATCAGTTTGGATTTGGGCACCCTGTAGGATATTCTGGGCAACAACCGACCATATCCTTCAAACGTAAATGTAGTACAGTAGCACCTTTGGAGTACAGTGCGGACTGTAAGACGTGTCACCTATGGGGAGGCTGTAAGCCGGAGAGAGTGGAATGGACCGCCATGGCCCATGTGGGGACACCAGGTGGACCATTAGGTAATTGATTAATATTTAGAATAGATAGCTCCTATTGGTGGATCGGGGAGGTGGCGGTAGTGGGGCCACTTGTTCCTTTAGGAGCAACGTACAGTAGTATGTAGTAGGGTAGCTCACCTTATAAGGAGGACGGTAGGAGTGGGAGTAGCAAAGTCGTAAAAGGGAAGCACCTTTGGCCCCCAACCTAGGTCTTCAAGCCGTCGACACCTCTAAGGTGACCCCTTTATCCCCCTTAAGGTTAATCGCCCGCCAATGAACCTACCCCTTTACTAGTGCTTCCTCGAAACCTCCTTTAGGCGAATATCCGTGCTCCTGCGGTGCTCGTCTGCGTTCTAGGTAACCTTTTGTTAGTGGCTACCGACGCACCCTATTGGTCTTATACCACAAACTGGTCTGCCGACCTAGAAGGCGTTCGTTATCGAAGTCGGTTGAGCTGGAATGCCTCCTTTAGGAGAATCGTTCGAGAAGAGTATAGGAGAAAATCAACCTGCCGTTCTACTTTGTCTGCCGTAATTTGTTTCACTATGTCGAATAGGAGTGGTCGATCAACTAGGAGTTCGAGGAAGGAGCCGTCGTTCCGTCGGATGAAGAGCAGAAGATCGATACGCCGTTTGGTGAACCGCCGATCCAGTTGGAGTGTTTCGTCAACCGTCACCGCCGCCACACTCATCCGGAGGCCGAAGGAGGGCCTAAGCTTTCGGATAACCGCCAACATTGGTTGCAGAAGGAGTTGGTTCCTCGTCTCACCACTTGGTTAAACGCCGAATTGGAGAAGAGGATACCTGCCGCTGTCACCCGTTTGGCGGGAACGTACCTGGAGGAGTCTCTTCCGGAGACTCTTCCTGCAATGGTGGAACAGTTGATGGACACCAGAATGGAGACGTGGATCGCCGAAGGAGTCGAAGACCGATTGGTGAAGCATGCCGTCATATCCTTCCTGAAATGGTGACCGCCAATTTTGGTGAAAACCATGACGAAGGATCCCCTTTTACCACAGTCAGCATTGGTGGACAAAGGGCAGTCTCCGGAGATACTACCGTCACCCTCACAGGTGGTATTACCCGAAATACCGAAAGGATACGCCATTAGGATCACGGTTACCCTGGTGGTGGCCCGTCAGATTCGTCGGATTCGGAATCTGGCCGTGATCCGCGATGGTGGTCGTCGAGGAAAACAACACCGCAAGGAGAAGAAGTCCAAGCGGACAGCAAGAAGAAAAGAAGTCAAGGAGGAGTTCGTCTACCTCCTCGGGAGTTCGGATGATTCGGATTCGGGCTCCAGTTCAGGTGAAGAGAGACGGAGGCCGATCGAAGGTGAGGATTGAACGTATCATCCCGTTGAATGAGTTGTTCGCCCGAGTGGTGAACTACAAATCCTATAGGCTGAACGATCGCTCGTCTGTCTCGTATCAAGGTGTCGTCGTATCACAAGAGGTTGGCTGTGCAGATGCCCACCCAAAGGTTTACCGGAAAGGACCCATCACGGTGTTGGGATTCCTAATGGACTTCCGTAACGCCTGTGAGCACAACGACGTCAGTGAAGGTCTCGCCTTGTGGTTGTTCCAGTACTTCATGGATGGGACTGCCAAGGAGAATTTGCAGTCTCGCCTGAACACCTCTAGGAGCATGGTGATCGATGATGAAGAGGATGAAGACCTGGTGTCGAACTAACCCCGAAGCGGTGAACTACCTCCTGAGGACGTACGCCACCGACGAGGTGATCGCTCAGGCCTATCATCAGGTAATTTCGATGAAGCAAGGAGCGACGATGACTGAATCCACCTTCGCGGAGCTAATTCGAGCGAAAGCACGCCGCTGCGGTTCAGTGTTCTCCGAAAGGCGTTTGAAGTCGATTTTCGTGGATGGATTGTCGCCGACGATTCAAGCCACCGTTCGGGAATCATCTTATCGACGAGCAGAAGGTCACCTCACGGAGCTCAAGCAATATGCCCAGGCGTTGGAGATTCGTACCGTAACTCCCGTCCGGGTGTGCTGAAGAAGCCAAGAGGTGTTTTGTCGATAACGCCACAAGGTGCAAACGAAAGAAGGGAAGAAGACGGGTCCTCGGCGGAGTCTGAGGATCCGCAACCTCGACAGATGACGGAACTCCAGCAGGAGATCTATCAAGTCCAACAGGAGATCGATCACGCCTTGTTGGTCGCCGCCCACTTCTACAACGTCGTCTACCATGTCTGCAAGGGTATGCTGGATATGCGCCAGCCCGGAGCATTTTGCTGGCGACTGTCCTACGGTAGACCCATCGGTGAGACGACGTATTTTAGAGGAGAGGCGCGCGAACCTGATGAGGATGGATGGATTCGGTCGCCGAACGGTGACGCCTCGCAGGACTAGTATCTCTTATGGAACGTCCGTTGGTGCCCCCCGTACAGGTGTGAACGCTCGCCTCAAGGAAGAAGAAAAGAAGAACGAAGGACAGGTTGCTTTCGCGGAGCCGAACACCGTAGAGGAGGGACAAGAGGTTTTAAAAGAAGACAGGGTGTAGAAAAGTCGCCTACGCCCTATGGTATCAAGCGCACACCTTATCCGAAGGTGGTCGAGGGAGAACTGCAACACCATGTAGGAGGTTCGGGATAACTCCGTTTTGGTGTTACGAAAGAGAAATTACCGAGTGTTGTAACGCTCGGAATTTCGCAGAGGCAGTTACGAACACAAGAGAGTGTTAGATATCGGGGCAGGTCCAAATTTGTTGCACGTTAAAATGTTACCCCGTCATGGAGATCACATGCGTTGCCTTATGAGGACCCTGCCGCGCATCATTGATGCATCTAAAAAACCTCATGAAACCTGTAGGTGTGATCCCTTAACCCCGAATGGGAGAACTCGTAGCGAAAATCCAGTTCGTGGTGGTCGACAACCTAGCGGTGGAGTGCATCCTCGGAACGTCTTTCATAGATCGATTTGTGAAGTCCATTCTGCCTGGGCGCAAGCGCGTTTGTTCTACGAAACACCTGCGGTGGGAATTACCTCGTCATCCCATGAGGAGAACCAAAAACCGGAAGGTGGAGCTACTCCGTTGAACAAACTACACATTGCGAAGGCGCAGAAGGTTCCTCCAATGTCCCAAGCAATGGTGCAAGTTCAAACGGACGCCGTTGGGTTATCGCTGTTGCGGAACACCCCAAGGACTGTGGCGACGAATCACTCCTAATGGAGAACGGAATTAGAGACGTGATCCCGCGCAAGCATTTCCGGTGTTGGTGACGAATTTCAGTAACCGACCGGTGCGTCTTCGAAAGAGTCAGGTGTTGGGCCATGCGCTCCCCAGTCCAGAGGCGATCTTCGCTCTTGGGAGGGGAGGGATTTCATGAGCCACCTTGAAAGATGGTGAGGTCACCGATTGGAGAAACGAAGTCCATATTGGAGTACAGTGTCGAAAGATCGCCAAAAGGTGATCGATTTATTGAAGGAGTTTCAAGAGATGTGGTCTGGGAAACTGGGCACCATCAAGGCGACGGAGCACAGAATCCAATTGATGTCCGGAGCAAGGCCGATTCAAACCAACAAGTATAGAGCAGGGTTGAAAGCAAGAGAAGTGGAACGCCAAGAGGTGAATCGTATGCTCCATGAGGGAGTCATCGAGCCGTCCCAAGCGGAGTGGGCAAGTCCTGTGGTGCTTATTCCGAAGCCGGATGGGTCGTTGCGGTTCTGTGTGGACTACCGGCGCCTGAACTCCGTAACGGTGCGCGACGCTTATCCATTCCAGAATGGATGAGTGCATCGACTCCTTAGGTGATGCCGAGGTGTTCTCCACTTTGGACTGTAATAGTGGGTATTGGCAAGTGCCCGTCGATCCCACCGACAGGGATAAAACGTCGTTCACCTGCCATCGGGGCTTTATCGGTTTGTTCGCATGCCCTTCGGGTTAAAGAATGCGCCGGCCACCTTCCAGAGGGCGGTCGACATCATCCTTTCAAGGTGCAAGTGGCAGTACGCGTTGGTGTATCTAGACGACGTCATAGTGTACTCCAAGAACAGAAGGGAGCACTTCGAACACCTTCGTACGGTTTTGTCACTCCTACAGGCGGCCGGAGCATCGCTGAAGCTGAAGAAGTGCAAGTTCTTCGAGCACGCGGTGGATTACCTGGGACACGTTGTGCGCCCAGGTAAGCTGGAAGTGGCGTCGAAGAACCTAAAGGCGCTCGAAAAGGCTCGGCCACCTCAGGATCAGACGGAACTACGCTCCTTTCTAGGTGTGTGCAACGTCTATAGAAGATTCGTCAAGAACTATGCGCGCATTGCTCATCCCTTGACGAAGAAGCTGTCGAAGGACCAGCCCTTCGAATTTGAGTTGCTCACCGACGAGGAGTTCGAGGCGTTTCAGGAGCTGAGGAAGGCGCTGACGTCTCCCCCGGTGTTGGCTCTCCCAAAGGCGAATCAAACGTTTTATGTTGACACAGACGCGTGCGATCGCCAAGTTGGTTGTTGCTTACTACAGGAGCAACCTTCAGGAGAACTGTCACCTATTGGGTATTGGAGTCGTACGCTGTCGAAAGCGGAGAGAAACTAAGTGCCACCGAAAGGGAGTGTCTTGCTGTAGTATGGAGCGTCATCACCTTACGGCCTTACCTTGAAGGGCAACGCTTCATCCTCCGCACGGATCACCAACCGTTACAGTGGTTGCTAAATATCACGGACTGTAACGGAAGGTTGGCCCGGTGGAGACTCCGATTGGCGAATTTCGACTTTGAAGTACGATACAATCCAGCAAGGAGACACAACCTCGCGGACGCCATGTCGAGATTGGCCACCGATGGGAGCGATCAGTCACCTTTGGATGAGGAGATTCCGTGTTTTGCCTTGGGGTATGACTTGGACGCCCCGGTGTATTTCTCTATGCCGGACGTCCGAGGAGAAGCGATCACCATTGATTCGGAGCCGCCAGTCACCCTTGAGGGATTTTGGAAGCGCAACGAAAAGACCCGTGGTGTAGGGAATTGACGACGCTCGCCGATCAGGAGAAGTCACCGTATCACCTTGGGGCGAACGGACTCCTCGTTCGGTTGTCGAAGTTAGATGGTACCTTGCAGGTGGTCGTGCCGGAGCCGTTGAGGGCGAACATCCTCGCTCGCGCTCACTACTCGAGATTGTCGGGGCACCCGGGAGGGTCGAAGATGTACTACACCTTAAGGCGAGAGTTTTACTGGCCGAATATGGCGAGTGACGTCTTCCGCACCGTAGGAGACTGCGAGAGCTGCGTCAAGAATCGAGGCACCGTAAGGAGTCACCAAAACTATCTGAAGTTGTTCCCGGCGGCCGGCCCATTGGAGTTTCTGGCAATGGACCTTCTTGGTCCTCTCCCCCGAACGGATGATGGGAACCGCCACGTTTTGGTGATCACCGATAGGTTTTCGAAATTATGCCGCAGCCTCCCGTTGAAGGACACGAAGGCAACAACTGTAGCCCAAGCCTTTCTTACCCATTGGGTTTATCCTTATGGTGTACCGTTTTATCTCCTAACGGATAATGGGCCACAGTTTGCCTCTAAGTTCTTTGCGGCGGTCTGTCAACTCCTAGGGGTGAAACTTGTTTTACTACAGCGTATCACCCAAGGGCGAACGGAAAGTTGAACGATTCAACAAGACGATCGTCCAACGCCTCCGTCACTACGTCGCCGAGAACCAGAAGGATTGGGATCGCCTAGTGGAGCCGCTCACACATGCGTACAACCATCAGGTGCATCGAACGACGGGGACGACGCCATTTGATTTGGTGCTAACGCGTCATCCCCCGTCTATTCACGTGACGAGTCTCCCATCGGCGGACTTATCCCATCTGGCGAACAAGGAATTGACACCGCGGAGTTCAAGAAGTACGCGCTCCGAAAGGTTGCGATTCTCTCCAGAAGGCGAAGACGAAAATGGATGACACCCAGAGGCGATACAAGGCGGACTTTGACAAGAGGGTTCGGGCTCCGTTGAAGGTGAAAGTGGGCGATTTGGTCTACATTGATCGCCCCACTTTTAAGAAGCGGTACCTGGAGGACCCGGACGCCCAAGCGGAGGAGGACAACAAGTCCGCTAAGTTGATGGTGAAGACGACGGGCCCCTTTAAGGTGTTGAAATGAATTCTCACACGGTCACCATAGAGGAGAACGGCATCGCATTACGGTGAGTCAAGACAGAGTCTCAGTTTCGCCTACTGTACAGGAGGAAGATATGTCTAGGCCCGAGGGGAACGCGAGTGCCGCACCAGAGGAGGGTAAGTGTCTACACCTGAGTCGAGACCCCCGTTGGAGAGCGATATGTACCCAGTAGAAAAACTCGTGAGTCATAGACGTCACGGGCCGGGGTACAAATACCGCGTCAGGTGGTTTGGTTACGCCCCCAAGGATGATGAGTGGTTATATGAAACTGATGTTCCCGACCACTTCATCATCCAATATTGGCGAGCGAAACGAAAACCCCTGCCGGAGCGGTATCGCCGATAAGAGACGGAGTTTGAGGATACACGGGGGGAAAACGGCACCTTAAGGATGGAGAAGCACGAGGGAATTTGGGAAAGTCAAGAAGGGAAGCACGCGTCACCCTATAGAGGTTCTACATAGGTGAGACGTACTGTATCCGGAAGGTGTCCGACCTATACAGTACCACCTAAGAAGGGAGATAGATGCGACCTAGTCCGACTTCACCGAGAAATGGAGTAGCGACGAAGACGTATCACGCCTTCGGGGACACAGTACGAAGAAAAGAGGAGACTGTTCACCGGTATGGGAGATCGGTGTGACGGTGCCCGATAGATAGAACACCCTCTGAGGACGGGGTAATCCCAAAGGCGTCGGAGTCGTCAGCAGAGAAGAATATATCCTGAGGGTGCGGCGAAAGCACCTAGTTAACGGAGTCCGCCAATGAAAGCGAGGAAGGGACACAGTAGAAGAGTTTCGGGGTGCGTGCTTCTTACGCTCCGTCCAGGGGTCACGACCTTGCACCGGCTTCGCGAAATCGAAGCGCTCCACGTCGAAACGGCGATGACGAAGAGTGCGGTACTCCTCAAGGCTGATATCGTTGCTCCACCGCGAGGAGGATGCCGGCGCAGACGACAGGGGGTGATCAGGGTAAGGGTCGGCATATGGGTCAGCGGGGAGCCATGCACCTGGCGGAGAGGAGACTGGCGGAACAGGTTTCTGAGTTGGAACGGGCGGCATAGGCGCAAGTGACGTGTTCACCTGGGGAGTGGGTGTAGTTGAAACGGGAGGCGCCTGAAGGGTGGAAAGCGGAAGAGAGGCAGAGAGCGAAGGCGGATCGGCGGTCACCGGAGGCGGAATGGAGGACTCCCGACGCGGCGCAGCATAAGCGTAGAAAGGGAAAGGTGCGGTGGGGTCAGGCATGATGCACCGGGGAGGTGAGGAGGACGTCGAAGAAGCGCAGTAAGGGGTTTGCCAAGGGGAGTTCGGAAGGACCACAGGCGGACGCGTCACTTTATGAGGAGAGTATGGCGGTCGAGACATGAGGGGGAGGGCAAACTTTTTGGCACCGTCGGTGAATTTGGAACTGACGTTTTCCGGAACGAAGGGGAGGTAACGGTACTCAAAACCAAAGGGGTGATCTTGTACCGAGCGCGCCACGAGGACGTGTCGCCATTTGAGGAGGGGGTTCTGTAGTACAGTAGCACTTTGGTACAGTGCGGACTGTAAGACGTGTCACCTATGGGGAGGCTGTAAGCCGGGGAGAGTGGAATGGACCGCCATGGCCCATGTGGGGACACCAGGTGGAATATTAGGTAATTGATTAGATATTTTAGAATAGATAGCTCCTATTGGTGGATCGAGGAGTGGCGGTAGTGGGGCCACTTGTCCTTTAGGAGCAACGTACAGTAGTTGTAGTAGGGTAGCTCACCGTATAAGGAGGACGGTAGGAGTGGGAGTAGCAAAGTCGTAAAAGGGAAGCACCTTTGGCCCCCAACCCTAGGTCTTCAAACCGTCGACAACTAAGGTGACCCCTTTATCCCTCTTAAGGTTAATCGCCCGCCCAATGAACCTACCCTTTACTAGTGCTTCCCTCGAAACCTCCTTCAGGCGAATATCCGTGCTCCTGCGGTGCTCGTCTGCGTTCTAGGTAACCTTTTGTTAGTGGCTACCGACGCAACCTATTGGTCTTATACCACAATTAAATCACCCACATTTTCCCCGTGTGGATTTACGCCTCAAGCTTTTCTGAAACAGATTTCTGAAATTACGTAGGTGTGATTCACTGAAAAGTTATTGTCATCGGGACAGGTGTCCGATGAAAGGCGCATGATGGTTCGCTACAGTATACCGCAAGTATCTCGGCGGCATACAAAAGGAAGGGGGGTTACACTTAGAGTTAGAGAAGAAAAGAAAAAGGTAGTGGTTACGATTGACCCAGGAAGGGAGTAAACTTAAAGCATTTTATGGTACCGCATCCAAGATATTGAGCCATGAACAACAGCAATCCCCCTTATGTCTCTTTTGACGGATCCCTGTCGTCCGACGTTCACGCTTCCGCCGGTTTGGAGATAGAGGAACTAGGCGGCTCAATAGCAAGAATTGAAGCCCCTATACAGGGTGGTGGGCCTCAATGATGCGGATTCGTTCATATCGCTTCGGAAAGCTGTCGCGGGACGCCCGGAGTTCGCGCAGTTCGTGATATATGGGGCCCAGCAGACTAAAATGGACTTAAAAGGGCGAAAGGAGACTTTTGTACGGGCCAAAGGGAGTTTTTGGAACCGCCGGACAATGATTGGAAGCGTTTTTGGCCCCAAAGAAGAATCTAAAGCGGCCAAATGTTCGCGAGACGAACACGCAAAGGCTTGAAAACAAGGTCGAACAGCTCGCTGAGCAGTTAGCCGAGCTCGCTTTGTTCGTGAAGAAGCAGATTGATAAGGCTGGACCGGCAGCGCCTGTTGATGATGATTCAGTTGCAGCTATTGCGGGAAGAAGGGCTACCGCGCAACCTAATGTCCAAAAAACCACCTCAGGAACGCTCAGTGTACTTTTTGTGGGAGAAAGGCCCATTTAGGAGGAAATGCTGGTCAGGGGCAGCAAAACGGCCATAGTTGAGTCGGGGCTACAACTGCTAGGGTGGAGTCCGGAAAAGAGCTCAAGTTGGACAAAAGGAAGAAGAGGAGCCCTTGGCAGTCATTCACAAGTATCAGAACAAGTATTCGGTGACCGCAGCACAGATGAATGCTGAAGGCCAGGCCCTGCCAAAACAGAAGAGGGGCAACATAATGGAATTTGACTTCCCTGTAAGTAAATTACTGATTTTTCGTCCACGCTTGATTTTTGCAACCTCCGATAAGAAGAAGGGCAAGGTCCAGAGAGCGAAGAAAGCATCAGACAGATTTCCAGAACACATAGGAAAGTGTGATGTGGTCGCGTAGCTTGCATATGCTCCTTCAGAGATGAACTTTGGGCAACTTCTTCCCGAGGATGCGGGCGAAGCCAGGAAACAATTCAAAAGATTGGTTTCGATTACTATTAAAGTTACTCAAGCCTCCGAAGCTAACCCGTTGGATGGCCCTCTTCGGTTGAATATCGTCACCGTAAAGGCGGACGGGACAGAGACACATGCCCTATTGGATACCGGAGCCGTTCTAAACCTCATATCATGGTATTTATTGCAAAAGACTAGAATTAGCCCTACGACTACGGATTTTGAAGTCACCGTCGTAGACGGGACGGTTGCCGAAGTCTTAGGTTGCGTAGAAGAGGTCGCAGTGTCTTTGGGTCGTTGGTCATGCCATTGAATTTCTGTGTGGCGCGTATCGCCCGTTCGGTGCCATTATCGGATGTCTGACACTGGAGTTTCTGCAGGTGAACCTTGACTACGAACTTCAGCAGGTCACGCTGGCGGTTTGGAAGAGGGAGGTACTTTTAACCTTACTTAGAGAGCCTCCCCCGTGGTCGATGAGACGTGCAATGACAGTGAGGATTTCAGATCCCCCTAAAGATCGAGGATGAGCAGTTTACCGCCTCATTCTTATCTGAGTCAGGTGGAAGTGATTGTTGATCGGATACTGAGCATGAGATGGTGCTGGAAATCCTGAACAAGTGACCTTGAGAGCCGGTTTGGGAGGATATGTGGAGGGAAGAGAGTCTAACGGGGAAGAAGATGATGAAGAATGGACTTCTCTACTCGTCTCTAATGCTAAGCATATGGAAGGAAGGGACTAGAGGGCACTGGTGAGGGCACTCAAGAACACCGACGCCATAGCTTGGGACATCCAAGATCTCGAGCCGGCTAATATACCGGTGGTGCATTCATCGGAGTTGACTGACGACACTCCGATTCATTCAAGGGCTCCCTGGATTCCCAAGGCGCAATGAAGTTGTGAAGAAGGAGGTGAACGAACTTCTGTAAGCAGGGATAATTACGTCTGTGAGTTCGGCGTGGTCATTCCCGGTCGTTATAGCGAGAAAGAAAGATCGAAGGCCCCGTTATTGTGTCGACTACCACCAGCTCAATAGAGTCATGAATCTGACCGTTGGCTGTTGAAGAAGATCGGGGAACTCGTAGATGAACTCATGGGAGCCAAGGTACTCACAAAGATGGATATCTATACGGGCTACTGGCAGTCGCAGATGTCCGAGGAATGAAAGGAGATGACGGTATTCGCATGTCGCTATGGACCGTACAAATTCGAAGTGATGCCTTTCGAGTTAGTGAGCTCACCTTCGACGTTCCAGAAGATTATGGACGGCGTTCTTTAGGGCTTGCTGTTCGCAATGGTTTATGTATAGGACCTGGCTATATTCTCCAAAAACATTGACAAATACGTCGGCCATTGCAAAGAAGTCTTCAAAATGATTAAGAAGGCAAACCTGAAGATTAAGGTGAACTAGTGCAGCTTCTTTCATTCGGAGGTAAAGCTGCTCGGCCACGTCGTCAACTCAGGGGGGGTGAAATTTTGACGAAGATAAGATAATGGATATTTTAGCGGCTCCAGCTCCAAAGAACGTAACTGAACTCAGGATTTCTCCTTGCCTGCCGGATACTATCGCCGATTGAAAGGAATTTCATAGAAAGTCCGGCGATGTTGCATGCTGTAACATCCGTGATGGAGTCTTTAAATTAACAGAAGAGATGCAGGAAGCTTCAGAGGATCTCAACAAGAAGCGAACAACGCCGCCTGTTCTTGCTTTTACAGACGTTGACCCCCCCATTCTCTGTTCAAACAGATGCGTATTCAGTGGCATTGTGAGTCTTGCTAGCCCAGAAGAAGGATGATGCAAAGTTACACCGGATTCTATTCGCTTCCCGTAAAATGTCTGAGCAAGAGCGCCGATACTCCACCAGCGAAAGGTAAGAGCTCAATTTCGCCTTCGTTTTAAAGGAATTCCCGTCTACCTGCTCTCCTAGAAACCTTTTGTTACTGAAACAGATCATCAGGCTTTGAAAACCGCGTTAAAAAGAAGAATATTCATGTTCGGTTGGCACCTTGGTTAGATCTGATGGCAGAGTACAACTTTAGGGATAATTAAAGCTGTAGGTTTTCGAATGGGGCGGCTGATTCTCTCTCTTGTCGGACCATAGAGGGAGGAGGTAAGGAAGGAGATGAAAATTTGGCGGAGATTTTCGTTGCCGCCGTTCAATGGGCAAAACTAAAGCTATCCGATTCGGAGCCACAACTGCTGGACAAGGAAAGGTTCTTGGCGGGGTAACAGGCGCAAGAGACAGATCAGAAGAGAAGAGTTGCTATAAGGTGAAGCAAAAAGAAGTTCCTGCTGTGGAAGGACACCTTGTTTCGTAGGGAAAAGGATGGCCTTCGAGTCGTGCCGCCCCCTTTCCAGCGTGCGGAAATTCTGACTATGCTCCATGAAGACATAGTACATTGGGACGTGGATCGACAGGGAAGTTTTTAAGGGATCGCTTCTGGTCGCCCGGAGTCTATCGCGAAGTGAATGATTATGTTAATTCATGTGACGGCTTTCAACACGCGAGGAGGCTTCCAACGTACCACAAGAGCCTCCGAGCGCCAGTCACTGGGTTTTTCGAGACTGTCTCCAATGACTTCACTGGCCCTTTCAAGCCGTCCAAGATCACGAAATTTTTCGTACTGATCGCAATGAAATATCTGACGGGGTGACCGATTGCAGGTGCAGCAGAGGATTCAACAGCAAGTAAATTTGTACGATTCATCCAGGAGAAGATAATTATTCCGTTCGGACCGCCGAGGAGGATTTCTTTAGACGATATCACTGCCTTCATGGCCGCTTTGGTGCATTATTTCATGCGTAAAGTAGTAAGCGCGTAGACTAGAAGGCAGTACTATCTTACGCTCCAATGGCGAACAGGAGAGCGGGGAGGATGTTAGGGATGATCAAGCATGCTATTAAAAATTCAAAAGTGGAAAGCAGAGGAGACTGGGCGGAGGTACTTTCACAAGTTCTTTACGGTTATCGTCGTCGTGATTGTGGCCCAGCCCTTTCCATTCCGTATGATGCACGGCATCAACCCAAGGATGTTAGTGAGCGAGGCATTGGAGTTCCTCATAGATGGAGGCCCTCATTACAGGCTAGTTGATATGTTCGGGGAGTCGTGCGTGCTCGCTGAAACGGCACCACGAGTACCATTCCACGAGCACGCTCACTGCTATGCTTACTGATGACACCTGCATATACCAGCGGTTTGGGACCACACTTCAGTCGTTCACTGCTGTTGGTATGAGACAGTAGTGTGCGGAAATCGCAGAGCGAGCATGGGGAAACTGTTTCCGGAGTCGGTGTGAGGAGGATGGCGCAGAAGAGCATGAGATTGCAGGAGATCGTTGGGATTGAGCGCTGGGGATGGCAGGAGTTTGTGGAACCAGGAGCAGTTGGGAAGGTGGAGCGTTAGTAGGGGTCAGTTGTGGGAGCCAGATGTTGGAGGGGTCGGGGCGCAGTGGAGTGAGAACAGTGCTATATTCTAAAAGAGGAGAAAAAAAGAAAAGAAAAGGAGCTGAGGAATTGTATGCCGGAGAGTGGCACACAGTGAGGCGGGGGGCATCTCCTCAGGACAGGTCTACAGACGAGAGTCGCAGGATGGTTCGATACTGTATACCGCAGGTATCTCGGCGACATACAAAAGGAGGGGTAGTGGTTACGCCTAGCGCAGGAAGGAAGTAAACACTCAAGCATTTCAGTCATTTCAGAAAAGAAATAATGTATGGAATAATTTCATTACGCAAACAAATTTTACTTACTGTAATTTATTACTGTAATAAAATCCTACTCCCTTGTGCTCACTTTTGTGATTCCTCCAAATATCAGACATGGCACTTGGGAGCAGCGAGATCATACTCAGGCCAAATCGTCTTATCGGGGTTGAAAATGGAAGTGTGCTACCTGTATCTTGCTTCGGCCCCGTTCTTTCCGTTCCCCTACACATACTATAAATACCTTTACCATTTTATAGTCGGCATCCAAGTATCAACATTTCTCCAGCGAGGCTCACTGCTACCACATGGGATCTCTTTGTATTAAAAAAATTCGCAGTTCCAGAAGACTTTTGAGCGCTTCCAAACGCTTTCACTCAGTTTATTCCATTTCTGCAAAAGGGATGTGAAGATAATGGTGAAAGCTATTAATTGACCTGAAGGATGGAGCTGCATATGTAGAAATCACTACAAATTTGAATCGCTCATGGTTTCGTGTGTTATTCTACGTAGGGTCTACTCCCGTGCCGTTGGCGTAACATGGAGATAAGTTTGGACGTCACGGACCTCAGCTCTCCGAGATATTTTTGGAAGGTCTCGAACGCCTTTGGAAACAGGGGCATATCTACTGAAAGGACCGATATCAGAGTCTTTTATGCGAACTAATACGCAGCGATACGCTTGTGCAACATATGTAATTAGTTGCGAATTGGAAAATGGCGAGGGATTCGTAGATGGTACAGTGATTAGAATCTCACGACCTGGAAACTACGAGGACCAAAACGTTGCGTACAATGGTCCCAGGCGAAAGCACTCGTAAGTACTAAGCTTTTACCACATCAGATGGACTGCTTCCGCACACGTTTTGTCCCTTGGAAAGACGAAGGCATGAATGGACACTTCACATGAGAACGGGCTTCATGAGGAACTGTCTATAAATTATATTCACAGACGAAAAAACGTGTTAGATATAGAATACGGTTAAAATGTATGGGCTTCAAAGAGGTAAATTTCTAGGATAAAAATTTAAATGCTTCCAAGAAGGCTTTCAACTAAACAATGTATAAGGTCAGAATAACTGTGGAGTGGCTCTTTAAGGGAGTGAATCTGTACTGTTCTACGGCTGAGCACAAGCTGTTGACTTTTCCATCGTACTTATCCATATCATCTCCGCTCACTTCTTTTTCAGATTCTACACTTTTCTGTCCCACTACAGCCATAGTGAACCAGGGACCGTTGTAGCAGAGCGCGCCTTACTTACTCCTTCTTTCTCACTTGATCAGTACAAGCGGCTCGGTCCGCATCTCTCGTAGCACTCACGTGGTTCTTCTACACCAATATAACCAATAATAGCTTGTTCAGCTCCCCTAACTCACCACCTATTCCCAACATCATGCGTTTCGAGGTATCATTCCTCTCGAAAGCATCTAAGAGTGTCTTGAAGCGGCCTTGAACTATCTTACCGTTGAATTTCACGGAGAGGTCTGGGTGAGCGTCGGCTTTTCTTCTGCAACCTCAAACCCCTGCGTGACCTCACCGTAGGAGGCAACATGTGCATTATGTGCCCTAACTGCCGCGGCCTCCAGTGTTATAATAATATCCTCAGTCGAAGTGAAGTTCGGGCGTCGGCCGACCTTCCTCGGGTAGCAGTGGTGGCGGGATCACAAGAGGAAGGGGAAGGAAGGTTCAGTGATAGATCAAAGGGATTGGAATGGGATGTGTTTGGAGAGGGAAGCGGAGAATTTGGTGAGAGTGATTCCATTTCAAGAGTTGCCATGATGCTGAACGTCTCGGTTCCTGTCAATGGAGACGCGAGTTGACCTGGATTAAGTATCTCCAACAGCTTCTTGCCGCTTTCAGTTGTCTACGTAGGCCTCGTATCGGTATCTCAGTTACAGAAAGTATTTCACTATTTAGTCACTTCTCGGAAAAGTACTAACTGGATTTCTGCAAATTTCTACAACGTGTAATATTTCTATACTTTAATTTCAGAAAAACAGAAAATGAGTCCCTAAAAAGTGCAAGCGTAAGTTCTGTAGTATTTGAGCCAAGGCGCCTGGTAATAAATATCGTAAAGCTGGTCTGACCGAAATATTTGATTCACGCCAATGCAGCGCCCAAAGCTTTCAATGCTCTCGAACTCAGCTTTGAAAATTCCTACCAAGGAAAGAATTCCGATCTGGCCTCATAATGCGCACACATAATACATAACACAATGCTTCAAGGGTCCCTACTTGAAGGGGTTTAATACGCTAACTACTGGCCTACTTTGATGAATATTAGAGAGAAGCGGCTGTTGCGGGGGTGCTCTAGCGATTCAAAGGTGTATTACAGCGCTTATGTAGGTCTCCAGGTTCATATGTTGTGTAGAAGGGCCCAATATGCCTCATTAACTCACTGAGGCCATTAAATAGCGAGGACTAAGAGCAACATGAGAAGAGGAGCTAGAGTCTGCAGGTTTATTTAGAGCACCACGTATTTCTCTCAAATCAAATCTCTTGGGAATTTGCTAAAAATGCAACCCCATTTGCTCCACAGGCGCTTAACACCAAAGCAGTCGAAATAAAACACACTGCAGGAGTCGTTTTCCTTGAGCTATAGAAACGAAATTGGGCTTTCAACGCCCCAAAGTAAACTGAAAAATGCCCGAAAAGTGCGTAACAGATGTTATATAAAAGAGATATAAGGAAGAAATAAGTTTACCCAGCACAATTTTTCTGAATTACAGAATTTGAAGAAAATCAATTTGTTTCTATTTCACCCGGTCCTTTCCAAAATTTTGAAATGTTTGCAGTAACCACACGTACTCTGCGAGCGTAAAATTTCATAATTAGTTGCGAAAAATTCAAATATACAGTATTGCATACAATACAAAAGTGTGCACTCTAGTGCCTATTCACCAGAGTACTAACAAATAGTGTCTATCGGACCATTGTCCTCATATGAGGGCAAAGTTTATGCCTAACTTTTTAAAGTAAAAATATTTTTCCTGTCGTTTTTTGGTAACCTGTACTTTTAACAGTAGCGAAGATCGATAAAAACAAACCTTTCGGTAATTTAAGCACAATTCATACGAAGTTCTCTATTCCACTTGATAACCTTCAATTTTGCTGCCAATTTGTCACATTTATCGTTCAATTACCCTCAGTTTAATACTTCAGCTGAAGTATTGTAGAATTGAAGCCACTTAGAACCTCTTCTTCTTGATTCAATTTTTCAGATTATATATTTTTAGTAGATATTTAAGAAAAAATTTCTAGTTACTGTACAATTTTATATGATAAAGAGGATTGTCCTCATTTGAAGACAGTGTTATCGCGGATCGACAATAGTGAGGTATAATTTGACCTTATTTGAGGACGAAATAAATATTTGCACGATAGTATTCGTTAATCTGCAGCGGGAAAAAACAAAATTTCGGGCCGCAAATGTTCTTAAAAATTCACCTGGAAAAATATAATTACAGTACGTTGATGCTGCACAATTTCTAAGCTACGAGTATCTGGGGTAGCGGGAAATAGGATTTTTTGATCACCTAGCATTACCAGGTCTGCATAGGAGAACTGGCTGGATGTTGACGATTGAGGTAGTATGTTAAAGTAGATGAACAAGTTTTATGGATGTAAGAAACTCACCGAGGACATATTGAAGTACCGTAAAGCAAAGTTAAAAATATTTTAACAAAATTTCCCCGCTGTCCAGCCCATTTTCATACGAATGCACCTCCATGGCACATAAATAGAAGTAAACTAACGACTTCCGCATTTCTTATCATCTCGAATAAGTACATACTCTCGATAAAGTCGTCCAATTTGAACGGAAAGTACCCGTTGTACATATCTAATTAGTACTGAACCCCATATGACCCCTCCTTTGAATGGTAGACTGAAACGTTATATAGACTTAACTTTTTCAGTCATGTCTTTCCGCATCGACTTCAGGAATATATCAAAGCCAATGACGCAGAATAAATTATTCCCTGATTCAAGATCCTTGCCTATTTTTTCCATACATGGTGCAAAATTGGGTTATCCATCATCGCACTTGGCCAAAAATAAGTGAAATACGTAATACATCCCTCAGAACCTACATATAGTTGACTGCCATTTACTCCGAAACCACTGGGAACCAAAATTGCCATATTCAGCTTCTTCATCCGTGTACACCTAACATTCCACATCGAATACATTGCCACAAAGCCGCTGTTTTCGGCTTATGTTAGTAACTTTAATTCCCTCGCCTCATGTCTCCCATCCCCCAAACTGTACCCCTTTCCATTATTTGTCCTCATTTCCATCATTATTTATCGTAATGAGATTCTTCAGCTGAGATGGTCCCGGATAGAAATCTAAAAAAGTTGTTACTATGGTTTCTTGACATGGAAGATTACAAAATAGAAAATATTAATCTCTTCCAAGTTCATCTCAGCCTTCCTCTCTCAGTGGCACTTTATCCATGCATCTTGCTTGAAAGCTAGAAAGGATTGGTCGATTTTCAGCACCGCAGCTGTCCCGCTGCTAGTGATTTGACACTACTCGAAAATAAAGGGCAGCTTTTTTACTGCCAATGAAGTATTGGTCAGACGGGGAACATTGTATTGCTGGATCTGAGGGAAGGAAATTGTTCAGTGGATCCTTGTCGCTATCAACGAGTAAAGATGACTGTGATAAAAGTTTTAGTGGGTAAGAAAGTATTTAAGTAGTCTTTAACCTGCTAGATTTGTTTTTTCAATGTTTCACGTCATTATTTCTCGCTTAAGTTTTCCATGTGCAATAGCTACTCTACCTTAATAAATACTGCAATGAGTTATACGTAACATAAATGTTTGGAGCTGGTAGCTCAGGTTACAATGAATACTTACTCATTTGACTCTAATTTGAACCTTGTATAGCCTGAGCCACATACTTTGTGGCATCCATTCGTAATTGTACAGTACTTTCTGGTTCAATTAGTACGTGGCATGTACACATGTACTACCAGCCAAGAGCAGTACCAGGTACAGTGTTATTATGGCAGAAACGTACCTAGTCTTGATTTAGTGCTCCTCTGTGGTCCATATAAAGTGCCTCTGACATGGGCTCTGGGAGCAGAGAGGCACCAGTGATTGGAAGTACAAAATTTATGGTCCATGCTTTGCAATTTCGGAGTGATATTGTAACCTAAAATCGATTTTACGGAAAATCAATTTAATTGTAACATAAAATGGATTATATGTTAGTTGTAACATAAAATATTAAATATAACAGAAACCTATTTGTAGAGAGCCATGAAGTAATGAAAACCACCATCTTTTAATATTTTTAAACTTGAACAACCATAGCACAGGGGAAAAAGGGGATGTCTTCATTGAGACGTATGGATTTGCTGGAACCCATTTGCAGTTGCAAATCTGAATGTAATAGCAAATGACTGCTTTCCCGTGGACTGAAAGTTCTTTTAAAATTTGCAGCGCTGTCCCTATAGTGTACTCCACATTACCATATGTCACTTGTAGGAAAGGGCAGATTGTTTTTTGCTAATTGATAGTGCTCCCGAATTACAATAGAACAGTTTCGAATTGTGCGCTCTAGACGAACTAAGCAAAATTGAGCGATTCATACTTCCCCCTTGAGAACTTATAAACCTTCATATAATTGGATAAAATATCTACAGTGGTAAAGGTAAACTTTATTTGAAGGTTACCGTGTCGAGAAAAATAATATATTTCGAATTCCTATTAGTGTAAAAATTCGTGTTAGGTTTGTTCTCATCGAAAATCAATACAGTTTAAAGTGCACCCAAGAACATAAAAGGTAGAATAAAACGTTTCAGAAAAATCGCGCTAAAACTCATCTTGACACGAGTTCAATGATCTTAAAAGCAGTTGGGCATTAAAATACCATGACCCCAACAAACCTTTCAAGAAAATACCAGCTAGCAATGCGATAACACACACAGTCACTAGTTCTCAGGCGACGGGCGGCATAGCTCTGTTACATGGGGTATTTAAAGAGCGATGAATAGAATTTGAAAGCTACTATTAAACGAAAGAAAGAATCAGATTTAGACGGAAATACGAATATTGATGAACTTTACTCCAAATATTTTTTGAATTGTCAAAATTATTCATTTTACAGCTTTCTTGTTCCATTTCATATGAATTACCTTCCATTGATGCAGAAGATCACCTATTGGTAAAATATGTAGTTAGAAAATTCTTGTTGAAGATAGTATACTGGAATTGCATGTATTTGAGTTAATATACAGTACTAGAGAGGAACTGCTCCCTTTATTTAAATATTTAAGTGGGCCTGCTAAACGGACAAAACCATTACATTAGTAGCTGGATTCGGTCATAAATGAAAGAAGACAGTTTGTTTGTAGTAAATTACCATGGGAGATCAAAATTGGATTGCCAATAAAAAATTGCTATACTTACTCAAAGTCATTATACATTTAAAATTTCAAATGATCTTTGAATAAAAACACGGAAAATTTTGAAAAAATTTCCGTTGAAATAAGGCAGAACTTGTAGTAAAATTGATCGGGAACACAATTAAAAAAGAAAGTATATTGCATCCAAGAACTTCGTAGCATCCTGTAAAACTTTCGACCCTGCAAAAAATTCGATAATTGCCGAAATTTGCTATTAATACCCGTTTTGCTCTAAAATCTCCAAAAAAAGTACCTAGATCATTTCAAAAGGCCTGCATCCCCCTATGTGAGAAGACTTTTGAGATATGTATGTATTACAAAAGTTTTCTCAGCATAACCTCCGACAATCATTAATTGAGACTCATCTATGCGATTTGCATTCCTAGTTGCAAGTGAAGCATAGCTCATCGACATAATTTATACTGATTATACTGATAAGGCCTTATTAGCCTTCAAATTTCTTCCTGATACAGCAATTACTCGCGAATACTCCCTAAGTTGGGAGGGGGATCAATAAATCGAGGAGAACAAAAGATTTGAAAATTTTTGTACTTCTCTAATCTTTGGTGACATCTACGAACGAAGAGCAATGAAGAGAATATGAAAATATACTAATTTCTACATTCAACATTTTTTACTTATCTGGGCAGGTTTACTGTTTTATATTCAGACAGAATTTTGCAATTTTGCAATTGGAGGTGAGCGAAAGTAAACATACTCTGAGAGACGCTTTCTTTATTTCTTTAAGTGTAATAATTCGCACATTTCGATGGAATTCGTGGAAAAGATATTACATCTATAAATGTTTTATTAAAGCGTCACGTCAAGAATTTCTTACACTTAATACAAGAAAATTTTTTCGCGAACTACATTTAATACCAAAATAAAAAGAAGTTGTTTGAAAAATTTTTTGAGGAAAGGGCTGTTTTCAAAAATGTTTAGTCGGAGGTTGCACGAAGTATGCGACATTTGAGCCATTTTATAATTTATCTGGCACTATTTCAGAGAAAAAGAATCAGCATAAAGGAGATAATATGGCTGTACAGTCGAAGTAAATTTCCAAATGGCCTTACAATTGGCTGCATAAGTTATGAACCTGACCAATTCTCTTAGTTGGACAATTATCAAGATAGAGAATGGTGCTATACGAGGACGCTGTAAAAGATGAAAAGGATAATAACGAATAATAAGATAAGGACAGCCCAACTAACTAAATATTCTTGACTCTTTGGGCTGCGATGCTCGATAATGTCTTCGAGTGAGCGCAGAACTTTGAGTGCTTACACCCATCGGGCAAAAAGCGCAAAAATGGTGTGCAAACTACAGCATATATCACTAAAAACTTCCATTTATCATGCTGCTGAGTAGTTTCCAGAAAATGTCCTTGAAGTTTTACTTCAATAAAATATCAAATAAAAAGTATATGTTTGTGAAGAAAGCTGTGATTTTATTTTCGCGCAGTTGTCACGCTTTATCCATTATCATATTTTCTGCAATCTGCTTCGCGGATATGGGCTTTGTATGCTCCTAAATATTCGAAATAGTTGATACAATATGTAACAGTCGCTGATTGAGAAGCGCAAACAATTAAATCTGTATTTTGCGTAAAAATGAGTCATAAATTTGACATGAAGCTTCGCGCTTGTGGTGTAGGTGAGCTGGATTCCACTCAGTCACTGCCATTATGCAAAAAATCTAGTAATTGTAGTTACTTAAATCATAATACTTTCGTCTAACTTCTAATATTACATTTATATTATGTTTCCACAAAACATATTCACAGCATAGAAGAAGAATGACGCTTTATTGTTTGAAGAAAAGTCCGCACTACACAGGACCTCGGGTTCTGCTAGACGGACGACTCCGGGCAATGGCTGAACCGATTTCCCACTCAAGTGAAAAAGGGACCGGAAGAAAACTCCACCAACTGAACCGGGGATATGAGAGAAAGATGTTCTACGCTAAAAATATTAGATTAACCGGTTGGGATCATTCCAGACATATTATACAAATAGAGGGGATATGTTCTGTAATAATTAAAATCATTTATGTGTTGCAAAGTTGGAACGGCCGACGCGGGTTTTATGAAAAATATGCGTTCCAGACCGACAAAAAAAATAATTCAAAAAAGCCATATGCCACCAAAGTCTTGGAGGACATAATTCGACCCTTAAAATTACCAGCTTTGAACGGAAAGAACTTAGTTGCCCCGTTCGGAAAATCAGAACGGTAAGGCCAGGAGCAGGAACCTTTACGAAAAATATGAATTTTAAGGATTAATAGTTCCAGTGATATGAACATTTCATTGCATCTGAATCAACTTACTAATATTATAAAACAGCAATATTACTGTGCTAGAGTACCCTTTATTAACGCCAAATTTGGAGCAGGTAACGTAACTTCATTGCTACTTCTAGTTGGCGATTATAAATATATAATATACCCTTAAAATATTAGAATCCATTCTATCACAGGAAAAAATTGCGGAAATTGTGAAAAAGGATAAAAAGAATAGATTTAGATTTAAAATAGGCAAAAATCGAAAAGGGCTAAAATTAGGACATTCTGAAACATTCAATTTCGTTCATTGAGAATTAAATCTGTATCAATTCACTCTCCGGAAAATCCACTAGGTACAACAAAAAAGGTACTTATATGTAGAGTTCAATAGGCCCTTCAAGATAATTACTTGACCCCCTATATAAATATCGGCAGTGATCCTTTCGTCTAAATAGATCTCAATGCGATTTTTCCTCCTACATTAGCAGTTTCTCTACAGTTACAATTCATTAACTGTTTCCTAAACTATTCATGC
The DNA here is from genome assembly GCA_002205965.3 of Kappaphycus alvarezii. Lineage (NCBI taxonomy): Eukaryota > Rhodophyta > Florideophyceae > Gigartinales > Solieriaceae > Kappaphycus > Kappaphycus alvarezii. The sequence continues at coordinate 551,014 of NADL03000736.1, read as the reverse complement.
ATTTTCCAGCAAGCATACAATGAAATTTCACAACTGAAGCTAAAAACTGCACGGTGAATTCCAAAAGAGGAACAGAAAGCGTTATGGGTGGGTTTCGGAGATATAATTACAATCCAAGAAGCGTCAAAGAGAGGTAGTATAACCTATAGCACAGGTTTTTCTAGGAAGAGGATTAATGAAGGGATAAAAGGAACCATTTCCAAGATTGGAAAAGACAGGAAGGTTGATGAAATGAGGGCAAGACCGTACCAGAGTTTTACTAAGGACAGATATCTTTCAAAACGTATACGTAACTTCACAGATAGCAGCCGGCCATTCTTCAATCAATAGAAATCAGCCACAACCGCAGATGGAAACGGTCCTTGCAATATCCATACCACTAATACTAGCTATTTGAGACGACTGCGCATGAACTACTGCTTGTTCTCCGCCACGAAAGCTCGTAAATATGTGCGTTCTACTCTCAATATTACCGCGAGAGCTCATCACCACTCTTCTGCAGGAACGCGCAAAAATTCTTGCACATTAATTCAAGTAATATTCACAATACGAAAAGTTTTGCATGACATTTCAAGTAATATTGCAAGAGCTGTTCCGTGAATTCGTGCGTGAATACGCACAAATTCCTGTAAACTGTATTACAGGGAATCGCACGAATTGTTGCGCAAGGCGTATTCTTCATACTCAACGGCAAACATTAATGCCATAATATTCCTGCACATAATATCCTGTGAGTACTGTAATTCTATAATACTGTAATTTTTAATGTTGCAATTCCATATTGCTGTAATACACTTTAACTAATGTGATCGCAGACGTACTACTGCATTCTTAATCATGAAGAAAAAAATATACTTCACTGAGTATCTATCATGTAAACTGCACAAGAAGAACTTTAATGCATTCAGTATTTACTGGGGACTGCGCAGGTCCTAACTATATGGCTAAGATCCAAACGGGTATGCCTCGTCGTCCATTTGCATCGGGGCTCGGAACAGGATAGCTTGAGCAATGGATGACCAGAGGGTGCAACTTAGTCGCTGGTAGATACAGCAGCGGATAACGCCAAGTGTCGAGTGACACTTGGACGAAATTCGCGGAACTAACTCCTCGATAAACGCAATTGTACCAGGGGAAGGGGCACCCAGGGAATAAAACGCCAGAGGTCGAAACGTGAAGTTAGGCTTGTAAGGCGCAGAAGATGGGCCAGTTGAGGGAGCGGGGAGGCGTCGGGCGAGGTTGCGTTCCAGAGTTGTAACCTTGTCGCAGTCCGCCACTTCAGCAGCGACACTGTTTGTGGGGTGTTCAGCGCACACGAGCAGATCAAGGTAGAACGGTGGTTGAAACTTTTGGTTGAGGCTGGCTGGGTTAAGCCGGCCGCTCCGAACCAGGGTTTATATAGAACTGAAGATAGCTACAAACTAAAGGAAAATGCAGTCTAACAGTAGCGAATTCAAAGGTGTTCCCGTAAAACAGCCCTGTCGGTATCGTAAGTAGCGCTTTCAGAATTGTAGTCGGCACGAGTGACATACTCTAACAAGATGTAAGAAGTACATTGGTCCAGGTGGCATGGGATAGCAAGGCGACTTTTGATTGGTAAAGCAATGATATAATATCCCAGTGTGAAACTCGCCGGTAACTATTCCAAGTGTACCAATGGGTCTAACGCTGTGTTCAGAACTGTAAGGAAGGTGTAATGACAGCAAAGTGCCTAGTAGCACTGGGAAAGGTTACCAGTGGTTTGAATCTACAGTACAGTAGATGCAATGAATTCGTGTAAAGCTGTAAGGTCTGTGAAGTGAAATACAACACTGTTGTCCCTTGAGTGAGAGGAATTTTTCAAATGGATTGTGATTTTCACTCAGAGCAATAATTATCATGCCCAAATATGTTGCCTAGTGGTAGGTTTAATGTTCCGACCTCTTGAAATCGCTGGTTTGAGTCCTGAGAGCGGTTGAACGGGTGAGGCCTTATCCATATTCTTTTCGCATTTTTTTACTGCCCTATAAGTGATAGGAGTGAAATGAAAAATTCCTTAGCCTTTTCAGCGTTCTGTGGTCACCAACGTGAAAGAGGAGGGTTCGAGCTGATCTTTTGACTCACTCAGTGCACCACTTGACGTGAATGAGCATTTAAGGTAGTGGCTGAGATCATTTTATGACAAATTCAATAGAATGCAATAATGAATTTACATTTGAAATAGCATGCAAGATATTGAAGGTAACGTTAACGGCTTTAAATTTTAAATTTAGTAAAAGTAAGTTTAATGGTAAAGGAATTGACTATTTGGCTTTCTGATGACAACGAATAATCCGTGATATACCGCGAAAAATCGAGAACTAATGCGCGTTGATTTTTTGTACTTGAGAACTAAATTCTCAGTACTCGCTAAGTGCAAGTAGTGAAAAATTGGTACCGATAAAGACGAGGGTACGTTGAGGTATTAAATAGATACAAACAAGAAAAAGCTGCAAAAATAATAGATAAAACAAGAATTAATAAATATAGTGAAAACTAAAGACTCCCAAAAAATGCAAATATCGTTACTACCATTCAAAATATTTTGACAGAGCATTTACTGATGTACTATATACATATAAATTAAGGGATATAAAATTTCTAAAGAAGATCTTATAGGCCTGTATTTCAGTAAATTACAACACGATTGTAGAATTAGCTTCACTGATCCAACGTACGGTACATGTATCAAGCAGCGTTTTATTGGTAATGCAAAAATTCCAGAGATACATTCAAAGAGAATGATTTAGACGGTGTACTAAAATTGGAGGGGCATTACATCGGATGGATTCAAGCTGTAAATCAAGTGCACGAACTACGAGAAATCCACAGTCCACTATTTTAAGACGGACACAATTAACTCACTCTGAAGAGAGAAGTTCATGAATATTGCTCGGAGTATTCGATTTTCCAAGTACCTGAATTCCAGAGAAAATATGGATGTTTATAAATTCAGTTCCTATTTATATTGGTGAAATGTTTTTGCGAAGACTCTTGGAAGTTCATTGCACATTGCACAGATTTCACTGAATGTATCATTTTCCACAGCTGCGAGCAGACAAATTTTTGATTTTTTTTCGCATGAATAATACAGAATCGAAAAATAAAATGAAACAAGAGGAGGAATTTAATAAAAATATATGTTCGCCAAAAAAATTGGAACCATTTAAGTTATGCTCATTTTAAAAAATAGATACTGGACAAATCTATCGCTGTAATTTTAAGTCCTAACACCAAAAAAATATAAATATTGAGTATATATTACGAGATTAAATTGCATTCCAACAATATGATAAGAAGAAGAGGAAGAAGAATGACGCTTTATTATTTGTAGACAAGTCAGCACTACACAGGACCTCAGGTTCTGCCAGACAAACGACTCTGAGCAATGGCTGAACCAAATGCCTACTTAAGTGAGAAAGGGACCGGAAGAAAACTCCACCATCTGAAACGAGGATTTAAGAGGCTTAAAAAACTCCCGCTGTAAGCACATAGGCTTACAGATAGAGACGGCGACGACAGCAGCGAAAACTCTGGACGGGCGAGCTTCACGATATACCCCAAGACATTGAAGACCACAACCGCTTGCAGTCCGTCAAAATGTTGGTGGATTTGAGCGCGGCAGGGTACGGTGGACTTCACAAACCCTTTTTAAGTAGTAGAGCCATCCTTATACACCTTTCCCAGTTCTTCTCACGTGCGCTGGGGGCGCGGAGAGGCAATCTGCTCGATGTGGCCATCGACAAGAACGTAGCAGCGAGAGCTCTGCAGCCGTGACGGTCAATCTGCTGAGGGAAGAGCCGGATGAAGGTCCGGCGCCCACGCCGTACGCGGGCGCCGAGCGAGATGAACTGAAGGTTGGGTGTAGGCAGTCGAGGGAGAGGTGGACGTTGAATGCACTAAAGAATGTCCATGTAGTGTGAATATAGTAAGTCCTATATTCCCCGAATGAAGAAATTTGACCATTTTTATTCAGTAAGATTTGAAACTGGTGATGTTCTACATTTTATCGCCTAACAACATGAGGGTAATATTCCGGTCTTATTTTCAGTCAGAGTAGGATTAGCTCTTAGGTCAGCACGGAAACTTTTTGGTGTTCAAATATTGGAAAAAAAATTTTGGTGTTGGAGCACACTTGGTGTGCGGATGCACCATCAACTATATATTTGTACGGGAACTTCATCTATTCTTGTTCATAGAGGATAATTACGCTTTATGAATCTTTGCAAAAATGTTTGGCACTATTCTTTTTTAATGCTTTCGTATGCTTGAACCAGAAGTCTCTGATTTTTAAGTGAATGATAACGTAGAATACTTTCGACCTTCCTCTGCCTCTTGATTTGGCCTTTTTGAGCTTGTAGTTCAAATCATGCTGATATTAACGACAGACACCTGCAAGAGCCCCGAATTCTTTCAGTACGTAAGCCTTTTTTGTTGAGAATGATATTTTACGATGTCAGAAGAAAAATAATCCATCCCCGACAATTTCGTCAGCCTTTGCTTCTTTAAATTATTTTTATCCATCAATCAGATGCGTACTAACTGAGTGATAAGATGTAGTTTTGGACTCTTCACTTTTCTGATAGCGGATGTTAGCTCGTCAAAATTGGAAACCCATTTGGAAATGAAATTCAAAATTTAGACCCGCGTAAGCTTATAAAGCGGCCTTCTGTGTGTCGTCTAACTTACCTCGTTTAATATTTGACTCTGTGAAGTGACTAAAAATCGACTCATAAGATTTTTACTTCTTTCTGAATGCTTTTGTACATGGAAATAGCTTATTACTAGTCTTTTTTCGCATAATTCACACAGAGCTTATTAAATTTTTCATACAGAAAATTTCAGTCCTTCTGTAATAATCACAAAGACTTTTTTTGCAAAGTTCTGTGATCCAGATTGTTGTTGTTTTCTCTTTCTTTTTGTCAATACTTCCCTGGAAATTTAAAACATCATCACCAGGAGTTAATCATTCCGCATTTTAAGGCCGTTGCTCCTTAGAAAAAATGTAGAGGAAGATTCCTTGGTTTTAAGAGAGCACCCATACGTATCATATACAATTAAAACTTTTCTTTTGGATTCACGCTACATTTTGGAGCGGTCCATAAGTATTTCTGGCAGAATAAATACCTGCAAAAAATATTTCTTGGATATGCGATGGTGTCGCTGTCAAAGTCTTTGGTTGGTTTAGGTAAAAGGCGGAAACGATAACCAAGAAGAATAATTAAACTTTATCAAGAACCTGAGTTCTGTAAAGTGATTTGGGTGATTTTGCTTTTTACATCTAAAATTCCAAATACTTAATATTTATGATTGAAGGGGTAGGGAATTTTACGAATCTTTTATGTTAGGAAATAGACCCTTACCAACTAATTTATTTCTAAATGAGAAATGGGCGGAAGTGTCTGCTTGAGTATTAAAACCCTTACCATAAATTTTTTCTGATTTTCACACAGTTCAGTCATACATCAGCTTGAATATGCAGGATAAATAAAATAAAAGAGCACAAGGTTTCATCAAAATCAGTATCTTCAATAAAAACAAGTAAGGATTCGTTAACCAATTCATCACCACCCACTCAACACAAGTTGCACAATTCAGTTTTATACTTAGCCTCTGAACTGTTTATATACGTCAAGTGAACGAACTATATCTCTTAGCGCTACTTAAACTTACTAATTGACTTGAAGGAACTTTCATGCACTTAGTACTCACGTATTTGTCCTTGAGAAAATTTGAAACACATTTCAGAGGTTCTCTGAGTTAAGCACTAGTATAATAGTCAAAAGATTATTTGATTTCTATGCAGTAAACAGAAGAGACGGGGTGCAAAATGGCGGGAAGCTTGGGAGTAGGAAAAATTAATTGGGCCGAGAGGTAATAACTGATATCAGTTATATCCTTAATTGGAAGCAGGGCTGACCCTGTAATAAGAACTTCCCAATTATTTCCGCACTTAAGTATAGTACAGGGCAAATATCATGTACTAAAGTACGCTGCACAGCAGGGGTAGTTGGAAATGTTCATTGTGCCAGCAAAGACGTACAGTAGACTACTTTATGTACTCCAAATAGCATACAAAATACAGTAAACGGTGCAGTACAGAACTGCGTAAGAAATGAAAAGAAAAATAAGGATTCAACCAAATGATCTCGTTTCCGCTTGAAAATTTTGAAACTGGCGCGACGTGGCAGGGTTTCAGTCAATTAGCCGTCCCACTGATTTACATTGCAAGTAACGTCAGAATAGAAAGGGCCGGATTATAAATACTTGATGCATTGAAAAAATGAAAAAAAGGAAGCCCTAATATTAATAACTTTTCAGGGTTTCAGTCGCGGAATCAAGTTCATGTTACCTTTGAAAAAATGAAAGATGAAAAAATGGAACAAACAGAGGAGATCTCATCTACCATATTACGCCATTTTTCCTTACACTCGCGGCCTGTGAGTCATGACACATGAATCGCTGCCCGTCTGAAAATAGATGAAAATAATGAGACTCCAAACATATTTGTCCGCACTGTGAACTTACGATCAACCAACACCTCCTTTCGCACGCTCAACTATACCACGGTAGCACACTTTTCGCTTGCAACACCTCCTTCATAGGGTACTCGGTCCTGAGTATATCTCCTTCCGACGATTTACCCCTTTCAAATACCACAGACTGCGCAGTCTGCGCATTTTGAGTCGAAATTTTACAATAAAGATAAATATTTCAAACTTGAAATGAATTCTAGCATTAGAGGCAGCAAAAGTGGGTTCCACGCTCGCCTGTGCAGTAATTATCACTCAAGAAGGTCAGAAGAAAGTACAAAAACGCGGGAAATTTAATTTCTGAACACAAGTCCACTCTTTTCGGGACAATCACTTTAGATGATTGTATAGAGTGTCAAAGCAGCAGTTCAGACATCTATGTCAGTTTGTATCGCACCTTTTATCACCCCAAAAAAAGAGTTTCGTACAAAGCATCAACTGTCACAGTTGAGGTAATGATATGCGTCACACTCCATATACTTGGAGGGGCAAGTTTTTTTGGATGTCGATTGGCCCTATTGCATCGCTAGATCGATAAGCTAACAAATTTTTCATGAAAATCTTCAAGCTCTGAACGATAAAATCTATCCTTTCGTGTCCCGTAAGCTGAATATTATTGCAAGATCGAGGCAATACAATTTCGCAAGGTCCAAAGAAGCCCAATCTATGGAATCATAGCATCATTGGATGTTATCTATCTTGCTATTCTACAGCCAAAAATTTCAAGTATTCCAGGTCGGATGAATAATTACAATCGGAACATCGGCACTCCGCTCTATAGACTGCAACCGCGGGCCTCCGAACGGGAAAAAACGAGCAATTCGTGCCTCAGAGCTAGACTCCACACAAGAATCAGACCCATCATAGTCTCGTAGGATTGCCATATACAGTAAATGTAGTGGATATAAGAGCGGTTCTATGAAACAGTTACTCTGTTGTTGGTGATGTAAGTCGTTGTGACAGGCTGATGTAAATGAGTTAACGTGTTTGCGGTGATGTGACTCTGACATGGCAGTGGTTGGTGAAAGCAAGATGACTTTGTTATGTGGTGAAATGCGGAGCGGATGTTGGAGAGGAGTTGATAATGAGGAGATTAAGTTGTTGGAAGGATTTCGGTCGATGAGTTCGTGGTGACTGGAATAGGTTGCGGCAGAGATTACTGAATAGAGGTTTTTTAAGAGAGACCAGATTCAGAGTGCGGTGGGCCTTGATGGTTGGGGATGGGTTGAAACGGGAATGAAGAGTTGGGAGTTACAAAAGATTGGTTTAGAAAGGAATCGGAAGGAGAGGAGAGAATTTTGATTGTTGAACACGGAAACTGGAGGTGTTGAAATAAGGACAGACGGGTGGAACTTTTGTGCTGAGTTGGAAAAACAGCTGTTCCTGTGTAAAACTTGTTTTTTATTGTCTGCTTGCCTCTTTTCTTGTTTCAAGACATGATTGGGAAATTATAAGATCTCCGTCAAGTTTTGAATGACTGAAACGCAAGTGGTCGGGGGGTTTTGCTGATTGGCTCCCTGTTTTATATTTTTACAATATTTCACGCTTAAAAATTCATGAATACGCCCTAAGTGAATAGCCTCTAAATCGCCATCAAATCCCCGGAAGTAACTAAAAACAATCTTTCAAAAACCCCCAATAAGCACTGCAAACTTGCGAAAATACTTTGCGCGATCTTTTCATAACACAGTATCCAACGCAGCTTTCTAAAAAGCATAGTTCTCCCTCCTTTCAATTATTCTAGCCCTTAGACCCCTTTGAAGCTAATCTTCTCTGCTACAAGTACGTTTTTGTCAAGCCCTCCCTTCCACTGAGCTGTTTATTTTCCCAGCCGAGTACAAGTGGATTCTAGTCATAGTTCCAAAAACTGCCACTGTTCAGGCACAGAAATGCCATGAGAACGCAACGATACAAAAGCACGGGCTCCGTAGCATGATCAGACCCGGAGGCTCGACTTCGCTTCAGTGATGATTCGAATATTGTGCGACTTAATGCAGTAGATATGGTTAATTCACACTTTTTCCAGCTTTGAAGAGCTCATAAACGCATAGAGAAGGCTCTTTTTCATTTCACGGGGAGTGTGGGCCCCGCTAGGTTGCGAAAAAATTCAAGATCGCACCTCCAAAACTTTCACCGTCCTGTTCAAGAATCCAGTAAGCTACCAATACGATGCTGGCAAGCGAAAGGCGGTGGCTTCTGTGACTATACAAATAAGGCAGATATGGATTTATTTATGTATGAAATAGCATTGGCTTTGTGCGATTTCCTAAAGACCTGCGCGCTGAAAGGGAAGGGAAAGATACGTTGGATGAATGCCTGACGGTAATGGGAGGCGCCAATCGAAATCGAGTCGTCGACGGGTTTGCAACGATCAACAAATTAAAAACCTCATTTAGAGGCCGTAAATCACGAGAGAGTTGTGTAATATGTCACTGGTTCTAATGAGATAGCACCAAAAATTGACATATACATTCTTCTGCATGTAAGGAGATTATCCTTCTTTTGATTATTTAGTTCATTGAAACACGTACTTGAGTAGAGGTGTACTCTTCAGTGCATTTGATTACCACAGTTAGTCCTTGTGACTTCGAGAGGCCAAAAACGTTATTATTTAGGTGTTACTTGTTGTAACTATTTAGAGGCACGAGAGACTGAGACACAAGAGACAATGAACTGAGACCGAACATTTTGAGATACAGTTGAGACCTGAGACCCTGAGACCAACATCTTGCTAGCCCTGCCTTCTATTATTTATTGTTATGGGCCAAGACGTCCCGTCACGCCCTCGATTTTCGTAGGACATCAAATCAGCTCCCTGCACGGATGGAAAATGAAACCAAGAGGGTTAAAACAGTGCTGTTGTTTTGTGGAAGACTTTCCATGATGGCCTTCCTGCTGGGAATTCTAACAAGATTCCACCGGAATTACAAGGTATAGTGCTGCAATACCAGTTATTCGATAGAGCTATGGACTTTTTTAGGAAAATCCCTCCTGAGCAAATTCATTGGTAGAAGGATCAATGCTTATTGAAAGCACGATGTACAATAAAACGCTTCGTCTATGGTGACAGATAGTTTTCAGAAGTTCCAACAAGTTTTACATACAATCCGCGGAGACAATGAATCGTACCGTAGTTTTGAGACCAGATTTGATGCGCAAATTTGTCGATAAAACGCTGCATCCAGCAATGCGAAGCTCCCTGAGTCCCCGACTGATTTTTGCTAATCTCAAATGCCCGTATTGAAAGCAATCAAAGGGTATCAATGCTTGCCTCAGCTGTTGCCAACGCAGCTGCAGAAAATAATGTTGACACTTTTGGTGAAGGTAAAATCAATTACTCGTCAGTTTCATCAATCATACGAGCGTGTGATAAACCGAAGCAACCTGAAGAAACTACTGCACTGTCCTCAAATTCCGCGTTTCAGAAAGTTCGTCAACATCAGAAAGGAAAGAAACCTTCTCTCCGGAGGCATTTGCTGATTTAAAATGTAAATATATATGCAGAGCGTGTGGGATAAAGGAAATTGAGAGAGGGACAACACGTGTAAGAAGAACTACAATGAGGACAAGGATCCTATAGATGAACATAAACAAGAATCTGATGATCAGAAGAAACAATCAACTGGATGTGTTTCGTTTCATATGGAAAAGCTTTCATCATCTGAGCCGGATAATGATGTTAAAATTGGTCCCATGGTAGATGATGGTGCCCCATACAGTGGTATGGGTATGGTTGAGTTTAAAAAACTAATATCTTCTGTGATATCTAACTTTAATGGTAAGCGTGATGGTCTACATGATTCAGCTGCGGACCACCCGTACTAGCAGTACGGTTTAGGTGAATAACGCAACCCATGGCCCCGAATCTTTGGTTCTGTACAACTCTCTGTGCAGTCTGACAAAGGGAAAATTATAAACATTCGCCACCTGGTAATTTAAGGCTCATCCAGATGGGTAGTTGGGAGAAATGTTACCAGTAACTCTAATATCATTCAAATTGATGGGAACTACCTAGAGTTTAATTTGTCCTGAAATGAGAAAGACAGTATTAAGCTGGTGGACTATGATATGCACAGCTACAAAAGCAGTCACAAGTTTTTTCATTTGAGATACCCGTCCACTCAAGACTCAGAAGTGCATCATTGTGTAGCTTAAGAGATGATTTAAGTTGAGCTGAGACAAAAAAGGTCATTGACGGATTTCAAACTCTCGTTTGTGGACACTAGACTTGCAAAGGCATTAGCCTGCTGCTTAAAAGGAACAAACTATGTAAAAATTCTTGTGCTAAGTACTTGAAGCAGCTGTTTGAGTCCTGTAAACATTACGCTGCAGTGAATTTACCTCAGAGCAGTAGACCAATATCGCTTGGAAATATGTAACGTGGATTTAACGAAGTGATACATGTGGACCACCTACATTTGGGAAATTTTATTGCATTTCACCTCATGGATGCTGTCTTCCGTTTTTCTGCTGGCGATTTTGTGCAGTCTACATCTATTGAGGATGCAGTAGGAGTATCGGAGACCGTGTAGGTCTCTCAGTTTTGGGCTCCAGCATCTATTCATGGAGACCAAGCACTTCAACCTGATGAGTTTCAGCGTTATTTGAGATCAATGGGAATTAAGTTTCGGCCAATACCATCAATGAGAAATAGCAAGAATGCTATTCAGTCTAAGCACAGAGTAATGAGGGGTATTTTACTATGCCCAAAATCTGCAAACAGTGAACATAACGAGCGTCTTTTGGTAAGTAAGACAATCAGAATCTCCAACGACTTATATGGTAATGATTTTGCGAGTTAATCCGAACTTGCAAAGGGTTTCACAAGCCCTGTGACCGGTGGTTCCACAATACACCTTCCGAGTGAAGTACGAGATGCGCATGAATATCTGATTGCAAAGCGAAAACTCAATGCTATGTTATCGAGGCACAGCGTTTCTCAGAAATTTATCAAGCCTGGAGATTTGGTGCAAGTTTTCATTAAAAGCAAGAATCAGAGGCGCGGGTGCTTGGTCACAGCCGGATTCTGTGTTGGAATTTTATCAATATTGTAGATGTGTTTCCGTGCCAGGTTAGCATGGGAAAGTGATTCGTGCAGCAATCGAGGATGTGCGCCATGCTATTTTTGAAAAAAAGGTTTCGCCGTGGCTGTTCAGGAAGCCACAGATGAAATGTGATAGGGCTCAGGAAGATTCTGTTGCAACTGATGACGATGAATATATTCAACAAGAGGGCAGTCCGTTGCATCTTCCTGTTAGTGCGACTGATAAGCATGATATCAGGAGACGGAAGGCACCAAGGGCACAGATGATAGTACAATATTGCCTCCAGACTTGGGTATTGAAGATTTATTACATATCTCGGACGGTGGTCATCTGCAATTAAATGAAATTGAACTTCTCCCTGGTATTCCGTCCTGAGAGCAGGAATAATTCAGAAAATAATATCAACAGTCCAGATCCAAGAGGTTTCTTGGTTACCGTGCTGAAGGCTTGCCCACGTCTGTTCTTCAAAACGCCTACAAAGCAGAATAATCAGTTTTCTACAAACCTGTGACAAAATTCATGTATCCGAAGTGCAAAATAACTCAAATGTGATCAGTAGTCACGTGCTGTACAAAATAAAGGTTCGTGATGATGAAAATCTCCTGTGCAAAGCGCGAATTGCGGCGAATGTAAATAAGCAAAGAGAGAGCTCTAAGCTCAAAACCGATTCTTCTTCCTGTCTCCCTTGGGAATTCGCATTTTACTATCTGTATGCACGATTCACTCTTAATTTTTGAGCAAGATTGATATTAAGAGTGCATTCCTTCAATCTGGTTCTGCTCAACGTGATGTTTATATGATTCCCCCACGTGAGTGTTCAAACTGGTCTTACTACTGGCTATTGAAGGTAGCATCCTATGGAAATGTCAACGCCAATACTAAGGGGCAGTAGCATTCAGATGGAAAATTTCTTAATATGGGCCTACCAAGTGTGTTATATGTACCCCAATTGTTTTTCTCAAAAAGGGGACTGTTGTGTTTGGTATTTGCGAAAGTCGTTGAAGATATCTTAGTTGGTGGTCCTGAGATTGACCTCAGAGAGTTTATCGATCGTCTGTCTAAAGTCTATAAGATGGGAACTATCGTGCACATGCCTAGAGAGTTTAAATTTTCTCCTATCACTGTCCACCAATATTAATATGCAGCGATCCGGATATCAGACGAGTAAAAAATGAATTAGATCTCGACTTACCAGCTAGCTTGACCTCCGCGCAAAGAGATTGACAGGACTCCGAATTCTGAATAAAATTGAGAGCTTCACAGTTTTATTTCGATTAATGGCTCACTTGGCTTTTTGGGATTAACAGTGAGTCCGTTCACCCCTTCGCTTCTAATTATTTTCAGAAGAGATCCGTAAGCCCTGCGGTTAGCGATATTATCAGCAAAAATTGCGCTACTTAATGTTAGGAGACTTGCAACTTTATCGACATTTACAAGGCCGTTAGCTCGTGGCTCGTTTGATATTTCCGGTCTGGTTTTAGCTGATGATGTGAGACCCTCAGAGAATGCCCAACATGTACTTATTTCTGAACTGCTGATTGGTCTATTCAAAAAGGATTCTACCTTCTACCCGCTTTGCTGGTCATCTCATCTTTCAAGCTCGCTGTGAAATCTATTGCATCCGCAGAGGTGTCGGCAGCTGGTATTGCTATGGACGAGGGACGTACAAGAGCTTGTGAATATACGGTGCTTCTTGAAGTAGAGGTACATATAACCATTGCAGTGGACTTAAAGGGTTTTTTTACATCGATGTCTCCCTGTCAAAGTCCGGAGAATAAAAGTACCGCGGTGATGCGTAATTGTTAAAGTACTATTTCGAGACGCATCAGCTCAACCACATATTTTGGATTCAGGGTGCAACTAAGTTGGCCGATGCGTTGACAAAGAGGGACAGTCCACTTGACTCGGCTTTACAGTTGGCACTATTTGAAGGTTGTCTTCCAATTGCATTTACTAAGCAAGAAACACGCTCATCTGATGAATCGACTGGATGAGCGACAGGTATTGAAAGAGGAGTGCGTAATATGTCACTGGTTCTAATGATATAACACCGAAAATTGGCATGTATATTCTTCTGCATGTAGGGAGAGTATCCTTCTTTTGATTATTTAGTTCATTGAAACACGTACTTGAGTGCAAGTGTACTCTTCAGCTCATCTGATTATCAGAGTCAGTCCTCGTGAGTCCGAGAGGCCAAGAACGTTATTATTTAATGTGACTTATTGTAAATCCTCAGAGGCACAAGAACAGTGAACTCAGACCAAACATTTTGAGATACAGTTAAGAACTCAGATCCTGAGTCCAACACCTCTAATCCTATCTTCTATTCTTTTATTAGCGTAACGCTTTCATTGCATATACTAGTTCAGCTACAAAGTCACAGACGCGCATACTATAGGCAAAAATGAATAAGAAAAATCATGAGATAAATTTGCAGAGCATTAAGCAAATTGAGGAGCTGTAAAACAATTGGTTGCAGCTGGAGGAGGATTGTTTGGCAGTGGAAAAAATGCGAAGGAAACTGCCGGAGGAAAGGTGCTTCAAAATGTTGATGCAATGTGATTCACTTGATAGGGAAGATTATAAAACTGCTTTTGATTATCACAAAGTATCTCTTCGCTCTCCCATTTAGTATTACAGGGCTTGATATATATTTTCAAGAAATGAAAGGCCGATGAAAGAAATTAAAAACACTAAATACACTGCGAGGTCTTTAAGTAAACCATAGTTATCCCTTCGCAGAAAATCACTCACAGGATCACGTGACGATACTCTACGAAAGTTAGTGTGGTAGTTAAAAAGTAGGATTTAGGCTGCAATCTGTGCTGCCTAAAAACTTTTAAACCTTGTAGAAATGCCGCTCCCTTTGAGAGGATCCCAAAAGAGGCCTTCCTGACCTACAGCATGGGCAGATAATCCTGGGATGTCCATGCATGCTCAATATCTAAGTACTAACACTACAGCGCCTCCCTGGCCGAACCCGTACTCGTTTTACGTATATTTCGTTCCATTGATTCAAAATTACGTCTAAACAGAACCCTCAGCCACGGAAATCATATTTAGGCTGAACCTTTGTACAGGAAAAACTTCCTGGTGCTGATAGATGGATGTCATTTTAGAGTTTGATTTCATATTACTTTGGCGGTGAGAAGTGATACAATGGCTATTGCCTACCTTAGGCCGGTACATGTGCGGAATGATAACCTATGGAGCTTTAGGATAAGATGGATGAGTGCATGGAATCGCTTACGCGTACTACGAACGAGGCACTGATTAGCTGAGGTACCTCGAGGTCTCTGCATGTAACTTATTTTGGCAATCATGGAAGCTTATGCATATATCTCAATGGCCAGTCCTCACCAATAAATAGCAGCTTCATATTCAGCTGCACTTATTGTGACTAGATCAACAGGAAAGTTTTCAAGAGATGTTTTTATTTCGATACAAACCCCTGAACGGTCCGATGAACACTTTCTGTCCTTTTAGAAACCCATATTCTAAATGTGTTCTCCAGGTAGCTCCATCATAATAGAGCAGCGATCCATCCCAGTACCATAAAATCGTAGCTATTCATCGTTTAAGGAATGATACTACCGAACTGCACAACACACAAACGTTTTTTGCGTTCCAGATATTACTTTGT
Source organism: Kappaphycus alvarezii (assembly GCA_002205965.3). Lineage (NCBI taxonomy): Eukaryota > Rhodophyta > Florideophyceae > Gigartinales > Solieriaceae > Kappaphycus > Kappaphycus alvarezii. The sequence continues at coordinate 535,775 of NADL03000736.1, read as the reverse complement.
CGAGACTTTATGTGTCATCCAAGGTAATTTTAGTACGTTATAAGCTGACAATTACACCTCTAAAGTAAATATGACGGGTAATAAGGCACCCTTCTCTACAAATAGACCCATTCTATCAGTTTCATTGCCTTATTAGTAATAACGAGCAGTATTTCATACAGTAAATGATAAGCTGGGCGTAGCTTTCAGATTATTTATTCTATGCCTTCCTAAGAACTTGAGACTCTGTTTGAGCTTAGCCAGGAACATTTACACTATGGTTAGCGCAAACTGCTTCCAACAGTGGGTTTCTTTTGAAAAAACACACTGATGAGCTGCCATTGATCCATGTTCGCAGACGTTGGTTTCAAAGATGTTTGAAAGGAATTTAAGGATACTGGTGAAAAAATCTAGTGGGCCAATGTGAAGAAAGGACGGACGTCTAACATCATCTGATGTGGAAGAATATAAAGTTTCTGTTAAACATGCAGCAAGAGGGAATGGATCTTATGTCATCGCAGCTACCAGTGCTAAAAACGGACAAAATATCAGGTACCCGCTGCATCCGGAAATCTTTGAATTGGCGAGAGGTAGAAGAAGGGCAGAAAATTCTGTTTGCAAAATTTTGGATGAAATTTGAAAGCAACCGCTTGGTGATAGGGTTATCGCGTCTAGAAAAGGAGAATGAGAGCTTAGAGAAACTTATGTACTTGGAAGAGGGGCACATTTAAGTTGCGGAGGAATTTATGGATCAGTATCATGAACTAAATAACAGAAATTCCGAGAGAGATATTGAACTATGGAAATAGATTAATTGCTTAATTTTCCTTCTGACCATAAGGGGAAATTTTTGGGTTCTTTTAATTTACAGAAGATGAGGTTGGTTTTATACACGCCTCTAGTGCGTTGTGTGGGATATATCTTCACTGGCCATAACCGTAACCGGCCAATCAAAAGTGACAGGATATTTTACAATGCAACAGTAAATGAAACGCACTACGAGTGATTCTGGAATGAGTCTATCAATCGAAAAAAGAGATTTATAAAGAGCCGTACAATCAGGCTCTAAAGTTCCATCACAGACATGCTATTGAGTAAAGATGAACAGAAGGTCCTACAAGCAATGTAATTTACCTCGGAAATCTATTGTAGATAGAGCAATATTCGACCTATTTGAAATCTTGCTCTACTCCCAAACATACAGAATAAATTTATTTCCGTTTTGACTCCCCCCTCCCTACAAGTGTCAGAAGACGAAATAAACTACCCCAACACCCCCTCTTTATTTTCTGACGTTCGTATCAGCTTTGTTCACTGTTCAACTTTGAATTCAAATTTTGAGTGAGGCCTAGCCACACATAGATACCGGTAGAAATTAAATTGTCATCTATCCATGAGAAGATTTAGTTCTATACCCTGAATCCCATATGGTATAAATTAATGCCTAAAGGCAGGCGAAGGGCTGAATAAATATGAAATAAGGCCATCAAGCAAGCTGGAGGTCTCAAATTGGAGGCGTTTTCTACTTTTCTGTTCATTATATGTTGCAGGCTATTCCAAACATAGCTATTTCGCAACATAAATATTATTTCTATCTAAAAATAATACAAAAAGACTGCATTAGCAATTTGTATTTGTGAAAACTATGCATAAAAAAGAAAATAATCTTTTAGAACGCCCCAATTAAGATGTGTGTCGAGGTAGCCAAACTTTTGGTAGACTTACTATACAACCTTAAAATATTGACTAAGAGATAGAAAAATGGCTTCCAAGCCTTCCGCTGGATTTCATCAACTACAAGACATCGAGAATCGACGAAAGGTAACCAAAAAGTATTGCAGCGTAGGGGTGGAATTATTTATTGTCATATTTCTTCATTTGATCTACCCATAACCTGTGCCCTACCAGTTTACCAACATCGTTTCCAATTTATCGAAACCATTCGCAACCGAGCTTGTCATCCACATATAGTCAATGAAAATCTCGAATTGTAAACTTCTCTCCTTCCGAACATTCACATGGCTTATTTTATCCTCGGTCTCCAATACATTTAGTAGAAGTTACGTGTCGAATTTAAGACTTGCGTCGGCTTTACATGAACGTTTTACGGAAGTTAACATATGATTGTGCATTAGTCCATTTACAGACGCACACGAATCCTGGATGTGTTTCATGCTCCAAATTATCAAGAACGGTAAGCGTAGCCTGTAATACTTGAAGCTCTAGGTCACTGAATCCCTGATACTCGGTAAGAGAGACGTACACTTCACTAAATCAGTATGTGTATCCAGCCCACAGGGAGCAAGAATAGCGCTCCAATAGGACCTGTAGGTGTTCTCGTCACATATTTAAGGTTAACTGAGGGACTGAGTCCGATAATGGACTCATATTTAAGACGAATCCAAGAGAGACACTGATTTCTTTAAAAACTGAACTTATATCCGTATAAGTACATTGTATCCTTTATGATCCAGAACTTTCAAACTAGAACTATAAGCGGGAGAATGGGATGTTTGAAAAGCATTAATGCCTCCGGCCACTGCTAAAGCAATATATCCCGTACGCATGTGCAGAAGCTGTCTACGACGTGATTCGGAGCATCAAAAATGCATCGAGGCAAACTTCTCTGGGAATTCGAAAAGGGACAAATAATGGCTATTCACAACGCCTGTGTGAGCAACAGGGAGATCCAAAACAACTTAATCACTCTAAAAGATCAGGGCAATGTTTTCTAAAGCACCCTCAAGCGTTTGACTTCCGGAAATCGTCGCGAAATGGCAAGAAAGTTACGAGAGCCCAACTAAGACGACTGCTAAGGGGGGCCGCAAAAGGCTTTAGAGCGCTCTGAACTTGCTCTTAGTTGTTCGTAAGGTGCAGCAACTGCTTAGTAATGCACAAAATTTGAAATATAACAAGATGGTGAGCCGTTCATTAATGCATCAATGTCCCAAGGATTTCAAACTTACATAGACCAAGAAGCTGCAAGATGGCCCCGATTTCTGGCGTTCTCTGTTTTATTTGACGACAAAAAGTTCAACTTGGATGGTCTAGATGGTTTAAGGGATGGTTCTCTCAGCTATTTGCATGACATAAAACGAAGAACGTATGTTATCTACGCGTCAACAAGGTGGTAAGGCGGTCATGTTGTGAGGGGCAATTTATTATCATGTAATACCGTTTTTATTTGACATGGAAGGAAAGATTGGTTCCGCGGCGTACTGCTAATTATAGGAGAATGAATTTACTCCCTTCCAAGCAGACAAACTGGGCGGGAACTGGGTATTTCAGCAAAACGGTGCGGCCCTTTATCGCTCTAGGTATACCAAAACGGGCTCCAAGATCACAATGTCGATGTTTTAGAGTGGCCTGCCAAATACCCAGACCTCAAAATTATAGAGAGCGTTTGGGTATTGATGGCATGGAATGTTTATCAAAACGGAAAGCAGTTCAATTGTGTGGAGGACTTAACTGACAGGGTATTGGATGTGTGGGAAAAACTGAGTGATAATTAACTCCATAGCCTTTACTGTTCTATTAGTAGTTGGCTCATTGAGTTAGTTGAGAAGAACATGGATGTAACCAAGTACTGTCGTAGGTTTTGTAAAGGTTTGGTTCATATAGGACTTCATATACTTATTCGGTTTCGTTCATTTTTTAAAGAAATCACCGTTTCTGTTGGATCTGTGATAAAAATGAGTCCATTTTCGGGCCCATCATCTCACTTAACCTTAAATATGTGACGGGAACACCCAGAGGCCTTATCGAAGTGCTATTTTGCTTCCTACTGGCTGTGTACTTATGATGATTTCGTGTATTTTAGTTCAAGGAAATACAACAGAACTATAGTAGATTTTCCAAAAAACATGTTTCCTCGAAAAGGACAATTTAGATACGATTTGGTACCAATTTAGTACAGCATTATTTTTAGCCAAATTCTTCAATTACCATACCTAAAATCTTGGACTGCTACAGGTTTAAGATACTATAAGACGGTAAAAGCTCCCCAATTATAATATTTAACAAACCCAAAGTGGCTGACAGCCGACGAGAAGTTATGTAATAATTCGGAGAGAGCGCATGAAAAAATAATGGAAACTGTGGAAAGAATTTTTCATTTAAATGTTATGATTTATGAAAAAGCAACGCTATCTAGCTAGGGTCATTATTTTACCCCGTCACTTAGAATGTATTGATAGCAATTAAGGGCCACTAATAGCTATTAATAATCTTAATTTACTCTGTCCTATTATGTTCGTACTGTAAACTTTATTAAATGTCCAACTACGATAAATATACTGACTTAAATTTTAGTAGTGCTAGGGACACATACAGAACAGTACGTACTCAGATGCCATATTGGTGTTTGAACAAAATATAATACTACATGGAAGCCTTTTATTCTCCGCAAGCCCTGGGTAATGACGGGTTAGGGTGTTAAAAACAACTGGAATATACGAAAACTGAGTATGAAGTCTACTGTGCACTATACGCCACACAATTCTAGGATTGGAAGAGATAATATGGAGATATTTTTAGTTAACCGCACAGGGGGAAGACTGTTTCTGTCCGCAATTTTACCTTTTACCAACCCCAGTCCACCACTCTATACATCCGACCGGGGCAAAATGCCAGCGAATATCAATCGCAAGCAGTAAATTAATTGTGAAATACAAATTAAATATATATCCCAATGTAGAACATAAAAAATGAGATTTCAACATTCCCTGAAACATTCTACTGATAAATCCCTTCCTGTGACTTTGCCCAAGAAAACCGCAGTACATAAAGTTTATACTGTGGCGTAGGAATCCAATCTAACAGATATTATAACTTAGCACCCATTTCTCCTCCGCACCTTCGAGGCTGTCACACTTCTTTTTCTAGCTTTTTTAACCCCTTCCTGTCACAAACTGATTCACAGAGCCCTTCGTGCTCAATGAAATGTCACTTCTACGCGCATTTTTGCCACAGATATCATCTCGTGATCCCACCACAGTGAGTCAAAAGCTGAGAAGTAATAGGTCGAAAGCGCGGAGGATCTCACAACAGCGGTTTGAGACAGTGACGCGGCGGAAGCGTAATGTGCATAGAAAGGCGAACAAAAAACAAGCCTCATACCTATACAAAAATCTTTGCATGCGCAAAATAAATAACCATAGTCCTCTGCACTTCGCCCTAATATGCGGTTGTGCCGCAATCCTACTCTATCTAGACAGGAGACATTCTATTAATATCTATGTTTTACGATCTATCTAAGCTATAAATTCTGATAGGGATAAATCTGCCAAGGATGATATTATCAGAGCCATTTTCTCAAGAGGAGGCTTGAAAGCCACAGGAGTGCTACTGAGGTATGGTTGTATGAACGAGAAGAGATGAACAAGGAAGGGAGACCGAGAGGCTAAAATGCAGTATAGAAGGAACATGGTTAACCACATATGCTCAGAGGCTAACGTTGAAGAAATTTTTCTCATAGCAGATGTTGACTTTCAAATTTTAAACTGCTTGGGTGTGCACTTGAAATTTTCTCCCACCTTGCTTGAACTGTCCAAGAGGAGGCCGTTTACTAAGAATATATAGCCTTTTTTTGGCTATCACTAAAGTCTCAAATAAAAATACTAATTATCATGAAATGAACTAAATGTAATTGACTGGACGAGAATGACTAGTAGAACATAATTCTTCAAGCCACCTATCAGCCAGGGACTTAGCTAATGTGGCCAATATGAATATTTTCAAAGTCACTCTTGGTATCATCCAGAACTTTGGCCTGTGCTGACATCTATTAATTACAGTTTGTCAAAAAATAAAGATCAAACGATGAATTTACCACAATCTTCCAAATTAAAATATATCTGTAAAAATATCTTGCAAATTCAGATACTGAACTGTACCGAATGCTGCTCCCCTATCATGAGACAATTTAGATTGGTACAGGGTTTTGCCCATTATGCCTACTTGCTTAAGGCGAATGCACCGTCTCTTATTTTTCATTTTTTTGTTGCCGTTAGCGTTCTTTGCTTTATTTCTATAATTTAAGGCGTTTAAAATAAATAAGGATACAGCTGATTACCAACATGATCTTCCAAATAGGAATTTAGTGTTACTAGGATTTACTTCGTACCATGGCTTCATATGAAGATGTGGTAACCTTAAAGTGGGGCTGAATACACTATTCTTCTGTAACCGTTCCGAATCTCCCAAGAGTTAAGGAATATATGTGATATGCGAACTCTTCGGGGAACTGCCAGAGAAATGGATGTCTATAAGAAAAGAAGATACGCAGAGAAAAGAAGGAGTAATCGTATGAAAATTGCGGTGCATATAGGGCTCGAAAAAATAAAGAGGCGCCTATCATGAAATAAGGAATAATTTGTGCATCATTTGCGTCCTCAGAAATATTGCGAAGCCAAAATGATATCCTACTCCTACCAACTGTGTGATGGGCATGATTATGAAGGAGATTTATGGATGAAGATGCGGTGTAATTGATGGACAGAACGAGAGAGCGGGAGCGAGGGAGCCAGACAGGAGTGAGGGAGAGAGCGGGAGAGCAGGAGAGATAGAGATGGAAGGGCAGTAGGAGTGAGGGACCGGATGGAGAGATGAGAGAGGAGAAGATGGTAAGGAACTTTACTCAGGTAGAAGATGGAGAGAGACCGGGGCTTGTATAGACTTCAAGGCGAGTCGACTGATGCTTTCTGTTGATCGAAGGAAGTTTCCAGAAGACATATAGAGACGGTGAGTGTCTAACCCTAAATTGCTTGATGATCTAAAGTAGATCAGCTCAAGCTTACAGCACTGTACAGTGCATAAACATAACGGTCAAGTTCTAGGTTGAACGGTAAAGTACAGTAATAACTGTAAGCCTCTTTGCGAGTTGTCAGCTGTCAGAAAAGGCAAAGAAGTGAAATTACACTAACACGCCCCCTCAAACTAGAACTGACCTCAGCAGCGCCCCTCGATCTGAAAACAATAAAATACTAACTTGAAATACCAGGAGGAAAATGCCCAACTCACTTCGAAACTTCACAACTTGACGCGCAGCAAAGGTTTTTTAGAAGGTCAGAGACTTGTCTTCGGTTCGACAGAGTAACAGAGATCTGTTTGGACGACACAGCTTCACGAACGAAATGATACCTAATATCAATGTGCTTGTTCCGTTCATTGATTGATTCGTTCTGGGACGAGCTAATTGGCCTGAGTTTCAACTGATATCCTAATAGGAGTAGGGCATTTCTCATTCATCAAACTGCAGAGAAGGTTTGACAACCAAATAGCTTCTTTAGAGGCAGTGCACAGAGATATGACTCTGCTTCGCAGGACGACAGCGCGACACATCCTTGCTTCTTGGAGCGCCATGAGATAGGTCCACCAGACATCATGAACACGAAGCTTTCGGTAGACTTGCGAGTAGAGTGGCAGCCAGCCCAGTCAGAGTCACTGAATCCAGTGATGGTGTGGATGAAGACGGACCGTAACGAATTCCAAGAGTTTTAGATCCGTTCAAGTAGCGATACACACGTTTGACAGCCCTCCAGTGAGTGACCATCGGCTTTTCGCAGAACTGCGACAGCTTGCTACAGCGAATCCAATGTCTGGACGAGTGCAGATCATCAAGTACATGAGACTGCCTATTGCAGAGCGATATGGTACTGATGAAGGAAGTTCTTGATCATTAGTTCCGTCCTTGTTGGAATTGCTTTGGACCATTGGAGTATCGACAGGTTTTGAGTCCGCCATTTGGAATTTCCAAGATCTTGTCTGTGTATATCGATTGCGAAAGATGCAGCGTTCTCTCAGAGCGGTTTCGCTGCACTTGAATACCAAGGAATTCCTGGACAGGACCTAAGTCTTTCATCTTGAATCTCTTCTTCAGTTCTGCCTTGATATTGTTGAGCATTTCGACTGCTGCCTGAAATGAGGAGATCATCAACATATATATTATCATGCAGAACATAGTCTCCTTCCGATAGACATAAAGACATGGCTCGTGCGGGTTGCTGACAAAGTTGAGTTGCAAAGTCAGAAATGCATCTATTTTTGCATACCATTGGCGAGGAGACTGCTTCAATCCATACAGGGCCTTCAGAAGTCGACAGAAGAGGTTGGGCTTGGTTGGATCTCGGAAACCAGCTGGAGTCTCCATGAATATTTCTTCGTCCAAGTCACCGTTCAGAAACGCGGTTACTACGTCCATCTGATCGCATTCCAGATCTAACAGATTTGTCAAGCAGAGGAACATTCGTACAACAGCAATAGAAACGACAGGAGCATACGTGTCTGTGTACTCTGGTCAGGTAACTTGTCTGAATCCTTTAACGACGATACAAGCTTTTCGACCGACGTCAGGTTTGATACGAAAAACGTAGCGACATGGAATCACGTGCATTCCTGGTTTTCTTGGAACGAGATCGAAGGTTCTATTCTCACGGATAGAGTCTTCTTCCTTTTTGATCCCTGGCATCCAAAAATCAATGTTTTCTGCAGAAGTAGCTTCTTCGTATGTTGCAGGAACACCTGTTGAGAGCAGTGCAGTTTCTGCGACAAGTGACACATTTGAGGAAGAGCTAGAAGGACACCAGCGGATGGGCTTCTTTGAGATCCGAGAGGAACGACGAGGAGCTACTGAATGGGCTTCTTCAGATGAGAGTAAATTTTCTTCACCGGCAGTGGACTCTTCAGAATCTTCGTTTTCGTCAGCGGAATTCTGTACTTCGAAAAACTCTTCAGAAGGAGATTTATCTTCATCGGAGGAAATTTTTGGCCGTGATCTCCATTCGGTAGCTCACAGGTGACTTCAGGCTGTGTACAAGTTGCGGTTTCATTGAAAATTACATCTCTGGATATTACCATTCTTTCTGAGCCAATATCCCACAGCTTATATCCCTTGCTCTGAGAGAGTACCCCATCATAAGGGCTTCACGAGATCTGGGATCCAACTTCTTGAGTTTGTTCTTTGGCACGACATACCAGCACTGTGCACCAAATACCCGCATGTGAGATATGTCAGGGGCAATGCCGTTCCAGCGGTGGTAAGGAGTGGTGCTCTCTGGCAAAGAGCTTGAAGTAACGCGATTCAGAACATAGACAGCCGTGGAAAGTGCTTCAGCCCAGAAATGCTTTGAGAAGACCCTTGTGTGTAACATCGAACGGACCAGATTGAGAAGGGTTCGATTCATCCGTTCTGCAGTCCCGTTTTGCTGGGGGTGTGAGCCACAGTGAGCTGATGTTGTATGAGTTCTCCTTTAGGAAGTTCTTGAACTCGGTTGAGAGGTACTCTCCGCCATTGTCAGACCGTAAAGCCTTAATGAGAAGCTTATCTTCATCCAATGGAGTTTTCATTTCAGGAAACTCATGGACTTGGAGATGTTTCAGAGACTGGCTAGTGTGTTTCTCCGCAAAGGCTTTGTAGTTTTCAAAGCAATCTATCACCTTTGACTTGTGGCTCATAGGATACACAACCGTCCACTTGGAGTAGTCGTCGATGAATGATACAAAATACCTAGCCCCTCCCAGAGAAGGAGTTTCAACCGGTCCCAAGACATCAGAATGAACCAGTTCTAGAGGTTTTGCCGAAGGCTTTGTCTTTTCTTCGGGATTGGGGCACGGTGGGATTTACCAAGTATGCAGCCGACGCAAACATCATCTTCCTCGTTTCCTTGTGAAAGTTTTACACCTTTCACGACACCGCTTCTGATCATTGACTTGATTCCGGGAGCATGTATGTGCGCCAATCTCTGATGCCAGATTGAAATTGGGCATATCAAGGAAACTTGAGATCCCGTCTGTGGCTTTAGTGCAGGCTTGGTGACATCCAAGGAGTATAGGCCATTAGTGAGCGTACCCGTCGCCACAAGAGTAGAGTCCAAATGACGAACAAGGGTGACTGTATCGTTATTAAAGCGCGTCTCAATTCCAAGCTTTGCCATGACAGATACGGAGAGCAGTTGGTAGCGAAGGTCTGGAACGTGTAATACGTTTTTCATTACACACTTGACAGTTTCTCCCTTCCGTCGTAACGTGAGAGCAACGTCACCGGAGCCAATAATCATAGCCTTAGAATCTGCCCCAAGGTCGAGAGTTGAAGGGGACGCGAGAAGGTGATAACTTGTGAAAGCTGAGCGGTCGTAAGTGACATGCGAGGTACATCCTGAATCGATGATCCATTGCATAGATGAGAGAGGAGGGCCTCCGGTAGATTGAAGTGCTACTTGTTGTGCAGGGGAAGTCGACGCAAAGAGACAAACGACATCTGGGTGTTCGGTAGTTTCAGCAACCTCCGTGGCATTGAGGGATTTTCCTCCACTTCCTCTAGCCTTATCAAGATGAGCTCTAGCTGGATGACCTCTGGGAGCGAGATGAGGGAACTTCTTGTAGCATCGGTTGCTATCACGATGCCTGCCGCAGTGTATGCACATTTCTGCGGAAGTTCCTGTTCGAGGCTTGGAAGACTGGGTCCCAGGAGTGCAGCCGTCTCAGCGACTTTGAGTGCGTCTTGATCTCGCTGAGCATGGCGCTGCTCTTCTTGGAGACATCTACTCTGTACAAATTCGAACGAAAGCTTGCCATCTTCGATATTGGAAGCATCAAGGGCTGATATGAGGCTGTCAAAGCGATCGGGCAAGCCATTGAGGAAGGCCATGGCCATTTCGCTGTCCTCGACATACACAGACATGGATTTTAGAGTGGCCGCAAGTTGGCGAATACGGGCAGCAAATAGTAGAACTTTCTCATTTGGGTGCATCTGCGGTATAGAAGCGACGTCTTGCGGCGAGCTTGTTTAGCAGAGTATGCTTTTCGAAAATATCACAAATGAGTTTCCACATTTTCTTGGCCGTGGTGGCATGTTGAACCTGCTCAAGGTGAGCATCTGAAAGTGTGAGTCCAATGATGGCTCTTGCCTTGGCATCTGCCTTTTGCCATGCGGAGTGAGTTGACGAAGATGCTTCCGGTGGATCAAGTGTAAGATGATTGTCAACCTCCCTGAGAGATAGGATGAGTTGAATTCGAGCTTTCCAAATGTGAAAGTTATCATCACGGAGCTTCTCGAGATTATCAATACGAGGTCCGGCAGAGGAGTCCATGATGAGTATAATGGGACCAAGTGAATCAAATTTAATTTTTGTGTTTGTGGTCAATGTGTTTGTTGCGGTCGTGTCTAGTTTGGAAGACGCGGTTACAGTGGGCACAAGGAGTAATAGCCGACTTCCGCTCAGATCTGTTCCTACCACCTCTGTGCTGAGCAAGTTGCTTCGGACCCGATACTTTGAGCTGACAGAGATCACAGGTGAGGAAAGAAGACTTGGGTTCCGAAACAAAGGGTATTATAGGTGCCACAGGAGGTGGAGGAGAAGGTACAGTGGACGAAAGAAGTGGAGCCGGAGAGAGGTTCGACAGTAAGCGGAGTCGGATTCTTAACGCTGCTGGGTGAGCAGGAAGAGGCGGCACCGCAGGCGATAAAGGAGACTGGGTGAGAGTGAGTGGAGCAGGAGCTGGAGGTGTCGGAGGTGCTGGAGTAGGATAGATCAAGTTAATAACTTGAACTGGGGCAGCTACATTTGTAACTGGTTTCTTCTGACCCTTTGATTTCGACAACGGCTTGCAGAGACGGGTAGAGGCTTTGAGCGGAGCTTGACTGGATTATTGGATATGTTTCCGATTGCGGGCCTTTTCTTTGTACCCAATGCCAAGATGTGTTGAAGAAAATCCTTCTTCTTGGGAGAGATAATCTTCTTCTGAGAGTGAGAAGGGAGTGAAACGACGTCCGGAGTGGTTGAAGTGGAGGTTATATCACCGCCTTCACCGTCAGACTCAATAGCGGAGTTCGATGAAACGGCACTTCGGGCGAAGCTGCGGCTTCTCGGATCGGGGCGGGCTTGGACAGGGTCTAATGAGTCTTCGGAAGTGAAATTGATACGGCAGACGACAGGGTCGTCTAGAGATCTTGATTCCTCGAAGGAAGACGGAGCGGCAGATACCACTGGAGGCAGGACGTTGCGAGGTTAGGCGAAGGCTGAGGAAAAGCGTGAAAGATATAAGGAAGCAAGAGGTTTCGAGGAGATTTGGACTTACTGTTGAAACTAGACACGGGCTGTGAAACAAACCAAGGTATGTGACACAGAGACGAGGCGAGTAGCAACGAGGAGTCGGGCCGCAAAATGGACTTTGTTCTGTGGTGCGGGGATGAAGAACGACGACCCGCAAAACCAACCAAGGTAGGTAGTGCAGGACGACGGGCGTTGGACACCACAAGACAGAAGGTCAGTAGATAGTGCAGAGACGACAAAGAAGTCAGATCAAACCTTAGGTGCTTTTTTTTTGGAGCCTGTGTTTTCCTCCCTACGGAGTGTAGGGTAGCCTCGAGGTGGTTCGCGTCAAGCAGAGAGCGCGAAAGAGATAAGTCGGTGTGCAGCGCTAGCGGCCTGGGCCCATAACCTGATGGACAGAACGAGAGAGCGGGAGCGAGGGAGCCAGACAGGAGTGAGGGAGAGAGCGGGAGAGCAGGAGAGATAGAGAGGAAGGGCAGTAGAGTGAGGGACCGGATGGAGAGATGAGAGAGGAGAAGTGGTAAGGAACTTTACTCAGGTAGAAGATGGAGAGAGACCGGGGCTTTATAGACTTCAAGGCGAGTCGACTGATGCTTTCTGTTGATCGAAGGAAGTTTCCAGAAGACATATAGAACGACGGTGAGTGTCTAACCCTAAAACTTGCTTGAGCTGATCTAAAGTAGATCAGCTCAAGTTTACAGCACTGTACAGTGCATAAACATAACGGTCAAGTTCTAGGTTGAACGGTAAAGTACAGTAATAACTGTAAGCCTCTTTGCGAGTTGTCAGCTGTCAGAAAAAGGCAAAGAAGTGAAAATACACTAACAGTAATCTCCCATTGGACTTTCGGAACCATTTATTAGTGTGCTGGGGCCGGCAGAAGGTCCTCCGCGGGACCTATGGAGCCTGTCCTTAATGAGTGACGCCCTCCGGAAGATCCATCATTACTGCCTCAGGAGGATTATCTTCCCGAATTGAACTTCCATTGTGGTTAGGTGTGGGATGCGGTTCCCATAGCGGGTACGGTACTAATCGATATTCCATATAAAGGGGTAAACTGTACCTTTTAAGTTGAAAATATTGATTTTTCTCGAAAAAAATGAAAATCAGGGGGACAATATCCAGACAGGTTTGCAATAGGTCACTGGTAGCTACTTTTTTATATCTTTCAATAGAGTTATGACGTATTATTTCCACCAAATTTTGACCTGCTTCCATAAAATTTGGTAATAGAATGAAACCTAACTCTTAATAATAGTTGGCAATCTTCTTCGGGAAGCAATAGGCCGTTCAATGTGCGGAAACGTAGAAAGGTATTAATGTAGAAATGGATGACTACCTAGAGTTCATAATGGTCCCGCGAAAACAAGTTAATCAATTCCCAGGCTATTTCCCCCTCAATAGGAATCATCATGTAGTTACAGAGGAGCATATTTCTTGGTTGCACATAGTACTGTGTGAGAAGAAATTCTTCAGACCTTTGGCAGCAAGGAAGAGACAACCTGCGTTGATGGCCCCTGTCAATCTCTTTATTGAGCTTGAAGAAAGCTTGTAATGCAGGTGTTTCTCCTCCGTGATAGTACAGCAGTTGGAGTACTTGGATTGGAATGCGGGCTAATTAAAAGTCTGCTGCATGGCTATCCATGGACAACGGGAACTTTGAATCCAACTGAAAAAGTTTGTTGAGCTTGATTATTCGAAGTTTGGTTTCTTACCTTTGCTCAACCTTGATTTGATCTCCAGTTTTCTGTGTCCAGTAGCTCAACTTCTCTACTTTCTTCATCATATAAATTTTCTGTCACATCTCCTTCTATAACTTTCGCAGCTTTCCAGTACATGGGCTCGAATGCTGGGCAACCATTTACACCCTTTCATCAGCGGTACCCGTATAATACTTTTAGTACAGTATTTTCCCTTTCGATATCTCGTAATGCAATAGTTTTCGCTACCACTCATTTAATTGTTCCTACCATTGTTTTCCTTCTTGTAGTTGGAACATTTTAGAGACCAGCGTTCGTCGCCAAACTTGCTTCAATAAAATTTGGAACAAAGCCCGAATCGAAAAGAGCTTAGGCTCTCGTTCCCAATATTTTGACCGGTTTTAGCTTAAGACATCTAGGTGCTGTCGAGGTCGAGTTAAAGAATAGTTTCTTGCCCTTATTGGACTTACTAGCCTTCATGATCTTTTTGAGCTCTTTCCTTGCATCTTCTGTGTCCCCATTAATAGCTGACCAAACGTGGTTCTAGTTGGCACGGAAGCGAGCTCCGCTGCCAAGTTGATTTAATTTCTTCACATACCCTAGTACATCTATGGGGATAATTTTGACTTTTTTCTGCTTCTTTATTCTCTTAGCCGGAGCGCTTTCTGGTCCCGGTACAATTTGAACAAATGTTAACGTCCGGAGGGATACAGGTGCTGGAATATGTACAAGAATATCAGTATCCAGTCTTGGCGTCCTTGATAATACAATCACCCTCTGTATCCCTTTTCGTCACGTTTACTTGGCCAATTTCGTCGTCAATAGATACTTTCCCAGTATTGTTCAACTTATTAGCCTTCGTTTTTGTATAAGTTTCATAGCAAGCCCTGACCCGCTCCGTGCCTCCTGAATAGTAGCCCGTTTGCATTTTTTAGTCCACCAGTTACTTTCATGGTAACTGTAGCAACCGCACTTACGTCAAAGAGTATTACCGTGTGGATTCTCCAGCCACTTTTTTGCAAAGTGTACAGGATTGTTGTACTGCCAACAAGGCGTACAATACTCGGCCACAAATTTGGTCCCTAAGAGCCATGTAAAGTACTGTATATGACCTCAAATTTGGATCGAGCGATCCATGTGGAGTAATTTGCATGTCTTTGAACTATAGATTGTGAACATTGCACTGCGAAACAGTGCAATGAGCACAAAAACGGGCGAAAAGTACTGTAGAGGGTACTTTATATTTTTATTCTAGGTGTTTAGTACTATCTACTGCAGTTTGATATTTCTAAGTTGTCTATATAATGAGGTGTGAAGAGAGAATAGGGCCATATCACGGAGGCAAGCAACAACCAGAACACCACCACACCCCAAACACTACCACTACCATTACACCCCGACTCCTCTAAGAATACCACTACCAAATTGTCTTGTCCCGTCTGTTGTGCTCAAAGCAGTGGCTTACATTGTCTCCTTGGACTACGGTGTGCATATCGAAGTTCAAAGGGCCAGTACTCGTTATACTGCAGGTGTTTCTTGTCTCTTTGGACTTTAGGTGCTTCAATAGAAGGTCAAGGGAAAATAACGTCACTGAATGCTTAAATCTAAAGCCTTCCTGTTCCTTGAATAGGATTTTAAGAGGCCTGAGGAACCACGACGGGCGCAGCAAGACCACCACAGCTACCAAGGGTTGAGGCAGGGAGAGGAATACGCAGGTTTAGCTGGTAGCGACAGAAAACAGACGGGGTAAAATAGGTAAAAAACAAAGAAGGAAACAAAAGAACTGAAAGAAGGGAAAAGAATCGAAAGGAAAACAGAACGCAAAAAGAAACAAAATCAAAACAAAATCAAAAAGACATTAAAAATAAATAACCTCTTCCAATACCCGCACATACTGATTCTATTAAGGCTTATGGAACTAGGAGCAGAGTTCTGTAGCCTACGAAATACCGGACTGTTTTTTGTTGATCAAAGTAAGTCTCTCCAACTGCGACTTTATCATGTCCAGTCGAATATTGTGCTGGTTCCCAGTCGTTCTTTTAAGTTTCTGAGATCTTTCATCACAGCTTCCAACCCGCAGAGCTGGTATCTGTCCTTTGGAAGTATTTATCAAGATGCACCAATGATATCGACTTATGGTCTCCCTTCGGTAGCTCACCCAGCGACTGAAATGTCTCCGAGTTCTTAACTAACTGCACAATAGAGCACTTCAGGTCAATAAACCTGTGAGGGCCTTTTATGAGGAGGAAATTGGAGAGCCTCTTATCATCCACTGCCGCCTACCCAGAATTCCGAACTTGGCTCGGGCGTTGAACCCAGCCTTCTCATATACATCACATACGTAAACTAGTGAGCCTAAAAATCACTGAAGCTGAGGCAGGCCTCTATGGTAGAACGGATCATCTCATCTACTGTAGTTCAACTTCCTTAGCGTATTCTTTAGCAAGCCACTAAAATACCTCGGCGATGTTGCGCCCATTTTCATTAAGGGACCACCCATCGATGAACTCTGCTTATATTTGCTCTTTGTATCACCAAAAAGATAGGCAAATATACTCGCGGCCTTTTCTTCATCTTCATTTTCCCTCATTAAAATATTAGCATACATGTAAAGAAACTCTTCAACTTTTTATCGTTGCTTACTGTGACCGACACACGAACAGCATTAAGATCTATGGCTGCAAATAAATAATAAAAATATCAAACTAAGATCAAACCTAATACCTCACAACTAGAATAATTCGGGTGCAAACCCCTCCAAAAGAGTACCAAATGAAGGGGATAAATCTACCGAAGATGTTATTCCCAGCCATTTTTACCAAGACGAAGGCGATGAAAGCGACAAGAATGCTACAGAAGTATGGTTGTGGGGACGAGAGGAGATGAAGGGGGACCGAGAGGCTACAAGGCAAAATAAAAGGGGGAAGTTCTACCACGTATGGTCAGGGGCTAAAACATTCGTGCCAACGAGATTGAAAAGATATAGCCCTGGTGGAAAGTTCTAGACGGAATATAGCGGAGGATTCAGTGGGAGATAGTTCAGGAGCGCCAGGCTACGCGCCAGTAGAAGCTCCTGGGCGTCCCTCAGGCTTCGAATTCGACCGCCATGAGTGAGGTCTTCCAGATTACGAGCAGCTCTCGAGAAACAGACACCCAATAAAGAGCCTGGGTAGGCTCGCAGTGCTCAAGCATGGCGTTTCCAGGGGAGTAACCAATGCAACCACCCGTCTGATATCAGAATTGAACCGGCTAAAGCGAGAAAGAGCGGCGTTGAGTGATATACGAATGTGGTTGTCTAGAACGTGTGCAGAAGAGCTGAAGCTTCCGGTCGGGGTACTTTTGGCACCATCTGTATATGTTTTCGATGGTTTGAAGACGATTTTGCCTGCCCATTACGAGGTGATCTCCTTCGGCGGCTGACTCTTCTTCCCAAGAGAACCTCTCGAACGCCATGGCATAAAGGAGGATTGTGTGCCCGCCTTCAGTTTCGTCGTCAATTGCACTGTACAAGTTGGTACCGCATAGCGGTACCAACTTGTACAGTAAGATATACTGAGCATATACAACAGGCTGAGGGCGGAACTGAGGCGTAGGTTTCAGCATCCTCAAAGGAATCAGTAAGTTTCCTTTGTGAACTCCCGGGCTGAGTAGTAGCGCACGAACGCGGTAATATGGCGACCGAAGATTGCTTTGTGTTCTTCCTCGGTCAACGCAACAGGGCGAGGAAACCAGTGCGGTGTACGGCATACTTCAAGGGGCTTCGGTTGCGATAGATAGTCTTCTCGATGTCCTAGCGGCCTCCGACTCCCAATACTTCGGAGCGGGCCCATACGCATTCACTGGATCGAGGAAATTGTGCTGCTTTCGTTGCAATGGACTTTTGAGGGGGGCCTTCTCCCCATGCTCATACTGGGCTTTTGTTTTGTGCGGGCCATAGTTGGTCGAGGAGGAAGCCGAGAAGTGAATTGGGGGCCAGCAACATGATATGGAGTGTTGAGGGCTTTTTGAAGCTTTCAGAACACCTTCAAAGATCAGTGATTGTAGGAGTGTTTTTATTTCTACGATGACCTTTGCCGACGACTACTGTATTCAGTCTTATTTTAGCTATTTTATCTATTTCATATTTTTTTAAATTTTTGTAGTCGCTATGTGTGGCCCGACCTGACGCTGCCGCACACTCTAGGCCGCATATAAACCGCCACCGGGTAGGCAAGGACTGGAACTGAGGGGGGGGGGGACAGCACGGCCACAGCGATGAACAACCTAACCACTCTTGTTTTTTATTTTTTTCCATTGTCTGCCCTACCCCATTCGGCCAGTAACATGGACGAGAAAGATGCCAAAGTTAATGGAGAGAATGATGTTGAGGACGTAATAGGTACTGAGGAAGATTCTCAAGTGGAGGACATCCACCAGGAAGAATCTGTAATGACACAACACGGGAAGTCCGCCCTAGTGTACCGGCTGATCGTCAACAATTTGGAAAGTCTGAAGAGGCGGACGGTAAGGTTGAGGGCATGCCGCTGTGATTGAATGGTTGACCGGATCGGTACTACTTAGGAGCAAGGATTGACAGTAATGGTGGTACTGCAGCCCAGGGGAGGTGTACTTACCTGAATTTGTGCACCCGGGGCACACTTTGAGGGAGGGGGCATGTTAGTCATGTGAGGTGCGTGCGTAAACCCCCGAGCTGAGAAGATACTTGTACGGTATATCCCATCTTATGTAGGGTTAGGTTCTAGCACTGTAAGCTTTCCGCACGGCACAGGACAGTAGTCGTGCGTGCACAACTAAGAGAGAAGGTTTCACTAGGCCCCAGGACTGGAGAATAGAAGAGGCTATTACAGGTATTTGGTTCTGAAGGCTCCTGTAGCAACTATCTGTGAGACCGGCAGTACTAGACATCATTGTAAAGTTCTATTGGTCCAATTGGCACGAAGGAATAGAGTAATTGCTGATCGGTGAGGTGCAAGTTGTTTCGAGAACTAGCCGAGATAGCCACGATGGCTTCATGTTATTTGCATGGCACAAATTGGTATGATCTCGTGATTTACACTGGTGGCTGGGTTCAGTGCACCAGTTGCTCTGATATCTTGTTGCAGTGTTAATCCTTGGTAACGGGTGCTGGCGGGATACTGTCAGGGTATTACAGGGGATTTCGGGGCATAACTGTTACAATTTCGAGCAGGTTAACCGGTCAGTTATGATGCTGGAAAGGAACCTAGTTTCGATGGATAAGTTGAGGTTGGCTGAGGCGGTGAAAATGGGGCAGAGGAAGACGATGGCGGATGAGTGACTGCAATTGAGCACGGGGCAATTAAACGAAGGACTGAGTGGGATCACGGGGTGCGTGACCTTTTTTTCAAGTTACTAAGGCGTTGGAATGGGATGGCAGGGCAGGGATGGGTAGGCACGCCTTCTGGGAGTTTTTCACCGGGAGGGTATTCTCGAGTTGGGCAATCTGGGCAATGGGGTACGAGAATTGTAGGCCGGCTGGGGATGTGGGAATTAGTGTCATTAAAACCAACGGCAGTTCATGGGCGTGGTAGGGAGAGCCAGTATTGATGAATGGTGGTAGTAGTTACTGGGAGTTGATTTTCATGAGTTTCTAGTACTATGTATGACTATTTTAAGAGTATTCTACCGTACTTTCTATTTTTTTCTCTGTCAGTTCTAATGAGTTTTTTATGGTACAGTACAATGTATATTAGAGTAATACTGTATTCTACTATACTGTGGCAATTTTCGGCCACAGAGCTCTCGGGAGTGGGGTACATAGCTAGCACCCGAAGCGCCTGGGCCGTTGAGGGAGTCAACGTCCGCTTCCCTGACTCCCGCTCTGTTAGGAAACCTTATTACTGTCTTCCATACCACCTTACTCTCATCTCCCATCAATAGTCCCCGTTTGTTTTTGGCGGCTATCACCTTAACATACTGGAACCACTTGACTGCCTCCGCGCGATTACCGAGCTCATAGAGACCGCCTGCAATGGAAGCGCCTGAGCAACCACCGGTGCGATGGATATGAACGGCACTGGGACCAAAGGAATGCCACAGTGAGTGAGCGGGTTCGTGCCGGGAGCGCGCGACCGGGTCGAGACGAGGACGGGTTTTCCGGCCGGGGTTTTCTTGGCACCACGCACGGATGTTCAGGATAGCCGCAAGCCGATCGCCGCCGACCTCAAAATGGATCCCTTCGATCGTGTGCTCTGGTTCATCGTCACATTCTGAGAAGGCTATCGTGTACAAGAGGATTGCGTGAAATTCACACGTCCAGTCGTTCATGTCCATGTACAATTCAGTGGCGGCGCACCACCAGACATTTCGAAGGCACCAGGCTCCTTCGGGGACGGCCCGATAATCATTTGGGACATTAAAGGATTCGGTCAACCCCAGGAAGTAAGCCTTTTCGCAGCTTAACTCGTAAAAGGCGAAGAGCGAAGGGAGGGGCCTGATTGCCAAGAAAGGAGGTTCATTTATCTTCATTGACAGCAATCAGATTGGCCAAGGCTTGAATAAACCTTGAAAGGGAATGGACCCAATCCGGTATAACATCTTGTTGATAACGCACCAACTAACCGCTTCGCGATAAGCCTTGTCAGTGATGAAATGGACCTCATAAGGCTTCTCACCGCCTTTGTGGCTATGGCAGCGCCGGCTGCGCGGCAACCAGTACTCTTAGCTGCAGTTTGGCATGTTTTGGCCACCGATGCCGACCGAGAAGAGACTTCACGTGCAGGTCCACTTCTGTTCCACGGGCAGCGGCACGCCCAGAAGAACTGGTCACTCGTTTCCCTTGCGTACACCAGCAGACTAGACTGCACAATGGCGCCTTGCTGGGGTCACTCATTCACGTTCGAGCGCGGTTACTGTTTCAACGAAGGACGGAGTTGGCAAGGAGACGAGGCCGACAAAGAAGAAGCCGAAGTGCAGGCGGACGCGGGTACTGTAGGCAAGGTTCGGTGCAGACGGAGGCCGGTACCGTAAGCGAGGCTAGGTGCCAGGAGATACCGACTGTCGGCAGAGTTATATGCAGGTAGAGGCCGATACGGCCGGGGATGGGGTTGTCAGAGGTGGGGAGGGGGGCAGTGATTTGTCACGACAGAAGACCTCGCCCTCTTGTACGGCCGGGGCCGGCGGCGTACACTGAGCCGGGGAGGCGTGTGGCATACGGTAGCCTACCGTACACCCCCTGCAGTACTGCGCAGCCCCAGATTCTGGGAGATGCTGCACAGTAGACTACATATACTGTACGGCTGTATCGAGTCACGTTACTGGAAAAAAGCGTAGAAGGTTCCGCTTGGCCCAGGACAGGAGAGTAAAGAAAATTCAAGCATAACAGGGACCGAGAGGCTGCAAGACAGTACAGATACGGCACTTTTTACCACCTATGCTCAGGGGCTAGCATTGGAGAAGTGTTTCTTAGGTCAGAAGTTGACTTTCAAGTAAAAGAATACTTGAGTCTACACTAGAAGTTTTCCACCGACTTGTTTTTTCTCTCCAAAAGGAAGCAGTTTACTCAGCTCATACAGACTTCTAGGCTAACCCTGAAGTCTCAAGTAAACATGCTAAGTATCATGATGTGCATTAGAGGGAGTCTTGTGAACGAGAAAGACTGACAGCAGATACTGTCAGGATAAATATCTAGAGAAAGACTGACAGCAGGTACTGTCAGAACAAATATCTAGATTTACTCCTCACAATTTTAGTCCTCGAGACCAGAGCCCGAAAATTCCTCCAAAATGTCCATACCCCCAATTTAGCGCCTAAAAATTCCGTCGAACGGCCCAAAATGATAGAAAGCCTCCCCGGACATATCAAGCTCCTCCTAGCCCTCCTCACGGCCTTCAACTTCTACCTCATTCCCATCAGAGTGTCAGAAATAAAGATTACTCTATCATTCTCTCCTCCGTCCTCTACAGTAGCTCCCCCACCGGTATACACTAGGGGCTCCCATGGGTCCACGTAATCCTCTTCACCTTCCGATCCCTCCACATCAGACTCAGCTTCCTCCTCTTCTACTTATTCTGTTGCTTCCTATTCCCTAACTCCTCTGCCTCCTCGAAGCAATGCCGGGGACCCATTCCCGAACAAGTTCCCGTTCCATTCTTCTATGATAGTCTTCATAATCAGTCGGTCCATTGGCCAGGGCATTGAGGGGTCTGCCGGCTCTGGATTCTTTGGCGATTGTAAAGGACAGGGAGAGATTGGTCATGTTGAGGAGAGAGGGTGTGAGTCGATCGAGTGGTACATGACAGGGTGGTTTTGTTTGCATCAACAGCGTTACTATCGGACTTAATATAGGGTATTGTTTTCGAATTTTTTCACGGACTTGGGCGGACTTAAAAATGCGAGGCCATGGTGTGTTTTTTAATTTGCATGAACTGGGGGGAAAAAAAATTTAACTCTTTGATAAAGTATTGGAACTGAATTTGGACGACGAAGAGGATCGCGACCCAAAAAGTTACTTTTTCGAGAAGGCAGGACCACAATCCTCAAAAACGTAAATAGAGTGTACAAAGATAATTTATTCATAAGGAAGGCGTGTTAGGATTTCGATATGGAAAGAAAATAGGGGGGAAGAATTTTTTTGAAAAATCAGAGGTCAGGGATAAAGAAGGTAGGATTTTGTGGAGAGAACGGGTTTCTACAGAAAGGAACGGTTTCCTAACAACAGGCTTCTATAAAAAGCGACCTTGGAGGTATCAAATCAATGGTTCTGAAGGGATGATGTAGCAAATATTATTGAGACTGGCATCACTAAACATCATGGAAAAGTTCAACTGGTCGAATTGGCGGGAGGCGTAAAATAATTTATGGTTGGGATGGTACAAACTGTTGCGAGAACCATGCGGGATGGCCACAATGGCTCCATATCATTGGCTCGACACGACCTAGTACGGTGTTTTCATTTAAAGAGGTGTCCTGGAGCAGTACAAATTGCCTTGGTACAGTGCAAATCCTTTTCTATAGGTTACTGTCGGGATACGATCAGGATAGTTTGGGTTTTTCGGGGCAAAAACTGCTACACGGTCAGCTATCGAACCGCAAGAGGTGAGCTGTGACACGTGTAAATGTGTAAACCCCTGACTCGATTGTGCATAAATAACTCGGCTCATCGCGTCCGAAATCAGGACCAGCCCAACAACCCCCCCTCACTTCCTTTCTAAACACGTCAATTCCCCTAAGCAACATGGCAAGCTCATCCACACGCAGCCTGATCTTGGTCTACGGCGACAGCACCGCAGCAGGTGTGACCGTATTAGCGGTTAGAGATGCGACCCAAGCACACAAAAATTTTGGGCGTTGCTTGAAGTAGATAATCCAGGATAACACCGGCAAGAAGGTAACTATCGAAAACCACGCAAAATTGGGTCACGCTTGAGGCGATCCGAAGGCTCATCGATGCAGACCACTTCAACACAATGCACAAAGGTCTGCGGCGATCGGCTTGCTGCTATCCTGAACATCCGTGCGGGGTGCCAAGAAAACCCCGGCCGGAAACCCGTCCTCGTCTCGACCCGGTCGCGCGCTCCCGGCACGAACCCGCTCACTCACTGTGGCATTCCTTTGGTCCCAGTGCCGTTCATCCATCGCACCGGTGGTTGCTCAGGCGCTTCCATTGCAGGCGGTCTCTATGAGCTCGGTAATCGCGCGGAGGCAGTCAAGTGGTTCCAGTATGTTAAGGTGATAGCCGCCAAAAACAAACGGGACTATTGATGGGAGATGAGAAGTAAGGTGGTATGGAAGACAGTAATAAGGTTTCCTAACAGAGCGGGAGTCAGGGAAGCGGACGTTGACTCCCTCAACGGCCCAGGCGCTTCGGGTGCTAGCTATGTACCCCACTCCCGAGAGCTCTGTGGCCGAAAATTGCCACAGTATAGTAGAATACAGTATTACTCTAATATACATTGTACTGTACCATAAAAAAACTCATTAGAACTGACAGAGAAAAAAATAGAAAGTACGGTAGAATACTCTTAAAATAGTCATACATAGTACTAGAAACTCATGAAATCAACTCCCAGTAACTACTACCACCATTCATCAATACTGGCTCTCCCTACCACGCCCATGAACTGCCGTTGGTTTAATGACACTAATTCCCACATCCCCAGCCGGCCTACAATTCTCGTACCCCATTGCCCAGATTGCCCAACTCGAGAATACCCTCCCGGTGAAAACTCCCCAGAAGGCGTGCCTACCCATCCTGCCCTGCCATCCCATTCCAACGCCTTAGTAACTTGAAAAAAAAGGTCACGCACCCCGTGATCCCACTCAGTCCTTCGTTTAATTGCCCCGTGCTCAATTGCAGTCACTCATCCGCCATCGTCTTCCTCTGCCCCATTTTCACCGCCTCAGCCAACCTCAACTTATCCATCGAAACTAGGTTCCTTTCCAGCATCATAACTGACCGGTTAACCTGCTCGAAATTGTAACAGTTATGCCCCGAAATCCCCTGTAATACCCTGACAGTATCCCGCCAGCACCCGTTACCAAGGATTAACACTGCAACAAGATATCAGAGCAACTGGTGCACTGAACCCAGCCACCAGTGTAAATCACGAGATCATACCAATTTGTGCCATGCAAATAACATGAAGCCATCGTGGCTATCTCGGCTAGTTCTCGAAACAACTTGCACCTCACCGATCAGCAATTACTCTATTCCTTCGTGCCAATTGGACCAATAGAACTTTACAATGATGTCTAGTACTGCCGGTCTCACAGATAGTTGCTACAGGAGCCTTCAGAACCAAAATACCTGTAATAGCCTCTTCTATTCTCAGTCCATGGGCCTAGTGAAATCATCCATTTCTACATTAATACCTTTCTACGTTTCCGCACATTGAACGGCCTATTGCTTCCCAAAGAAGATTGCCAACTATATTATTAAGAGTTCTGCTTCATTTCAAAACGAAATCTTATGGAAGCGGGTCAAATTTTGTGTCATTACTCCATTGAAAGATATGTGAAAGTAGCTACCAGTGACTCTTTGCAAACCTATCTGGATATCATCGCCCGGTTTTCATATATCTCAAGAAAAATCAAGATTTTCAACTTAAAGGGTACAGTTTTTTTTCCCCGTATAAGGAACATCGATAAGTACCGTACCCGCTATGGGAACCGCACCCCAAACTAACAACAATGGAAGTTCATTCGGGAGAAGATAATCCTCCTGAGGCATTAATGATGGATATTCCAAAGACATTACTCATCAAAGACAGGCTCCGGACGTCCCCCAGGAGGACCTTCTGCCGTCCTAGCACAATAATAAATGGGATCGAAGTCCACTGGGGATTAGACCGCATCTTCATCTATTAATCTCCTTCATAATCATGCCCAGCACACAGTTGGTAGGAATAGGATATCCTTTTGGCTTCGTAATATTTCTGGGACGCAAATGATGCACAATTATTGCTTATTTCATGGTAAGCACTGTTCATTTTTCGAGCTCACATGCACAGCACTTTTCATAAAGTACTCCTTCTTTTCTTTGCGTATCTTCTTATCTTATAGACATCCATTTCTCTGGAACTCCCGGAAGAGCTCGCATATCACATATATTCCTTAAGTCTTGGGTGATTCGGAAATATTACGGAAGAATAGTGTATTAAACCTCACCTTAAGGTTATTACATCTTCATATGAAGCCATTGTACGAAGGCAAATCCTAGTAACGCGAACTTACTTTTTGGAACATCATGTTGGTAATCACTTGTATCCTCATACATTTGAAATGCCTTACATTGTAGCAAGAAAACAAAGAACGCTAATGGAATAAGAAGAATAACAATGAAGAGCCGGGACATTCGTCTTGAGCGGGATGAATTGTTGTTAAAACCCGTTCCCCTCTGTAGGAAAGCTGTCCTCCCAAAAACTCCTGTCTTCTTCATCCCTGACCCCTATTTTTTCAAAACAATTCTTCTATGTATTTTCTTGAAGGGGAGAAATCCTAAAACGCCGTTTCCCAATGAACCCAAATTCACTGTGCACTCCATTTTTCATTTTTTCTCCGAGGTTTTCGGTCTTCCTTTTTCAAAAAATAAATCTTTCGACTCTTCATCCTTTTTGTCCTCCAAATTCAGTTCCAAATGTTTTGTAAAGCAGATTATTTTTCTTTCCCCCTAATTCATTGAAAATTAGAAATCGCAGCATGGCCTCGTATTTCTTATTTCGCCCAACTCTGTGAATGTTTTAGAATATACTACCCTATTTAAAGTTCTATAGTACTGCTGTTGAAGTAAACCACCCTGCAATCAACCACTCCATACACTCACACTCTCTTTCCTCAACATGACCAATCTCTTTCTGTCCCTCAAATCGCCAAAGAGTCCGGAGACCGCCGTCCCCTCAACGCCCTGGCCAATGGACCAACTGACTACGAAGACTATTATAGAAGAATAGGACTGTAATTTGTTCGGAAATGGGTCCGCCGGCATTGCTCCTAGGATGCAGAAGAGTCAGAGGAGAAGAGGAGGTGGAGAAGATGGAGGAGAATAAAGAGTATGAGTAGGCTGAGGATATTTGGAGGATCGGAAGGGGAGGAGTATTGTGTGGACCTGTGGGAGCCCCTAGTGTACAACGTTAGTGGAGCTGCTTTGGAGGATGGAAGAGATAGTGAGGGAGTAATCGTTGATTCCGACTCCTCCGATTGGTATGAGGTGTATTTTGAAGGTATTGGGGAGGTTTTGGAGGAGCTAGATATGTCCAGGGATGCTATCTGTCGTTCTGGGCCTTTGGAAGGAATTTTTAGAGACTGCATTACGGGTACAGATATTTTGGAGGAATCGTTTGCTATTGTCTCGAGGACTGAGAGTGTGGGGATTCAATTTATATATTTGTCCTGATAGTATCTGATTTAGCCTTTCTCACTCAAAAGATTCACTTTAATGCATTTTATGGTACTGAGTATGTTTTTTTGAGTCTTTAGGGTTAGCCTTGAATTCTGTTTTAGGTGAGTACACTTCTTCTTCTTAGAGAGGAAAAGAAAGTTGGGGGACAATTTCAAATGCAGATCCAAGTATTCTAGAAGTTGAAACCCAACTTCTGGCCTATAGAACATTTCTCTAACGCTAAGCAAAGGTGGTAAACCTGCCCCTCCTGTACTGCCTTGTAGCCTCTAGGTATCCTTCTATTTTTCATCTCTTCTCACCCCCAAGATATACTTCGGAGGCAATTTTCGCTTGCACCGCCATCGTCTTGGGAAAACTGGAACTCAGAATATTATTCTCGGCAGATTTATCCTATCAAATACCTTTTATTTCAGTACCGTTTGATTACAATTCATCTCTGCTGCCGTTAAGTACTTTTTCTATATAGCCTCTGGTCTGAAGCGCCGCCATGTTTGCCGGAAGCATCAACCAGGATGTCAACTATCGATTACCTTTTTTGCGCCAGACACCCCACACCAGGGCAGCGTGGAACCCAATGAGGTCTGTTTCATCCCTCACATTTCTCGGAGCCTAACTGCTAGTCGGAAGTGATGTCGAGAAGATCTTGTACCGGACCGGGTTCCCGTTCCTCTCCCAGTTTTACACGAGGCGCACAGCTAGCCCGATCGCGGTTTTCGAAGAGTAGTTTAAAAAACTTCTCGTCCGCCACTTTCCCGTCTTCGTTCTTCGTCTCTCCGAGCAGAGCAGCGAGAGGGTACCGCCTTGGGTTAACAGAGTCTTGTATAGTAATGGCCGAAGTGACTAATAAGTCGTCCCCGAAAACTTCTGGTCTTTCCATGACGTCTGGTGGTGCAGTGCCTCTCAAATATGCATGTCATCAATGACGCTGAGAATTCAACTAGATTCACTGCAACATTGCGTCGTGTTATGTTTTGTCAATTCCGGATATTGAAGCAACCATGTAAGAAGCTATTCAATGGCTACCGATGGAGTTTTCGAGTAGATAATTGAAAAAATATTCACCCGGTCTGCGGCAGAAAATGTGGCAGATACACATCTACGGTGCTGACCGCGCGAGTGCCATGTGTGCGGACCTTCCGCCAGCTTATGTGCATCAATATTCCTGGGACCTCCAATCAATGCAGAGAATCCAGTACCTTACCGCCAGTATATAGTACTGCTGCCTGTCTGCCAATGGGCCGATTTGTCTGTCGATTCAAATTACATTTCTTTGTTTTGTTACTCTGCTCTATGTTTATGAATCAAAAAGTGAGACTTCTGGGAAATTTTTGCAACTTCTCCATGCATCAACGTGGAACGTTTGCATTTATTTTATCATGAATGAAACAGTCACGCTGCACAACACGCAATTGATATTTACGTTCGTCCCAGCATTGCTATTTCGTTACGACTTCTTCCTTGGTAAGAGATAATCGCAGTACTTTATAAGCTGGAAACTCTGTCTCTAAAATAAATCAGGCGAACGCCATGCCCCCTTCATTTGCAATTCGACCCAGCTCCCATCAACACCTGACCACCGACGACGATGCGGGGAGGTTCACCCTATTCTCCTGTGTACTCTAGCGTTTTCGGGATTTAACGAGGACGCAGAGCACACGTTCGAAGGGAACCAGATGAAGTTTGGCGGCGACTATCCGCTTGCTTCTATATTGTACATTCAGGCGCGTGTCAACAAAACCCCAACTGGAAAGTCATCCTCATCTCAACCTGGTCGCACGCACTTAATTCCATCATCTTCTGTAATGTCTAAGATGCGCTCATTAGTCCGGAGGGATCACTTTGAATTTACAGGTTCTATGACTGCATACTAATGTTGCCATCTCATTCCATTCCTCGGAAATATGCACCTTCCAATAACCCTTATAAAGAACGAGTGTAGTAAAGACCTTGGCTCCTGATGGATCATCAAAGAGTTTCTCGATCTTCGAAAACGGCCATCGATCAGGCATCATGACTATTTTGAGCTCACTTTTCTCAGCACAAAAGCGAAGTGTTCCATCCTTTCTGGTCGCAATGACCACAGGGAAGGAGCAGTCGGAACTTTTTGGGGTAATGGTTCCCTCTTGAAGTAGCTCGTCTAATTCCTTCTTGACGACAGCATTGTGTCTCGGCGCCATCCGCTGGTCTCTCTGTAATTTACATTGATTTCTTCTTTCAGATTGAACGAGACGGCAGGCAAATAGGCCTGTTTTAAGGTCTTGAATGTCCCATGCATTGACTTCTGTGTTCTTGAGTGCCTTCAACAGTGACTCCTGATGCTTCTCCTCAAGATGCCTCATCTTCGAAGCGACTAACGACGCACGTATCTTTTCTCTTGCCCTCCACAGAACTGTTTTATTCTTCTCTTAGGGGATTGAGGTCTTTCTTGTACTTTTCTTTGTTCATAATTGCCAATACTAGTTCCTGCTCTGTATCGAACCCATGGTCACTGCCACCGGACTCAGACGAGGAGGAAGCGGCGAACTGCTCACTCTCCGTCTCTCCAGGGTAGTAAAGTCATGACTATCAGTGCGACCTCCGTCGATCACGGTAGGCTCACCAAGCAGCGGCAGAAGCACTTCCCTTCCCCCGACGACGATTGGGACCTGTTGGCGCCTTTAATCGAGACTGACCTGTAGGGATTCAAGAGTAGGGCTCCCGCAAATGGAATCTAGTGGATTTTTTTTGCACCACCAAGAAGTCGGGAGGAGTCAGTGGAGCTCTGTAGGAGGCCGGGACCTTCTCCATGAAACCGAGAATCTGAGCAACTTACCCGTCCGAGATTGAAGCCTACAGGTCCGTAGCTTTTGGCGAAAGCGACTGCTTCTGGCAGAAGTCCCATGACATCAAATTGAGCATGGCTCCAATATCCAATAACACATAGGTACCCGTGCTTTCTATCTCCCTGAAGACGACTCGAACCCACGCGGTCCTCCCGCGGTGCTCGAGAAGGATTCTTGCCTCACTGGAACTTTAATATTAATAAATCGCTTGAGTTGCTTCCACGCCTCTACAGCATCCCTCAGAGCAATTGGAGTAACATCATACCCGGAGAAGCTGATGCAAGCTCCCACGTAACATTCTACTTCTCTACGTGTTCCTAGAGACCTCCGGACACTTTTCTCGTTTTCTTTCCTATTCCTCATATTTCCTGCCGCCTTTACCACTATCGGGATCTGATCGTCTCTCAATTCGTAGACGTCAATTACGTTTTATCTCCTCTGATTTGGGGGCCCGACCTCGCATTCCTCTCAGCCGCAGCGACCCCATTGACGTCGTTTGGCCTCCTGGAAGACAGCTACTGGCTCCTCATCCTCTTTTTCTTCAGCTAAAATTCCCTTGTGCGCACTCGCCCATAAATTCTGACCCTTCGGGCTCGCGTTGGTCATAGACCAGGTCGTTGCCTCTAAATGGCCACGTTTTCCGGACATACAACAACGTGTGTTCCTGGACTTTTTCTGGTGGCGTTGCGTTGTGTGGGGTCCCTTCCCGCTGTAATAACCTACAACTGAACCGCTCTCAGTTGCAGCTGCGGTTACAGCCTTTCCAAACTTTTTCTTAATGAAGAGTTAAAGCTCGGCAAACTGACTTCTTAGCTATTCAATTTGTCCTTCAGCTGCTCATGTCCTCCCCGCGCGTTTTCTGGCCTTCTCTGTATCTTCTTCGGGACAATCATGGTGGCGAAATTGTGTTCTCAATCGGTAAAGTAGGCCTTCTTCCTGATTAATAAATCTCCCACGGGCCTCTTCAGGCCTTATAATAGCTTGGGACACAGATCATGAGATCTGAGCCATTTACTTATGCTGACCACGTTTTGCGAAGGGGACCGCACGATGTCATTTTATTGAAGCCCACTCTTCTGTAGAGAGAATCAATTGCGGCAGAGAGCCCGATATCCCCTTGGGTACAACCTAGCGGTGATGGCCTTCTTCAGTTCTTCTTCCGGTTTCGGCGTCCTCTAAAGCTCCCAAAGAGCTTGGCCTGAACAAATGCGTAGTCCTTTGCCTCCCCATCATCGAGCTCTCTCGCCCAAACGCTTTTGCATCCCCGCGGTAACTGTCCGAACTTCATGCCAGAAGGAGCGGATGCAAGCTCTGCGATCATGTTGTACAACAAGTGCTATGTATTACAAAGATCAAAATGGTACAATCCTTATATTTTTTCGTAATAAAAGGTCGATTCCTCAAAATTTCGGACACCAAAAGCCAAAATGATTGACTCAAGTTTTGTTTATAAATATGCGGTATACAGTCACCTCCTAGTTGCTCTTGTAAGGGCCGCGGTCATAGACTAAGAGCTCCGTCGTTTTCATATGCTCTTGGTGTGCCCTTACCTGTAATCATATTGCTTAAGGATTGGTCCTTGGACGGAACAACCTTCGTGTTGCGATTATGCCCATAAATCACCAAATACCCTGACAGTATCCCTCCAGTAACCTGTACCAAGTATTTACACTGTAAGAAGACATCTGTACAATTGTACCCACGCACCAGTGTAAAACATAAGATCATACCTCTTTGTACCAAGCCAATGACATGGAGCCATCGTGGCTATCTCGTGGTTCTCGAAACATTTCGGACCCACCAATCAGCAACCACTTTATGCCTCCTTGCCAATTGGACCAATGGGACTTTTCCATGATGTTTATTGCTTTCGGTTACACTGATGGCTGCTACATGAGCCTTCAGAACCTTGTAGTTTGATACCTCTGGGGTCGCTTTTTCTATAATATCTTTGAATTCAGTACCGTTTGCTTACAATTTATCTCTGCTGGTGTTGAGTACTTTTTCTATATAAACTCTGGTCTGATGTTCCGGCCTGTTTACCGGAAGCATCAACCAACAGTTCAACCATCGATTACCTTTTGTGCGCTCAACACCCACACTTGGAGGCCAGCTACTGGGACCCGACATATGTTATCGACGACCAGGCGGCGGCATGGTCTGGGGACTTGCTTCCCAATCAAGTCGCCGATTAGTTCGGAAATTTTCATACAAATGGATCAAAGATCCAATGTATGAAACGATGACACGAAATGCAAATGGGTGGAGCCTACATAATTTAAACGTCCATCCAGCCAGTTGCGTTTTTTCTATCCTCCTCTGGCTCTGAGCCACCCTTCCTTCCTTCCGCACTTATTCATCCTTCGTTTTCAAGTCGGGCTCACGACACAATAATCACATATTCTACAGGTATATGCGTGAATATGCAGTTATGGTAGGTAACGCAAAGCTTGAATAAGGTAAATTGAATCTTTTCAACAATCCCCACGCTTCTTTGACGTGACCTTCGTCAACCCGCTAGCGCCGTCCCGCAGGGGGGCCCTATCGTTGAATCCACTCACCTCGCTCAATGCGGTCGTCTCTGCGAAGCAAAGAAGATTATGATTCTTTTATTGCAACCTCCGTGAGAAGTAAGCTCTTGCCTATCCCTATATTTACTCTCTGAGTGTGGCACCCGGACGCTTACAGGATGCTAACGACGTTGCGCGGAACGTGGCCGTTAGGAGATGTAGGCGTATGGTAAGGTCCGTGCGGAACTTACTCAGAGGCACGCTGCCGCGGCAGTAATTTCCAACGCAACCTGTCTGCTGTGGGCCTTGAGCCGACTTTTTAGGGTTATACAAGAGGCCCCAGAATTTTACTAGAATTAATTCATGACTTTAATTTGTATGTGGAAGTCGCTACAAAATTAACTTTGAATAGGGTGACTAAATTCTGCGTGTTGCGGGGCAAGACATATTACATACGCCGCACATGTGGACCAAATAGCGTAGCTAAGTTTCTGATACAGACGAGTTTTCACTCCCCTGGTAGAACAGCCGCTGCGAGACGCAACAGCTGCCGGCGATCCTAACGAGTCAAAATCCAGCGGCACAAAATCCCATCCTAACCTTGATCGTCCGGGCAGGACCTCGCCAGGAGGCAGGACCTCGCCAGGAATTACTGGTCACCCTGTAGGATATTCCGGGCCACAACCGACCATATCTTTCAAAAAATAAATCACCCCACATTTTCCCCACGCTCCCCCCCGCTGTCTCTCTGCCTTCCCTATCCACACCATCCATGCTTCTTCCCTCTACACCCCTCTGCTCTACTCGCTGCCATCACCTTGCCACCTCACCCCGACCATCCAATTCTTCTTGGTGCGCTGCCTCCGGCCCCCATTCCGATCCACTTCCCTTCCTCCCCTTCTCAGTTTCCTTATTTCTTCCGTTCGCGTCGCTATGTTCCGCATTCACCAAAAATCCCCGGGACAGCACATACCTCCGGACATCCA
The DNA here is from genome assembly GCA_002205965.3 of Kappaphycus alvarezii. NCBI lineage: Eukaryota > Rhodophyta > Florideophyceae > Gigartinales > Solieriaceae > Kappaphycus > Kappaphycus alvarezii. The sequence continues at coordinate 502,872 of NADL03000736.1, read as the reverse complement.
TGACAAGGTGAATACTCGATGCGACGTCGAGCAATTCCCCAACAAACTCCGCGATCGCGTCATGCCACGAAAACTGTTTCTCGAGCGGAGAGTGTCGGAAATACCACTAGCGCGCTCCCCTGCGCACCAAGGAAAACCAGCTACGTGCCCCAATCAACCCGAATCAAATTCTTACAAGTCAATACTAGCTTCAAGGTCGCGAATCCCCGCTCTGATATTACAGTTAGGGTTTGGATGATTATTTACTGTTTTTTGAATATCCGCGACGCTCGGTCGCCGGAAGAGCAGAAAAGGACGAAGGAAAGTAACACCTGGCCGCACAAGCAGTATATCAGTCAGGATCTCCGCCGTCGGTCCCTTTCTGTTCTTCTATTCTCAGTAAATTTACGTTTTTCTTGTTGGATATTCGCTCTATCGTCAATACTGACCAGCAAGCAAGCTCGCTGGCAGGCCTTATGACAAATTTGACCCCGTAGATTCGAGTTGGATTAAGTTACCCGCATTTCGTTTTGCTTTCATGGGATGCAAGCCCGCCAGGTCAATACCCTCCGCGTGCCTGAGTAGTCATCGTTAGTCTTCCCCTAACCCTTGCTTTAGGGGCTTTCGTCTCTTGTAAAAGATTTCCACGCACAGAGTCGGGTGTGCATTCCAGGTGAAGTGATGCATTTTTTTTTAGGCGTGCCCGGCGCAGTGCTTTTTCGTTTTTAGAGCAAATGTATTAAGTCTCTATTTTGATTTTTTTGAGTCTGATATTGCGTCAGTGCAAACCTACCCCGTAGCTAAACGACAATTTTGGGCCAGAATTTTAGCGCCAGCGCAAAAATTGTCTCAACCCAAGGACATTTTTGAGACACTTTTAGCACTGGCGCGATCACATTTCTCAGTTCTTTTATCGAAAAAACTATGTCAAGACAGCCAATGAGTTATAGCCGTCTATCCTACGCGCCAAATGTTGGCTCTGCACCACTCACTTTTCAAAACTGAGATTCGTTTGCCGCAGTCTTTCGTGGACGTTCACGCCAGCATCATTTTCCGCATCTCCATTGCCTCGCCAGATCTCAAGTACTTTTCACTCCTGCACCGCCATCGTCTCGATACATCTCCGAGTACCTTTCGCCACTACACGGCCATTGTTTCGCTACATCTCCAACTTCCTTTGGTCGCACTGTCCTGGTCCTTTTGCTTCTTGTTCCTACCTCAACCTGCTCTACAACAGACACCATGCAACCTCAGAATCCCGACAACCAAAGCAACCCGCACCCAGCTACGACCAACACTGCACCAGATTCCAACGACCCGATTTTTGCGCCCTTCATCAATCCCGATGCCTTACTCGCAGCAAACAACCATCAGGCCTAGAGCACAAACCAGCTATGCGTAGAATTAGTAACGTCTCGGATTACCAGCAAGTCCAAACCACCGTTGAACAGCAGTACAGAAGTAGCAAAAGACAAAAGCACTAACTGTAAAATTTCGAGACGAGGTAAGTCGTATTCTGCAACTGATGTTTTAAGTCTTACAGAATGTTAGTTGGAGCTGTCTTATAAGGGCCAAAATTCGAAACGCGAAGACTTTTGGGCGGCCGTGGAGGCCAATTGTGCGAACAAAGGTGCCAACAGGACATCCAACTCCCTATGTTCTACGTGGGATCGACTGGCGCGATCTGCTCAGCATTACATCGCTTTCAAGAAGAAAAAGGAATCGCGGAAAATATCAGGGGTGAAAGACGAAGATATTCTGGACAAAATTATGTAATTCTACCGAATGTCCGCCGGACGTAAGGACAGCAACGGCGTTTTCCAGTACGCACCGGATTTTTTATGTTGAGGCAGCGAACTATCTGAGTTCGCAACCAAAGTTTTGTAATGGATATAGAGGGAAAAGTGAGACGGCGGAAGGCTACAGAATTAAACGTGAAGGGGAGGACATTGGTCAGGGATTTCTCTCGCCAAAGAGATGCATTTCTGGATCTGCCAGCTCGGATGCATACGACGAAGGAAATAACGAACGAATGAAAGGCCAATAGGAATTAAGAAGCAGAAAGTCGTCAACAAACAATCAAAAGCTGGTGAGGAGCTTGCGGTTATGATCAAGATGATGCAGGACACGATTAAGCGAACAAGCTATTTCATGAAAATGTTTGTCAAGCAAACGGAGATAAAAAATCGGAAAAAGAATGACTTTAAACTCCTTCAAGTATTTCCAGACGACAGCGAGGAGCGTAAACTGGTGTTGAAGAGGATATTGGAAAACTATTATGATTCTATGGCGGTGCTAGTAGAGAAAACAACCGCAGAGAGCACAGTGACAAGCAGTAGAAGTGCGAAACCCTTCAACAGCTCCAGTTTTGTCAGAAGTGAAGGAAGCGAGTCCTAAGATCATGAAGAGGAGGGAGGCCTCGATGATGATATCTTTTCCTCGGACTTCGAACTGAAGGAGCGCTGAGAATTCCCCCTCTCCGTAGCACATATGGCGCACATTGGGAACCATCTAGGGCTAAAACTACTCCCGAGACGTTCCCTTTACTTATCGGAATAGTAAATGAGATTCTCTACAATAAACTAATCGTATCCCAGGTGTTCAACAAGATCTGCTTTGAGTATGTCGTGTCCAATTGATGATTTCACAAAGCTGTGGCACACAATAAAGTCTTCCCATTCTCCATGGTCATTTGCTCCAGTTTAATCAACGCTCGTGTGCAATTCAAGCTCTGCCTGCGATTCTTCGGCGTTAATATCGTCATTTTCCAGTACCTCTGTCAGAATATTGTAGTGTGCACCCTCAGAATCAAGGTCTTCCGCGAACGCTCCATCTCGCTGCATGCGAATGATCATGTTGTTATTTATTACACACAGTTTGAGAAACCAGAATGATTTCGTCGATGAACCACAGTCGGATATCCTCTTTTAGATCCGAAACCGGGATTTCAATACCCCGAAGAGCCTCTCAATGTCCTTGCATCGTGTCTCCTGTCTTGTTGTGTATCTACTCTGCCTATTGGATATGGGGTGATGAACTGGTCCCATGAATATGGGCACTTTGGCTATATCCCATCCACCAGAAACTATTGTAAGTCCCGGTCAGTAGAGTTTAGTAGAATTTACGGTGTAGTAAACTTAAAATTGAACTTGTTAAGCAGAATATCATTAATGAGTGGAGAGGTATCGACCATCGTTATGTCGTTATTCGTTGCCGGACGCCCGGCAAGCCAATGCCATATATATAAATCCCGACCGCACCACGCTTCATCAGATATCTTCGCCATCTTTCCATCTTTTCCATTCTGGTACTGGCCTTTAAGCGCGATTGGACAGTTTTTCCAAGTTAAACGGCAACAATCTATTGCCCCTACACATCCTTTGAATCCGACTTCCTTATACTTCAGAAACTTTATCCAGTTCTGCAGAACTAGGTCGTCGATTAAGGTATGTCGGGCCGTACATTTCCAGAATATACTAACAAAAATCTCTAACGTAGAACCTAGTTGATTCCGCTGACATTCTATAGCCATCATCAAGTTCGTCGTAGCCCCTGTGCGTACTGAGAAACCCCATACATGTTAGTACTTTGATCTCCGATTTGTGACCTGCCATGTCATATGAACTCTTTTTTCTGCTTAAAAGTGTGTGTGGTGAGCTACAAGGTCGTCATGTAGCCTCCAAAAGATGGTTCTTGGACACCAACATCCTTCTGAATTGCGTCAATGTTTACAAACAGTTCGGCTCGAGATATTCTTTTATCCACGAAGACTGGCCTCGACGAATTTCTGAGAAAACCCAACTGCCTGCCTCTTATTTGTATTTTGAACCATTTTGGCGCAACTTTCTGATTGCTAGTGTAGCAACTAGTGATATGTGGTCGAGAATTTGGTGGGCCTGAAGTAAATATGTGACGCTGTTGTTGTCGATGATTTGACATTGTAGAAAAGAGTCAACGACGTCCCAGATCGTGGAGAGGTTGAAAGCAATGTTGAACGTTGAAATCGGTGGAAGGAGTTGTGATTCAAAACACCCTAAAACCCCACCTCTCTATGGTGGTTGGATTCCATTGGCTTGCAGTGCTACTCAACTGTATTAACTCCTACTCAGTGCTTTGTGTTATGAGCTTACTAGTAGTTTTGGCAACGTCTGCGCTAATTAAACCGATGGTTTAGGCCCTTTCTAGACAGGGACTGGACAAAACAAAATTTGTCCAAAAAACCCATTATATTGGGAATTCCCCATTTTTTGGGAAAGTACGCCCGCTGTCGACAACGACAACTTTGTTCCCAAGAAGTTGGGGTCGCAAAGAAGGCGACCCCAAGGAAAGACAGGGTCAACCCCACTTTTTCGCGGGAATGGGAGATCATTCTTCATCGTTGCGAAGCAAGCTCGCGACTGCCATTGCAGCCATGGTTCCATTAATTGCCGACGAAGATGATACTGCAATGGCTGAAATTGCCGCACAACAATCTGATGCAGCCGTTCCAATTTTGCTGAAGTCCGATGGGCGCAGCGGAACTCCTGGTCGCGCTTGGAGCCGTGAAAGAAACTTGAAATCGTGGCTCACGAGCTATGGGCTGTCCCCTAATTTCCGTGATTCGTCATATTCCGTGTTTCTCACACCATGTTTATGCAACTATGCAACGCCCTTCGTCCCTATTTGGAGCGAGCACCGACGAACTACAGACAACCGTTAAGCTCAGAGCTGAGAACTGCTGCTTTTCTCATGTACGCAGGGGGGGCGACTTGTGAAAAGAGCCTGCCAGCTTGGCATTGGTGCCAGCTCAGTATGCACTGCTGTGCGGGAGGCTTCCGTTGGTATTTGTGACATATTTAGTCATGAACTACAGTTCCCGACAAGCGAAGAAGATGTAGCGAAGGTCATGCGTGGTTTCGAGGGAATCCGAGGCTTGGTACTGCGTCGGAGCAATCGATGGGACGCATGTGAAGTGGCTTTCGTGCCCAAACGAGCAGTACTATGAGTACAGATGTTACAAGGGGTATCCAAGTGTGGTCATCTTTGCTGTAGCTACCTCTAAACGGAAGTTTATTTACGCAGACATCGGTCGACCGGGCGTTCTCGGTGACTACAATATTTTCCCGCTCGTCATTGAAACGGAACATAGACAAAGGTGTGTGGCTTGGAAATGCAATACCGAGTTTGACAATTTCTGAAGTTGATGTAAGGCCATACTTGATTGGGGATTGTGCCTTTTCCCTCGACCAGAACATGATGAAGACATCCTCACAAAGGGAACAGGGAGTTAATCTATACTGAAAACGTGGGACTCTATTGCCAGTCAGACGAGGAAACCAATCGAGTGCGCATTCGGAATGTTGAAGAATAGGTTCCACGCCCTTAAAGAAGGAATACGCCTTCACCATGAGGACGACATTTCAAGGTTTTGCCTGGCTTGTATGATTATACACAACATGGGGATCGATGAAGGGGATTTTGAAGACTCATTCCTACCTCAAGATGAAAGAAGTTGACGATGAAATTATTTCTACAGAGAGTAACGCAGGTAAGCGTCAAAGGGATGCCCTACTTTATTACGTCGTCATCAACAAGTTATCAGAGAACGAGAATACTGTCTAAAGCTTATCGACCAGACGTTCCAGCACATTGCGCAATTTGGCCTTCTCGACGTTTCCCTTCTGAATCTCGCAATAAGCTGGGAATGACGTTCGTCCTGAGATTGAATAAAGGATTCTATCAGAGCCGTATGACTGAGTTTAACAGCTTCCGGGAACTGGGGCGGAGCGTCACTGATGAGGCTAGCGTCCTCCGTGACAGCACGGCGAGAGGGTCGTGGCGCGCTTTTCCTTTTTCTAATTCGTGCATCCTTTCGAAAAACTCAGGAGTGTTGAAAAGACCATCATCGTCCGGTCCCGTCCTGACTCGGAAGCTTGGCGACAAAAGCGGTGTACTCCTGTTTGATTCTTGTGAACTTCTTCTTCTATGCCTTGGCAGACCGGTTTATTCCGCTCCGCTTCAGCTAACATGGTAGCCTCAGCAAAGACGTCCTTTAAGGACTTTTTCTGCTTCTTCCGGTCACCGTACCCAGCTTTTGCCATCATGTCAACAGAATGTTGACAGTATCATTGTCGTAATGTGCAGTGTCTTTAGGCGTCTTTGTTACTGGATCCGAACAAATTCTTGGACGATGCAGGCGGCCTCGTCGTTGATTTCGGTTGGGGAAACAAAACTTTGATGCGGAATTGTAGTGCGTATGTGCTCTGGGAGGACTTCCAGTAATCCTAGAGCTATCAACAGCATCGCGTTGTGTGAGTTCTTCCGCCATGATTTTTGGTTCTGGATTGCGGAGTTTTTCGTTGTTGAAGCGGTGTCGATAGAAGCTATGTAGGGGAATAAGTATCTATTCACGTGATAAACATTCCTTGGAGCCGGAAATGGCGGCACCGTCTAGTGTTTGTGAGGCGTTTGGGTTTGGTTGCCATTTGGCGGCAAGCCCTTTCTATGGCATGTCCCAAGGATTTCTACACCAAAAGGAAGACAGGATATTGTCCACAGCGAATGCAGAAAATGTCCACAGGACAGTTTGGCACATCACCGTGTCCATTTCTGCAATTGGGTAAAATCTGGTGTAGAAAAGGCCTTGGAGACAATGGTTTAGCTAGAGTCAGACTACTGTAGGTATGCTCTTACTCAGTGTACAGTACTGTAAAGAGATCTTTTCAGTGTACAGTACAGGTCGCACATTGGGTGCAGACTATACGCTGTACGTTGCACTGTACAGTACAGCACTGTACAGTATATTGAATAGGGCACTGACTTTTTGGATATTTTGGTTTTGTACAGCGTCTAGGACAGCAACAAGTAAAACCCTCGTAAAACTAAATTAGTTAAAAAATATACTGTACATAGCATTCTGTTTTGAATATTTGTGTTGAATAATTGGCCTGAAAACGTCAGTGGCACAAATTTTGGCGACGATTGGGCACCCGTTGCAAAAACGTTAAAAAAAACGTGGCCCAAAACGACGCGCCTCCAACCACAATTGCGTGATTGCGGGTACAACCGAAAATCGGCCCATACGAAACGGAATCTTCCACTGGAACCGAAAAAGATTCCGTCCCATACCCTCCAAAAACTTGCGAACTCCATCAACCGCCTCATTAACAACAATCAACCGTCGCCTCCCTCAACCCATCCCCCCCAACCCGCCACCTCCGTCAAACCAACCATGGGCGCCACATACTCCACTCCCCTCCCCCCCTCCATCCCCACCCCCACCACCGACGACCGCCCCCTCCTGGAACGCCTCCTCGACCCCTCCGGTGTCCTCTCCGCAACCTCCACACACCCAGCCCTTGTCCGCCATCTAAACCCCAACCCCGACAACCCAACCCCCACACCCTCCACAACACCCCCACCAAACCCCCCTTCCGACTCCCACATCTCCCTCTCCATCGACACAACCTCCCCCGAGCAACAAGACACTCTCCACAACATCCCCCTCGACCAACCCGCCCAACTCGACCACCCTCATGATTCAACGTCCGATGAATCATACGTCGATTCCGCACTCGCGCTCATCGCACCCCGTCCCGTCGTTGCAATGTTGGCAAGCCCGCAAGTATCGGGGCGAGATGAAGTTTGAGGAGGCTAGACGGAATGCCACTGGCGGGCGGGCAACGCCTGGGAGTTCCACATTGAGGGTTACGGTTTAACCGTCTTGATTTTTTTGGGGTGGGGGGATGGTGGCTGGGTTGTTTTTTTTTCGGTGCAATCTAGTCTGTGCGCTGTCTGGATGGCGTTGCAGTGCCCCTTTTGCAGTTTGTTGCTGAGTTTGGTAAACAATTGTCCTGTCTCATGCCGTAGTGTTGCGTTTGCGTGTGCATTTTCTCTTGCACTTGCCGTTTACTCGTGGAGTGCATGTTTGTCTAGGCGTGCACTTGAGCTTGTGCGTAGGATGCGGTGTGCGGTACAGTGTTGCAATCACGGGGTGTGGTGCACGTGAGGTGCGTTGCGGGGGTATAGAAAGGGGAGAGGTGTATCTTGGTGCGAATGGTTGGCAAGTTGTGCGCGTCCGTTGCTTGGAGGCGGGTTGACGCCGCTTGGTTCGAGATGGGTTGTGCCGCTGGTGCAGATGCTGCGGATTTGATGCCGTCGGGTGCGGGTGTGTGCGTTGTGTACGGATGGCGGCGGGGCTTGCTTGGGTGATTTTTGGGGCTCATGAGTTGTTTTTGCAACGTGCAGTGAGCCGGTTTTGGGATGGCGGTTATGGTGAAATGTGTGTGCGATGGTTGTCGTGGGTTCGTAGCAGCAGCGCGTTTCGTCGGATGGACAAGAGCCGCCCCCGGCATGTGTTGAGTGCTGACCTACCGTGCGAGTTGCAATTTGAGAGGCAGGTACCTCCGAATGTGGACACTTGGGTGCTACGTCAAGCAGGTACGTCTGCAGAATGTTATGGTGATGATTCCCGCCGCACAACTCCTGGTCTCGAAATTAATTCGATTATCCTCAAAGACCTGGAGTTGCAAATTAGTAATTCGCATCTCCTAATTTACAAATTTCAAGCTGTGATGTCCATCCGCGTTGTGACATTGCTAATGATTCTGAAAATCCTCTCTCGCACCAGGGTGTCCTCTCCCGTTCAAATCTGCTGTAAAAATTATTCTCTTGTTGTCTAAAGTTTCGGCCATTTACGCCAGAGTACTTTGGCAGAGCGCAAATTTCTTCGCTTCTCACCCCCTCTGTGCTACACCCAGATTCCACCTCTGCACTCGCCCATGAATTCTTTTGACTCTGCAGCACTTGCCAAAGTCTTTCTTCCCGCCAGACTCATAGTGTCCACTTTCTGCACATTTTGACCCGCATTGCCCACCATATCACCACAACATTCGGTTCAGGGGTATGTTCAACTCCGCCTTACAATCTGATATTCCACTTGGCACGCTCGCCGCAATCCTCACTGCCCTGGAGTACGTCCTCAGCATTCTCTCCGGACTCTCCGCACGTGCCGCCGTGCATGGCTTTTGGCTATGGTCCTTACATCGCCATGCCAAGGGTCACATCAGTACTGCCCGACTGAATCACAGGTCACTCGTAAAAGACTTGATTGCATCTATCATCGGAATTTGGTTGGTAGTTGGCGTCGCGCTGGTAGAGTCCAACTTGCGGAACGGCATCCGTGTGGAAAAGACCCCGACCAACTCGCCGCTTTGTGTCAGCATGTTTGGCCGATACGCACCAAGTCGTTTGAGCATGCATCGTCCGACATACGGGGCGGCGGTCGAGTCTTGGATCATGCAGGTAGCGGAACAGATAGAGTGCGGGGAGAAGGGAATTTCTACAGTCGGGGTAGGAGGTATTACTGATAGCAAAGGGGTGAGCCAGAATATGTCAGCACCGATTTGCGCTCAAAGTAGGGTGGATGTGACAAGAATCAAGACTTTGATGGGGACTATGCGGATGATGGATAAGAAGTTGGAGCCAAAGTTTAACGAGAGTGGTGGGTTTATTATCTTTCCGCTGGATGGTAGCAATTTGGGCAGGGAGCTTTCCCGACAGGGTCGATCAGAATCAAATCAAGGTCCTTGCGGGAGTTTGGGGATAAGTATATACACAACGTCGATGCGTACCAGCTTTTCGACTCTGGGTGTCGGGTTTGATAATTTGACATGGACTGTGCACGAGAAGTTTTGCAACTGCATGGGACTCGGGCCGTTATTCCCGTTCCGCAGGAAATTTTATCTGATTGTTTCTCAGGGTCATCGAAAAAGTTGCGCGACCTGGATGGAGATTGCTTACGGGAAAATGCTCCGAAAAGTTACCAGCATCAAGTAGAAGTACAGAATGTCAGCGTGTTGGTTGTTGGAAGAAACATCTCATCGCCCTCGTACGCATGCCCCTATGCAAGTGTGAGACTTGAGTACATGTTTCTAGAAGGAAGCCTATTGCCGAAAACGGTGACAAATAGGGTAGGAAACAATCCTGTTCTGGTACCGTTGTCGTTGAGTGTTGTGGAGGATACTGTGAACGAACAGTGGCGGCACTTGCGCAATCAGCCTTGTTGTATTCCGCAAATCAGGAGTGGGATCACAGTGATTTGGCATTCTTGCCTCGTCGAACACGGTATTACGCATATATGATGGCTGTTTCTGCAGCTCAGTTTCCCTTGCATACGATTTCTGGGGACGAGACGGCTAGAGAAGCAAATGGAAAGTGCTTTTTGCGCCCGGTTGTGAGGGTTACTGAAATTCCTGTGGATTGGAGATTTGGAGTGCTGATATCAGGAATCACAGTAGTGATTATAGTAGTAATGATAGGAATTTGCTTTCGATTACTATTCAATGGAGAAGTTTGGGACGTTGGATCGGCGCAATGGTCTTTAAAAAATTGCTTGGGGGGGGATCGAATGATTCAGGGAAGGAACCGGAAGTGGTTGTGGAAATTCTTCCAAAGACAAGTATGGACACTGAGGTCGAGGCGGGAGCAAAACTTACGAGGTCCCAAACGATTGGCAGAAATGCCATTGGACGGATAAAAGGAGGGAAGGAGAGCAAACTTTAGAATATAGGCTACGGGCTGTCAGGGAGCCAAGAGCAGAAAACGTCTGTATGATAGCGATAGCGACTGAGAAAATAGTACCTTACAAAAAAACGCGGCGATTAAAAGGAAAAGGGTATTGTTTATTTTATTGGACCCATTGTGATCCCTGTAGCTGACTGGCAACTAAACGCACAGGAGCAGTGATGTCATTATGCTCTGTGAGCACTCAGCTTTCATTCGGGAAGTTTGAATTCGGTTGCAAGTTTGTCTCTACAAACGCGTATGGCAGTAATTGAACTGTAGAGACTTGGCGACTACCCGGAGCAGTATTTCAAGCTTCGAGTGATACAACAACAACAATGGGTACATTTTATGGTCTCTTCAAAGGATACATGCTTGCGGCTGGTCTGTCAACTGCATGGCAGTATGTTGGAGGGCCAGCATAAATCGCATCTCATGTAACGATAGATCTATCCGATGCCTACTAGTACTTCTTGGTCTAAGGAATTACCCAACACAATTCGGAGATCAGCGTTATACTACTACGCAATAATTCACCCATACTGTATATTTCCAGTTATTTGAAATCGGTCATGTTGGTTTCGTACATGAAAAGAATCCTACATTCTTGACCGTGGGAATCATGATTCTTCAACAGGGAGGAATCTCGGCAATGTTATACGACCATGGTTTAAAAACCAACGCAATCAACTGAAACCGTAAATGTGAATCATCTCCCAAAAATTGTCAACCTATATTTGTCAACGAATAAAGCAAAACGACCGCTACTTCATTAGCCCCTACTCTTATAGAAACCCAACTGTTCCTTACGAATGATTCACCATAAAAAATATGTCATGTCCCTTCCCACATTTGATTGCTCCTAGAACAGTTGGAAAACCCGCTCATTCCCAAGTTGTGCCTCAAAATCCAAAAACTTTCCCTGTACCCCAAAACTCGCAGAATGGCTCCCCTTTTAAGCTGAGATGTGCGTTTTTGATCCACTGATGTCGACAAACCTCTTAGCTGTCTCATACTCAACTCAGTCTAGTTATCGCTTACGCCTTGCACACTCCGCCTTGATTCTAATGTACTTGATTTTTACCCTCTCAATCCTTTTCTCCTTCTCAGTCGCTGCGACAGTCCCTTCCCCTTCTCCGTTACCATCTATCCATCCTGCTCCAAAGTCCAGGTTCTACCTTTCGAACCTCACCTCTGCCTATTACACATCTAAAACCAGTACCATCCTCCTTGTTTGGACCTTTGGCTGTTACTGAAGCTACAGCATCAGAGCTTTCCCCTCACTCCCATCCCCGCATCGTGGTCGGTCCCAAGGAATGGGAAACAATCCTTCAGAAACATGTTATAAACTTCAATCGCCCAAATTCCTGGTCTAAATCTCTTCTACGCCTTACCAAAGGCCCGGGACCCGACAACCCGTTCTTAAAACGTTTAGCAGATCTCGAAGAATCCGGATTTACATCCCTCTTCGTATCAAAACCTAGGCATCACATGACCAAAACGGAAATATCTGCTATGAAACCACTTGCTGATGAATTGTTAAAAATGAACGAATACTCCAGTCACGCTCTTTTCTTGTGCTCATTCTGGGCTTCTGTCTCTGAGCGGCAACACGGCGAGGGATTTCTCGGTGAAAATCCATCAAAACAGTGCATTGATGCCGCTGTAGCCTGGGCAAAGGTGCTAATGGCACATCGTGCCTACCATTGCGATCCTGTATGTAGGCAAATGGAGCTTGACCCCGCAAAGACTTATCTCTGGAATACACATCGGAACTGGGAAGTGAGTCAAGATTGGTTCACAAGTGGTTTGGGGCTAGCACTCAACTATGACACCTTGTATCACAAGATGAATGAAGAACAACGCAGAGTTATAAGATCTGCCCTAGCACTACTTGTGATGAAGAGGTGGACATGGGGAACAGCAGAGAATACAAATCGTAGCTTTCCAAATGCTGAGACAGATCCTCACAGAATTTACGGAAATTGGGCAATGTATCACTCCAATTTGTATCTAACAAATTTAGCCATCGAAGGTGAATCAGGATTTGTCCCTTATGCTGAGCAGTGTTGAAGGAGAATTTGTCCACAGGATTTAATAAGCGTTTGAATGAAAAGTTCAACTCTATGATTGATTCATTTGTAACTCACACGATAAATCCTGATGGTTCTACTTTTGAGGATGGATACACATACCACATTGCGCTTAGAGAGGGCTCCTTGGCACTTATCGCTTCTCATAGGAGAGGAAGTAACTTGTTGGCTTCGGATCGGTTTAAGAATACAATCCACAATGCAGCTCAAATGGTCGAGCCATGGCAGTGTGGCGATTTATTGGTCACTCAAGTGGAGGTGGTCTCAGCTACCCTGCTTTTTTTGGGCTGTTTAGATACGCATACCCAGAGGGTCCTCTTCCTCGGATGCTTTGGGGTCAACGCTTTGGAAAAAACTTTACAGATAGCGATGAATGTCGAATATACTGGACGCAGTCCATGACCCAAGTCACCTTACTCGGGGATGAGCACATTGGATTCTCTCAAAGCTTTGCAGACTCTCCTGAAACACTCGAACAAACAGTAAAGGAGAATTTCCCTCTGGCTTATGTTTCCGCAAGAAGGGGCCTCGTGATCACACGTGCAAGTTATTCGCAGCGGTCGTCGTACATGCATTTCGATGCGAGACCAGACTCATTCTTTTTGGGACATGACAACGCTGACAGGGGTGTTATCACCTTTTCGGCATTGAAGAGGAGATGGTTAGATGACTTGGCTTGGGTGAGCAATGAAGGTTCTCGAAGACACACCCTCATGCATATTGACGGTGTTGCCCAGGCGATGAAGGCCCATCAGTTACAATCATGAAGTCAATCGATAGTAAGCAACACTGCATCACTTCGGCTGACCTCTCTTACGCTTATAACGTCCAATGGGCAAAAGCGTGGCAGGGTCCAGCTATGGGACAACGGCAGTAAAAGAGTATAACGAGGATGGATCTTCGCACGTTGAAGTGTATAAGTTTAGTGAGCCAGAAAACCACAGCCCTTGGGATCTGGGATGGCCAATGGAAGACGACGCATCTGAAATTGGCTTCAACAGATCAATGACACTTAACGGCTATCCAAATTTGGCTTTGCAGGTATGTATCAGTGGAAGAGGAATCTCCGTAAAACAGCTCTAACCCACATGGTACGGTCTACAGTCATGGTTAGATCTCCCCAAAATGAAGTCGGCTTTGGCGTTCTCGTGGATGTTGTAGGTACTCAAAGCGGCTCTCATTCGTTCGAGTCATACTTGATTCTAAAAGATGATGTCCGAATTCATGAGGAGCTGTCGAGTTGCAGAATGAATGAATGTAAGATCACGCTGAAGAGCACGGGCAGAGCGCGTGGACTTACATGTTAGGACGATTGGGACCGACCTTTCATACCGAGTAGAGGAGTTTGATAACCACAGGCGATTGATAGTTAAAAGTGCGTACCAAGTTAAGGAAGAGTTCTGGATCGCTTTGCATCCGTATGAAGGTGAGCCTGGACCATTTAAAATGACCAGATTTGCGAACAAGTCGATAGCCTTTGATTATCACGGACAGAAGTTTTTCTTCTCAATCGATGGAATGATCATTCCGTTGTGGTCTCTGACTTGCCAAGTAGTGACAACTCTGTCGGCTGAGTTTTTTGGTTACCTCTTGACGTTCAAATCGGTTGGATTACAAAACTTAAGCGTGCAACTATGAGAATTAGTGCTTTTGGCAGTGCCACGGTAGGCATAAACTATCGACAAGGGTGACAGGTGAAAAGTAATAGAAAGTTCTGCGTGCAAAAGATGAAACCTGTCAATGCGCATTGTGAAGAATGAAGTGCTAGCTAGGTATGCTTTTAAATGGAACTTCATGAATCCAAAATTTCGAGGCATATCTGGAGGTTGGATTAAAGTGTTCGAGCGTGGAACTCTTTATTTATTGAAGTTGGCGGCTAATTCTCCGCCTCAAATGCACTATGGAGAATCGTGGGGACATGGAACCAATACTGTGCCCAGATATGGTCGCGAAGTAAGTATATTTAGGTTTGAGGCGCCCTGTCCATTTAGCTTGATGAGAACCGTGAGAACACAGTTCATGTTTGTGGCCTTCCTCTGCAAGTACTTGCAATTTCTGGACTGATAATTCAAATCTGTATAATCCTCGTTTCCACAATCATGCACGGCTATTTTAGTGGCCATAGTTGTGTACCAACTGCAGGTTCGCAGTTCGTCGACATTGTGGCCGGACGCGGAAGATAGTGAGTTGAATTTAAAAACCAGCTGATATTCTTCCGCCACCCCCAAAAGAACGAATCAGAGTCCCCAATCAAAGACTCATGATCTACTCCATTAGCCATCCATGGCTTCAGCGGTATAGGTTCCATGGGGCAGAGTATGAACCTGAGACTCCATGATCATTTTCGTCAATTTCAAATCTGTAAACTTTCCCCTCAAAAGTCATCATCATGCCCCCCTCCCCCCTGTAGCGCAGAATAAGAGAGTCACTGTCCCCTTGGTATGCTGGTTGCAGCCCTATCCAGAATTCTTCTCTCGACGTCCCCTAGTCCTAATAATAAGTCTCCTTGCCCCTTCACTTAAAGGTTCTATTACATAGGAAACTGAGGCTGACTTTGTGAAAACATGCATTAACGTACTTTCCGTCGTTTCCCGTCAAGATGATGTGACAAAAGCGTTCCTCGCAAGAGGAATGCTCCTCAGAAACCTCCACCTTTGGATTTAAAATTAAATAGGATTCAAAAGTGTGCGACCCAGGACCGGCGTCAACACTGTCCACGAAAAAAACCATACCAGGTGCTTCTCTTTGAGAGCGAATCAAGCCGACAGTTCGAACTATATACTGAATGGGCTGTTGCCGGCACGAGCGCTTCCAATTCCATAAACCCCTACTTCCAATGTCATCGATCCCGTGCAATTTAGTTGATTCAGAGAAACCTAGGTCCAGTCCATCATCACCGCGAGGCCATCCCAATGCCCATGGAGTAGAATCTTCTTTCCGATTAAAACTGACAAAATCGAAACTGTCCATTCCGTTCTTGTGAACAAAAACTTTTCTTCGTGGAGGATTTTTGAAAGTCCACCCTGGTGCCCACTGAACATTGTACGCATACGTCAAGTCAGCCACTGCTAGCATTACCTTTCCATTGTCTGATACGCGAACTACTCTAACCGGTGGGGCTTTCTTCCCTTGAGCCATACCATCAATATGCAAAAGGCTGTGCTTTTTAGATTCTGAATTCTTGTACCATGGAAGATCATCCAGCCACGTTTGTCCTAGTGCAGTGAAGGTTAGTATTCCACGATCGGCGTTATCGGGCCAAGAAAGAATGGATCAGGGCGAGCGTCGAAATGCAGATATGATGCATCTTCAGCGTGACTTCCTCTTGCAATCACAAGTCCCCGCCTTTTCGCGTACAGTGAAAGCCCAAAGTGCATCTTTGCATCCTCGCTGAGTCCCTCGGGAGACTCTGCCTCGGTGGTATGTTCCCCCCGAGAATTGCGAGTTGTACCATTGCTTGCCACCATTCAATTCGACATGGTTTGTAGTTTTCAAATGCGCCAAACCTCTGCCTCCACATCATAGCGGAAGCTCTCCCTCGGGGTACATATATTTAAACAGACCAATATAGGAATTGTACAGATTACCCCTCCCCCCGCATGCCCAATAAACTTTCCACAGCGCCACGGTTCAAACATTTGGGCTGCATTATAAATAAAGTTTCTGAATCGCGGCGTATTTAAAATACCGCTACCTCTTACATGATGGGCGATCAAACCAAGGCCCCCTCACTCATGGCGAAGAAAAGGGTATGACCGTCCTCGAATGTAGACCCATCCGGATAAATTGCATGGGACATGTACGCATCAATGAGCGCAGAAAATCGTTCATCCAATCCCTGATTAAATCCGTCAGACCTCTCTGTGTACAGGACGTGTGCTGAGTATGCATCAAAGTTTTGTTCACCTTCAATCGCAAGGTTTGCGATGTACAGATTAGAGTGTAGATAGCCCTATAACTGAAAATGCGATTGGGATCTGTCGCGGCATTTGGGGAATTTCTTGACGTCGCCTCGCTATTTCCCCATGAGAATCGGTTCAGAACCAGCATAGCAATTGCTGAGCGAACAGTTCTCCTTTCGTCAATGGACATATCCTGATACATGACATCGTATGCAAGGGCAATACTCGAACCGGCAGTGATGTAATCATCCTTTATCTCCCAGGGTTTTCTTGCGTTCCATATGAACGCGCGCTCTGGGTCCTTTCTAACGTCTGGACATGTAGGATTGCAGTGATATGCTCGATGTGCCAACAAAATTTTAGCCCAAGCGACAGTAGCGTGAATGCAGCGCTTCTTGACCCCAGGCGGGAAAATATCAAATGCAGAATGATCCTCAACAGCAGCCCAAAAGGCGCAAATAAAAAAGGCCTTGGACCCTGCCCATCCATTAATCCAATATAATCAGAAGCGGTTTTAGTCGGCGCCGGTACGATTTGTATTCAAAGATTGCTGGTACGCACGTCCATCGTAGAGAGATGTAAGTTGAAGGAGTACAGTTTAGAAAGCGTTTTACTACGACGCTCATTGGCCCGTTGTTAACCGAGAATTCGAAAAAGAAGTGAGCCCAGGTTCCCTTCTTTTTCAAGGCGGAGTGATCGGCATACTGCATCAAAATTCGTTGCCACTCGTAGCGATGAAAAAGAACTCGAGGATGCAAGTATGGTTTCAAATGCCCGTCCTGAAGGGTTATGTCACGGACCGGTCCGAAAAGGGATTGGCTTACAGGGCTTTGTTCAGAGAGAGTCAAGCCCTGAGGATCCGTGGAAGCTTCCCTTGATGTGCTGTTGACAAGGTGATTAGATCTGCGGAATTGGCGCCGCGACTCGTGGCTTTGCAGAAACCGGCGACAGGGGCGGCATGAGAGCGTGGAATCGCAAAGAGGAGCACGAAAATTATGGCACTCGCACTGACTGGCGAGGACATGGTCGGCAACAAAACCGTTTGAATCAACGGGAATGGAAGTGGAGTTTGGGGCTTGAGTGGAACAGGCGTTGGTAGAGGACGTTTGGTTCATAGAAGACTTTACAGATTTTAGGAGCGGAATTATGATAGCAATGTCGAGAGAGGAAATGAAGCTTGTCGATGCACTGAGATGTAATCAACTCATGCAGCATCCCCATGGCAAAGTGTTTACCACTACTAGTGCAGGTTGACTGAGTCAGAGTTTACCTGTCATGTGAGTGTCCGCTGCTTTTGTGACGGGAGGTGTCGCAGGGGGTGTTTGGAACATTCCATTCAGGGCAAGGGTGGACGATGATGGGACAGTTTTTTTTCGGTGAAATACTGTACATTGCAACGGTTTTGGCGGAGAGTCCTGAGATTGTAGGGCGTTTGTAATCAACGGGCAAGCGGCGTGAGGGGTGTGCTGATTTGTGATAGGATGTGGTTATGGTGGTGAAATTCATGTCAACTGCTGTCGTGTCTGTGTCTGTGTCGACGAGGCAGTTGGAGAGCCAACGATAAATATTTCATCGCACAGGCATTCTCTTTTACTATCGTGGCCTACCTGCAATTGTTCTGCCGTGGATGCTATGCAACGCTAGCAAATGCGAATCCGTTGCGGCCTGCGATAAAACAATTAAAAATGAGGGCTGTATCTCACGGCTGACTGCAGCTGTTGCTCCATGGGAAGTGAGAGAAGCATTCAGGTCAGCTGGGTAGTTTCAAAGCAAAGGGCCTCCTCGGGGGTAATTGGTATTGTAATGGGCGGTCTCTGTCCAACAGGTCGGCGGATGTATTAAAGCATGTTGCGGGTGTCGTGTAGTGTGAGGTGGAGCTGTCTTTCCCTTGCTGATGTAACAAAGAAATGAAAATGAGAATTGCGAGGGAGTTGGGGATACTATACGGAGTGATTGTATTGTGATCCAGAGAAAAATGCGTCATACACGAGTTGAAATAAGCCAGTCGGAGTCCACTGTCGAGAGTTTGGTCGAGTTCCACTGTGAGGGGAAAGTGAATCCGGTGATAAAATCAAGGCAGGAAGGATTGATTCAAATGATTGCAAGACTTGATGATTCAACCAATTCGGTGGGCCTAGAGATGCAGTCCAGTTGAAGAACCGCAGTCATATTATGAGTTGCAACTGCTGCACGCCGGCACGCTCTTTGCCAAAGCCGACTGCGGCAAACAAGTGTCAAAATCAGTTTGCGCCCGTTTACTGCCGACAGGATTAGCGCAAAGTAGCGGCCTGTCGAAATGGAAACGGAACAGTCAGAGTGCCATAATGGCATAAACGCAAGGAGCGCAGTTCATAGTGGCCCAGCTCGGGGTGTAAATTCACACTCTGCATTAAAATTAAAGTTGGCTAGAGTGTCGACAAGCAAGCGGTACACCATTACCATTACAAACTTTGCACCGAGCGGATTATTTTTCCGGCCCCTCAAACTCCCTCCACCTTGCAACGCCGGCAGAGTAGGCCACTCTTCTCGCGTCAATGTCCGCCAGCTTGATCAATGGCACTCTCTTGACTGCTGCACACCTTGCCAAAAACCGCTCCGAGTTGATCATCTTTTTCCATAGCATGTGTGTCGCATCGCCAGCTTTGCGATGATAAACTTTTCCCTTTGCCACCAGCCACCAAAACACATCATGGCAACTCAGCATTCTCCCCATCAACGTCCGATCCCCAGCAAACAGCCTATCATTCATACCATAATACGTTTGTCTTTTCCCATGCACCACCGCCCCGGTCCCTCCACCACGACCGATCCATCCCCCTCAGTATCACCGTATCCGGCCTCATTCGAATCAGATACTCAAACCGTTCCCCTCGCTCTCTCTCTCTCTCCTGCACCATTTCCCAACAAGCCTTCATATCCGCCAACTGCATCAATAGTTTTTCAGCAGCTGTCTGGTAACCATAGTCTCGTGTATCACACTACCATTCTCCAGCCTATCAATCCACACATCATGCATTTCGTGCGCCTTGGAATATCGCACCTTGACCGCTTCAAACAACTCTACACTCCCAACGCGATCATCTTCTTCCGTCACCACAAACACCTCATACATTCCCACCCCCTTTGTCAAGGTCCTCCAAATATTCCCCAAGTAAACGGCCCCGACCTCATCTGCCCTGTCAAACAAACCCCCGTTCTCGCCAACCCCCTGTCCTCCCCCATCCCCTTTCCCCCTTTCTCCCCTTGCCCACATCCACAACCCCCATCTCCTTCAACTTGCGCACAAAAACCTCTGCCCTCCTCACACCACACGCACTGACAAGCCCCTTTGCCCTCAAGCGTCTCAAATACTCCAAAAACAACACCTCTGCCTCTCCGCCCTCTCCTCCCCACCCCAACACCAACTCCAAGACCCTACGCACCGTTCCTCCCCCCTGACTGCCTGAGCAACACCAATCCCCCCCTCGTTCCCAAACTTCCACTCCCCCCTTCACAAACAACACCCCCTCCCCGTCTCGGCCAACACCTTTTGCACAAGATACCCCCTGACGACATCATCATACTCCCCCCCCTCTCGCCACACCCAATAGGCGCAAATACCCAAAACCGGGCGCGACACCAGCATGGGCGCACGACCCATCGGGGCCAACATACCACGCTTCAACACCACTGCCTTTACCCCCTGCTGTTGCAGATGTCCATGCGGGGCATGAATATCGGATACGGGTTGAGTGGCCATACGTGCAACGGATGCGAATAACGGATCGACATCGGCGACATCCTGAACGTAATAGACGAGTGGGTGTGTACGAGATGGATGGGGATGGAAGGGAGTGCGGTGTAGTTGAAGGATGGGATTGCGGCATGGTGGGCGAGTAGATGATAGGGGTGCCACGGGGGAAGACGGGACGGTTGAAGAGGATTGGGGCAGGGTGTGGATGGGGGAGAGGTGTGCGTGGGTGGGGCGGGGGAGGAGGTGATGGAGGGTGAGGTTTGTGGTGGGGAGGACTTGCTGTTTGCCGATGCCGTAGTGGACGAGGTTGGGGAAGTGGGTTGTGGGGGGGTGTGGAGGAGGTGGCGGGTTGAGGGGAGGGAGGTGGCGAGGAGGATGAGGGTGTGGGGTGGGGTGGTTGGGGGGTAGAGGTTGAGGTGTTTGGGGTGGGTGTTTCGAGGGGGGGGAGGAGAGGAGGAGGCAGAAGGGGGGGGTGGGGTTTGGGGGGACGGGGAATTGGGAGAGGAAGTGGGAGATGGTTTTGGGTTGGGTGGTTTTGGTTGTGATTATTATGGTGGGGTGGGGGCAGGACGGGGGTGTGAGGGGTGGCGGGGTGTAAATGGTCGGAGGAGGAGGAAGAGGAGGAGGAGGAGGATGAGGATGAGGAGGAGAGGGGGACGAGGTGCATGGTGGGTGGGCATGGTGGGAGGGGAGGAGGGGGAGACGGTGGGGGAAGGGAGGGCTGAGGGAGAAGTTTGTTGAGGATGGGATGGCGATGGCGCCGCGGGGATGGATGTGTTGAGGTGCATACTTGGAACCGGGTTCAAGTGCTGTAATGGAATTTGCTTACAGTATATGTATGCTTACAGTAGAACAACATTACAGTTGTCGGATGAAAACAAAGTTGAAGAGTACAGTATATTGTAGAAACTTGCTAGTTGGTGATTTATTCTGGCCAAATACACTTGTGAACGGTACAAACATAGGGTTTTGTACAGTACAGAATATTCCATGCGCCAGTGACCACTACAATAGTGTGTGCGGTGCCACGAATATGTCGAGATGACACGAGTACAGTACTGACAGTGTCGGTACAGTAACAGGATTGCTGTGCATCTCCATCGTGCTCTACCCTTCCACAGCTCACCGCTCACCGCTCACCGCTCACCACATGCCCCTCTCCTATCGGTCAAGCCAACCGTTCTTGCGCCTCGACTCGCCCTCTCACCCATCGCCGCCCACGCGCTACCATGCTCGATTGCAATGCAGCACAAGGACAAGACAGCAACACATGTCTTGAGCCCCAGCGGTGCAAGCAAACAAAAACGAGTCTCCCCTATCACACCTGCGACATCCACGGTATAATGCTCCCCAGCATACCATCCACGTCCAAATACGGCACACACATCCTCAACTTGTGCGTCGCCCTGTGAATCTTGGCCACCAAACCACTCTCTTTTTTCCTCCCACTCGAAATCCCCATCCGAGTCACACCCTCCGCCCCCTCCAACTCGAGCCTCTTCAACCCACGATTATACTTTGCCACA
Source organism: Kappaphycus alvarezii (assembly GCA_002205965.3). Taxonomy (NCBI): domain Eukaryota; phylum Rhodophyta; class Florideophyceae; order Gigartinales; family Solieriaceae; genus Kappaphycus; species Kappaphycus alvarezii. Next base: position 481,097 of record NADL03000736.1, on the reverse strand, counting down.
CCCCAAAATCAACAATACCCGCTCCAACGGCGGCTCCATCTGCTGCGTAAACGTGCATCCAAACACCTCCAATTGGATCCCGGTCTTTTTCAACGCAAATTCAATGTCTGCAAATGAAATCTCGGCCTGAAACAAACACAACTGCTTCAAATGCGGCGTCCACCCGAGCATCCTCCTGACAAACCCTCTGTCAGTCGATAATGCTCCAACAAAGCCACGGGCCTTGCAGACACCTCCTGCTCATGCCTCCAATTCATACTGGCTTGACGGCCCTGTCCAAACCACCTCAACTTAACGATTCCAGATTGGACAAGACTGGAATCCCGCCCTCTGCCCCCCGCGCCAAAACCAAATGCAACATTTTCAAATTGCAACACCCTTCAACCCAGTCAACATCCCACGATACTCGACGCCGGCCATTTGCCGCCAATTGTTCCCCCGATGCACCAGCCCTTGATCACGGGTCCGATCATTGTCGCCACATCCAATTGCTGCCGCATCATCACCCCCCCCGGCTGCACCAACACCACCCATTCAAACGACGCCAAGCGTTGAATCCATGCATCCGGTATCGGCTTGTTTGTGGTCAACCGGGCCAACTTTGGAAACACCTCCAACACGTGACCCAACGATCGGCGGCATACATTGCGTGTGCAATTGCAAATCAGGGACAGTTCCTGCACATGGGGCATGCATTGCCAAAGTGGACCCGCATCTTTGCGATACGAAAGAGCCTGCGAAACACACACACGGTATCTCCCGGGACACGATCGGCACATTCCAAATGCAAAACGGTCAGGCCTTGAATTGGGTCAAGGTATGAAGCAACAACTGGGAGGTATCCTCCTCCCAAAACTCGATGGTGAGCGAATGAAGAGCGGATGCTGCGGCGACGGCACGTAAAGGAAGGGCCTGTTGGAAAGGTGGACATGACGCAAGTTTGGAGCAGAGAAGAGAGAGCAGGGTAGGGGAGGTTTGAAGAGGGGGTATGCGATATCGGGGCAGATGAGGGTGCGAATGGTGGGGAAGAAGAGGTTGATCCAGGGGTGGGGTGAGCGACGGGGAAGTGGAGGGTGTGGGAGAGGGCGTCGAGAACGGCGTCACGTTGCTTGGAGGAGACTTGGGAGAGGGCGAGGAGGGAGGGGGTTTGGGGTATGCGGTAGGGGGGCTCGTCATGGGTGAGGTGGAGGGCGAGACGGATGGAAAGGTCAAAGGGGAGGAGGTCGAGCCAGAGGCGGGGGGGGTTGGGGGTTGAGTAGTGACGTTTGAGGGGGGGGAGGGTTGGGGGGGGGGAGGGGGTGTGCGTTTCATGGATGGGTTGAAGGTTTTTTTTTTTTTTCTTTTTGGTTTGGTTTGGTATAGAGGGTGGGTGATCGGAAGGAGAAGGAAATTGGGATGGGGATGGGGAAGGGAAGGGAAGGGGATGATGGTGGTGGGACGGCGGGGGGTTGGTTGGTGGTATTTTTAGTTTTTTTTTTTTTTTTGGTTTGGGTTGGGGGGGGGAGAGGGGGGAAGGTAGTGCGGTCAGGTTGAATCGGAGGTAGGCGGGGGGTGGGGTGAAGAGGAGGGAGGGAAGGGAGGAGGTGGGAGGAATATGGGATGAGGATTGGGAAAGTGAAAGTGAACTGTACTGTACTGTACTGTACTGTACTGTACTGTACTTTACGTTACGTTACTTTAGTGTACGTTACTGTACTGGACTGGACTGGACTGGACTGGACTGGGCGGTGGGTTTTTTGGGCAGGGAGGGAGGGGGCGGATTGGTGTACAGTACAGTTCAGTATCTACAGTAGGTATCTATTGTGGTTTATTGTTTTCGGCGGCGCCAGAGGAAGGATGGTGGAGATTGTCATTCGGCAGACTTGTGGCTTTCTTTTCTTTTTTTTTTTTCTTTTTGAATAGATCCGTGGCAATACTGTGTCCGTGGGTACAATGTTGCTGCAATAAAAATTAAAATATTGGTCTCCTGTTGGGTAACATGCGACGATGTGTCTGTTGCTTTTTATTTGTTTCAACCGTGATCCACTTTATTCTACTCTACTCTACTGCACATAACGTGACTGTGCTTCAAAGTCGGGTGTGGCCGTGTGTCGGTTAGAAATGCCGTCAAGTGTACATTTGTATGTCGCGGTCATTTCCATCTTACACGAGGTGTGACCGCTTAAAAAAACGCCAAGGCATTGGCCACTGTGGACAAAACCTCTACTGGACATTGTCCAAAAAGCACATGTGACCTGCACGGCACGGCACTGCACTGCCCTGTACTGTACAATACAGTACAGTTCAATTCTGTACCTCCCCTCCCTTGTCAAGTGGCGCCAAACACGTTGATCTACGTAGCAGTTTCTGCGCCGAACATACTGTACAGTACGGTACAATACTGTACAAAGCGACACCTTACACGTTGCCTCTGCCGCTGCCCGCACGGCACCCCCTGTACTGTACACAACTGTCCTGTGCAGTCGGGTCGAAATGGTCTCCCGAGACTCGCAAATCGACGATTTCGGCAATGCCAAACGAATGCATCATAACACCACACACACACCGCTATGTTTTGCACATCCTGTTTTTGCCCGTTCCACCTCAATTTTGTAAGCTGCCGCGATCTTTTGCTTGCTTCTTCCCTTGCTTCCTTCCCCCGGTTGTCTCGCGCCCTCGTACCACGCCCGCCTTCCCCCCACCTCGGCCCCGAATTTCAAAATGCATCCACTCTAGCCCGCCCCCCCTTTTGTCCTCCTATCCAATTGTGCCGTGGCAGATACAGTACAGTACAGTACTGTACACTTGAATTGTTTTTTCGGTTGGTGTGGGACGTGGTGCTGTACTGTACAATTTTCAAACGGTACTGTACGGTGTCGTGTGTACGGTAGTCCGCCCTCGAAAACACTGTTATTTTCTACCCTACAGGATCCACAAGGCAAGGCACTCCAAACGGTGTACATCTACCTTGCATTTTTTAATTGAATTTTAGATATCTTCCACACAACCACAACCCCCTCCCCCAATCCGACGCCAAACGGCAAACAAACAAACGAGTGCAACCAATGGCCGGCCCAAACTTTACAAATTGCAATGCAGTCATTACCTCGTCACCGACATGCAATCCAAATCCAAATCCAAATCCAACCGCAGGATACCCAAACCTGAATTCCCTGTTCAATCGGGGGGGGGGGGGGGGGCACACTGCCATAACCGCCCTCCCAAAAAAAACCCTAATCAACACCACAAGGGACCGGATGCTACCCTGCGGTCCTCACTCGTCCAATGCCAAACGGCAACAACCGTCCGATGACACGGCGACACGACCAGTTCCAGTTACACCCTGCTCTGTTTCCGTTCCGCGCACCGGCCATGGCCCTGTGCGATGGTTTTTCTTGTACACCACTGTACAGTACTGTTGGGTACAGAAATGTAGGGTTGTGCTGTACAGTACAGTAAACTGACTCGGATTTGTAAACGGTGTCCAGTGTTGTGTACTGTACAATAATGTACAGTATATGTTACAGTAGAGTAGAGTAATCACAGCCTCCATTCCCTCCCCCAACCGCCCGCCACCGTCGCCAGGCACCTCGACGGTGCGAGTCCACGGCTGTTTCCGCCCGCTCCCGCCGCCGGCCCCGCCGCCGGCCACGGCCCGCCATTCAAAGTACAAAAAAAATTTACCACCCACCCCACCCTCCACCTCCACAAGTCGCACCAGTGTAGCGTACAATCTCTCAGGTCAGGTCACACTGCAACTGGTACATACATACACAACCCCTCCTCCGCCTTTTTCCGCCTCGCGTCAGATGCCGCTTTTCTCGTCATGCTCCACCGCCGCGGAAAGCATGCCGCAACGTTTCCTTCCACCCGCAACTCTACACTGTACAGTACAGTACAGTACAGTACAGTACAGTACAGCATAGGTTACACACACCCGTTTCAATTTCAATTGCAACAATACTGAATAACGTACTGTACTGTACCCTTCCAGCAAACCAATGCCATCATCATCAAGGTATCCTACCCTCCCCACCATCCCCCTCCACCACGGCCGAAAAAAAAAAAAAAAAAAACTCTGCACAAACAAACCCCCCCCCTACCACCACATCCTGTCTCTCAACAAACCGTCTCCACTGCCACCGCCACTGCGTCTGCAAAAACACCGTCCCACAGCCCTCCGCTTCAAGTGGAATTGCGTCTTTGTTGCGGGCGCGCCTCGTCTCTCGTGTGACTCGGTGTGTCGAGAGACCATTCGGTGCCACCCCGCTTGAATTTTCGAATCTTGCAAAACGCACTGCCCCGTTTCCGACTTGCCCCCGCCCATACCGTATACTCTACAGTACAGTACAGTACAGTACAGTACAGTACAGTACACAGTACAGTACAGTAGAGTACAGTACAGTCATGTGCCCCAATGGAAGACACTGAATTATCTCGCGCTGTTTCGCATACCGCGAGTGGTATCAAGGGACAAGGAGGGAGGGAGGGAGGGGGGTTGGCAAGCAGTGCACTCGCATACTCGTCGCTTTGTATGGGTCGGTGCATCGGGTGCGCCTTGTGACACGTTGTACCGTGCAACCGCAACGGGGTGTCTACAACATTCGGAAAGCATCCGACCGCCTGCAAAACGTATGATGGTCGGATTCGGGTCTGGCATTCACGGGGAGAGTGGAGAAACGTTTCAAATGGGTGAGGGGGGGGGGGGGGGAGCGTGGGAAGACAATTCATGCGTCGTTTTTTTTTTTCAGGGTTTGGGTGTTTTTTTTTTGAGGCGCTTTCCGCACCACGGCTGGTGTTTTTGGACTGGATTGATTTTTGGTATGGATGGGGTGTGTGTTTTACATGTCGGCGGTTGAATGGTGGGTTTATGGGGTTGCGAGGGGCCGTGTGACATTCGCCATGTTGTTTTTGCGTGATGCAATTGTCGGGCTTGGTTTGGAGCTTTTTTTTTTTGGAGTGTTGGCCCAATTCACATGGCTGCTGTTGTACCGTGGTACCGTCCTGCGCCATTTGTGCCGCTGGGTATGTGTTGGCCGTGTATCCATTGCCTGTCTTGATTTGGCACATTGTTGTCGTTGTGGTTTCTGGAACCGGTTCCATCGGGCCGGTGGTGGCCGGTGGTGGCCGGTGGTCCGGGGCCATTTTTTGTTTCAACCCTGCAGGGTTGCCTCACGTCAACGTTTTGGTTATACGCCGCCTGGGTCTGTGCATTTCTATTTTTGCCTTGTCCGTCCGTCCGTCCGTCCGTCCCATCGCTGTCGAAAAATATGACAGGTTGCACTGCGCCACGGATTTGTCACGCGACTGGCTTTCCCAAAAATCATTCAAAACAATATTGTCCTGTTCCACCTCGCATGACACTTTCCACAACACTCTTGTACCCACTGTATTGGGTCGCGAGACACCAATCACTATCCCTTTTGCCCGTACATTTTGGCATACCATACTGTACTGTACTGTACTTTACTGTACTGTACTGTACTGTACTGTACTGTACTGTACTGTACTGTACACCACCGAAAACCATTCTCAATTCTCAATTCCATTGTGTGCAATCCACCCAGGGCTTCATACAGCTCAAAACCATATGCGCCTTGGTCCGCGCCGCTGATTTCATTCTCCAGCAGTTTGAAACCCACGGTCCCCATCCCGACGCCAACCAAGTGACTCTCCACTCTCCACTCTTCCAAACCGCTCAACCATTCAAAACTAGCCGCGAGACTCGACATGTTTTACCACCAGATACACTACGTATGTACTGTACGGTATCTTCCCTCACCAATATAAAGTCCCAGCTTTGGCATCCCCCTCGCCCCAACCTTACTGGCCACCGTGTCCTGCAATCCTCTCGGCTTTCTCCTTTGCCTCCCATCCAAACCCCCCCCCCCCCCCAGCTGCATCGTTGGTTTGCCTCGCAAAGTACATTCCCCTTTCAAGTGCAAATGAATTCGCGCCCGCTTGCATTGTCGACATCTCACCCGGATGCGTGCTTTCATTTCCAATTGGCGCAACACTTTTAGCCTCTCACAGATTCAAGCCCCTTGGTAAACCACGTTTGAAACAAATCCACTATACATTGTCAAAAGATCGACACATGCTTGCACGTCAATCGGCTCGCCCGCCCGCTGCTTGTCTACCTTGACGACCAGGGTATCAAAATCGGCATCTCCTTTTGCTGTGCGCCGATGCCCGACTATTGTCCATGCGCTGCTCCATTGGTCAACTGTTTTGAAAAGGTGCCCTTGGCTTTGCATGCCGACACAGTTTGGGAACACACACCCGCTACCGTCATACTTGAGCTCGTTTTCGACAGAGTTCATTCCCTTTCACAGTGGACTCTGGCTGCAACACTTGCTCTGTGGAGCACAAACCGTCAAACGATAACTGCTGGTTGCGTAAAGCACGTGAATCCCACACTCGTGTCGGGTTTCCCATGCTTGCAGAGCGCTCATTCGAGAGCTGCTTTTGACAAACTGCATTTCTTACAACGTATCTCGAGTCGATTACGGAAAAATGAATCGAAGGTAATTCCGTGGCAACTTTATTCAGACTCACACCCCGTTTTACCGAGGTGACAAACAGGTTCAAACCACTTTGCAACCGCGCCTTGCACGGATTGGTCCCCGAGTCCTCGAAACAGCTTCAACTGGCGGTATCTTTCCTCCAAAACAGATGTTTGGCAACGCCCGCTATGAATGCTCTGCTCAAAACGCATATGCGCGCCCCCACTGTCCCACTCGAAAAATACTCTCCTCTGTTTTCAACTTTAAGCCACACACGCGTCACGTCAAGCCTTCCACCAAGCAATATGGTAAACTTTCAGCACAAAGCCCAACCACTCACCATTCTCCGCCTTGTCACCCAAAACCTGCCACAATGTAAACTCTTGGCAATTTTTTTTCACCTTGTGCCGTTTCAACCTGTTGAACAAGGACCCCCGTCCCTGCCCATCAACAACACTACATAAACCTCTTGACCGTTGCAACCAAAACCGTCCCATCCGCGCTGACCCAGCGAATCAACAGTTCCAGTTGCAACCTCCACACCCAAACACACTCACCCCTCCAGCCGTTGCAAACTAGGCTGTGAAACACAGTGCTATCCGTTTCCATGTCCCAAACAGCGGCCGCTATTTCCCACCTTGAACCGCGCAACCGCCCATGCCTGAATCACCGCCATTCCTTTGCCACCCTCCAGCACAACAAACGCCTCTACCGTCGAAAATGAGCCATCCATCCCTCTCTCCCTCCCGCCTCATCCGCTATAAAACCCGGTTCCCGCACTCCACAACCCGCCCCCACCTCAAAACACCATCTCCCATCCAAACGAAAACGCAACACAAACTGCGCCGCCCAGCTCCACCAACCCCAACTCGAACCGACATTCAAACTACAAGACGCACTGCACAACAGCATGACTCGTCACACTCTGCACCTTGCACTCTTGCTGACCTGCCTGTTTCTGCAAAGTGAGAGTCACTTTCCACCGCAATGCCGGTGCGTATGCCACATTACACGTGACGCATTGTCGCGTGCACGGGGGGATTGTGATTTAGCGGGGGCTGGGACATGTCGTGTGCGATTGTGTCGGGAGCATAATTTGGCAGGGTTTGGATGTTGTATGCCGGATGGAGGGGAGGGACCTTTGCACCCGATGGCGAGTCGGACGCCGATAGCGGTTGGTGCGGTGGTGCGATGGGGGGATGGTGGCATGGGGATGGGGATGACAGCGGTGGCTAGTGTGGGTGTTGGGGGCATATGGAGCATGGGGATGAGGGGCATGAGGATGGGGGATGGTGGTGGGGAGTAGTGTGGAAGCGGAGGTGACGATGGAGGGTGTGGAGAGTGGGTTTGGGACGGGGGTGGGGGATATGGGGACGATTCGATTTGCGGCGGATGATACGGCGATGTTGTATGTGAATGGGGATTTGATTAGCTCGATTCATGAGTGGAGTTCGTATGCGAGTGTGTCGATGAGGTTGTTTGAGGGGGATGTGATTGGGATTGAGGTGATGGATGAGGGGGGAAATTGGCATGGGGTGATTGCGGAGGTGGAGGTTGGGGGGAAGGGATATGTGAGTGGGAGGGATGAGTGGCGGGCGATTCGAAAGGAGGAGGTGGGGGTTGGTGGGGTGGATTGGAGAATGAGGGGATATTGGGGGTGTGGTTGGTCGAGGGCGGAGGTGAGGGATGGGGCGGGGGTTTGGTTGGCGGGAAAGTCGATTGGGTTTCCGTATGAGAATGGGGCGCGGTATGTGTGGGCGCAGGGAGTTGAGGATGGGATGGGGGGTGGTGGGATTTATTTGAGGTTTGTGATTGGAGGGGAGGGGGTGTTTGTAGATTGGGGGAGGGGGATGTGGTTGTGTGTGATGTGATGTGATGTGATAAGATGGTTGATGATGGACAACATGGGTTGTCACTGGCACTGGTTGGGATGGAATGGGTTGGGTTGGGTTGGGTTGGGTTGGGTTGGGGATGGAGAGGGGGCCGGAGGAGGGAGGGGCTATTTTTCTTGGGACGGATCAGGGACTTGAGGCCGGTGTAGAGTAGATATTTGATCCGTTGCTGTCCACTGTGCAGTCCCGAAAACTGCATGGCCTCGCAATGTGTCCCCACTTGAGACAATGCGGCCTTGTGGATGGACAAATCGCCAGTACAGTACAGTATACTGTAGTACTGTACAGTAAAAGTGTTGATCTGGTTCGATTGGTGCCATTGTCGTTCAACAAAAACATTGTTGCTGTGTAGTGTAAAGTACTGTAATTCTTGCGGGCCGCGAGACTCGCCACCACTTGTTTCTTCAACGGTTGCCTACGCCGCTATACTGTACTGTACTGTACAGTACAGTGGTGGAGAAGAGTCCAGAAACCAGTGTAAAAGGTGTGGAATGCAAGCATAAACGGCACTTCAAGCCTCCAATACTGTACCGCGCTGTACAGGACTGTACTGTACAGTACTGCAAACTAGCGCCAGCACCAGCATCAGATTGAAGCTTCAAGCTGATGCTGATTCTGTACAGGGTACTGTACGGTACGGTACTGTACTGTACTGTGCCGTTTGCTGGCATACATGTATGTTCAATTCATGTTTTTTATTTTTTACCAGCCACCCAAGGTTGCAGCTCAATTGGCTGCCAACATAACACTGTAAGTCTATTGCAATCTCGAGACGTTTTCTTTAAAAAAAGGGAAAGATATAAAAGAAAAAACAACAACAATCACCAAAGCTTACATTAAATACTGTACAGTACAGTACAACTTTTGAACAATGAAATGATTGATGCCATTACACTTGTAAGTATCTCTGGCTACCTATTGGTACCCAAATACATATATATTTTTTCGTTTCATTTCGGACTTTGCAGGGCACCCCGAGGCCAACCAGCAGGGGGCCCCCCACGGAATCATTAATACAGCGCCCTTGTGCTACGACTACTCCACAACCCCCCCCGCCATCGGTCTTTCCACCGTCCTTTCCTACGGCCATACGAAACACACCGACCAATCACTCCGCCGCCGTCCCATCATCACCCGTCCCCCCCCGTCCCGCCGTCCCCTCCGTCCCCTTCCATCCCCTCCCTTACCACCCCACCCTACACCCCTCCTTCATTCCCCACCACCCCCCTAAAGCCATGTCCGCCCGTCACCCCACCCATCACCATCAGTCCCGCCCCCAATCTACCACCACCCTCGAACAACGCAACGCCGCAGCACGTGAAGAGCGTTTGCAACGTCTCCGTCAACTCCGTCGCGACTTTTTCCGCGCCCCTCTTCACTCCCCGCAACGTTATACCGTACAACAAATCGTCGGAGAGGGCGCCTCTGGTGTCGTGTGCAAGGCCCTCGACGTGGTTACCGGTCAAACCGTCGCTGTCAAACGAGTGTCCAGGGGCTTTTCTAATATTCGAGTCTCGGTCCGTCTGCTTCGTGAGCTCAAGTTTCTTCGTATTCTTCGTGCACACTCCAATGTCGTTGAGCTTAAGGGACTCTTGTTGCCGAGTAGTGTCCGTGATTTTGATGATGTGTTTTTGGTCTTTGAGCTTATGCCTACGGATTTGGAGCATCTGTTGAGGAGTAGTTCCAATCTTAGTGCCGATCATGTCTTGTGGTTTATGTATCAGTTGTTGAATGGCATTCATTTTCTGCATTCCGCGGGCATCTTTCATCGCGATCTCAAGCCAAACAACATCCTCATCAACCAGACCTGCGACCTTCGCATCTGCGACTTTGGACTCGCCCGCGCCGCCTTTGACGACGCTCCAGACATGCTTTATTGGACCGACTATGTCGCCACCCGTTGGTATCGTGCCCCAGAGCTCATCATGACCCACTACACCAAATACTCCACCGCCATCGACATATGGTCTGCCGGCTGCATCTTTGCAGAGATGCTTTCCCATGGCGCACCCTATTCCCTGGCAAGGATGGTTACCATCAACTCCGTCTCATGACCGATATTCTAGGCTCCCCTTCAGAGGCTGCCCTCGCTAAAGTCCAGTCCGCCCGCGTCCGCGAGCACTTTCGTCAGTTGCCGCGCCGCCCGCGCATCCCGTTTACGCAACGTTTCCCAGATGCAGACCCGCAGGCGTGTGATCTTTTGGAATGGATGCTGGATTTTGATCCCGCTAGAAGACCTACGGCGTACCAGGCGTTGCAACACCCGTACTTTCATGGGCTCGCGTCGTTGGGCCCCCGGTGAATGCGAGGCCGATTGCGCAATCGGAGTTTGCATTTGAGAGACATGCGCTTACGCCCGAGGCTATGAGGATGCTGTTTTTGGAGGAGATTTTGTTGTACCATCCGGAGCAGTCTCGGCAGTTTTTGGCGATGGGGGATCGTGGGGGGTTTGATATGCCGAATCAGGTGGATAACTTTGCGATTGGGATGAGGAGTGTGCAGGAGGGATTGCGCAGCGCAAGACGACTTCCATGCCCAAGGAACAGTTTGCTGCCGTGTCGGAGGCGTATCGTGCAAAGAGGGAGGCGCAGAGGAAACAGAGGGGAGGTTGGCAAGGAGGGAGGGGTTGAGAAAGGAGAGGCCTGGGATGATTCGGGCATCTACCAGTTGGTATGGAGGTCGGTCGAATGAATGAGGCGCAAGTGCAGCACAGTGGGGATGTGACGCTGGATAACGACCCGCTTGGAAAGGGTGAGGAAGTTTTGTGACGGTGAGGGCATGGTCAGGGTGAGCTCGGTTCGTGCGAGCGGGTCTGGTGCGTATTGCGGCACCGCTAGGGGTTCTATGCAGACGCAGAGAATGTCACCGCAGATTTTAGACGAGCGTAGGCACGGTAGGCAGCGGCAACAGGGCTGATGGGTTGGAGTGGTGTTGGGTGAAGGGGGTGTTGGGATTGGGGACGGGAGGCGGTTTAGAGGCTATGAATAGAGTGTGTTGTCTACTGAGAGCTGAGTTTGATTTGAATAGCTGAGGATCGGCGGGGAGAGCGGGTAAGGGGAAGAATAGGTTGTGGTGTGCTGCGGTGCAGTGAGCGGTGATTGTGGTGGGTGTATATGGAAGAGGTTGTGTGTAGAACAGGAGGGACGGGTTTAGAAGGTGGAAGATGCGATGTCAAGTTTCAAGGCTTGGGTAGAACGGTCGTTCATTGAAGTGTTGAAGGAATTGTGGCAAGGAGAGATTATGCCTAGCCCAGCGGATGATGCCATCTCGGTGTTTTGGCGAGGCCTGAACCCGATATTTCCTTGATCCAAGAAATGATTAGAAGAGCTAGGGCACAGTATGTAGTGTGTATTGTACCAGTTTGTAATGTTGGTGAATCTTTGCTTGTGATGAATTCATCAATCAGCACTTGGCAGACGTACAGTACAGTACTGTACATACAGTACTGAATCACAAAACGTGTAAAACGTTGCATTCTGATTCTGATGAGAGCACTTATGCCAGTTGAGAAAAGATCCAAATCCAACGGATTTTTGGATTCTGAATCCGCATTGGCGCGTGTGTCATACTATACTCTATACCCTTTCATGCTTTCCTGGGCCTGGAATTCCGGGACCATTTGGTACAGTACCGTACAGTACCATACGTGTACGATATCAACTGTACAGTTCATACTGGACTGTACTGTACATATGTACTGTAGTGTACTGTACCAGTTTGACGGTGAGTAAAGTGCAATGCAACTGGCAATCCATCCGAGCTGAAATAGAGCTGCCCTATTCTGTACGGCACTGCTTATGATTTCAACGGTTCAGTAGATAGTGTTGTACTGTACTGTACTGTACTATACTGTATATCACACGTGTGATCAGCGAGTGGCTGGCAGCACATACAGGAATGGATAACTTCCGCCGTGTGCAAGTTGTGTGCTTGGTAAAACTAATCAAGACAGTACGGACGGCAACTTGTGGCAAAAGGCAACTTGCGCCATCTACGTACAGTACAGTACTGTACAGTACCTTCTCTCCCCTGAGAAAGCCTCTCCGTCCCAAGCCAAGCCCCTTCGCACTGCAGTAAAGTTACAGCATTTCAACACTCGCTACTGCATTGGCCTCGCATAAAAGTTGAGCTAGCGAATGCTGCCGCATCCTGCCACCTCTCATCGCATGCGCTCCCCCGCATCACTCAACTCGTGACCATGTGGCTACCGGCCATTGCCTCGTGCCACATCACGCTCCATGCAAATTCACCTACTTTCATTCACGTCCCATCTCTGTTTGAGCGCGGGTGCGGGAACCCGTGAACACGCTCTCGCGGCGAGTCTTTACAGATCCTAATGAGCGGCGTGCACCCCGCCGTGTCATCGATGACCTCCTGCTTGCTTCTGCCTCGCATGGTTTGGACGTTATCGTTGGAATCATGCATTCCGTCTTATCTTGAAAGCTTGTTCACCGTGGTCCTTTCACTCCCGACCGGGCTGAAAATATGAAAGTCGCGCACTCTTCCTCGCCGTGATATCGACGAGGGATTGAACTTTCCTCTATTGCTGCTAGCATTTATGGTCGGAAATGCAAATCCGGCCTTGGAGCGTTACACAGTCTGTACAACTTTCCCTCAGAGCGACGCGGCAGGCGCACTCATGTGGACTTTTCTGCTCTATTCGAATGTTTCTCTGCCATTGTCCTCCGATACGTTGTATTTTGTGGAATTATTGGAAAACACGCGGTGGTGCAGAGAGCTACAACTCATTCCAACCGCGCTGGATACATTCTACCCTGTATTCTTGCATAAAAGGTCAATTCCCCCCCTCCTTATACGGTACTATGCCGTGCAAGGCAACTGTCGCGATACTCTCTTGTCATTATAGAAAGCGGGACCTTAAAATACTGCTGATCGTACGTAAAAGATAGGCCGACTGGATCAGCCATCCCATGAGATGAAGAGTTGAATGGTCAAACGCACCGCACTGGCCCGGTATGCTTTGCTCCGCTGTGTTGACACCAACCCTACCCGCTCTCCTCTCATAGGCTCTCCTTATCGGTCGCATTGATTACTCGGCCGCCGCCAGCATCTCCACGATTTCTTCAAGCGCACCAACAGCGACCACGGGCGGTACCCACTACTTTCGACGCCACGTTTCTCAACCCACTCGCCCCCGCACACCAGCTTTCAGGCTGCAACCCTCATACTCGTCTTAACCCGCCATGTCCGACAAGCACGGAAGGGGGGGGGGATGTTGGGGGCTTTACTGGATGGAGATGTAGTGCGGCTATTTTCCGAGCCTGGAGGTTGTAGGTCTGTGGATTGGAGGGTCTTAAAAGGAGGCAGAGTGAGGAGACACGATCTCGCAAGGCTGGTGCGTTGGACGAAACCGCCGCTGTAGCGTGTCTTTGCATAAGGACAGATCGCACCCGCCCGAAGGTCTCCATGGCTCGCACGGCGGCATGCATGACCACGTCTGTCAGCTCTGTGAATGCGTCCGGGTGCCACCAGCCAAGAGTGGATATCGGCACTGGGATCAGTCGGGACCTGTCGTTCGTGGTGATAATTTCTTGATACCCCCTGAACTTTGACGCTCTCGCGGCGTTCAGAGATGTCAAGGGGTTGAACATCGGGCCCGTGTGTTGGAGCGAGCAGGTGGATTGACGAATGTGACATCGAAAAAGTCTGTCCCTTTGGTGCTTTCTACAGCCCTGATGATGTCTGGCCTCGTGCGGTGTTGGCCGTAGGGACGGAGCTCCATGATTGGGTGCCGGGCGGCCTTTGCCAAATCCGACATGAGGATTGTAACGTTGCGGTCGTGACGATCGGTTCGCTCTCGGCTATGCAAGCAGTGTATGAGGTGGTCGCCGAAGATGTCCAGGGTTTCCGGGTAGTTGTCCCTGGGGCACGGGGTGTTGGGGGCGAAGAACGGTACCTTGCAATAATATTGGAGCCGGACGGAGAAAGCGTTGGGAGCAATGTGTGTCTTAAGGCCCTGGCGTGCGATGGTGCGCAGTATACCCATTGTTTAGCACCGGGAGGCCTCTCAACGAGCGAAAAGGTTGTCTCCTGCTGTCGCCAGGGGGTATGCACTCTTGAGCCGCTTCGTGAATTGGATCCGTCAGCTCCTTCCGGGAGGGTGGGTTGTTGGAGCAAAAGGCGCTGAAGGGAACTATCTTCGACGGCGGACAAGGGGCAAACCACACCCTATAGGGTCAACTGCATCGCTGTATGTGTTCGGCGCTCGTACTGAAGCCGGTAAGATGGAGCAGCCGAACGTATCAGCAGCAGTGCAAGAGGTGAGGAAAGCGGCGGCGGCAATGTCGCGCACTGACGTGAGGCCTATCTCCAGCGATGGTTCCTTGGGTCTAGCGGTTTCAAGGGGAGCTGGATTTCTTGAAAGACCTCACTGTCGAGGACGCCTCCGGCCAGAGTTCGGACGCATTTCTCGATCATCTCGTCGAAGCACCTGGCGCCTTCCGCGGTACTTGAAGGGGGAACGATGCGTAACAAGTAGCCGACCTCGGAGACGCCGAATCAATTTCGGATGAGTTGAAGCACCACTTTTGTGTCCTCCAGGTAGGAAATTGTTTCCAGGAAGGGCTTAACGGACTCGACGTGTTCGCAAAAGTCCTGTTGCATGAATGCTGTCGAGCCTATCGGGGCGTTGAGAATGCTAGTTTCGTCCCTATATACTTGCTTCAGTCCGGCTAGGTAAAGCTCTTGACGGACGGCAGTGGTACAATGGGCCACCCAACCTCGCACTTTGTCAGGGACAGATGGAGGCCGCGGTCTGTGGCGCATGACGATGAAAGGACTTCTGCCGCTCTCAGTGGCTGCTAGTGGTTCCAATGATATATCCGTCGTCATGATACCATACTTGTAGAAGCAGCTGCCCTACATCTTTGTCGCCATCCTCGTTACAGGACAGAAAAATCCTGTATTAGGAGGACGGGGTGCACGACTAGGTCGAAGAGCAGTCCTCCCCGGTTGTCGCCCTGTCGGGTTCCAACCATGCGCCGCATGTTGTTGGAGCATACCCATAGATATGCGGACCTTTGGCGTAGCAATACCGTACCCATGGAAGGAGCCCGGGGAACTGACCATTTACGGATTGGAGGAACGAGGATCAACTGCAGGAGTTTGAACTTATTCTTGAGGTCTACAGAGAGCAATGCGTATTCTGCCCTCTTACCGAGTGTTTGCACCAATATTCGCGTAGTGTGCACCACCGTGTCAGTCCCGGCCCTTGTTGCTACCCCCACATGGAGAGGCTGGAACATAGTGCAGCTTTCTTGGACACGCTTCGCCGTAAAAAGCTTCCGACGAGCCTGCACAGCGTCTCTCCGACCGCGATCGGCTTACAAGACGCGTCCTTTTTGCCAGTGGCGTGAGTTTGGCCCCTGTGATCAACCTAGCAAGTGTAACAGGGGCTCGTCCAGAGGCCATTACGTGAACCAAATTCGTAATAGCCTGTAGAAATCCTGACTGCGTGGAGGAGGAGGAAGCTAGCAAGAGTTCCACGAGGCGGCATGGCCGAAGTACTGAGCTCCCACCAGGGGAACCTGGTTTAAAGGCTCAGATAGCACGCAGGACATCTTCTTCAGTAAAGTCTCTAAATCCAGAGGAGTGTTCCTCGTCGGAAGAGGTTGCGTCCGTGCTTTCATGGTCCGGTGCGCGTTGAGGTGCTGGTCAAGTAAGGCTTGGGTCATGCTAGGGGAAGGTTTGGGGTTTTACTCTTGGAAGATATATCCGATCTATCTGTCACGCTAGGTGTAGCAAGGAGGACGCCGAGGGATTTTAGGGCGTGGGATGCTTTGCCGTATGCGCTTTCTTTCGTGGGCCTTGTTGCCCTCCTCACATTAATGTCGCTTTACTCGGCGTGCTTCGGCTGTTTATCTTTCCGTGTGGTTGACTTATTCAGTGCTTCTCTTCACATTGTTTCGGATTCCACAATTCTATCCAGTGTCTCAGTCTGTCCGCATTGGATTGTTTAAGACGCTTCGTGTGCTGGTGTCTAAATATGTGATGTTGGCGAGCATAAGTGACGGGAACAAGAACATTTTGACGAAAAGCTGCGTTTAGAGCTGCATTGAGTCTCTATCTCTGGGTGTGCAGCCCTGGACTGCCTCAAGCATTAATTAGCTTGCAAGTCTGATGGGAAAACGCGGAACTGGCACAGAAGGTACCAAGGATTTATTCCTGCATCGCCCCATAGGGCCACGCTCCTTATTCCAATTTCTGCTCTTGGAGGATGGCAGCCGGATGAGTCTTCTGTTGTCACAGGCCTGGCAAAATCTTTCGCGAATAGAGCCATGGAGCATTTCTCGAGGGCAGGATCTATTCTTCTACCATGACATCCCGTGTTCAACATGCATCCCGTGTTCACCACGACATACCATACTAGTGGTCTACCCCAACGCGGCCTGTCGGTTGTCTTGTCTTCCTCATTTCTTTAGATAAAATGAAGACGTCTGCAACCTTCCCCATCATGCAATGCCCACCTTTAAGCTCTCATAGTTCTCAGCCCTCCAAAGTCTCGAAGTAAATCACACCCCTATTTACTCCCTTCAAGCGAACATTTCGTTCACCTGAGGCGGCGTGAGGAAGTCGAGTTGAACGCAGCAGGACGGACAGCGTGCCTGCTAATAGAATTACTTTCGAGTTCGGAAAGGGTATCGAGTAATTATGAATTTTTACTTCTAAAGTTAAGAGTATATGAAAACTATTCTCATTCTAAAGCTCCTTTATATCATTCATAAACAAAACCTAAAGTTAATATAATTAAAAATGTGATCATATTCCAAAAACCGTAACCGAGAGGCGGTGGAGTTGCTCGCGGACCTTTTGGGGGAAAGCCAACTTGATAAGGGCCATTGCGCCGGCTCGAACATAGTGATCAGTTGTAGAAAAACGAGCCCAACGTCCTCGATGATGTATATCCAACATTGGTAAACAACCAGAATGGAAGTCGTGTATGGCCCCCCCGCAACGGAGGCAATGGGGCGTGACAGACAAATGAGACAAATGTAGGCCAGTCGGATGCCGGACTACCTCTTGGATAGCCCGGCGAAAAACTTCTTAGGAGAACTTGAAGAGGCGATCAGCAAGAAGCGCCAATTCTCGTAAGGAGCGGGCCGCGTACACACGGGCGGGAGGTCCTCTTCTCCCCACGGTCACCGTCCTCCTTGGGCTACCGGCCCCACGGAGATCTCTTACGTTCGCCCCTCAGTAAGAGTAAAATTTTTTCCCACGCTGTTTGCGTCTGCAAAGAGACGACGGAGGGCCCGACGAGAACGGACAGCGTGCCAGCAAAGAGAGATTCGAAGCGCGGTAAGAGTTCTTGCACCCCAACTGGAACAGAACCTAAGAGTAGGCATAAACGGGGCGCAAGGCCCAAATTTGTTCTTGATGTAGATTGAACCGTCAGTACTCTCTGCCCCGGAGAGTAACACTCAGAGATCATAATGCCAAAAAAATGAAAAAAATTACATAACTTCGTCTTTAAGATGGGCCTATGATGGCCAATGCCAATGAGTTCGGTATTTCGGTCTACATGGACTTTCAGTTTACATGGAGTGGTTTTCACGTGAAGAAAGGCGATACCCGGATCTATTTCCATTTATGTGTCTATGCGCAACTGAGGATACTGTAAATTCTGGATATTAAGACCTCAGCTGAACTTAGCATGGACAGGATAAATCAGAAACTGCCATATACCGTATAGGAGCCAACTATTCCCGGAAAATAAACTTAATACAAGGTATGAGTCAGATGCAGCGAATTAATATGTAAAAATAAACTGAATAAACGCATTTATGAAAAATGCCAAAAAGGCAAATTGAGATAAATGAAACCGACTCGACCAGGAAAGGGTAGCGATATTTTTGGTGTCTCACAATTCTGAAGGGAGGGGGCCAAAAATATCGTCCCTTTTTCTGACAGTTTCATAGTACTTTTATGGAGAACCTCTTCCTTTGGAGTAAATTCGGCCGCTTACGACGGGAACAGCGATTTGAAGAAGTTTCTCTTCTTCAAATCGCTGTTACAGACAATGTAGTGATGACCGGCAGGTCCAGTGAGGAGAATGGATTATCCATCCTCGGAAACCTAAATGGACCCGCAGTAGAGTTCTACTGCGATTCCTTCGAAGCTCAGGGAGAGCTGATCGAAGATGCCAATAAATACAAAGTTTTCAAGTGGAAGTTATTAGAAAATTTCGTCGAGAAAGAAGAGCCGCAGGATATCAACCGTCAAACATTAGAAATCAACCGCCAGATCGAAGACATACAGGGTTCCTTGAAGAAAGTGGAGCGGTTGTACAAGAAGGCTGGTTTGGACAATATTGCAAGATTCGGATTACTTTGGACTGCTGCATGTCGAAATGAGTAGGTGCAGCAGTTCCTGTCATTCCGAGTGCCGAAAATAACAACGATCTAGTGAGGGCTTTGAAGGACTTTCACGCGAATAAAATTAAGCCTCACGTTATCAAAACAACACCAGCAGGACTATTAGATCGTCTCGATGCTTTCTGAAGAAACATAGAGGATAAGATGGATTCCCTTGCTGAAGACTTTTCTCGCCTTACCCTTCTGAAGCAGAAGAAAAGAAATACCAATACATTCACAGGACCATCTTCGTCAGGTCAGAGAGGAAAAATTCCTAGATTTTGCGCTTATTATTTAGAACCTGGCCACGGAGCATCTAAATGCGAGAAGAATCCGCACCACGATCATAGTTACACCTTTGCAGCCAATCTCAGCATTCTGAGGCTACATGCTGCTTTATGGCGAGATACAGGGCTTCGATTGCTTCAGAAAAACACGATAAGAAAGAATTTGTTCAAAAAGCCAATAAAGTCAACGTCGCCCGTGAAAGTCAATCGGACACCGATCGGGAAATCAAAGAGGTCGTCAAAAAGACGAAGAGAACGGCTGAAGAGGAATACTTTCCGAAACAGCATCGTCGAGAAGATCACAGGGGAGTCCCCAGTATCCCATCTATTGCAAAATCTGCAACAAGTACAAATCGTACCTCCCGTTCCGCCTGCAGAAGAATACCGTGTTTCGGGTCAAAAAAGGGAGCAGAAGAAGAAAAAGTGGAAAGAAGAGTTCAAAAAAGCTTCAATAACACATCACAAAGTACGACGTTTTGCTGAGCGCGCGAATGCCAAATTTGAGCTCACGATCGGTCAGCTTCTTTGGGAGGAAGCTGAAAGAGGTGCGAAAGTAATGCAAACGTTGGTAGGAAAGAAGAGTATGCACAAAATTGTCGTCTTGGCGATAAAGGGCCGCGTTTTCTGCGATTGGTGCAGCTCAAGTTTTATGGAACGGAGGTATGGGCGATTTTGGACTCTAAAGCCGTGCCGGACGTAATATCTGCGTAGTCATCTCGACTCCTTTGCCCGCCGTCGAATTACCCGTAGAAGAAAATCACCGTCACAAACCTAGATAGCGCCTTCTGCGTTGGGTCGTTGCTCAAGTTTCCTACTACCTTTGGGGACCAAGCGGTCAACTTGGAATATCTGGTTGTAGAGAAGTCTCCATCTGATCTAAATATTGGTTACCCAACTCTCTCGGGTATGCGGACAAATTTGGACTTCGGGACCCAAAGCGTTCCTATGCACATTGGCTCTGAAAAAGCCGCCGAGAAGCAGCTGATAAGGGGGCGAAGAGATCTGGACGCCGAGAAAAGGCTTTGCCTCCGATTCAGATATTGGTACCGACTCCGCCGACACTCCAGAAGAAGGAATGGCGCTGGAGATCCTGGAAATCATTTATGGGAGCCCTGAAAACTCGGATAAAGAACTAGCCGATAAGTTTGCAGACTAAGTTGAAAAACGAGAAGGAGGAGATGAGAAAGGTGCTTAGAGACTGTCACACTCATCTTCCTGAAGAAAGACACGAAAACATAAATAGCTCACTCTGGTACACAGATATAGTCGCATGGGCGATTAAAAAGCTCCACCCCGCATCGATACCGAAGAAAGATGGATTTGAGCCGAAGGATGAGACACTTATCTACCATAGAGCGCTCCGAATGTCTCTATGGAACAAAGGAACTGCTCAGAAGGAAATCGAAACCATGCTTGATGCAGTAATTATCACTACAACCTCTTCAGACTGGTCTTTCAGTTCGTAATTGTGATAAAAAAGAACGTTAGATACCGCTTTTGAGGTACTAACCTACGTTGATTCGACGAATGAAGGTCGAACGCTGACCGTTGCCCAATATAAAAGAGATATTCGATAAATTGAAGATAAGCTCCGTCTTTACAACCCTGGACCTCATTGCAGGGTGTTTCCAGAACCGCAAGAGTGAAGAATGCAAATAGATCACTACCTTCGTGTGCCGCTTTGGCAAGTTCAAGTTCGAAGTGATGCCCTTTGACCTGATGAATGCGCCGTATAAATTCCAGCGAATGATGGATTACATCTTTAAAGATATGCCCTTCGCTCGAGTATATCGAGGCTCCTTTTTTTCTCCAGAAAGATAGAGTAGAGCACGTTCGACACCTAACCATTTTCTTCTAAGCTATCAGACAGGCCGGAATCAAGTTAAAAACCACAAAGTGTGTCTTTCAGAAGTTCAACGTCAACCTTTTCAGTTATTTTGTGGAAAAGGACGGATTTCACGTCAGCAAAGAGAAGATAGATCCAATCAAGGAGGCACCAGTGCCAAGGAAAATGATTGAGCTGCGGAGCCTACTCGACTTAGCCGGTCATTATCGTCGCTTTATCAAGGACTTTGCAGGTATATATGATATTCTTCACGACGAAACTAACGGAAGTAAGAAGTTCAATTGGAAAGAAGAGATAAAGGAGGAATTCGAGGTGCTAAAAGAGAAACTCACATCCACGCCTGTGTTGGAATTCCACTACTTCGATGCGCTGTTTATCGCGGAAACGGATCCCTCAAGTGTCGCAGTGGGAGCAGTTATTTCTTAGAAGAAAGAAGAAGAGAAGATAAAACTCGTGCAATAAGCGGATGGCACCATAAAATCCGCCGAGTGGAACTAATCCACATGTGAGAGGGAAGCTTTTGCTGTTGTGTTTTCAATTCGGAAATTACGAGTTTATTTGCTTTCAACGGAGCTGTTTAAACTCTTAACAGACTATCAGGCCCTTCAGTATGAATTTAAAAGGAAGAATTATTGGGAGTTTCAAAGCGAACTACGGAATCGGAAATTCCGTGACACGAAAAGATGGTTGGCATATTGAAGGTGCTAAATTTAGCGTAGTGTCTCTGCCATAGGATCTTTCCTCTAACACCTACGAGTATCCGACCCATAGAGCGGCTAGCTTGGTTTTCTACATAAGAAATTTCGAGAGTTCAAATTTCGTTTAGCAAATGATTTTAACCGTTTTAAGAATGGGATATTTCAATTAAAATTGTCACAGGAAACTATTTTTACCTTAAAAAGTTTGCATTTAAAACCATATTACCGGGTAAATGAGAAAATAAGGGTAGTTTATTGCCAAATTAGTCTCTGCGCCTTGAATTAAGAGGTCGAAAATGAGATTTGCTGAGAGCAAGGTTCCCAGTTGTAAAATATGGAGGATAACCGCAAGACCAGTCTTTGAGCAGGAATTTAGTTGGTAGTTTTAAATTTGAAAACGTTCCTGAAGCAGAAGAAAATTAGTCTTGAGAACAATGGTGATATTCCAAGGTGGTAACTGATTTGGAGGACTTACCGCCTGAGAAGTAAAAAGATTGAAAACTTAGTAAAAATTGATTATTCTGGACTTGAACCGCACTAAATGCAGCTGTAGTAACACAATTTACGTTTTTTCGCAAGAAGTGGGTCAATTTATCTCTTAAGACTTGATAGTACTTTTAAAGTATCAAAAATAATGCTCCCAGGAATTCAGGGTTAAGAACTGCCGACATAAAAGATATATCGGCTAAGCCTTTTCCAGGGAGTGTCTGTTTACTACCAACAATTAATGATAGTACCAGTTTTCCCGTACTCGTTCCATTGAGGATATAAAAATTGTAAGAAACTTTGAAAATGATCATAAAATGAAAACAGAGGGAAATGAAAACACGATATCAGAGAAAGAGCTAGTTTCTATATCTTTCTGAGATTCAGAAGCAGAAAATAATGAATAGAGCTGCAATTATGGAGAAAGAAAAGACAAATATCGCGTTTTAAGTAGAAAGTTAAATTCTGCTTGGTGTGAACAGACTTTTCAGGACTATTTTATTCATTTTACAGCGGAAAAAAACGAAATGATTGAGATTTTAGACAAGATTAAGCATCTATTCAAAAAAAGTACTGCCGCAAAATAGTTTTTCCTCTCCTAAGGAGTAAATGTAGTGGATCAAACGGCACGCGGATCTGATCAAAATCCAGAAGAAACCGCGGGGGAGTGGTCATGCGAGATTATTAAAGAAACATTCGGGTTTTCTAAGAAGTTGAGTAGTCTAGTCTACTTTGCCCATCAAAGGGCAAGAAATAGATCTGCGTCATTTCTTGTTCAACGCATATAAGTGAAATGAATGGTTTTTATGTAGTGTTAGGGCTCAGAAATTTGGCTTTAAACAGAATTTTTGCTAAGAGTTTGATATTACAGGTACCTGACTTGTACTTATTTCGTGTAACGAAGTAGCCTTTGTTAGAGTCTTTTTGTAGTAAATGATTCATTTCAGGAGAAAATCAGCACACAGAATTTCATTAACAAAAGAAAAGAGATCTTACAAACCTGAAGGATTCGCCGGTAGGGTGACTGAATAAGAATTACTTAATCGAGCGCCTTTTGAGATCAACCCAGCGAGTTTAGCCTGAAATTGATGGGCGTACCTGCGATGCAAAAGTTTGTGACTTCCTTTTCTCTTTTGTCCACTTTTTTTTCTCTGCTCCCTGTCCTCTTTTTTTCCCCAGCAGCTGCTGGGATGGCATATTTATATCGCTCTAATTACTTCTTTCGAGTCCCTCCCGCCAGTGCTGCAGAGCACACCACCCCTTCCTTTTATATTCGTCAATTTCCTTAACCCTTCCCGCCTTGACTGCTGCCATGCTTGCAGAGAAATTTCCACAAGCGATGCACGTGTAATAATCTACATGCCCATCGCGTCCTTCCATATCGCGAACTATAAAAGTCAAGCTAAATAAATACATAGAGTAATGATTACTGTACAATACGTGCTGCCATTCATGTGCCGCAGGAATTGAAGACATCAATTGCACAATTATGGCACTGCGTTGCTCAAGTACAGTACAGTGCGGTGTTGGACAACTACAGTGCGAAGTTGGGCGAGTGCAGTACGCCTCTTTCGCGAGTACAGTATTTTTCCGTGAGTGCAGTATGAACTTCGAAGCCAAACAGTGGGAATTGACGAGCTCACTTGCAAAAATATAATACAGTGTAGCTCTCTCACAGCCCACTCGTTTGGAAAAAAGATTAGAGGCAAAATAAAAGCACAAATCTAATAGCACTCGTGGGAGTTGCTCCGGAAGATAGATGCGACCTAAACGGCGTAATGTCCGTTATGTCGGGTGAAACCAATGTAGGGGATGCTTGGGAATTTCAGTGAGCGGGGTATTAAGATTACAGCATCTATGATACAAAGCGGTGGATCATTTAGTTTTACGCACAGAAAAATTGAACCAGCGCTGTACGAGAGGAGTACAACACGAAGTCATCGTCGCGCACTGCGGGGGCGGAGGGAGGTTGGGACTCACGGTGCAAGGGAAGGAGGGAATGAGAGATCAGCGAGTTTAGTCTGGAGAGAGGACGATTGATCCTAAGTTGTGGAGTTGAGAACCAAAATGAAATCATTTGACGGTTGTGATGGGATGTGGATGACACAAGAAGTATATTCCCTTTTCTTGCATGAAATAGACCAAAAGCGTTAATGAGCGCCTTCATTTAATTAGACAAACCATTTGTAACACTTCTATATGAAGACGGAACAAAATATTCGTAAATAATATCATGAATGTAAAAGTCTGAAAATCCCTCGATATGAACAACAGGTTTATGATCTATTGAATATACGTATAACAATTACTGAAGATGTATACTACATACTGCACATAATATTGATTTTCACATTACAAAATACCAGAAGGAAGCGGAAAATGGAACTTCCTTTTTGTTTTACAAAGAATCAATATTCTTGGAAACATAAAAAGTCGAATAAAGTATCAGAATACCTTGTATGCAGTGGGGTAGAAAGCTGGAACAACATGATCAGTATACTCGGGATTAGTACAATAAGATCTACTCCGAGGAAGGTATAGCACAAATATCCCTCATCTTTACGTTAAGTTTTTTGAAAATCAACAGAAGTACATACTTACTTCGTCTGGGAATTCGAAAGAAGAAAAAACGGGGCTCAGAAATCAGTTTGTTTAAATTTTTGATTTATACATTTTTTAATCCATCAGTTTACCTCTTAAAGAAATAGCAAGTCCTTCGAAAATTATCAAAAAATAATCTTAAAGCTCTTTCCTAATAAAACAAACTCACTGTACAATACCATTTTCATTTTAGTTATGAAACTTTCAGCCCGTTTTTCCGAGAGTAAACATTTCAACCAATGAAAAAAGTCTTCTTGCAAATTCAATTCCGAAATCTTGTCCGGCGTAGTTCCCTCACCGTACCCAGGAAATGGGGCGAACTTCCAACCCCAACATGGTTTCTCGTTTTTATTCGAAAAAGGTCTTGAAATTGAAGAGTAATTGCCCCCTTTTAGAACAATTTAGCCAAACTGTTCAGGCCAAATGATTACTACAGATTTCATCATCATATGACTTAATTATCTCCCTACCTTTCAATAAACATAATAAAGCCCAGTATTTTCTTTAAAATCAAGAAATAAATCACAAAATCATTCCTTATCAACAGTCTGGTTCTACATTATAAATAAGGCAAAAACCAAGATAAATATCTCAGTGAAAAAAGAATGAACCTGTCAGGAACTGGACGAATCTTTAGCTTTCTGCAAGAAGAATATATGGATGAGAGGGATAAGGAAGTTTATTTAAGATCAGAGAATAAAGAAGAACGGATTACAGTAGTCTGACCAAAACATTGGGGGCTTCCTTGCCCGCCATAGCGCTTTTTCTTATAAAAGATGTAATTAATGAGTATATGGTTTGTGATGTAGAAATAGAAAATTTTTGTTGGGAATAAACTTGATTTTGAGGAACCGGTTTGAGAACTAAAGGAATTAGATATCTGCAAAAAATCGATCAAAAAAATTCAGCTGGTTGGGAATTTTGTAGCACTAAATGAGAGGTATTGATATTTATGACAGGTGGTTTAGTTCGAATCTCAAGAGTAGGAAAATTAAGGAATAAAATTATAACATTATGTCTGAAATGGGGCCGGCACGATTTTTTTAAATTTATTTCATATTAGCTCTTATGTTATAATGAGACTAAAAAGCTAGCGAAAAGTGTATATGTAGCTCGGAAAACTGTATGCTTTGATGATGAAAAGAAAATGGGTACGTTTAAGCGTTAAATGAAGCGGTATAGTAGTTGGAAGTGAACATTAGATCGAAAGAAGCGTATGATTAAAGTTAGCGATTAAATATAGTTGGAAGGATCTTAAACTTCTAGCGGTAATCTTTGACCTTAATCTAACGTCCTCTTTTAACTTTCCCTTTTTCCACAGCTGTACTCGTGTATGAAATTTTCGCCCGAAATGAATTTTTACTGAGATAGTGGGCGCTGAAAACTTCAAGTGAGCCGTTTTCTACCCTCCACCCCAAGAATGAACATATATCTGTCTCGCAAAGAAATAGGGATTTTAGAGATTTAAAGAAGAATAAAAAATTGGTAATATTGCACAATTTTCTATGTAAAAGAGCAATACTTGTGAACAGAAAAGTTCTTAAAAATTGAGCAAAAGAAGCTGCATTAGCATGCAAATCCTGAAGTAATTATTTCATGCTAAGTGAAATATAAATATTTACTCGCAATTGAATATGAAACTACTGTATTTTGGTTTACATTGTATTCAATATAGAAAAAAGGATAACTAGTGTAGAGAGGGGACCAATTTATATACGTCAAAACTCATGAATTTTATCCCGACAATTTAAATAGATGCTTAATTATAGAAGAAAAAAAAGCGGAATATATTTTTAACCTCCTGTCCGTCGCATCTTATCTCTCTTTATCAACTGCTGTCTTTCAAATCTGTTTTTACGCGAGCATATTGCTCTTTGAAATGTTACAGAAGCAGTAATAGCGCTCAAAACGAGATAGTATTAAAAAAGTGGGTGAGCAGAGTCACGGTTGCCTTCGCTCCCTCTGCTAAGGAACATTTCTAAATAGTACAGGCTCCTAAATAAATATGGGAACATATGACTAAATAAATGAATATGTAATTAGTCCCTTTGATTCGCTTACTCATGGAACTTCTTTTCTATGTCAGTAAAAATGTAGAAGCAGGAGGCTCATACGCGGTAATGCGAACGAATTTCGCAAAGATTCCAAATCTATGGTGTTCCCATGGTTATTTTATGAGCATATAAGATAAATTCGGAAGTTCAGATCTTTACCAGATACGATATTCAAGTGATATTTATTTTTAGAAAGTGCCGTATAAAGTTGAGTTTGAATCAAGCCGACTACAAGGAGGAATTATTTGGAACCGCAATACTTAGATGTCCCTGTTCTGCAGAACTGGACTGGGGATAAAAATATGAAAGTTCGAGATGAGAATATTTAGTCGTAAGTTGACTTGAGCTGAGCAGGTCACATTTCGAATAGAGTAGGAACGATTCGCAGCTTTCTTTTGTAACTTCATAAACCATACAAATACATGAGTCAGGGAGTATAGTACATAGAAGAAATTATATTGCGCGATACGTCTTCCATTAGTCCTCACCTCCGTTATCATACTTAACGACTGATCACTGCACTTAAAAGAAACTGAGAGGGAATTTATTTTGAGCCAGCGCCCTCTTCTTCCTGCAAGCTCAGATGTCAGTGAGAGTGTAATTATCACATCTTACAAGCAGATTTACTAATTAAAAGGGACATATACTTACAATTAACACAAAAATCAATTACTTTTCACTTTAAGTGAAAAAAGAGATGTATAAAGTATATTCAGTTGATCTCAATCTTCCGAATTATAAGGGTCTATTTTTGCAAATATAAATTCATGGAATAATAAATTTAGGGAAAGAGAAGTCATGCAGAAAAATTTGAACAATCCGGAAGACTTGGTCTATGCCCTCATGGAACATATACTCGTAAATAAACCCCCCTAATAGGGATAGAATTATATACAGATGGAGTTATCGCAGAATAAAATTCCTTCAGACATGAGCTACGACCAAATGCAAAATTGAACGCTTTTACTCCCCCGATATTAATGTTTTTTCCTAAGGTAATTTTTAATACAACTTATGCAGAATCCGCGGCGGAGAGGAATCGTTTTTCGATTTTTAAATTACTTGGGCATAAATAATCTTCTGGAAGCCGTAAAGAAAGGTGAATGGCCTAAATAATTGGAAAAGATTCTCATCCGTCGTAGCATTGTGACTGAAAAATGAGTAATGTGATCTAGATTAGATTTATTCCCTTTGAAATATTTAAAAATTGCTTTCAGTGCTTTTTCACAAAAAAGTGGTGAATATTCTCTTCAATGAAAATTTCGTATTTTTGATCACTGTAACAAACTTTATTTATTGCAAGTAATATTTGAACATAATTTGCTTATAACTTCATTGGGATAGAGCTCTGAATCAATGCATTGATATTTTAAGCTATGGCCGCACACTACTGTCATCCTTTGCTGTCTTAATCCTTTTTCTGTCAAATTATTCGAAATAAACATTTTAGACTCCCTTTATTGGTCTCCTAAAACTAAAGCGTGTTTTTAAGAAAGGAGGAAGACATATTTTCTTTTTTTTCGGATTTTTGTGGGAGATAAAACATTAGAACCACTTAGCACGCAATATAATTACATAACTAGTGTGGAATCCTGAATGTAACAGAGTTGAGCAACGAGTTTTGCTGCCAACAACCGAAGCTGTATATTCACGTTTTGGAGATAACTTTGGGTCCAATTACATAAAATGAATATACGAAAACATGGAATGTAGCACCAGCGCAGCGGAAAAAGCAATTAAACGCATTTTAAAGAAAAGGTGTTGATCAGCTTCACTTGCATCGGCCACTCGGCCCCGATGTATGAAAAATTTTTAAATAGTGAGGATATTAGTAATAATCAATAATAGTTATACTTTCTGAGGCCGCTTCAGGATCGGATATTACCCTTAATCATAAAGGGATTTTAAGTGGGAGGATTAAAGACCTCTTTTCAGTGATAAAGATTTTTTGCATAAGATTGAACCGTAAAAGAGTAGAAGTATATGTACAGAGTGCTGAAAAGATAGTAGAAATAAGTCGGGATGTTTGTAGAGGTATTTTAGAAAGGGAAGCGGGTTGGAGAATTTTTTTGTGCATAGTGATGGAGATGAAAGAATCGAATTATAAGTAACTAAGGCGACTAAATACTTTCTTAGCGAAGGTGAATGGAGAACGAAAAGAGATAATCAAATTTTAGAACTGAAAGTTTGGAGTAAAATTGCAGTGAAGTCAAAGATGTAGCGAAGAATTATTCCCGTTTGGTGAAACATGTTGACGAGTTATTTTTGGTTGAGATATTTTTTTGCGAAAAGGTAAGCAATGAGACCGAATTAAAACAAAAGAGAGTGGGCATTTTATTTTTATTTTTCTCTTTTTCTCTTTTCTGAGTACGAAATATTTTTCTGGCTAGGATTCTAGAAAGTTGCAATGAACCATTAGGAGTTGAGTCACATTTTACCTTCTGGATTGAATTGGAACATAGATAAATTTAACCAGTTAAGCTGGATTGAGAAATCAGAAAGGAAGGCGTTTTGGAAGCAAAGGGAGTAGTTAAAATCGTATATGTAGATATTTCAAAGGATTCCACGGCAGTTCTAGTAATTTAAAATTGAAATGTCTTTGATTGGCAGTAGATGCTATTTCGAAATGTTGACGGTCGTCCTGGAAGAGTTAGAGGGTACTAATAGGAAGCTTTCAAGAATCAGAAATCCAAAAACGTGGGCATATTGGAAATGGAACAAATGGAAGGATTCAGCGAAATGAAGTATTAGATAGGATGACTAAGTTAAGCGGAAAACTTCTGGTACCATGGAGTCGGGATAGGGGAAGTCTAAAGCAAAAATTCCATGGGTGGGTTTATAAACATCAGAAATATTTGTAATGACCCATGATGCAAGGTAGTGAATAAAATTTTGAAAACGGAAGGATATTTATTCAAGCCATGTGTATAGAGCGGAAAAAGCTATTTAGATAAAGACACACCTATGAATTTATTTAGGATGTGAAAAAATGGAAGAGACATTTTACCTACATTAAGGTAACTTTAAAAATACTTACTACGAAATAATCAACACGAATTTACAATATTGATAAAAAAGTAGGCTTATACCCGCAGAAGATGAAAGTATCCAATAAAATGGGAAAATGGACAAACTTGAAACATTTATGTTTAGTATATTGAAAAGAAAGGCTTGATCTTGTAAGGCAGTTAGCAAAAGATTCCAGACAACTTTTGGAAAGTCTATCAATTTAATTTGAGATCTACTGCTGGTTTACGACTGAAGATACAGGATGTCTCGTTTTATGGCCCGCGAATAAGATCAGGCATTTAATCCAGCTCCAAAAACAGTAGAAATAAAAAATTGGAGCAATTTTTGTGATTTGAAAGATATATAATGTTCCGATCTAGTGGTAGGGGAACCACTGGCAATTATTGAATATGAAATTTAAAAAGAACTCACAACTGAACCTCTTAGGTGTCCTTCTCAAAGCTATCGTGAAAAAGATGTCGATAAACGATTTTCTTCTCAATGTACGAGATCTTTGTTTTCAGCCTCTAACTATAATTATTTTAAAATTTCTTAAAAGAAATAGTTTATAGAATTGGGAATTTTTCTTGAGCTAGGGGATTGAACACGGAAATTAAAGAGAATTATTATAACTCTTAACCTGGCTGATTTGTGTAACTGCACTTTCCACTGGAAGAAAGTATAAAAAATGGTAGTGAGCATCCAATTGTGTGTCTCTAACTCCATTCGCAAGAATAAATGGCACTAAATATATCTGAACATGGACCAATTTTAGGATTCAGAATGCTAGGCGAAACTTCGCAAATGTTAAGGACAATGTAAAAGTCAACTGCGGGGAATGTTACGGAATATTCTTCGAACTCTTTACTTAAACTTTGAAATAAGCTTCAACTCTTAGTACAGGAATCTAAAGTTCCCCTAGAAGACTTAATGGAAAAATTAAGATATTAGGAAGTTATATATAGTCCTCATCTTCCAAAATTGTAATATATATCACAGAACCGACGTCATGGAAACCGAAAATACATTCTTTTGAAACTTCTAGCTTTATTTGAAGATCTAATACTCAAGCGCCAGAGTTGTGTAAGTTGTCCATTATCAGCCATAAAGTATTGGTTTTAATACTTTGATTATTCGAAAGTCAAATTTTATTGTTGCGAAAGCATCATCTGAAGGAAAATTCTGAACTTGTATGAGAAGAGGTATCAGAATCATTCTTACATATATATAGAAGAAATTAGCAGCTTAAAATTTTTCGGCGATTCCAAGAACCTGGCGTCCCTTATGAGCTTGATACTATGTGCAGTCTCTCGAAGAGCAAAAACAACTCTAACATAACTGTACTTTTTTGGAAATAATTATAGCCTAATAAACTGTCTTGAAGTAATGGAAAATCTTTGCTGACTCAAAATAATGATTTTAAAGAAAAGTAATGGAAATGACTGGGAAAGACTGCACAGTTTTGGAAGTAAAGGGTAAAGTTATTTTTTAAAAACTTTTTACTGATATCTCCGGCGGTTTGCAGGTTACTGTGGAGCGAATAACGATCAAAGGGCATGTAATTTATGTTATTCAATTGCAAGCAGATTTATTTATCAATATTGGTGTTTAATCAAAGGTTGAAACTGCTTCTTTTAACGATAAACTGTTTTAGGCACAATTAGTACTTAAATAAATCCTTTTGCAGTTTATTTATTTGTTAAATAAGTTCATAAACACTTTATTGATTTGAAAGGTTCCCTTTCTGCTGCCCGTGGCTCAGTTGACGGTTATTCGTTGATTCATATTCCTGAAAATATTTTGGAGCAAGATACCCGACAAGACTTTATCTTTGAAATTTGTGGCGAAATTACGGATTAGAGCACATTTTATACCGCTGACTTCCCGATAAAAAGGCATAGACGCGATTTTTAAATAAGAATGAGGGAGTTACGAATTCAATGAAATTAACCAGAGCCATATTTTTGCATTCAGCAGCATTAAATATTGATTCTAAACCTTTTTGAATAGTATTTTACTAAACTGTAATAATGCCTGGAAATATTTAGAAACCTTTAAGCTACTCTAAATATGGAAAGCTAGTACAATCAAACGATCAGATTAAATTTTATGAACAACTAATGTGAAAAATAAATTTAATCCCTGTAAAAGTTTCTGCATAGAGATAAATTGCCAAAGAATATGAAAAAGGAATAGATGAAAAAGTAAAAAGCTAAATTACCTTTAAAAAAAAGAAATTTACCGATTGGCATTTGAAACCAAGAGAAATTTATACAGATAAGTGTACGGACCGATAGTTCATTTCTTTCATGAACATTACTCTGAAAAGGGTCTTATTGCTCTGAACTGCTTATCATCATTCTATCATATAAATTACATAAGCTGCGTCCTTTAAGTATTTTCCTTATACTTGAAGTCTCTCAATCTTCCCGTAGCTAATTCAGTGACTTGGAAGCCAGCTTAAAAATATTTTAAATGCCCTTAGATCCTACAAGAATTTTATTTCTATTCAAGTTATGGAAATAAAGATTTCTGCCAAGAATTTCGGAGAATGGAAGTTTTATGACCAAGATGACCAGTTCGGAAGATTAAAAAGTGATCTTAGCCAACAATACTAAAATTGGGAGTACAATATTAAAAGTTAGCATACGCTTTATTCCGCAAAATTTAAACTAAGTCTCGATATTTTTGTGTCTTATAACACTATTGAATGCTGATGAATAAATTTTCGCTATAGAAATATACTTTCTACTTTTCTTTTGCTCCTCTCAATATGTTTTTCTGTACAAAATTCGCTAAAAAAGCACTGAAAAGAAGATAGTGTAGTATAAATATAGCTGACAATAGTTATTAGAAAACATTTAGCCCATATAGTTCTTCAAAGGATATTCTATTTCGATAAATTCAGTATTATACTGAAGAGCTAGAAGAACTATTGATTTGAATATAGATAAGATAAGAAATATAATAAGACCCGAAGTGCTGAGAAACATTATATTGAAATTCTGTTAAAACAATAGATGGTAAGAATTATGAGCTCATTTTCCCTTTTACGGACAAAAGTTGAGAATAATTGTGTTTATCAGATTTCATTGCAAGATTAAATAGCCTAATGGAATAATTTTTCGTTTTCTATTAGTGTATTCGTTAATAGTAACGAAAATGAGCGAGGGACGGATATTTTGCTAAAATATCTGAATTACTTATCTTACAACGAGTGTACCAAGTTATAGATTCCGATATTTTTGAAGGGGAAGAGAAAAATATTTTGGAAGCTTTATTTTAGAACATTTTGGAAGTTTAGTTTGTACCAGACTCTAAGAAGTATCCGAATTTCCGCAGAAGTTTCACGTCTTTCCTCAAATTTATACCATTTAGTTGGATTCTAGAGTCATTACCTGATCTCTACGAGTTCAGTTCACGCACTATGTAAATTAAAGGTAACGTGGAAACATAAAACTCACAAAATTAGGGAACAAATGACAAATCTTCGAATGAGATTATCTTAAAAGATGAAAACGCAATAGAAAAGTTGCAAAATCCAATAGATAGCCCTTCTAGAATATTATTTATGTGCAGTTTCATGGCTCTACATAAATAGTAACATACAGACCCAGATTTAATATCGGCTCATTTGAAAAGAATGATTATATTGAACAGAAAGTTAGCAAACGTTTTCCATTTATTGGCGCAATATTGATATAGGCCAATACCTTCCCCTCCTGAAACTTAACGGTTATAGAGTTCCCAACCGTTCAATTTTCTGAAAAGTTTTCTTTCTATTTCAAGGGCTGATTTTCGAATGATATGTTATAAGAATAATTTACATTTCCAAAGGCGAAGGGTATTTATTTATATGAAAATGTTTCATCAAAATATTTCATAGAGCCTAAGGTTATTTACAATTAAATTATTGATATAATTTGATGCGTCAAAAAATGGTAGACATGTTTTAAGCACAGAAATTAATTCAACCAAGAAAAAGAGTGGTCTAAACTTGCAGTTATTGAGAGATAATAGGCTGATGCATATATTAGATTAAAGAACTTCTGAGCTCAAAAAATGGAGTAAGCTTATAAAAGGATCCCAAATTGTTCGCTTAATGCATTCAAGAACAAAAGACCAAAATTGAAACGTACGAACTTAATTCTCTAGTTTGTTTGAACTTTATAAGAAACAATTCCAGTCATAAAATGCAAAACGGAAATTATGAATGAAGACATGTAGAAAATGAAAAGAAGTTGTTATAAAGCTCTACAATCTGAAATAGTATCAATTATTTGCTTAAACCCAAATATTATAATTGTTCTCGATTTTAACCATATCGAACACAAAAAAATACACGAATCTGCAGGAATAACTGCTTAGAAACATAAAAAAGATTATTTTTCTCTTCAAAGAAGAATGAAGGACATCTTAGGTGTCTATCGCGGCCATTTTCTTTGCTTTTATTTTTTTCTTTCAGGACAAAATATTTCCTGAATGATCGCATGATTTCAAGATATCTGTATGGAGGGTAAAGGACAAGAGAAATCTCCTTCAATATCCCAAACATTTCCTTAATGTTCTGGGGATTAGAAAATTAAAAACTTCAATTGATCTTTATTTGCTCGAAAATGCACTTCAAAATGTTCTACTATTTATCTTTGTGAACATTTATTTAATATGCTTAGAAAATCATTCAAATTTGTTCTTTTAATATTTCATTGAAATAATTCACCACACTTTCTATTTATGTTAGTCGAAAGTTCTTCAAGAAATCATATATGGAGTCTAAATTGCATATTAATTATCTCAAAAATGAAATCTCCAAGATTTCCTTTCAATTTTTTGTACAAAATGTCTATTAAGGAGGTCTAAACTGTAAGCCAAAGAATGTTCAAAACGCTAATACTCAAAAATGGAAAACACATAAGAATAAATTAAAGAATAAATAATAATAAATTCTAGATTATAAGGATTATAAGGGGAATGATAGGTACTCAAATTTGATATTGTATAAAGTAGACCCATTTATCTAAGATATTTTAAATTTAAGACACACGAATGTGCATTTAAAAAATTTGAATGACTTTTTTAGTTTTAAGAAGTAGATTCACACCTTAGATGATACTAATAATCATTTTGCTTATTTGCAAATGTGATAGATCCTTTTAACTACTCCGCGTAAGAACTTAAAGTGATCCTTAACAACGGTATCGTCTCACATAAGGATCTTCCAGAAGGACATGAACGGATAGTTACAGCAACAATGTTTTTCAAGCTCATGGCCCCTCAACGTATCAATCAAATGGGTCTCAGACAGATTTTTTCAAAGAAAAAGGTCTTAATGAATTTTACTTGACTAGTTAAACTCAGAACCAGAATAATGTGTCCTTGAATACTGAAAGCAGTGGAAATTGCCCAGGGGCGTACCAAATGAGCATTGATGACCCGATAAAGGCGATGAAGAAGATGAGGGGAATGATAGGGATCTTCACCCTCGGGGTTTGGATTCCAGCTCGAATAGAACGGGAAAAAGGGTTCCATAGTAGGAAGGATGATGATTTATGTTTTGTAGAAGATCACAATTAGGAAAATGTGGATCAAGTAGGCGAATAGAGCGAAAAGGGAGAGTAGAAAAGTTCTGACATGTAAAAATGGCGTCAATGGAAAAGGGTACCGACAACTAACTGGTATGATAGTTGTGACAGGCGACTAAAGCGCTACAGTAGACGGTGATGGAAAAGGGCGAGGAATGGTTTTGAAAGAAGAATTATTGCCGTAGTAACCAATTCGAAAGGAGCACGCTCTGCTACATCACCTGGAGGGTAGAGAGCTACTCGAAAGTTTATGGTTCGAAGTTGACTCCCAACTTTCCTTCCCTCTCCTGAAGGAAGAAATTTATCCACCTCATATAGACTTCTTTTCCGAATAAATCTCGATAAAACTACTCTAAGCACAAGAAAGCACAGGAAAGAGGCAAGAATTCATGTAGACGCAACTACTTTAACAAAATTTACTTGAAAGGAACTAAAAACATTTACTAATCCCAATCTTCGTCATTTGGGTCAGAACCTAGCACTTCCCTCAAAAAATGACAGGTACCACTGTAGTCCCACAAATATCCGTGAGTGGCTCAAGATTGCCTTTCCTTTATTGCAAGAAATATATCCATCTAATGTGCCTCCCAGCAGACCAATTTTTGGAACCTCCCGCTCAATATATTTCATTCCTTCACCTCCATACCTATACGTTCTTCCCTCCCCCTCCTCATCCTAGGTCTCCTCGACCTCCCCTTATCCTCGGAATCGTCCTTGCCTTCCTCTTTTTCTATCCCGTAGACCAATTCTGGGCCCACCCACTCCTCGAAGCACTCCTTTGACTTACCGTATTCCATTTCCAAGTCAACCTTCGCCGCTTATTATGCTTCGATCTCTACTGGATGACGGGCTACAAGCTCCGTCAAGAGCCTTCTAGTTTTATCGCGGAGTTATTCCTCTACGTTGATTGGGTACGAAGAAAATAGAGGGTAGACAGTGATGGGGCGAATTGACGGGATTTGGAAATGGGGTGAAAAACTCCCTTCATAGTGGCAGCCGAAGGCGTCAGAAGTTTTGAGGTTTTTTAAGGGCTGTGGATAAGGTTTAGTTCGCACCCGATGGGTTTAAATAACATCGAAATGCTCAGATTAGCAGGCCTGCATAATCAAAAATAGGCCGAAACTAGTTTTGCAGTCGGAATTTATGAAAATCGCCTTTAAAAGGGTAATTTATAAAGAAAATTACGTGAATAAATCCAGATCATCAAAAAAGATTCTTAGAGTCGAAGGGGATCATATTAGCCGAGAAGACTAACAGAACTACTAGCAAATTGGGAGATGTTTCTAAATGAAAAGATAAACAGAAGAAGAGAGAAGATTATAAAGAAATGGGAATTTAAAGGCGGGAAATAAACAAGAAAGTAAAGAGGGAAACATTAGGAGAGAATCTCTGCGCGTAAATAGAATACCTTCAGTTTCTCCCTAGACAAATTCTTTGTCAAATATAATGGAGAGAGAAAAATTCACTACATTCAAATGAATATGAAATAACCTCTATTACATAAAATTTTGAAATAGCACAGGAGTTTATATGCCCTATTACCGAGTTATAAATCCAAATAAAATGTTTGGCAAGTCCTCCTCAATATCCTCTTGCTTTCTACAGGGTCAGAGTGCGTCTGTATTGATAATCAACAAGCATTTTTTTCACGAGGAAGGAGGGTAAGTCTTGATTCGTGGACAACACTTGGCAGCTTCCTAGCCAGAGTGGTAGTCTTTTCCAGTATACTGAAATGAGATGAAGATGGTTATCCGGTATATAGGGAGGTGAAGCATCGTTTTAGAGAGCAGGTGGACATTTTTTCTAGAAGCAAGTCATGTAATTTAGCCAGGCATTTAATTTAAGAAGTTCCGAGCAGTTTCACATTTAGGGACAGCGAAAGGAGATGCGCGCTTAATTTGACTTACAAAGTAGAAGAGTTGGAGAATTACAGGAAGGCGGATTTGGAGTAGGTAAGAAGTGATGCCTTGGCCTAATGCTTTGGAATTAATTTGTTTAAGCTATCATCAAAGCGCGTAATATATTTTTGAAATGTAGAGAGATGCGGATGCTACACTGTATTCCGCTCGAAATATGGTTTGAAGCAAGTATAGTAGCCTTAATTAAGAGAAGTATGGTAAAAAATTTCTTCAGTCGACTGATATCTTCATAAAAAGGAGGGCTTCGGAATGCATAGTTGATTGACGACTGCAAAACGACTAAATAATCCGCAAAAATGCTTATTCGGCAATGCTATAATTATAAAATTAATTTCGTAGTAATTTTTTGACATTTTGGAGCAACAGATAGCCGACTGGACAATGAGTTATGCTAACTACTTGAAATTAGAGTAACCCACTTAGCATTTAATTGACTTAAAGTAATCAGCTTAGAAATAAGCAGTGAGCGGACTACTCGAAAATAAATCATCTTCGAAGGCAAACTGCTATTTTAGATGATTAAATTGGTGGAAATATTTTCACTGAGCTTCACGAGTTCCCACCGATAGATAAGAAAAGTAATAATAGTGAGTACTGGGATTATCGTTCGGAAGTTACCCCTAAACGTTTTAGACTATAAAATGAAACCATTTGTTCGGATTTTGAAATATGTTTGAGGTCCAATGAATCATGACTGCAATAACCTATTAAACATGGACTAAAATTGATAATTACAGCATTCCTGATTTCAAATGATTTTTACCCATTGTCTTTCGCCTCTCCTTTTATGCTTTTTTTCAATTAATTTTTTGAAACAAACAGAACAAATGAATACTTTAGTGTGATAAAGACGTTTCAAGGAAACTAAAATCTATAGTCCAATCGTACTGATCCATAACTTTGGAATAGAAATAAATTTCTGGTATCAGTGATGCCACAGCGCAACCTTTTGAATGTTTATAAGTCAATTTATTTGAGCAAATATAATACGCAGTCAAGCTTAACATTGGCTGCTTTGAGCAGTTTCAGTCGTTTTCATTAAAGTTTTTCGACAAAACTTGAATAAAGTTTAATTTTTAACAAAATCTTGTTGAATCGTGAAAAAATGATCTACAATTCTTACAGAGTCATTTTTTATATGGCCGTGATTTCAGTAAAGAAAGCCTATTTTTATAGTAGAAAGGATATTTAAGTTTCATTTTTAATCATTTAGGACGTCCCTATACACATGTCAGTTCTATTTTTCCAATAAGTAGGAAATATGAAATACTTAAAATATTAAATAAAGTGTTTTTGTATTAAAAGAACTAGTAAAAAATATTAATATCTGTTTTCCGCGCAATGCCCGAGCTAGTGGATTCATATGTCCAATTTAGAAGTTTTAGAAAGGTTACAAATAAATGTAACTGATTTTAAAGAGCTTATATGGATTACGGAATCACTAGTAAGGGAAAATATCGGTGATCGATATTATCTTGGATGAAATAATTTGAAACGTTTTAGAATGCAAATGTTTTTATTCACTAAAGGAACAGCAGGGTAATCTTTTGTAACAGGCTAATTCCACCGAAATTTGAGAAAATTTTTCCCAAGTATCGATAGAATATATTTGTTCCAAAGAAGGCGGAAGAATGTCAAAAATACTAGGGTTTTGTATTTTATGGAATAACCAATATATACCCTACCAAGTGCAGACGGCATCTCGATACTGGTAAAACTTGTGATGAGACGATAATGATAAAGTATGCAGCCATAGGGAGGTGCCTCTGGATTTTGGTTTTTAGACAAGAAAATTTGGGATAGTTCAATTGTACCATTGAACTGCTGAGCGACAAAAGGACACATAAAAAATATATTGAAGGAAATGTGATGAAAGATTGTATTGCTGGCGGTTAATGTACAGAAAGTACAGCAAATTGCGAGTAAGTACAGCCAGGAGCCATGAAAAATGTTACATTTAGGTATGTATGGGCTCGCAGAGGGACCGGTATAGAAAATTGGAACTCGAGTAATGGAAAACGGGTGAGCGCAACAGAAGAAGTGTTTCGATGATACAAATCAGAAGAACAAAATTTATTTAGAAGTTCAAAATTAAAATGATTTATAGGCTAAATATTAAGAACATAATTTTCTGTAATATGTTGATTTTTCGGGAACGTTCGGTCTGTTGGAAAAATGAATGAGCTTTTTTCTTAGTTTGAAGATTTTTGGTACAAGAAAGGTCTGAAATTTCTTAATATTACCGAATATAAAAGTATACTTAAATTTATGTCAATTTAATAGTGAAAAGAGGCCATTTAAGGCTGGTGATATTTTAAAGTGTAGAGCATGTAGTTACAAGGAAAAATTAACAATCGCAATAAGTCATATTTTTATCCAAGAAGAATTACATAAATGAATATACGGGAGCAAAAAATAGTGACAATATAGAACACTTGGCGGGAGGGAAAATGCCTAGATTTTGATCCCGAGAGAAGAGTTAATTTGATGGGTTTCACTTGGAATTCTCATCTTTTACCGCAATTTCGGGAAAGAACAAATTTCTTGTGCAGGAAAAAAGGATTGATTTGAAGCACATTAAAAAAAATAGGGATAGTAGATGTCGAAAAGTAACATGAGTTGGATGAAATAATAAAGATCACTTTAACGTTAAACCGTGTGGATTTTTCTGCGATGGAACTGTCAAAATTATTTTTGGCTGATCATTTCGTTCATAAATCGGATTAAAAGATTAAAGAAATTATTATATTTATTACTATAACAATTTGTTGCAAATGGAAGAGAAAAATATTACACTTTTAGGGATTTAAAATATCCCGTTAAAGTATACCAAAAGAATTTACTTTTTGTTATATATGCAATGAAGCACTTCACAGCTTTTGTGCTCAAATAAAATAAAATTAAATATTGGAAACAGGAATAAGTAAAAATGGTATTAGTCATGCTTCATAAAGACATAAAGTTTCGCTCATGTAGTTGTGAGCTATAGATTTTGTGTTTCCCAAATTAAAAGTTAGAGTTTCGAAACTTTATGTAATTTTCAGTAATGATAGAAGTATTATATTCATTACTCGCTTCATATTTTCATGATCTCACTTGGAAAGATTAAGTTGATGAAATAATTCCTATTCCGTAGTTTTACTTTTCCCGCAAATACGTCACAATGCCCGCAAAAAGTGCCCATTGTTACTTTAGTCGTTCAAATTTTGGTTCGTTACTTTTTGGATATTATGGCAAGGCATAATTGTCTAAAAAATTATCAGATAGAAAATAGAGCGCTGTATTTTCCATCAGCTTTAACATCTTGTGTCAGTTGAAACTGTATATATACAATTTTATAAATAGAATCAAAATTTTATGGGTGTTTATGTTCAAAGCATTTCATAATCTAATTAGGGTTTTCGATAGATTTTTCCCTTCTCCATCCCTTTTTGTCACATTTACTTGACTGATTTCTTCAGTGATGGATAAGTTACCGGCATTCCTTCGTGTTTTGTAGAAATTTCATCTCTGGTCTTGATTCGCTTCTTGCGCCCCATAAATTTGCTTTTCTGTTGTCTCCAGACCAGAATTTACTGTTATAGTGCCCATAACGACTGCACTTTCCACAACGAGTATTTTTATGAGGATTCTCAGGACACCTATTTGCAAAGTGTCCTGGCTTGTGGCAGTAGGAGAAGACTTCTACTGCCTTCGGGATCCCAGACTGGTTCTTCTTGATGGTAAAAGTAAGGCTCTCCAACTACGAGATTATCGTGTCAATTCGGATACCGATCGGGTTTCCAGCCGTTCTTCCAAGTTTTTAAAGTCGCTTCTGACATAATCAAACGCTGCTGCACTAGTGTCCGGCCTTTGATAATTCTTTCCAGTATGTACAATAGACATCGATGTACGGTCTCCCTTCGGTACCTCAATCAGCGACTGAAACGTCCTCGAGTTTTTGACGAATTCTACTATGATACCCTTCAGGTCATTAAAATGGTGAAGGCCCCTGATGAGGAGGAAATCAGAGATCCGCTTATCCGCCCTCGCCTCCTTACGAAGCATTCGTTACTTGGCTTGGGCGTTGAACCCAGACTTTTCATAGAGAACACACAAGTATACTAATGAGCCTAACAAATGATCGAAGTTGAGCCGAGCTTTTATTGCGGTGCGAACCTTCTCATCCGGTTCTGCCTCCTTAGCATATTCTTTCGCATGTCACTCACATAACTCACCAAAGTTACGCTAATTCCCATTAAGGGACCAAACTTCGATAAACTTGGCTTTATATTTATGCTTTGCGTCACCATAAGGATAGGCGAAGATACTTGCGGCCTTCTCTTCATCACTCTTCTCACGCATCAAAGCATTAACATATGTATAAAGAAACTCCCAACGTCCTCATTCTTGCTCCCCGTGAACGATGTACGAGCAGCGTTGAGGTCTGTGGTTACAAAAAAATCCCATTTAAGTGTTCCGTAATACTTCACAACTCGAAAAACTCGGGTGCGACCCATTCCACAAGAGCAGCAAATGAAAGGGGTAAATCGTCAGGAGAAGAGGGGTAATCAGAACCGACTACCCCAAGAAGGAGGTGTTACAAGCCACAAAAGTGCTACCGTGGTATAGTTGAGCGAACAGAAAGAGGTGGGAAAGGACGACAGTTGAGAGGGCTACAAGCTAGTATAGAAAGGGGAAGGTTATAATACTTCTGTGATGAGCGTAAGGAAACAGTTCTCGGGTCTGAAGTTGATTCTTAGATTCCTAACTGCTTGGGACTTGACTAAAAGTTGTCTGCCAACTTGCTTCCCCTCCACAAGAGGAAGCAGTGTACTCAGCGTATATAGACTTTTTTTGCTAGTTATGAAGCATCGAAGACGCATACAGAATAGAATAAAATGCACCAAACCAAATCATGTGGATGATAGAGATCAGTGACAATATACTTCCAAGATAATTATCTACATTTACTTCTCGCAATCGTCACCCTTAAGATCAGAAACAAGAAATTCCTGCAAAATATTCATGCTACCCATGCAGTCCACAAATATTTCTTTGAGTGGTTCACAGCTTCTCGTGGCCTCCAACTGCAATATAAAGATCACTAAAAATATACTTATTCTGCTCCATGGCCAATGCCCCCGGGCATCCCCTCTTACATCTTTGTACTGCATACAGTTTTTCAAACTC
This sequence comes from Kappaphycus alvarezii, assembly GCA_002205965.3. NCBI lineage: Eukaryota > Rhodophyta > Florideophyceae > Gigartinales > Solieriaceae > Kappaphycus > Kappaphycus alvarezii. The sequence continues at coordinate 438,696 of NADL03000736.1, read as the reverse complement.
CGGAAATTTGTGGCACCTGCGCAGTATCTATGCCAGCGCATCACCGCCACTGTACAGTGCACAGAATCCCTCTATAAATAATTGAAAATAAATTTAGAATACAGTCCCAGCGCAGCCGGCGCAGCGCGCCAACGCAGTCCCAGCTGGCGTGCTGCCAGCACAGCACGCCAGCTCAGCCAGAGCTGTAATAATTTTGTTCAACTTCACCAATTGTGCTGATATCAACTCTCTCCAGCGAAAAGATAGAAAATATTTTCGCTATGTGTCTTAAAAATCCTATGAAGAAGAGCTTAGGCGAAATTGGAGAGTGGAATGTTTAGGTCATTTTAATGTATGGAAAATGTGGTAGGTTGTATCCAAGCCGCTGGGAGTACGTTTTGCGGGACAAGTAGTCAATGGGTAACATTAAAATTGTTGAGTGTAAACCGGAATGGGTGGAACAGTATCGGCAGATGTAACCGTACTTGGACTCTCATCCAAGCTGAAGCTTCGAGAACTCTACGAACTGCTACATTAAAATACCAAGCGCTTCTACCTAGACGTTTTGATAGATACGAAGCTTTCGTTCAGCAGAATATTGTGCTGTGCTGGCAATGCATGCCGCTAGCATGCACCGAAATTACCCTAGTGTCAATTTATTTAGATTTATATTAGAAATTGTACCTTTCCTTTTTTTTGTTTTGCTGATAATAATGTATTTCCACTGCTTGCCCAGCTTTTTAAGCTAGTCCACATGAACCATATTGATCCCAGCTTTTGGGTCCGCCCGTCACCAACCATCACATACCTCCATCGACCAGGGACTGAATCAACAGGCAACAGCTGTTGACTCGCCCGCTAGAGAGTAAACATCCAATGTAGTGCAGAACAAGGTTAAAAATGACCTCCAGTATCTACGCATGAGTGGCTTTTTCAACGACTGAGTGAATATGTCTGCCATGCTACGCTGAAAAATGTTTACGTGACCATCAATAATTTCAATATAAGCGCAAGTATGGATTTAAACTGAAATTTGGTATGTATTTTTGATTAAGTCATTAGATCTTGACTATTGTTCACTATGGTCTTATCGCATAAAAGTGATTAGATATTCATTATTTTTCGTTCATCAACATTCCAAATTATTGGCGCTGAAGTTTTGATACAAACAATAAGGGAGATCTCAGTTTCTACATTACTATTCTATACTAGACGGAAACATTTCCCGTGATATGCAATGTTTTTATAAGTTTCATACTATTCAAAGGACAAGCAAAAGTACTTATATAAATACAAGTAATTGTTCGACAATAACTAGAGTTTTTATGTAATTTATATAATCTTTGGCTGAATACTTGAACATTGACATCCTCTGACTCCAAAATAATTAGATTCGTCTTCGTTCAAAATAAAAGATGTTTCCTAGTGAACCCAGACTATACAACGGAAAAATAAATCGTGAGTCCGACTCGCTGCGCTCCACCGGAGCGCAAAACCACCGGAGCGCAAAAAGTCCTTCGGGGAGCTCGACAATTCCGCGACAGCTGCTACCTCATTTTGTCCTAGTTCGCTCCCTTGAACATGAGAATAGGTGTTAATTAACTGATCTCTCATAAAGGGTGATAACGCCATAAGAACTTATGCTAATTCGGAAGGATGCGAATCAAAAAGGTAGACGTGTATAGTCAGAGAAACCATTTGTTTCATTATTACTCATTTTACTTACAAAGACTGTGCTTTTGAACAAGTGAGTATCACTTTAGGGTAGTGTAAAGCATAACTTGTCTACGACAGAAGAGTAAATCTCGTAAGTGACCTTTAAAAAGGTTAAGTACTGTCTCTGAATGATAATTAAAATCTTATTTGTTCAGCTTAAAGCATTCAGAGCAGAAAAACTTGGACTTTTTTCAGACTCGTAAGTTTTCATTCTGCATTCAAACGCAGGCTTACTCGCAAACCATCGGCTCCGTTGAGCCTTTTCGCTGTCGACACCAAGTAGATTCCAGTGCCGCGGGCCAATCGGAGAAGATAGTGCTCTGGAACGTCAAGCAACAATAACCTCAAATGAACTGCTGATGAGTTCTTCTGCAAGTATTGCGTAGAAATATTCTTCTGATGCGCAATTTCTTGCACAATTCAGGCCATTTAATAACCAACAATGGATCAGCTATAAAAATTGCGAGCGAATATGTATCAACCCGTATCGAATAGTTTCTGAGTTCGAATTTCTTCTCCCGGACAAGACTATCCTGTTTGCATCTGTCATTTCTGTCATAAATATGTTATCTATATGTACTAAAACCCTGTGGAATTAGAATTTAAATTTCCGAAGGCACCGTTTTATTTCCAGAATATCTTCAAAAAATACCTTGTGATAGGCTTTGAAAGGAGTTTTGTACCAGGAGTATTGACAAAAATCTTATATCTCTATATATCTCTAGATCCCTAGTACCACCATCATAGAGTTATGACTCTGTATCCTCGAATTTACCATTTTTATATGATCTCAGCGCCTTTAAAATTCCAGACCTGACAATAATCGCGTAGTAAACTGTCTTGTTTCAATCTTGACAACAAGTGTAAACCTAATTTCATACTTGAAACTTGCATTTGCTATAGCCGCATATGCATTTTTTGCACAAACAAGTCTATTTGAATGAAACCAGGTCTCTATAAGGCGAAGAAAAATAAAAGTCCCAAACCGAAGTTCGACTCTTAACGCCAATTTCTGCTGTCAGATGCTGACAAAAATCTCCAAACTAAATACAGTTCCACTGATACCTCAACACGCAGACTTGATTTTACATCTATTTCTGGGTCTAAGGTCCATGTAAACATTGTGTGGAGGTTTTTCTTACATAAATTTCGCCCCCGTTCCATAACAGTTTGAAAAGCTCCTATCCTCTAAAACATTTACTCCGATGACGAAAAAATTCAACTCCTATGTCTCTTTATGGATTATAAGAATCCCTGACCAGAGATCACTTTCTTTCAGTGCTTATAGTTTACTTGTAGAGGCTGAATGTAATACATGGCACCAGTGCTTCGAACCGACTCCTGAAATTATATTTCCAAGCATCGATAATGGATTTTATTTGTATTTTGACTTTGCGCTCCGAAGTGAAAATCTGTTCATGAAATCGAATCTGCAGAGCAGTATGAGAATTCCAAAAAGGTATGTTTTTAGCTGCTGTTGCGTGCATATGTCCACCATTAGCCAGTTTACTGCTAAGACGCTCTGAAACTGCGGAAAAGTGTACAAGGAGAACAGAATGGTCGCTTACAGTCAGCGGTTGACGTTTCATGTGTTGCACTATATTTGAAATGGTTTCCGGGTTGTTGGAGATACTAATTTAAATTCTTAATTTCAAATGGCCTGTCGAAGTGTACATTTCTAATTTTTGCACGGATGACTACCTAGAGGTGCTAATGTATGTAATGAAAAGCCAATACTGTCATTCCGTAAATTAAAAGATAAAATGTAGCCGCTAGAAACATGTACTTATATGAGTGCATTTGTACTTATATGATTGCAAGTGTCCTTCGAGAATTAGACGGATTAATAAGAGAAAAATTCGCCAAAAAAGAGAGTGAACATCTGTACGGTCTCAAACGCATGAAGGGAAGGTTATCAAGCAAGTATGCAAACGCTGAATATAATTTTCCCTCTCTACGGTCATTAATTATTTATTGTTCCGTTAACAAATGTAATATAGCGCCGTTATAGGTAAAAGATTCATCTGCGGCTAAGTTTAACAGCCAAAAAGACAAAAAAGACTTGAAAAGGTTCTTCCTCTTCAACAATCTAATGATAGCAGACAAAAGCACTGAAAATATGCCGTTACATCCAGTCGTACATAAAAATGGCGGTTGAGTTAAAATAAGAAACTCTCGAACATCATGGAAAATTTTTAGAGATATAAAGAACTACGCCGCTGTAAAGGAGAGGATTGAAAAACATTTTAACGTGTATTTTTTTAAACACGGGGGTTGCTTTCGAACCCTCACAAAATAGTACTCCCAGGAAAAATTTGAGCTCTGCCATAATTTATTCAGTAGTTTGCAGCTGTATCTCTAGATTCTAAGTGCTACCAAGAAGTGAAATTGGTTATGAAGGAATATGGCGGGCCTGTGAACATTCTGGAGAATAAATAACGCCTTATGAGCAAAGCTGCTGAACATTATTTGTACAAATATCTGCCATTGACTAATTAATAACTCTTTGAGCCAGATTCCTCCGTTTCAAAAGAACTCACATTTTAAAGAAGGGCATATATAACATTACGTGACGAGATGAAAATCTAAGCACGGTTATCGTCGTTTAGATGCCGCCGCCAATCACTGTCGGGAGAGGCAATGAACAAAATTGAGGAAAAGCGGGCAAAAGCTGTGACAAGCTGTATTGTGGCCATCATTTTTCTGGCATAAAGGCTAGAATGTTTCTCTTTGGGACTAGATATCCTCTTTATACATTCAACAAGGATGAATTCGGGTCTGTGTTTAAGTTTGGGCTGGAAAGAGTGTTTGAATTCCAGATGGGTACCGTGACAGAAATCTGATATCCTCTCTTTGCACCACAAGAATGGAAATTTGACAGGGATATATCCTACAGTGAAGCGGGTACGTCATAAAGCCCTTTTTATCTTCTTTGAAAAGCAAGCTAATTTTAGGCCAGTAATATAACATGTTGAGACAGTGCTGAAATTTCTACACGAGGAAACATCCGGTGAATAATAAAATTTAGTTGTGATTCGGCCACAAAACGTGTCCAAGAAACCTCTGAATTGAGGAATGTTGGTCTGCACCTGCTTCTAGATATGTAGAGGTGTTTCTAAAATTTATAGTTTCAAGTGCTGGTTCTCCTCAGATAGAGTCGAGTAATTCCCAGTATATTGCGCTCTCACAATTCGCATTTTTTATACCCTTAATGTATCATTGTTTCATCTTTCAAGGCTAAATTGGAAAACAATACATAGAGTGGCTATAATAAGAAAAAAATTGACTCCTTTGACAGGCCCATGTCTCCTTCTGCTGGATAAGATTAATGCGCCATCCAATATAATATTAGGAGTGTATTGAGGAGATCTGGAATTAAGGATCATACAAATGAGTGTATGGCAATAGTGTCATTTAAAAAATTTATTTTTTGGATCGATCTTAAAATTGAAGAAATCTTCCTTTTTTTAAGAAGCAGAATATTGCAGTCTAAGATGAGAGAAATATTAAGGAGAGCACGGTTCTGGAAAATTGCTCACTCCTTTTGTTGATTTATTTGCTCTTCGATAGTATTACTTGAGGTGGAGAGAAGATGAGGCCCTCCGTTGTTCTAAGGAGCAGGCAAAACAGCCCCTTACTGACTTTTAATGAATCTTCAGCGTAGTAGCATCTGTTTCTTTATTGGCATCACCGTCGCTAAATTCTTTGACTGTGACTCAATTTCTTACTTGCTACTCTTAGACTAGCAAAAGAAATCCTGCGTTATTCATTTTAGTCAACCGTTTGATACAGATCATTCCCGAGAAAATAGCCTTTGATTTTTGATAGACAGGAGATCAGATTGAACCGGACCTTACTTCATTGACTACAAGTGTTGAGACCCGTTCAGATGAGGTCTTTTCATTCGAATAAAAAATAGATTCATGCTTCTATTTCAATTCGTTTTAGCCAAAATAGGCTATTTCTTCCTATTTCCCATTCAAATTTTGGACCTTAAGTTCTTTTTTCTCAATTTACCACCCGAACGCTTATCTACTGCATATCTGTACAAAAAATCATTATCTTATGTACTGCATATCCAGTAGTAAAACTCAATAAAATTAAGTATAAAATTTACAAACCCAGGTCCTACGTTTGTATTAGTAAAAATAGAGTGGGATAATTGTGGATGTGAAGAGGCTGTGCATGAAATGTCTGAAAAATTCCAAGTATTTTCTTATCTAGATGTTTCGTAATATAATGCGCTGGACAATGGAACTAAAAGACAGAGTGTGCATCAAAATTTCCTCAAAAACTAACTGAAAACAAACTTTAACAGAAAAATTTCAAGGTATGGTACATTGCTTTAATAAGCATTCACATATGGACAATTTTAATGCTTTTATCTTAGATTGTAATTGCACCAGTAGTGCTATATTAACTCATTAGTGTGCTGCACAGCAGAAAGAACCTTATGATATAAAACCTTACAATAAAATTATTGCAACTCTTCACTTAAATACTTTACCAATGCTAACTACCAATTATTTTGATGCGCTTTGTAACATATTCGAGCTCATTCTTCAATCATTACAACAACAAACCTGCTAATCCTTTTCAGCTCACCAAAAACATTGAATTTTCTTCTTATGGACATATACATTACCATTACCGATAATGCACAGAGAATTGGTGATGGAGTGTGCTGTAAAATAATCTTGTGACGTAGTTTAAAGTAAGTCGTATTTGCTAGCCACTACACCTTTCTTTGGCCATTGGATATATTGGTCGGCAACCTGAGGCTCCTAAATGGAATGCGTCATCCTAAACATACTCCTTAATGTAACTAAGTACAATTCTATAGGTCTTGGTTGTAACTCTAAACATCAGCTACATCCCTGTATATTATGTATATAAATTTAGTATAATAAAATCATTTACTTCTTGGTAAAAAAGTTTCGGAGTTCCTGAACGATAATTGGCTAGGATAATATGTAGAGATTGGATATAAGAGTTGTGATCCCTCTAGTAATCGATTATTAGCTGTGGATAAATCATGTGATATTCTATTGAGAAAGAAAGTAATGCCGATATATTAGTAATTTTTTTTGTGACATTAATTGTTGAGGTATGCCTCTAAGAAATTCATGAGTGGTTTATCTTTCCATTTTTTCATTTATCGTACTGGATCATCATAACAATCAATAGATTTTATATAGTAGAAAGGTTAAATGATTGAGTTCTTTGCCAATTAAAAGTGTAGTCGGCAAAACTTCTTTTTTGCATATTAATGGTCACTGATTTCAGTGAGCTGAACAAAACAAATCAGGACATATTTGCGCTTGAAAATCCCTGAAAATATTCCGCCGATTACGCTGCTAAAAATTGATATAGAACCATATCTAAGAGTGAAAGAAACGTTTATGCGATATTCCATGGTATGGCAAAGCTGCGTGCAGCTCGGTAACGCTGTATAGTCAAATAAGCTTAATTGATAACATCATATTAATCTATGCATAAGAGCTTTAGGTAGTTGATCCAGAAAGGAACTTCTTTCCGTGTGCGTTCCTTCTGTTACTTAAATGCAACGCCAATTGAGCTTGGGACTGAAGAATTATTCAATTAAAATCATATTCTGCACCAGACCGCTGAAAATGATGCAGTAAATTTTACCATGAATCACTCCCCCTCTAAATATGTCCTGGTCACTATTCAATAACTCTACTTTTCAATTATTCTGTAGGTACTTTTTTCCGCTTTCTTTTGTTTCAGTATTTATTTATCTTGCATATATGAACATGTGTTATTTTTGCGAATTGAACTGAACTTCCTTGACCACAAATTCATGAGTATTGGGCAAGGCTGCAATAGTTACCTTGTTTTCAAAAATGGCTTTCAATACAGTATTGCTCGCTGTAGATCGAAAACTGATTGTACTCAAAACGTCCTCTCAATTTGGGAAACGTTTTTGTCTACATAGTTGGAAACCTTCTTTCAAACTATGGAGAAGTAGAGAGGTCATGCCATACCAAACGAAGAAGAAGGGGAATTGGAACGCCGTGGATAGATGTAAAAGATGAAGTGCAGGATCGAAGAAATCTTTTTGGGATTGCGCATCTCCTGAATTCGACTACAGAAAGCGTTACATAATCAAAAGCTTCCGCGCCCATCTAAACGACTGTGCAAATTGAGGTTAGCAATGAAGAATAATTCATCAATAAAGTTCTACAAGAGGCTGTTCAATTTACTTGTCCATCTACAGCGGGTAAGCAACAATTCGGTTATTTGCACTAATTGGGAGAAGCAGTTAGCCGAGAAAGTAGAACGGAGATGGTTGAAGGCTCTCTGGAACGGAAAAACTACTCTGATGAAGACGTGACCCACGCTACTATAGATGTATTGAGAAGGTGTGATTATCATGAACAGGAAATTAATTATATAGTAGGGAGAAAAGAACTGCAGCAGAATAAACGTTTATCCATAAGAAGTACTGCAGATGGAAAGCACCATCTACTGCGGTTTTTAGCAAAGATAGGGAATATCATACTGAAGAGGGTGAATACTTTAGGAGAAAGTATATTTTGCAGAAGCATAAAATTCTTAGTGCCACAATAGGAACCGACGCAGCGCAAAGTGAATTTAATTGCAAAAAATGCTTACCTTCAAACATTTCCTTCGTATCCCAAGGTTAGGAGGACGATTTCAGCACATGTTACGTAAAATTGTTTCCCCAAAGTAGTACTGCACATCTATATCTAGATTTTTACAATTTAATCCTAAGCATGTCTTGGATTTTTTAGGTCACATATCGTTACAACCATATATATTCTAAAATCTTGGAAAAGAGAACCAGGTTGTTCAAACCAGTTATGGATCCATGAGAGAGGTGCAAGAAACATCAAGCGCAGATCTACGTTGCTTAAAATACCATTCTGCTTTGCAAATGTAAGAAAAGAGAAATGCAAGAAGTGGATAGGAATGTCGATGACAAATTCCGTGTCTGGTGAGCGATGTTGATTGATAGCGCTACTCAAGTAATTACAGAGTTACAGGTCAAATATTCCTTCCAATAAGATGGGGGTAATATTGAAGAGCTGTATAATCGATTCTTACTGTTTATTTTTGCGGAATCATACCATCTTCTGGCCGGAAGGGACGTTAAAGTCATAACGAGTTGCTTTCATCTTTTAATAAACAGAAAAATGTGAATATGAATGGATGCCTTACTTTTTTCAAGTTTGAGAAAATGGCGGTTTGGCTCAATAATCAGCATTGTACAACTACAGTAGTCTCGCGATGATTTTAATACAGTATAAGAGTAACGGCACTTTATTTGAAACAGACCCCCGTTTCCCGACTCGGGGAAGGCCAGAAAATAACTAAAATGAAACATCGTTTCAATAAATAGTTGAAACGAATATTTTCACTGGCCAGGGCATCAGGCCTTGTTAATAATACTTTATCTATGAAATCATGCAGACTCAGTAGAACAAAGGCCAAATCACCGCAGAGACTGTCGTTCTACGCATTCCAGTGTACAAATTATGACATCTAGTAAACAGAAGTACACGGCATTGACCATGTTACAAAAGCAACAGATATGCATCCACCACTCACCTGAAAAGGACAAGGGAAATAAACACTCACTTTCGCAGCTCGCTGTATGAGCCAAGGCAAGGTTCAAACTAGCCAAAATCCCATGCAAAGCAACAATTTCCCGCATACTTCTCAACGCAACGGAATTGATCGCTAAACCAAAGAGTGCTATTTCAAGGCGCGCTCGGGATAAGAAAGGGGCTAATCATGCCGTAGAGGAAGCCGTATTCCGCTGTGTTATTGACCAGCAATCTAATCGCCGGAACATAAAGGGCTCAATGATATGTTCAAAAGGACGCAACCTTCAGGATAAAACTAATTGCCGTTTGACAGATGACAAGAAATCACATCTGAAGTTCTCCGAGGGTTGGCTCGCAAACTTTAAAAAACTGTGTGGACCAAGGGTTTCCAAGTCCCATGGCGAGAGTGAGGATGCAGATGTTACAACACTGGAACGGGAACCACCAAAGTTGAAAGACGCCTTGTCTAAATATGATCCAAAGGACGTTTTTAATTGTGATGAATCTGGAATTTTCTATCGTATGGCACCGGACGTAACTATCTCCACAGAACGTTTGCCAGGACGGAAAAAAGAAAACGACAGAATAAACTTCATGCCATGTTGAAATGTGGACGGTTCCCGGCACTTTGAGCTGATGCTGATAGGAAAGTCGTGCAAACCGAGATATTTTGGAGGGAATACAGGGATAGAACTGGGCTTCAACTACCAAGCGAATAAGAAAGCGTGGATGACCGCAAGTCTTTTCCGAGAATGGTTATCTGGGTTCGACCAGTGGATTGGTTCTACGTCGAATTTAAAAACGGCTCTAATAATGGACAAATGCAGTGCGCATGGTGTGCGTCAAACCCTACCACAATTGAAGTACACTACTGTGATTTATTTTCTACCGAATACCATGTCAAAGCTACAGCCAATGGATGCCGGCATTATTGCAGCAATGAAACTGCGGTTTCGATGTCTACAATTGGAAAGATCTGTTGATTTAGTTGATGAGAATGCCAAAGACTTGTACAAAATTGATGTGATCACTGCTATGAAATGATTGAAGCAAATTTGGAGGAGTTACCAGACAGGTCATTACTAATTGCTTGAGGCATACAGGGTTTCTCGAGAATCCCCAGTGTCAAAGTGATCTGATGGTTCTTTCCAATATTTGAAATCACACAGATGAGAAAATTCGGTTCGAAGTAGAAGAAAGCATCCCACTGCTTGTGCCTGTACGCTGCCGTATGGGTATATCGGAGCTACTAAACACAGTGGGCGAGAACTACTGCATTGAATTCGCTACAGATGATATCTTATTGTCTGATATTGTTGATCGTAATGAGCTGGCCAAGGATGATAAGGATGATTTATCAGATTTGGACTGTAATGCCATTAGTAATGATGACATTGGGCTGCCGTCTGTTTGTGAGCAATTGCGTATGTTGTCCCTCGCAAAACTTATTTGTGAGGAGCACTGCTTTGATATGGGTAGTCAATCTTTGAAGGCGTTAAGGGATGCCCAACATTCCCTTAGACTTAAGCAGGCTCAGCTCTAGGCAGCAGAGGAGCGTCAGTGGCTTCTTCATGTAAACCTCGGTCAAATTGGCCATTTATTCTCTTGTGGAAAAGGCATACAAGTTGCACACGTGTATCGTGGTTATTGAAACCGCACTATAATTGAAACGCAAGGCGTGTAACGGAGGTGTTTCAATTATCGCGAGACTACTGTACGAAATAAATACTATGCACAGCATCGATCTCTCCGCAGTATATCCCTTACTATGTGTGTCAGCTTACAAATTTCTAGCAATTGCACAAGTTCTATGATTTTCAGTGACAATGCGTATTTTTGGTGCTGGGAAGTTGCTTAAAGATCTTCATGGATTACTTGCATACACGCTTCGATGGCCAAACACACATGTGCATGGAATAATTGAGGTCATAAAAGTTCTCAAATATGCAAACAAAAATTCGATTATCAGTACGCAAAGAAAGGAAACAACTTATGTCAATATGGTGGTTGTTTTCAAGACTATAGCCTACAAAGAGAATGGATCAAAGAAAAGAGTCATTTATGAACTAAATAAAGCGAGCTTGCACGTGATATTTGAGTTATATTATTACATAATTTCATTTTACAGGCATGTACGTCATTTCATAAAGCTTTTTTTTTCTGTATCTTCTGATAAATCAGTAAAACTACTTCATTACTAGGAACTACAGGAAATATCAGTTATCAAGTACATAAAATAAATTACCAAACGGCTGGTAGGGGCGTATTAGTATTCTGTATAAGCTAATGCAGATTAGTGACGAAAATAAATCCAGAAGCACTGCCCTATGCTTACGTAAAATATTATTCAGTGAGATCTTTGAGCAGCTGAATATAGATAGGGAAACATTTGCCAATTTTGTACCGCACTTAGACCAAAAATTAACTTATTTCTCTGTACTAGTGATGAGCAGGTATTTGGAGGGGGAATGTAAGGTAAATTCAGCCTACTTCAAGGGGGGCGGTGCTCTGGGAAGCAATGCGTCGAGTGAAGGATTACAAGACTTTAATTTTATACAACAAGCAAAGGGGACATGTATTGATGCTGTAACTTCTTAAAATGACTCATATTTCGTAGGCAGAAATTTTTGTTCTTAGACTAAAAATAACACAATTTCGTTTCACAGCTGCAAGCCTGCGACCCGAACAAAGTTTTAGAATCCGCAAAACGTAGTCGCCACAACAGCTGATAGAAAGATAGGAAACAGTATAAGCGAGTGAATAGTTTATGATAGCTGGCGCGTGTGCCTCGTTCGCAGCGCCCCCTAGTAGTTTACTAAGTGCACCAAGAACAGAAAAATACAAAAAACGCGCTTGCCTTCTTCGTCCACGACGCGCTCAAAGACTACTCTATAAGTATCGCGACTCAGAATTGTCCGCTCGTTCGTCCTCTAGTTCCAACTTCCCGCTTAGTGCAGACTTGCATTCACGTCTCCATACCTACCTGAATTTCCACAAAAAACAATTCGCTAACGTCGCCATTCTCACGGCCGTTGCAACACCACGAAAAACTCTCTTGCTGTTCCATTTAAGGCGCGCAAATCGATCGAGTGTCATGTCTTCTGGACTTAGTGTCATCAACAGGTTCGTTCTGTACTTAAGATGTCAAGTGGGAAGTACTGTACTCCAGCAATGTACTTGTTGATGACTCTGTTGATATAGGACTTTCCACGCATGTGTACACACAGCTAAAGATGCGACACATCTCAACGACAATTTTCCAGTCTTGGAAGATAATTTCCATCCATGAACGATAGTTCGAAATATTCGCAAGTGTACCGTCACATAAGAATAATCCGAGTTTTGAATGGGAAAATCATCCCCATGGCTTATTTTCACGCTATTTTAACAACTTACCACCACATTCATGTCCTCTTTACCATTTTGCAAGCGGAATCAGATGTCATGATAGCCATGAATTTTCTTGAGTTTAATATTGATCTTTGACTAACCCTCTACTACTTTTCTGTTATTTGAAGTTTCGAACAGCTCGACGAAAATACATGGGCAGCTCTTCTTTCTTGTAAATATGCCGTAAATAGTCATGTTTTCTGTAGAATTCATAAACGATATCTTCAAGTTGCTGAAACTCAAATGTGGCGCTCGCAGAGTTGAGTTATATCAAAAATGCCTATGGAGCTTAAAGTTGAACGCGAAGGAGAAAAGTTTGGAAATAAGAAATTTGTGTTGAACGGTGGTGAATATTTCATGCAACAATAACAGGATAGGTACCCCTCAAGGATGGCGTCATACATCCAGAAAGGTAGGATTAGGAGTAGCACAAAATAGTACCACAGAATGAATATGTAGATATCATTGCATGTTAAAACAGAAATGAACAGTAATTTAGTATAATTCTTTCGTTATCTGTTAACAAGAGTTATTGCATAGATAATAGGATGAAAACAAAGAATCATTCCTTTAAAATAGCATTAAAAAGTTCCATGTACTTCAAATGAATGCAGATAGCCAAGCAAAGTTGCGTGAAGCATATATAAGTATCAGTTTCGTCATCTGCTGAACAATTTTGACCCTACTAATCACCTTTCTTAAAAAAAGGTAGCCTACAGAGCATGTGGTATTGAAATAAAATACTAAAAAAATCTAAAATCTTAGATCGACTCGTAAAATCACAGTTAATGACAAGGAAATCCACAAATGAAGAGACTGGTACTAATAAATCATCATGAAGCGTGAAAGTTTTAAAATTTGACATTTATCGAGGAACATAGCCTGAAATTTCTGAACTATACGGTTGAAAAGTACATTTTACCAATATTGACATGTTTCAGTAGGAATAAACTGAAGGTAGAGCTAGGATAATTGGACAGGGCAAATATAGAAAATGGTGGTAGTTCATTTCAAATTGTTTAGCCCAAAAGATTTAGCCGAACTCGTATTGCTTAATTTAAATTGTTGTATAATTTTATAAAATACATGAAAGCGTATCATATTTTACATCTTTTTATAGCCAGGGCTACCGCTGCAGATATATAATAGAATGTTATGAAAGTGAAACATTTAATTTGAGACGTGAAAAAATATAATACTATTTAAAAAATTGAACGCAAGGTATACTTGGACTTGTATTATTTCCTAGCCGGCCTCTAGTAGCCAACTGTGATTAGACTTAAAAAAGTTGAATTTTTTACTCCATTATCGCTGGATACAACTGAAAAAAGGATACTCTGCCTTTTATTGCTGATAAAGGACCGATTTTCCAGAAACTGCACTACAAACCTGAGTGTCAGTTGCATCTACAGAAAGAAAATGAGAATGCACGTCTTAAGGACGAAAGTTTTTCCCCGCAAGTATAAATGCATCTCCTATGACGAAGACGTACTTTTTATCCTGTTCTCTGTTCAGCAGAAGCATGCACTACGGCTTAACCACATCCGCTTCCGTAACCGTCCGAGAGAATGGTTAAGATTTTTTCATGACAATAGGTGTTAAAGCTCTGAAGAATGGTCCGGGAAGTTCCGCATCATTTTACCAGACAGTGCTATTTGTCGTTGACCGCATGCTTTACTTTGACTTGATGTTTATTAACGGGAATGAAATCCTCTGTAGTGTTGACGAAGACATAAAAATCAGTGCCGCCGCCGCGTTACTTCATCATGAAACAGCCGAGCACACTTGGCAAGGGATAAAGGTTTGGGTGGTTTACTCTTGGAATATATATCCGGCCTATTACTTGGCAAGTATACTGTCGCATCGGTGAACTTCGCTATGTTTTTGACCCAACTTAAATCCATGCAAACGCTGGTAGCCAGTCTCAATACATGCTTTCCATAAGCTTTGCTCATTTGACCAGTACTAACTTGGATCCGCAATGAGTTGAAGATAGGAAATATGTCGTTTCTAGCGAAGTATGGCACTATTTACTTCACAAAAACTTTCTAAATGTGAAAGTATAACTCCTTAGTTTTGTAAGACACCAGATCATGGAAAAGGCAATCAGAAAGCTTAATTATTTACCTGGAGACGGTGAACTGGCACTAAAACTCGTTACGCTAGTGTTTATGTAATTTTTTCTCATTCCATCGACAAGCATGCCTGTAAAAGGCTAAAGTTGTTCGCCTGAATCCCATGAAGAAATATCGTATTGAGCTTGTCAAAATTATTCACGCTTCCCGCATTATTAAAGATTTTAGGGGCAAGCCTACAGGATCAACTTCAAAAAAGAGAATAAATATTGAAAAAGACATATTGGTATATCAAGAAGCCAGTAGGATGTGGGAACGGCGGTATCAAATCCTAAATTTTGATGGTAAAGTGATTTTCTTGGACATATTTTGTGGGACTACCGCTTTTCTTTTCATCAGGTTAAACATTAAATTAAAGAAACGGACCTAGCAAAATCTTTAAACACTCTGGACAAACATCGCTATCTATTGGAACCTGTCGCTTCTACCGAATAATCAATTCATTATCTAATGCTAGTTGCTAATGATGCCAGTGAGTAATATTCCGACGATGCAATTAGAGTATTAAAGAGCTCTTTACCTATGAGATTCATCTCAAAAGATTCTCGAAGACAGTTATCATTTTAGAAATAGAGAAGAATTATTCAAAGCAAAGCTTAAAGACATCAAAAGTATCAAGAGTAGAGAAAGATTTGAGATTTATGAGTATATCGGCGTTTCTAGCTAGCATTATCATAGGTCGCTTCACTTTACGTTTTTGGGTCTGAAGTTGACTATCAACTTCGTAACGAATCGGGGCTTGACTTGAATTTGTCTGCCAGCTTGCTTGAACTCCACAAGAGGAAGCAGTTTACTCAGCTTATATAGACTTTTAAGGTAACCCTAAAATCTCAAACAAACATACCAAATACCAAAAAATGCATTAAAGCGAATCTTGTGAAAGAGGGAGACTAGTAGAAGATATTTCCTCAAGGTAATTATCTAGGTGGCATACCCATGACCGCCACCCGTCTGCCAGGGGTGGTTATTGATGTGACCATTATATAGACATTTTATAGTCCCTACTAGTATCACCCAGAACCTGGACGTGTCATAACATCTGTTAATGAAAGCGTGTCTTAAAAAAAATCAACCCATGAATTTGCCACACTCCTCCAAATTAAAATTATATTGCAAATTCAGATACTGTGAAAATATCTTGCAAATTCCG
The DNA here is from genome assembly GCA_002205965.3 of Kappaphycus alvarezii. Lineage (NCBI taxonomy): Eukaryota > Rhodophyta > Florideophyceae > Gigartinales > Solieriaceae > Kappaphycus > Kappaphycus alvarezii. The sequence continues at coordinate 422,731 of NADL03000736.1, read as the reverse complement.
CTACTGTATTCGAATCTTGTCCTCTTCTAGATTTTTTCTCGTGCAAGTTTAGTGCACATCAGATGCAATGACATAAGATACACTCTATATGGGTTTAGATCAGTTGATGAAGTCAGTTGTTGATAGCACTGTGGTGGACAAGTGTGTGTTGTCCGCGATAATTTCGCTCCAATTTCAAGTTTGCTCACTGCAAGTCTTTTGCTTGGTACCAGTACCTGTACTTTGGCACCTGCTTTAGTTTAAGAGTCACCTGTGTATGAGGTTACTGCTTTAGAGGGTTATGCTTTTACTGTTTTTTGGTGGTAACTTGACGGCATTATTATCAGGGGTCCAGTGCAGGACTAACTATTTTGCTAGCTAGCTGCTACCTAGGTGGACCAAGTCAGCCACGTGCGCTGATATACAGACAATGAGTGCGTTCACTACAGACGAAAACATTATGGAACTACTGCGACGGTACATCTACATGCGGATAGTTTTGACCGGTGTATTCAACTTGCTGGCGATGCGCGGGAAGAGACCTTTTAGGAAGAGGCAAGCAGCACGAGGAGGAGTCTCAAGGGAATCGAAAGCCAGGGGTTGGAACTTGAAGATGGGGGACAAGTATGAGGTTACCGGAGAGAGGAAGGAGGCCGACGAGACAGTTTGCTTGATAAATAGGTCTCCTTGTTGCGGTGCGCCACTTTGAATGAATAACTTTACAGAATGATTATCAACGGTCCAGTTTGGGACCAACTACTGCTACTTAACGTCGACGCTACGCTATGGCATTATGGGTGTCCGCTGCAGAATCTTTGTAATGCGGATTGCCTAGAATGAGTATATAAGGTCAGCTTGCTCTGCCGACTCATGGGATTGAGGATAACGATTGTAGAAAAAGACAAGCACATGGAGGCTACAGCTCTAAGGAGCTTTTTATAACTTCTTGAATCGGGAGAAGTTGAAAAATTGAAAAGTGAATCACCAATCACCAACAACCACCTGACCACGTATATTTCATCGTTCCAAGCCCTTACCGGGAAATTTAAGATTTCCCGGTAACACTTTGAAATGAGAAACGAACCGCTATCGACTGTCGTTCCAACGTATCATGAGACATATTTCCTTCCATTCATTAATTCCAGGAACGGGAGGCCTATTCGTCATGCTGTTTCCACTTCAGTACCAGCTTTAAACCAGATCGTTATTCTCTGTAAAGACTACTCTTTTTGCAAGGCAGCAGATCCCACACTGCGATTTGCCCAACCCAGAAACCTTCTTCAACGCTAGGCCTACCTCTCACACCGCGACGCCCGCAACGTTGCATCCCGCAGAGATTCCTCTACTTCACACCGCCCACGACAACCTCACCCCTCGCTGCCCACCCCGCAAACTTCCTCTCATCCCAAAACTTCCCTTACCCTATGCCGGTCACAGCGCAAAGCCTCAGTCATCTTGAAGCTCCCCCCACCTCACGCAGCCCACTTCACCATCAGCAAACATCGCCACGCAAAAAATCTATGACCTGAAGCCTTACCTCATCCCACTCCGTCCACGCTTTCCTAACCTCCCACCTCTCACTTTATTCTATAGACTATTATTGTACCTACGACGTAGTACTCTGGCTTATTGAACAGCGCTTATTAAGGTGCAGCATAGTCCATAAGCCAGGTTTGTGGAACATGCTGCCGCTGTCTCATTCCACACTTTTTGTTTCAATTTTTTATTGGACCTACAAAAAGGATATCGTGATTAAAACATTGAAAAAGGTATGATATCATGTTTCATTTCTTCATTTTTTCAGAATTCAAAAAGTTACAAAACGCCTCTAAGTCGTCGAGAAGCTCCTGAGTCAACCCAACGTCGGTGGATGATGTTTATTGATTATTTCTATTTTTGAAACTACGATTGTACAGTATATAGATAGATAGACCGGATATATTTTCCAAGAGTAAAGCAACCAAAACTTTTCCCACTGTATATTACAGTACAGTACTGCGGTATAGTATGATAGGGTCAGAAAACAAAAGATTTTAAGAAGTGTGTTGGCGACCCTAGGAAGGGGTTTCTGTTGTCGTGTCCTGTCTCTCCGTCCCCCCGCCCCGCCACCAGCGGCCAGCATGTTTATATGGCAATCGCGGGTGTGGCAGATCGTCCCAGAACCACACCCCGCGAGGCCGACAATAATTAAAAAATAAATAAAATACTGTAGAAAATAATTAAAAATAACTCTAGAGTACAATAGCTGACAAATAGAAAACTCAGAACAAAAAGCGTCATACAAGTAGTCAAAAAATGCAGATTTTTGGTGACCCTTCAAGAGCAACCAACACCACCCAGGCCCCAGATGGAAGCCCCATTGAACCATATAGTATTGACTCGGGGTTGATACAGTAACTCACTACCCCCCCTCTCTAGTATAATGTTCCAGCTCTATAACGTCCGTTCCTAAATTACCAACGCGTCACCTCGATTCCAGCATTGTCAACCGCCAAGTTGAACCATTCAGCTTCCCCGCACACAGTGCCGTCCCCGCTCTGGACACACGTAGATTCAGGGCAGTTAGAGCCTTCTGGACTGCCCCATCCGTTTCAGTACGAGCGGGGGTTCATACGGCCACAGAATTATCCGAAAAACCCTTAGTGGACGACTACGATGGCGAGGACCAAGTAAACCGCGAAGTAATCAACGGGAGGAATAGAGTCACGTCTTCAGTTGATGGTAAAGGCAGCTTGGATACGGCAGGGCGAACGTCTTCACATACGGTATCTCTTGCCAAGATATGGATGACGACACAATCCAAAATCAGGAAAATGGCACATTACCAAATGCAATTGAACTATTCAGCGACATAATACCGGATTAAGTTTGATGATAAGGCCCTTCTTCTCCAAATTGTGACGGCGACGTCCGTTCTTCTGCCGACAAGCGTTTTAGTCGGATTCCTCCGGTTTTTACCGTTTCCTTTGATAGGACACTTTTTGTTTCGGTTTAAAGCAGCCTTTATATTGCAGCAGAAGTTTTCTGGGGCTTGGAAAAACATGATGAATTCAATTTTTATTCAGATGATAAAGAACTGACCGAAGAAAAAGGAAGAACACATGCAGCAATCATGAGATAAATACGGGCCGTTGTCTAGAGGACGGCTTCAGGAATTAATCCTGTAGGAAAAAGGGGCGCAAAGAGTAATGTACCAAGCGCCTCGCATGGATATCTCGTCGGAATGCCTACCCCCGTAAGACGTTAGCCGGTATCGATGGTGAGCTGCTTTCCGAATGCGACACGTTCCGAGTACGGGACTTGAAAGCCGGCCAATTAACCGTGGACGTTATGGCTTTTCCATGTGAGACCAAAACCTAGTCTCCAGGATTAAACTATCGGGGTCGTACCGCCCCGACTTCCCTACCAAGTCGCCAGATCTGCATATCGACCCTTGTTGCGCGAAGCGCTAAGGCAGCCAGCATCTTTATCTAGCTATGCTCTTCTGAAGAGTTTTGTATCAAAGGATCGGGATAAGACGGATCCATGCGCGGTACAACTCCGAACATGAGATCAAACGAGGAGGCACCTGTTCCATGTCGTCGACGACGGTAGTCATAAAGTACTTAGGGAAGCCATTGTACCCAGTCGGATCCTTGTCCGATCACCATCTTCTTTAATGCGTTCTTTAAAGTGCGCACCATCTTCTCGTCTCCTCCATTTGACATCGGAGTATAGGCCAGGACGATGCTCTACTCTCGACTCCATTCTTTCTCATAAACTCGACGAGTATCGCGGCGGTAAAACATCCAGCATTGTCAGATACGGCGTTCTTTAGGGTACCAAAAAGTTAAATGGTCTTCTTTTCCATAAATTCGCTTATGACTTCTGCGGATGCGGTCTCCGTTGCGGTGGCAATTGGCCAGCCCATCAGATGCTCGACGGCGATAAAAAGAAAATTTTTTCCTACCTTAAACCTCGGAAAGGGTCCACCGAAGTCTATAGAGCAGGTCACGAAGATATTTTTGAGCGTAATGCTTAGCTTAGTTCGATAAGGGATCAAGGGATTCGTCTTTTGAAATCTTTCACAGCTTTTGACGTAGTCTTGAACGTCTCGATGGACTTGAGGCCACCAACATCGGTCGATAACGAATTTCTTTGTTGTTTCCATATCCCAGTGTCCCACTTCGTTGCGGAATGTCTTCAGAATCCCCGGCTTGTCCTTGATTGTCGGGATCGCGCGTGGGCCATTTTTTGTGCGCCTCAGCAGTTTTCCTCTCCACGCCATGAAGCGTTTTGTTGCCCGTTTTATCGAGCGGCGATTAGATGTATCTTGTTCTTGAATATTTTTTTCTTCGATGTAGAGAGCGACATCAACCATATATGGTTCTACAACGGGAGTCTCAGACGAACATACAGAATTAACCGCACAAATAAGGTCTCCTTCTTCGACATTTGGGGCGCCTGCGAGAACTTCGTGCGCTACGCGTGAAAAATAGTCGGCAGCTCCATTTCTTGTGTCAGCACGGTATTCCACCTCAAATTCCGATTCAGCTAGAAATTACAGCCATTGTGCCAAGCTTCCGTGCACGACGCTCTTCTTTTAGGCGTATTGAAGGGACTTATGGTCAGTTTTGAGTTACGATGGCTCCGTTGAAAGCAAGTACACTCGGAACTTCCTAAGTGCGAGAATAACTGCAAGAGCTTCCCGTTCGCGCGCGAAATAGTTCTGCTCAGCGTAGTCCATGGTGCGACATGCATATTGCACGGGGTGTATTTTTCCATCTCCTTTCTTCTGCACAGCGATACTTGCGGCATCCGTTTCCACGATGAACGGCGCGTCGAAGTCGGGAAGGCCAGCACCGGCGGGGATGTGAGTTTCTCTTTTAGCACCCCGAACACTTCCTTCATTTCTTCTTTCCAGCCGAAATTCTTATTCCCAGAAGTTGCAGAATGAATAGCGACAGAGATTCCAGCGAAATCCTTGATAAAGCGGCGATAATAACTGGCTAAGCCGAGGGAACTCCGCAGCTCAGTAGTTTTTGTTGGTAACGGTGCCTCATTTATGGCACTTATCTTCTCTTGATTGACGTGAACTCTTTCTTTGTCAACTAAATGGCCGTGAAGCTTGACACTAGGCCCCGCGAACGCACATTTCGTGATTTTTAACTTTCGTCCGGCCTTTCCAATTGCTCCGACGACGATGCGAAGGTGTACAACATGCTCCTTGATCGTGATGGAGAAGAAATGAACGTCGTCCAGATATACTTGGGCGATTGGTATATCTCTCGAGATTAAATCCATAATTCGCTGGAATGTAGACGGCGCGTTCATCAGGCCAAAGGGCATCACCTCGAACTTGAATGTGCCAAAGCGCCATACGAAGGTAGTCATCTCTTTGCATTCTTCGCTTATGCGAATCTACCAAAACCCTGCGAAGAGGTCCAGGGTTGTAAAGAAGGAGCTTGCCTTCAAGTCATCGAATATTTCTTCGATCTTGGGCAACAGCCAGTGATCAGCCTTCATTTTTCGGTTCAGTGCACGGTATTCCGCACAAAAACGGGGATTTCCTTCCTTCTTTGTCACAATTACGACAGTTAATGACCAAGTTGAGGAGGCTGGACTGATAATTCTTGCAAACATGTTTTCGATCTCCTTGCGAGCGATTTCGTTGTGCCGCGGAGACATTCGGCGAGCCCTGTGGTAGATAGGGTATCATCCTTCAGGTCGAATCCATGTTTCGTCGGTACCGATTCGGGGTGAAGCTCTTCGGTCGTCCATGCGACTATTTCAGTGTCACGCAGTGAGCTTTTTATGCTTTCTTGTGTTTCTTCAGGAAAATGAGCAAGAAGAGCTCTAGGTTCCCCTTTCATCTCCTCCTTCTCGTTTTCTTCGCCACTTTCTTCGACGGCTGCTGCATATTTATCGGAAAGTTCTTTATCAGAGTTGTCGGGGCTATCGTAAATGTTTTCCCGGATCACCAGGACCAATTCTTCATCTGAAGTGTCGGCGGAGTAGGGGCCAGCGTCAGAGTCAGAGGTGAAATCTTTGCTAGGCGTTCTGATCGCTTCACCTCTCATCAGCTGTTTCTTAGCGGCTTCTTTATCGGCCTCCAAAGGCAGCACCACTTCTTCCGAGGCCAATTTGTGGACGAAAGCCTCGGGTTCCGAAGTCTAAATTAGATCGCATGACCTAAAGAGAGTTGAGAGACAAATAATTAGACCAAATGGAGACTTCTCCTTAGCTAGGTAGTCCAGCTTGACCGCTTGGTCCCCAAAGGTGGTGGAAACCTTGAGCAAGGACCCGACACAAAAAGGCACTATCTCCGTTCGCGACGTCAATCTTCTTGGACGCGTAGTTTAGCGACAAGTATAGACGTCGAGATACCTCCGCGGACATCACGTCTGGCACGGCTCCATAGTCCAAAAGCGCCCATACTTCCATGCCGAAAACCTTGAGCTGCACCACTCGCAGCAAGCGTGGCATTTTATCAGCAATGACGGCAATTTGGGGCACATTATTTTTTCCTGATAGCCTTCTCATTGCCTTCGCGGCTCCTTCAGAATAATATCGAGGAATCTGACTAACGAAAGCCTGCAGTTTCCATTTGCAAGCTCCGCAACGACGTCATACTTTCCCATGCATTCTTTGAGCTTGTTCGAACCCTTTGTTACTTTTTTGTTGTTCTTTTTCTTTCTCCTTCGGCCTGAAACACGGAATTATTCTGCAGACAGAACGGGAGAAATTGTTCGTAATTGTTGCGGACTATTCACTGGGCGGGATACTAGAATTCCCCATTGATCTTCTTTGCGAGGTTGTTTCGGCACAGCTTCTCCTTCAGCAGTTCGCTTCGTCGCGTTGACGATCTTTTCCATGTCTTCATCAGTAACCGAATGGCTTTCACGGAAAAATTTGGCCTGATCCGCTACCCGAGATTCTTCTTTCATGTCTTTATCTTCGGAAGCACCGCAAGCTTTAATTCTCTACGCAGTCCAGCATGTAGCCTCAGAATGCCCCAACCGCAAAGGGTGCAACGATGACCTCGGTGAGGATTGTTCTCAAATCTAAATGCTCAGTAGCCGGGTTGGCGACAGTAAGAGCACAATCTAGGAGCATTTCCCCTCTGAGATGAAGAAGGCGGTCCTGCAACTGTATCGGAATTTTCTTTCTTCTGCTTGACGAGAAGGGTAAGGCGAGACAGGTCTTCACCAAGGGCATCCACATTATTCTCGATGATTCTTGAGCAGGCATCGGAACGAACTAAGAGCCTTGCCGGTGGTACTTCCATAACTTGAGGCGAGGATCCGGAAACGCAATTCGATTCGCGTGAAATTCCTTCAAAGCCTTCACTAGATCAGCGTAATTCTTCGGCCCTCAGAACGACAGGAACTGCCGCAACTTTTCATATAGCCATGCAGCAGTCCTTAGTAATCCGAATCTTGCAATGTTGTCGAAATCTGCCTTCTCGTACAACCCCGCCGATTTCTTCAAGAAGTCCGGTACATTTCAAGGTACTTTGTTAAAAAAACTAATCCTTTATCAGGGGTCGTGCATGTCCCCAGGATACTAAAAAAATTATTTATTTAAAATATTGAATGTTGGTTGGTAGTACATTACCGTCCGTTAAATGATAATATATGGAATAGAATGACTTGATTTACCGCCTCAGTTCGAATTTCGAATTGATGGCAGGCAGCTAACAATATCATTGAGCCCAGCACAATCACCACCTGTGCAGGTGGTACTTGTAGAGAATAATTTCATCACAGTTACCAAATATGTAGATGGTACTTGTACTGAAACAAACAGTAATTTTCACTGCTTGGAATATGTCAAATCGGTTCCCATAATCAGTGTGATAATCATCTGGACAGGGATACCCGAACTGCACTTAATCGATAACAAGGTACCCAACAAGTTAGCATGTAACCATCCAAGTAAAACAAATTCACAGACCGAGGGCAACTTCCTTCTTATCTGCTAGCAACGAACGCAGCATCGGCTGGCATTTTCAATGGTATCCCAGATCATTGTAGTGCAATGTGCGGTGCGCAGTTCTTCTCGTCTAGGAACGGAACACTGTCAGACAATGAGAAACCCAACACATACACACCAAGACCCACAGGACTTTCGCTGTCCCCCTTTCTCTTTAAGCAACCTGCGCTGCAGTAGCATAGCTCGCCGATGGTGAGGAGAAATGGGGTTGAAAGAGCGGGGTAATTCTTTGGACGGCTGGACGGTATATTTGTCCTCCGGGTTGTAAGGACTGACCGTGGTCCGCGGAATGCTAGAACCTTGATAGGGATCGATTTCAAAGAATCGTAGACACCAGGGGTGAAATACTTGACAAAAAAGATGTAGTAGTGGGTCAGCAGTGCTGAATATCTCCTTTACTGATAAGGATGTTGTCACCAACGACAACCTTGAAGTTCCTATTTGTATATAGACGCCGGAGTCCGGGGCGCCAAGTGGGAGTAAATATCACAAAAAAACAACAAAAGTGGTATTATATTACTGAATAGAGAGGGGAAATAGAAAGGGGACCCGGGCGGATAACCGTGGCTATAGCCAAAGTTGCCGTTGGAAAGGTTTCTGCAAATGGGGAAGTTGGGAGTCAAGTTTAGAGCCAACACCGGGGTTGGCTGTTTAATCGCGGCCCCTAGTGGTCAGGTAGGTATAAATACTAGTTAACTAGGTTAGGGTTATCTACGACGGCGGGGTGAGTGAAGTTAGGGTCAGCCCAGTTAGGGAGATCCAAGCTAGAGATAAGTAAATTCGACACTTGGCCCAATAGGTGCCTTTCACCTGCGAAAATATGATGTCCAATTTCGGGGCCGAGTGGTCCAGATTGCAAGCCCTCAAGTTCCATCGGGTGAGTATACAATACCAGGAATAATAGTGAGCGACAAAAGAAAATTGCCCTTACTGTACATTACAGTGCCTGCTGGTTAGCAGTGATTCAGATCAAGAAAAAGATCACCAAAATCAGCTCTGCCGATGGCAGTTCAGTGTGAGTGCCAGTTGAACTACAATCATTACTTACAACACTTAAGCACAGAACAAACATTACTTTACGGCTCAATCAAAGACACCAGAATCTGACATCAGATCTGGTTTTGGGTCAATTTTACTGCTTATCCCTATCTCATGCGTCACTACAGATCTCTAAATTGAACGCAAGAGTGTTTTAGTCAGTTGGGTCCTGATGCCTTTTAGATGATGCGACACGGTTCTTTGCAGGTTTGATTTCAAGAAAAACTTAATTATATACAGCAGCCTTTTCCCATTAGGATAACCACTAGTAGGGAGTAATTCTCAAATCTCAAACGCATCAAAGTAGTCACTAGAGTAGCCAGGAACATCAGGAAGTGGAGAAAAGCTGTATTATGCATAACAGTAAACATGAGAGTAACGCATATAGTTAGTACAACGTAGGGAACATGTACTTAATCAAAAAGATAACCAAATAAATCAGCACAGAATGTTACGCACAGCGCGCAATGCATGAGTACACTAATGATCCCAATTTTCTCTCAGCAGACAACTCAACGACGAATATGATGATGATATTTCCCTGACCGCACTCGGTGCGGGCTTCTTTCGATATCTCGTGGTGTTAGGATGTAAGAAAACGCACAGGAAAACATGCCAAGCCTTTTACAACACTTATTAAACCACTCTAGCGAAGCATGCACTCAAATACATCCAATCGTGCGCACACGAGCAACGATATAACTAGGAACAATACTGACATACCGAGAATATTGCACCATTTCTCATGATTGCAATCAGGCAAACAAACGCATCTATTCGAAGACACCCAAGCATGAGCAGGCGTGCTACGATATAACTATACACAATGACAGCGTTGCGGGACTGTTGCCCGACGTTGCATTTATCAAACAACCAGAGAAATGCAAGTACTCAAGAACATGCAAGCCTTCGCAAGGGTACAAGAAAATGTCATGAGACCCCTGTACCAAAGAACTGATCCTGTAACAACAGGTTTATGTCGACCAGGCAATAACCATTACATAAGGAAAACGGAGAGTAGACAATGATCATCGGAAACCTTCCCAGCTTGCCAAAATCCGACCCTTACCTGTCTAGTTCCAGTGGCGCATCTAAGTAGCAATTCTTAACGAAAAGCACTAACGATTTCGTTAAATTACCACATGAAATGTAAGTTTTAGTTGTAGCCGAAATTGGGTTGAAAACATTCCAATCCACATGATAATATTTGCTCCTTAGAAAGAACTATATGCTTAGTGCTCATGATCTTATCAAAAGAACATGTAACCGACGAAGCCAGAAGGTGAATGCCCAGGACGAGGGCTGATGACAGTGAGTCCTTGCTAGCACTAGCAAGATCCACTGCTACTCGTTCGTCAAATGGCGGGCAAGAAGAAGATGGTAACAAAAAGCAATGAAGATTTCGTTGGAGTACCAAATGAAATTTATATGTTAGTTGCCGCCGAACGTGTGTTGAAGAAATGCCAATCCATATGATACTGTTCGCCGTTAGCAATATATATGCTTAGTGTTCAAAATCTTATCAAAAGAACATATAACGAACGAAGCCGGAAGGTGGATGCCCAGGACGAGGGCTGATGACAGTGAATCCTTGCTATCGCTAGCAAGATCCACTACCACTAGACGAAAAAGTAGTCCTTGTTCGTAAAAGTGTGGGCAAGACGAAGATCAACCACGAGGAACACTTTACAATCTAGTGACTGCGTACCATTATGAGGCATGTGCTAGTGTTACTGATAATGGTGCAATTGTAGTGAACAGTTCTGGGATGGGGTACCTTCTGGTACAATTTGAAAAGCCCGCCTTCATTGCAGAAGTACTTTTTAATCTAAAACGGTTAAAATCAACGCTCACACGCACGTCAATTGGTAAAAATCAGAAGAAGCGCCTCCAAAGGAGCAACATGGGCCAATGATCTCCAAATAAATAGTGAGTAAGTTTATAAAATCATGCTGATCTCCCCACTTAACTAATAGTCTTAGCTACAATGGCGGAAAAATTTTATATTTAAAAAAACTGAAATGTAAGTACATAGTTCAAAATTGCAATATAGAACTGTGCTCCTTGAAAATGCAGTACTGTACAGTAATTAACAATTAAAATTGTAATAGAATCTAGAAATTTCTAGATACCACGCGTGTATTTATTGAACAAGCTAATTGCGTGCGAGTAGCCAGTACAACACGAAATGCATTTCGTATCGTACGGGCTCCACGCCCGCCGCTGTCCTCGTATACCTCCGACAACGGCTCAACTCAGTGATTTTTCCAATTGCTTAAGCGTCGTATCGTACTGGCTCAACTCCCGGCAATGTCCTCCTCACTGAGGGGCCCTGGAAGGGCTACATCTCCGACAATGGCTCATCTCAGTGATCTGGTCAAGCGTCGCTGATTCTATTTCCGCTAGCAATTCACTATTATAGGGCGTCTAATCGCAACTTAATTCTTATTAGGTATTTTCGCAATCACACTTTTTAACATGTTAAAAAGTGTACACATGTTAAACGGCGTGGTTGCTAGACTACCGTTGCAACGTCTTTCCACCTACCCACTCCCTCCAGGTAGGCCATCCCGCCACTTTTTGTCTTCCCCAGACCTCCCTCCATCACCCACCTCCTTTCTACCCTCAATCTGCTCCACCACACGGATCTCTCTTCACAACAGCTGCACACTCTGCTTACAGTCCTCTACCCGTTCCTCCACCCCTCCACGCGCTGATACTTCCTGCTCTCATACTTTAGCTAAGGGTGTAGCTACAACTGCGCTCAGGCATCTGCCGGTAGCCCCTAAACTCCGTCTCCCATTGTCAGCCCTCCTTGTTTAGTACATTAAAAAACGAGCAACCCACCTAATCAACACAATCATTGCCTTCATTTTGAATTCAACACAATCAAGTACGTTTATTTAGAAACTATTGGTAATCGTAAAAGGCAGAATGCTAACAGAGAAACAACAAACACAGGAAGGAATTGCTTATTTGCGGTAGTATTCCTAAGTTTATTTGCGGTAAGAATACGGATCGTCATTTGCATACTGGTCAGACCTGGAAATGTCCCAGGTCTCTATTTCCTCGCCACTTCGACTGCGATCATCATGCGCATATGGGCGAATGCTTCCAGCACCGGAACTTCCGTCACCCAGTGTAAGATAATTCCCTCCCCGGTTGTAGTTGTTATAACCGCCCTGATAACCATCATTGTATTCATACCGCTGACGCCTGTGGGGCGTGTAACCAATCCTCTCCGCAGAGCTATTGGTTGGCAGGCACTTTCCAGAGCCGGATGACTCATGGCGGTAGTGGTAGTTTTCGTTTCCACGGATCTTTTCCCCATCCCTCTGCGTAAACCATCTCTCTGCTCCTTGCTTTCCTTATATGACTCAGAAACGCGGAAAAGATGACCAATTTGTTCCTTGTTCCCTTTCATAAGTTTCGGGATGATATCTCTCACGGTGCGTTCTCCATCTTTCAATCAACCAAGCGCTTGTGCAAAAGTGTACAGACCTGGAAACTGATTGTACTCATCTGTGGTGAAGACTCGATTCAAGACTGCACCCGCTGTATTTTTCTGCCTGTTGTCCTGTCCTCGGCGCTTCAGTTTAAGTGCGCGATTGGAGTAGCTGGCTACCCATGTCTGATTGTACGGATGTTCCACATCGACTTTAAGGTCATGGTCCACTGATTCAGGCTCCATTGATCCATGTCTGTGACAGGGTCATCCCTTCCGCCCGAAGTGGGACGGACATTCCAAATGAATTCAGTTGATCCACCACTATTGTCTTCGAAGATGATCCTACTGCGAACGTCGTTAGACCTGAAATGAAGCTTATTCATTTGGTAAATAATCTCAGCAGTTTTGTACTTCATGCCCATGTCGACGTGCGAACAAGAGCGATCTAGGACATGTATAGTAGAGTTGTCTACTATGATAGCCCTTCCGCCCAGCACGCATTCGGAATACCAACATGTGATGAACAAAAGCATATATTGATAACGCAAACAAAAAACTTAGCACTTCTAGCACATGTTTCTCAGATCGTGAAAAGTTGGCAACCTCCTCGTCGGTTGAGGCTAAAATTGTGTGGAAGAACCGCATCAACGGGCTCATTTGTACGGATAAGGCCATCGGCTGCTTGATATCGTCAAACAAGTAAGCAGGCCAATCTGACCACAAATCTTCCGCGGCGAATCCTTTCACTTCACTATTGAACGCTTTACAAGGAGTCCACTGCTTAAAAAGCTTTCTACAGTACTGTTCGTACATGAAGAAAGGGCGAAACTGAAATTTATTCCAAGGCCGCGATAAGATGTGGTCTTTTAGCAACGGCAAGTTCTCCATAGGCAACTCATTGACAGGCGTGTTGAGAAAACTGTTGCATGCTCGTGAGATAGCAGGCATCTCTGCAGTCATGCACGAAAGTCATATTGGAGATGTAGTGTCCAGGCACCTGATAGGCCACCTTCTCACAGAACCTTGACCATGCCTTCTTGAATACAGCTTGGTTCTTTGACCCTAATCTGTTGAACATATGCATATCTGCTTCTACCTTATCTCTTGCATACCAAGAACCGAAGTCTTGGATATTGCGAGATGCACGGTGCCACCCATCACATGCTGGTGCCCTTTCTTCATCCAGAGGTCAACCCAGATTTTGATCTTTAGGATATATCAGAAAAGGTGAATCTGAATCAGGAGGCGCTCTAACACCTATATCTCGAACCAGTTGCGAGCATAAGCCCTTGCGGATTTGCGCTCCATCACCTCCTGGATTGCCGCGGTCCGACCGGTGTTTGGGAGCGGGAACATCTTCTACTGGATTATTCCCTTGAAGAAACCTAGGGAGAAGGTTGGCTAGGTGTGGGGAGTACCATTGTTAGCCAGTGCTTGGCGATCCACAGCCGGTGGATTGCTCCCTTCTTGACTCAGAGGTGTTACAGCTGATTTAGTTTGTTTATTGGAACCCTGAGCTTTGGCTGGTACACTTTTGGTTGGTGCATCGATGGAACTGCTTTCCTTTTGGGGCGAGCTGGTTGACTCCGTCATTTGAGAAGTACATTGCCGTACTCGCGAACGTCTGGCTGCTCTGGTTAAGGGATTCAAGAAAGCTGCTTGATGAGGGGGGAATGACTAATCACTTGATTGGAAGTTGTATGGACGGGCGGCTTGGTTTTGAGGATGTGTGTTGCTGTGTGGTGGGTTTCCGATGGTGGTCCGTTTGTTTGGTAGTGTGGATGGGCTGTTGATTTTTTGTGGACGTGTTTGTAGAGTCCGATTGGATTGTTGTAACAACTTTTAACAGTTGTTGAACACCAACATATCACAACAAAATACGTGAATCAATATCAGATATCATCATGATGGATGATCCCTGAGTCCAGGATGACGTAACCTGAGGGAAAGTACTGTTGATGTCAATATAAACTGTCAATTCAGTCTGTGGGCAACAGTTGTCCACTACACCGACCATTTCAGTATTGAGTTTACCAATAAGAAGTACATACTAGCCACTACAACAGTATTGTAAGACGGTACTAGCCAAGCTTGGCCGCGTAGTTGTGAGGGCCCCCCTGGGGGGTGCGGTAGGTGGGAGGCCGTTTCGGTTGATCATCTAAGCTTTAGATATGTAAGGACTGTCCTGAGGAGTTCTTGCTGAACAGGAGCAAGAACTCCTCGGAACAGGAGCAAGAACTCCTCGGAACAGGAGCAAGAACTCCTCGGAACAGGAGCAAGAACTTCTCGGAACAGGAGCAAGAACTCCTCGGAACAGGAGCAAGAACTTCTCGGAACAGGAGCAAGAACTCCTCGGAACAGGAGCAAGAACTCCTCGGAACAGTAGCAAAAACACTTCAGAACAGTAGCAAAAACACTTCAGAACAGTAGCAAGAACACTTCAGAACAGTCTTTGCCCCATAGACTGTGGTAGGGATAGCCTGGGTCGGCGCGGGAGATTGAGGGCGTTGAGGAGTTGGCGGGAGGGTGGCGGGGCACTGGAGCGGGTAAGGAGGGCATTCCAGATATCAGTTATAAATGGATCCCAGCGGGCTAGTCCGGTAATAGCTATATATTTAATAGAGATAGCAATAAGATGATGCTATCTCGATTAGAATCGATAAAGCAATAACTGGATGCTTATCAAAACGGTCAAAGTAATGGAGTCTTAACCCCACTGGAGCCGCGTCTTGGGAAGTAGCTTAAAGAGCCCGGGGCAACTCTCATACGCTTCACCCGTGAAATAAGTTGGCTGACTGAATGTTGCAATTACCTCAATTCGGGGCTTATGAATCATCCGGAATTCCAGATCCGAATTTCAGATGATCCATAAGCCCTAATTGTATATTTCGACAGGGTAATTATCTTAAGGTGCTATCTCACGACCTACTGGGCATACCCAGAAGCTCGTCGAATTCATGGATGATAACAATCAGAACTTGAAGTATCTTGGGCTCTTGTCCATGAAGAATATGATTAAGGTCTCAGACTATCTCCAATTTGCTATAGGAGGTACCTTGGGAAGTTTACGCATGATAATTACTACTTACCAGATGTATTATATCTGTTCTATCCCAATGTTGGTACGCTAGTTTCAAGACATGCAATATGCTGTATCATGCAGGAAGAAACGATAGATCTCGTTTACCGCTTCATCAACAAAATATCTATCCCAATACCTCTCCAGAAGTGCTGCAGCACTCTACCTGGAGTATTTTTGCGGCTTGGGGCGAAGAGTGCTTAGGTTGTGTGATGTTAATCTGATTTAAAAAACTATACACGAACCTTATAGGGGATATATATACGGAGACCTGGTCGAGCCTTTGCTGTTGATGTTGATCGGTTCAACTTTTTATTGACACCCGTATAGAGGCTGTCGTGTGCTACAGTACCAGGGGATTCTGAGGCCAGTGACGAAAAAATACGTAAAACAAGGGCAGGAGAACGAAGTAAACAAGGAAATGGATTGGGTGGGCACAGGACGAAGTTATGCAGACGGATGGAACAGAAAAGGAGTGAGGGAAAGCTTCTAGAACTGAAGGGGAACTTTTGCTGGTTGTGATAGAGATAATTTCAACCCAGTGTGATGGCCTCGTTGAATTTGAGATGATAAAAGTATCAGCTGTAAACAGTACCCGCAACGTCTGACGTGTATGTTTTTTTATAAATATGGAGGAATAAATTTCACAGCCAGCAATAGCTGTAATTCCGGAGCTAAATTACTGCTAACATACTGTTTCACAAAAATGGTATAATAGCACGTAATGAGACTGTCTTCATTCTGGACCTCGTCAAATCCCACTCCTCACACGTTTTATTGACTCTGAGGATGTTCGCCATCCTCGAAACTATAACAGCCGACTCACTATTCAGTTAGGTACCGTTTCATAGGCATTGCGAAATGCCTAGAAAAGGTCCCGTAACCTTTACTCACCCTGGGTGAACCCCTTATCAGACCATAAAATAGTGAGAATCGCTCTTGCAATCAGTGGAGTTGAGAAGCGTACCTCGCCATGGCTCGAGAACAATATTGGTGAGAGACAAATGGCGACTGATGATGTTTACATTACCAAAACCAAGCTGTAGTCGCACGTCTCAGATTGAATACTCCGTGGAGAAATAAAACCGCTGGACACAATAAATATAATGGGCCTCGTAATCATGCTCTCCAAGAGATTGAGAATTTTAACGTGCATCAAGCAGAGCAGTTGGATGAATTTGAAGAAAATGATGAATACATATAACCTTTCGGAGCAAGTTCTGGCCAGAAGGATTAAGTACAACTTCCATAATTGCGTAATGATGAATCTGCTCCGGTAGCTCGTTCGTTAGAGCGAAAGACTGTGATGGAATGCCCTAACTTGGACTTTCTTGAGAAAAGGTTGAAAATTCGGAAGAACTACCTTTCTCTATTGGGTTTGAAATTAGTTTCTGGAAGTGTGCGCTTCACAGTTGACCACTACAACCAGGTGAAAGGCTTATTATATTTTGACTGCAGTGATACAGTGGACGACTGCTTATCAGAAAGCGCTAGTGTTGACAACACAACTGATGGTTACAAATTTTCAGATACTGAGGATAAATCAGACCATCACCAACAACAACTGCCCAAATACAAGACAATCGTTCGCGTTTGGGACAACCTTCGCAAGCATTGCCTCCCGAGAAGCTCTCTGCACACACTTGTAATACCAAACGAGCGAACAAATTCTAAATCTGATTACAATTCTATTGGATCAGACGACCGAGATCACGCAAGAGAAATACCCAGATTCGGCGCAAATGAAGTTGATCCCCATAACAGTGGTGTTCACGTAAGAATTGTTCAGCCCTCTTCTTCGGCAGATGTCGATATTGCGAACCCAGTTTTATTCGCAATGATGTTTCCAAATGGGGTGTCTGAAATGCCCTGTGCAGGGGATACACTACCTCGGCCATCAGTGGAACTAACACCAATGGTCACGAATAGAGAAGCCATTGTTCTTCGTAAAAACACATTTTATGTTAACAAGGCAGGTTTAAAGGATGAGGTAATGTTAGAGAATGCAATATCACTGAGATTGAAAGGGAAAATACCAATCATGCAGTCGGTATACGCTTTGTTTCCCGGGGAAGATAACTAAACTATGAAAGAGACTGTATGCGTAACCTGGATGGTTGGAGGAATCGACTAGGTGACAAGACTTGTTGGTACAATTCTGAGAAACAGTTGCATCTCGAGACAAAAGAAGGACGTGATCAAGTTCTTAGCACATGGGGAGGTCCTATGCGGGCTTTCCGATGTTTCTAATGAGAATTGCATTGTTGAGGGAAACGACTTGAAACCTTGAGATCTTTGTACTTTGCTCCGTGGAACATTAACAGAAAGTCATAACCCCGATGTTACTGTCCTGGTGGTATTGGTTAATTCGTTCTGGAGATGCTCTCCTGGCACACCTTCTAGGTTGATTCTCTGGTTTCAGTGGGATAGTTTAGAAGATTCTGTCACTATTTTGTCCGAGCAGAATGTAACGAAGCTTATGGCGACACAAAAGTCTGGAAACAATTGTCGTAGGGATCAACCTGGACCACTCACAGGTGTTGAAACTGAGAGGATTAATCGAGGACAATTGACTGATGGGACTCCGTATTTCGTCTATCGCTTCCTTTTGTACACAGACGATTTTAATCCGTTCTCAACTCTTTACCCTCAAGGTTCAGCTGGTGTAATATATATGTCGCCGATAGAAATTCCACCAGAATGCAGAAACGGTTGAAATTCTATAAGGATAATATCTCTGACTTCTCCGGGGATCTCGATCAATCATGTAGTTGTACATATAATTGATGATATCGTCGACGGCACCGTTAATGGTATCAACAGTTCTCTTGCAGATGGTACCTCGAGCAAGATATTTATCGATGTCGTCGGATTCATTGGAGACTTTCCGGCAGCCTCCCGTACAATTGATGTTATGGGCACAATGAAAGTATTCCGTGTACCCTATGCTCTTTCCGGAGATTATCTAAGCATCACACGGCGTCATCAAGATATGGTTACACAACTACAGTGCATGGTAGAAATTCTTCATTCTTTCGATCTAAGTGACGGCATCTGCTTCTTTAGGAGAGTATTATTCGCAGTGAAGACTGCAAATATCTATGAATGTCAGATAATCGGACATTTTCTGCACAGAAAAGTTCAATTTTTCATCTTGCAATCTCTTTATATGATGTCAGAGATAATGTACCACTCAACACACATAACAAAATGGTGATCAGTTCTCTTTTCGATCCATACCGCTCTAATTTTGTTGCACCTGATCATCTTCTTGCGGGTCTAGAAGCTGACGTTTTGACCTGTACTTATCGAGCACTCGACGATTCAAGGTCAAAATTACTGGTGAATATGGCAATTGCAGATAATTTATGACGTAATGGGCTCATAAGACCACGAAAGGTGTTCAACGAGAGCACCAAGTCTTTGAACAGTATGACATTGTTAGGTTTGTTTTCCGTATTAGCAGTTTCCTTCCCTGTGTTTGGGTGGGTCACATTGCGTACCCAAGGAGATAGTTTTATTGAAATGTGAATTTACTCCATGGAAAAGCTTTAATAGCTTATATCATACACTTATTGGTGGCCTGAGAGTGACATTGATGGTAATGAATGTGAAGATTTTGTCTCAGGGCGTTATCGTGGGCATGATATTCACGAGTTAAGATTATTGTCCAAAGAATATGTGAATTCAGTTGAAAAACTCTGTGCAGAATCAGAACTGGCAAGGAAACTTCCAGACAAACCAAACCTACACAGAATGATCGAGCTATGTGAAATCGCTGTACCTGCCCTTTTGCACTGTCGTGAATTGATGGAGCTTGTCTTTGAAAGTGCGCATCAACCTTTGAAGAAATTTATAGCCAGGATTAATCATAAGAACGCCCACATAGTTGCAGTTGAAGATTGCCTCGTAAATGATGGGCAAGGTAGAGTTGCAGCATTGCATGAACTCGAAATAAATGCTAAAGAGGACGCTACCAGGGTGTAGCGTAGGTCTTTAAGAAGACTGTTTCTTAGTCCCCAGGCAGATGTATTACAATATTAAGTGAACCAAGAGTTTATATTCAGGATAGATGATGTCACTTCGCGTCTTTTTAAAAGGTCCCTGTTAAGAAGATGGGAGCGTAGCCCTCGCACAAAATCTTTCAGATTCCCAGCAATTTCTGAGTGGGTACCGATATCACACGTCGCATCCAAGTCAGAATATAGCAGCCGTTATTCTGCAACGTTATCATTTGACGATATCCTCCAGTACATATCAACTCAATACGACCGTGTGCATTCTCCTGTAGATGGGAATGCGACTATAAGATTTTTCATGCAGGCAAGACGAGTTCATCGTACCTAAGATGGAATCCGGGAATGGAGAAAGTCCCAGTTAAATGTCCTTGAACCCGGAACCGTCGTCCAGGCCTTGTTAACACCGCATTCACACTCTCGCTTTCTGATCTTTCTTGATTCTATGTGCATCGAATATGGGAGATAAGGATTGGTTCCATCTTTCTTCGGCATAGTTTGTTTTGTCCAAAGACTGGATCATACTCTCTATGCAGTCTGCGAAAGGATCATAGTTACTAACCAGGACAGTGCAAACAGCCTAAGGATACGGCGTATCATTGGGGGCTTGGTCGGCACTGATCAGCTCCAATTGTTACAGATGACAAACAAAGTGAGAAGGGTTGGGTTGCATCACTGTTACATTTTTGAAAATGATGCCGAGTATGAATGTAAGGTGATTTCAGAAGGTTAAGTGGAACACACGGCTTTATTGCTTCATGGATGGGCCATAATGATCTAACGCAGACCACAAGGATATCCTCCTAGGACTTCATTAATGTTTATTCAAAGAGAATGTTCATGACGATAAGCATACATATGAGAGTGTTTTTCTTCATCTCAAGCTGTCGGTACTTTATATATGACTGTAGTAAATAAAGGATACCGAAATCATATGAGCCGCACTCCAACAGCAACCGACGGGACAATGCTATGATCTTCTTCTTCTAAATCATTCGAACGGGCTTCTATTTCTTTTTCTTCAATATTTCGATTGTGAAGTGCACTGAATTCCTTTCCATACAGTCGAAGACATTTTTGCTGTAGTAGGCTATATCGTGTCGACTGTCCGGGCAAAAACGTCCCGAGAGTACAATCCGGACCAGACGTTCGTGCGCCGCCGCATTTGACGTTCTCAGGGTTCAAAATCTGGTTACATGTGTAATCGCAGCGTGATATTGCATCCCTTACCAAGCCCCTAAACACCATCGCAACTGCAAATGTCGTGCGGAAGGAATCCTTACTCAATCGCAACATCATGTCTATTGAGGTTGTTTGCGCAAACTCTCTCAAGTAGTTCGCAGCCACAGATATGATGCTTATCTTCCTCCTCAGAATCTTCATATCGCCACCATGCTTTCGAGCCTTCACATCGTCCGGGAGTACCGTGACAGTGTATTCTGCAGTCAGAACGAAATCTTTCTTCTCGACCAACAGTGCCTCTAATATTGTCTTGTTCTTCACATCGACCTCTTTTTATATCTTCGCATACGATGTCTCATGTGCGTCTGCAATACTTGCATATTCTTGGAACAGTACCTCTTCTGTACAATCATCAAGAATGGAGTTTTCCTCGTCAAACGAAACTTAGACAATTGTCTGGTCAACAGTGTAGGCTCCAATTTTCAAACAAAACACCAACGTCTGGGTAGAACTACATCATCACATTCTCACGAGCTTTGTGAAGATGAGCACCGAAAAGGCGATACAACGATTTCGCCCCATGCACTGCGATTTCATGTGTTGAGGGATCTCCTCGTGTCCTCTCCGGTTTTCCCCCAGCCCTTTTGATCTCCAACAACATGGGAGCGCAGATGATATGGTTGGTGTCAACATAGTTCATCCGCAACCATGTAGGTCGATGGATACGTCCACCACTTTTATGTTCCTCAGCAGACTTCCTCCCCTTCGCACCATCACTGTTTGCCTTCGCAGATAAATTCTTGTTGTAATAAGATTCGGCGTTCTCACCCTCTTCAAAAAAGCTGCCCAATGAGTTTCTTTGTACGTTGTATAATGTATTTGAAACTACCTCGAACTTGAACTTCGAGTGTTCGTTCCGAATTCCTTCGCGGTACTTACTCTTTCCATCAGAACTCTGCGAGCTGAAGTTAATTACAAGTAAATCTTTTCCAATGTTGTGAAGTAGGCTGATGTAGCTTCTGGGTCGACAATGCTTCTGAAAAATCATCGGGATATTCCGCGATAGAACAACGGAGAACACAGTTGTGTTAAGCACACTGTCTGAATGTTGAACATACTTGTCAAGGAGGACTGTCCACTTGCTCCCGGATTTTGGTTTCGCGGAAAGCCTCCCATTCGATCCTTTGCATTGAGATATATTCTCCATTGTCCTTTCAAGTTTAGCAATACTACTCGACATGGGTTAAATTACTTTCACAAGCTCGGAGATACCGAAGTTTATTTATTTATTTAACGATGCCACCACTTCAAGTTTAACTGATCGTCTCATGTCACGAAGACCTCCAAAGTCAATATCATAACTTTGGTCCCAATACCCTAAATATTGACTCTGTTTGTTAGTGCTAACAAACAGGGGCGTTGATATGGAGGGAACATTGATCTTAGCATGTTAGTGTTTTGAGGCGATAAGCTGTCGTCATTTGAGTAGGAGTTCACGTCAGGAGAATTCCCACTCAACGTACTTCCTAAATGACTGAAAGGACTTCCTTCACCTTCCGAAAACTGTTTCAAATCAGAGAACCTTCCCCTTTGCTTACTTTCGTTCCGCGGTGTACTGAGTGATGGTTCGGAGTTCCGTTTCTGTATCGTGAGTTGTGCAAATCCGTTTGCAAACCTATTCCGTTGTTCTTCATTTTCCCGGTAATTGACTTCCGATATCATTCGACGCTTCTTTAGCAGTCCGATATCATTGCCTTCGCCCCTTTCATGATAACTTGGGGTGCCCCCCTTAGGTCCAACGGCATTTGTAAATGTCTCATCACCGGACCTGCCACCACCGGTCGCAGCCGCCGTCAAAACATCTAAACGATATGTGGGGGGAGTGGAGTCCTCTCCTGAATCCAATGAAGCTTGAAAGTTGAACTTTATCAGAGTAATCGTGGGCTGTGCAGCTTTGGGCACACTGGAGTTTACCATCTGCTTCTTATACGACTGCATCTGTCTGCCTTTGTGTGACGCCTTGTCGGCTTTCTTTTCGTAGACGCCATTTTCCTCTCTAAATTCTATCGAGAAAGCAAGCACTTCGCGGAAAGGGAAGGTATTATTACCAATGCGCTTTGTGAGGGGAAGATAGGAAACTTGTGTGGCAGTTGGAAAAGGCACTGCACGCTGCTCCAGGAATCAGTAATTGAGCTGGTTGCACTATGGGCAATTCTGATCCCACACGTGGGTTTGGAAGATTTCGATGCAATCTTCCCCTAGGTTCCCCACAGACCAGCCCGCAGATATGAACTTTCGAGCGTAAGATACGAGTTACAGACGTATAATTTTTGAATATTTTTTCACCGTCTGTCTTGGCTAGTTATTTTCTGGGGTACACATCATTCGTTTGATTGCAACTCGAATTCAACACAGGACCCTTCACTTCTCCAGCCCTAAGTTTCGGTTCTCATGCTCAACTACTGATGTTTCGAGGGAACTTTATTGACGTTTCGCGGGAAGGTTCGACTTTATAGAAATGAATGGTCTCGCGTGCGTGAGTATCATTCATCTCCATTTCCTGGTCATCGAAAAAATTTTATGGACGTACCTGTCACTGCAATGTGACAGACTATACTCAAGACCAGGCGTTTGCGAGGTGAAATGGACGCTTCTCAATATGCGGAAGTCATTCCGAAGAGAGTTGACATCATCGAAGTTCTATGGCAAATGGAAAATCTTCCCAAATCACCTTTGATGTGGTGCAGTGCGGATGTGCTTTTTGTTGAGGAGTGCTCCTCATCAACAGCAATTAGTAGGGGCGCCATCCGATATCCTGAAAACAACAACTGGAAGTCGCAAGTTGGTAATGTTGACTTCCTTCCAGGTCATCTCGTTCACAGTGCGGAGAATGAATCAGATTTCGACGTTAACGACAACGATAAGCTTCCTTGGAGACTTGCGGATGACGCCATTCTCAACTCTACAAGAGATAAGCCTTTCTGTTTTGACAGACTAAAGTCTGATCGTGATTCGGAGGGTGATCATGAATGGAAAAGACCTCCCTCCCCGATCCACAAGCCAGATTCCGTACATTACGTTGTGGAGAGGGAGTTGAAGAAAGTAAGGATTGCTTATTCCTCTATGGTTTTTCAGGCAGATTCAATGAGAGCTGAACTGGATATCGTCGAAGGTCGTTTTGGCCGCGCTTGAGAACAGTCAGAATAGGAGTGTTTTGGAGCTGGAAAGGGGAAAGATGGTGTTATCACAATTGAAACGAGCGCTTGTCATGCGATGCGAAAACCCAGTCAGAGCGGTTAGTGTGGACCAAAAGGCAGGGAAACATGAAACTGTTCTACTTCAGGATGGATATCTCATCGGTTGCTTTAAAATCAAAGTTCCTTGTGACCTTGCCAAGTTTTCTGTAGTTGGGCGCGCAATCCGGAAAATTGTTCCTTCCGAAGTTGATGCAGTTTTCTATCCCAGTTTTTCAGAGACGAAATTCTCGTCGAAGTCAAGAACTCACTTCTGTATCAAATTTGCCACGCTCACTGGCCTATGTGATACGATTTGCATCACATCACATTCCCACAGACTCACAATGTTCCGAAAGTGCGGACGCGCAAACGAAGGTGACTTATTAGAATATTGGGAAGTGTCACAAGCGGCTCCCGAAAGACAGACCCATTATTTATATTTGTCGGAGCCAGCATCAATACTGACTATATCCTGAGCATTCGTGATTATCAATTAGGGCATAGGCGTGCGGATGACATTGGAGGTGACGAAGTGGAAGGCAATGTGTATCACAATGCGGTTGGCGTTAATAAGTGCGTTGATTTGATACAAGGCAAGGGAGGATTGGTAACGGTACGGGTGGTGGCTCAGTTGCCAATGGCGAGATCATAGATGGAAATGGCGAGAGGCGTGATACGTAAACTGATGTTTCAGGTGATAGACTGCTTCATGTCCTGTATCGTTCTCAGAAAAAGCAGAACAAGGAAAACAGATAATTTACCTACGGTTTACAGGAAACAAAGGTCAAAAAATGTGTTCGTATGACCCTTTTGATTGTGAAGATCAAGGATCTAGTCAAATCTTCAGCTTGCGATGGAGAAGAGGTTTGCAACTCGGGAAGATGTCGTCTCCTGGCATTCGGTGAGACGATGGTGTATCAAGATCATTAGAAGTATCACTCCCTTTCCTTCAAGCACATGGTAACGTTCTTTGTACAGAGCTCGGTGGTACTGCGTACGATGAGTTCCTCCTGGTCAAGGTGTTTGGTGGTAGTCGCCGGTTTGTATCACGCAAAGTACATCATCAAGTTAGTAACGATTAATTGTGCCAGACATGTATAGCTGCAGCAACCTCAACCCGAGCAGGATGTGTCTTAGGTGCTATCGCGGGCGCGATAGAACTGCGGTGGATCCTAAAAACGTTCAATTTGGTGCTGGTGCTGGTGTTGACAGACTCAGTGCCCATTTCTGGTACAATCTTTGTACGCATATGTGTACAAAGAATTACATATGTAATAGAACTCCGACAGATATTTGCAGTACTGCATACCTCGTCAGCTAGATTTGGTAGAGGCAAAACCCTGCTGTTAACAGGTAACATTACTTGCTCTCAATGAGCCTTGGCAGTTGTGTTCAGGCCTCTTACTGGCCAGCGTGCAAACTGCCCAGGTGTAATCTTTTAAATGTTCTTGCACAACGATTTGATTGGGGACAACCAATAAATTTATTTTTATAGAAACAACAGTAAGTCGACCACCAGAATTTTACAATTTTACTGTTCTAGTGGAAAAAGTACCTTGCATTGTATGTCTTCAATCTCGAGGCCGACTTCCAGTGCTTGACGGATGATGTCTTGAGGCCCTCCTTCCTCGGCGAAATGTTCGAAGAACTTCTCCTTGACAACGGCGTATTTCTTGGCATCTTCGATCAGCTCTCGTTGGGCTGCGAAGTTATAGTAGTAGAACTCGAACGCGGGACTTTCTAGGTATCCAAGGGGGATAATACCTTCTCCTGGCTGGACTTCCCGGCCATCAAAACATTGTCGTATAAGAAAAAGAACTTCTTCACATCGCTGTTTCCGTTATAAGTGATGTAATTCGCTCCGGGGAAAGAGATCGTCCGTCAGAGTACCATGATAGGGTCTGAAAATAAAAGATTTTAAGAAGTGTTCTGGCGACCCTGGGAGGGGGGGTTCTGTCGTCTTTTCCTGTCTCTTCGTTCCCCCCCCCTCCGCCACCAGCGACCATAATTTTTTTATGGCAATCGCGGGTGTTGCTTGATGGGAGCGGAAAGGGGTAGTAGGGAAGAAGACAATAGGTCTAGGTTTTGGAGTGGGGAGGGGTCGCTAGGCGACGCTACCGCCTAAGAGTTGCCCAATCGACTCGGGTGCTACCTATATAACCGACACTCGAGCGGTCTGTGGCTGAGAGTCGTCGGCACAGTAGTGTACTTACTGTACACTACTTTACTCGACCATAAAAAATAATTACAAACTACGAGGTAGAAGATAGAAAGTACAGTATGTTACCCTAAAAAATCGTCATGGATAGTACTACAAACACATAAAAATCACCTTCCAGCCACTGTCATCAACATGGCTGACCGTTCCAGAACCACCCGCCGCGAGGCCAACAATAATTAAAAAATAAATAAAATACTGTAGAAAATAATTAGAAATAACTCGAGCGTACAGTAGCTGACAAAATAGAAAACTCAGAACAAAAAGCGTCATACAAGTAGTCAAAAAGGGCAGATTTTTAGTGACGCTCCAAGAGCAACCAACATGGTGCATAGATCTTTATGAGTTGTACAGTATGTCGTCCGTCTAGCAGAACCCGAGGTTCTGTGTAGTGCGGACTTGTCTTCAAACAATAAAGCGTCATTCCTTCTCTTGTGTAGTACGGCACAAACGTGCGGATGGCATTCAGAAACTAACTACGAATGCAGGCGGCGGGTGGAAAACTGTCGCGCCTGTATCACTTGAAAACTGTCGCGCCTGTATCACTTGGAGACTAAACGCAAAACGGGTAACGAGGTCGCGAAGCTCTTGTTGAGGGGAGGGACCGCGACGGGAAGCAGCGACGGAGGGAAGGCGGCCGAAAAAACCCTGTACTGTACACTACAATAACTACACATACCGTACAATTTCATCCAAACAACTTCCTGCGCGAAGCGACAAGAGCTCGAGCTAACTCGTAGTAGTCGTTCGAAATCCTTCGTCGCTCATAAATCGGTACTTCAGAATACTTCTTAAAGCCAAGCCCTGTCTCCCAGTCATTCTCACGGTCCACAACATACTCCAATGTGTCACGAGCACCGCGGTATGCGCTTATCAGTCTCTCCATGTAGCTCACGGGCATGGAATCTAGGAACGGAGTAAGCAGAGTCCAGATCCCCTTCAAGTTTTCACGGAAAATTAACACCGAGAGGTCAGACCATGTTTCCTCCTCGGAGCTGATCTTTTTAGCGGGAACTTCGTACGCAAGAGTAATCATCCCGTCAAAAACTCGCTTGGCAGAAAAGGACCCTTCTCCTTTGACACCTCCGCGCAAAGTTTCACATAAAGCGTCCACGTCTCCCCTCAAAACATCAGCATACAGGATGGCGTCGTCGAAGCTGCTATCTCTATACAAAGCACGCTCCACAGCGTGGAAGCCCTTCCACTCCTCATCCAACTCCCCGCGACCGTAAGCGTACGGGCGGGCGTCAATGTTGGCATCTAGATCGGGAAAGTCACCAGCCAACACTTCAATACGCTCGTATTCTGGTCTTGCCTCTGTGTACGCGCGTCGTGCTGTGCTCATGTTGCGCTGGTTAAGGGTGTTTCGGAGCCTGGCCAGGCTCCTTTGCTGGTCTTCGCAGAAGCCAACAAAACTCGTCAAACCAGACACAACGGCGTCTCTCATGAATTCTTTCTCAGCGTCAGAAACGGTCCCACCCTCCCCTTCTTCCTCTTCTGTCTGGAAGGCTGCAAGGTCCTCTCTGAGGGCCTCAAGGGCGACAGCGAATTTGTAACCATAATCAATAAATTTCTTCCTCTGAGTGACGGGCACTGTGCTATAAGGCCTTGCATCACCCATATTGGTAAAGAAGCCATTTTCCGGATCGATCCTGTTGTAAATACGCTGGAGGTTCCTGTAAACTGCCTTGAGGGTGGCACGTGTCTTAGTTTGCACCTTTGGAATCATGAGAAAAGGGCGAACCTGAGACCATATGCCTCTCCAGTTGTTGCGGAAGATCATGAGTGATAGATCAGACCAGGTTTCCTCTTCACTAGCAACCTTTTTTGCAGGAACCTCGAAAGCCAACGCGATAGAACCAGCCATGATAGCCTCAGTAGTGTAAACACTTGCTCCATTCTCAAGGAAACTGCACAGCTTGTTCACGCTAGTATTGAGGGCAACTGCGTGTTGAAACATGTTGCGAAGGCTCTGGTCTCTGTAAATGGCGCGCTCCAGCAAATGAAAGCCCATGAAGGCCTCATCATCCTCCCCAGTCTCGAAAACGTATGGGCGGGCGTCAATTGCCTCATCCAGACTGGGGAAGATGATAGCCAGAGTTTCAATCTGCTCATACGGCGGTCGGGCATCGACGTAGGCTGTTTTTGCAGCGGACAGATCTTGATTACGAACGGCCTCCAAAAGAGGTAGCATCAATTTCTGTTGTTGGTGACATTGTTCAACGAACGCCTTCCTGGCGGCGTTGGTAGCCGCTGGGTAGGACGTGGACGCTGCAGAGGCAACGAAGCCCAATATACTAACAACGACTAGCGATAATTTCATGAAAAGCATGGAAACGATATCAAATGCCTGTCGGGAAGCCTTCCTCTCTTCTGAGTGAGAATAAGGACCCGTAAGATGGGAGCGGCGTGGTCGTGACTGCTAAAGGCATTTTGTTTTAAAAGAAACATCAGTAAGAAACTTACACGTAAAGATGGCTTGTACTCATCTAGAAGTTAATCGGGGTGCCACACATCCCGATACAAAGTTGCATGTGATGCAGAGAATGCGATGTTGCCGCACGACGACGGGTTGTCTGACGGCTCCATGTACCCTACGCAGATTGTGACATTGCCTGACTTCACTTGTATCGACAGCTCCTCTCTCTGTAAGGGGCACACAAAATTGTGACCGCTTGTGTTGAGCCAGTAAACCGAACGAATTCCAACTGCAAAGCTCGAGACAAATCAGTACAGAACTTACCAATTGTAGTCAACTGCAGCGATAATTCGTTAAAGAGGGGTAAATGTGGGGTGATTTAATATTTGAAAGATATGGTCGGTGTGGCCAGGAATATCCTACAGGTTGCTAGGTAATACCTCGTGAATTACCCTAAAAAGCCGGATCAACGCCCTCCAGCAGACAGGCTGCGTTGGGCATTACGGCCGCGGCAGCGTGCCTCTGAGTAAGTACCGCACGGACCTTACCATATGCCTCCATCGCCCTAACGGCCACGTTCCGCGCGACGTCGGTTAGCACCCTGTAAGCGTTCGGGTGCCACCCTCCGAGAGTAGGTATAGGAATAGGCACGAGCTTACTTCTCACGGAGGTTGCAACAAAAGAATCATATCTTCTATGCTTCGCAGAGACGGCCGCATTGAGCGAGGTGAGGTGATTAAAGGTTTGGGCCCTCCTGTGGGAGGGCGCCAGCAGGTTGACGAAGGTCACGTCAAAGAAGTCCGTACCTCTACTGCTTCCCATCGCCCGGATGTCTGGCCTCGTGCGATGGACCCCGTCCCGCGGTTCGACGGCGGGGTGACGGGCGGCTTTCTGCAAGTCTTGCGCAAAGAGGGCCACTCGATTGTCATGCCGTCGAGCCCTGTGCCCACAATATCTGCAGTGAAGGAGGTGATCCCCGAAAAAGTCGAGGGTTTCGGGGCAGTTACGTCTCGTGCACGGCACGTCCGAGGGGAACAGCGGGACTTTACAGAAGTATTGGAATCACACCGCGAATTCGCGGGGGTCAATACTGGTCTTGAGACCGGGGCACGGGGCACAGTACACCCATTCCTTGGCACCCAGGAGGGCCATGGAGGCGCGGAATGCCTGCCTTCTTTGATCACCGGGGGAAATGCTTGCTTTCTTGCACTGCTGCATGGATTGCGTCTGTTTCTTTTGCGATGGTGTATTGCGTGAGCAAAAGGCACTAAATGGTAGAATCCTTGACTGCAGACAGGAAAGTGACCAATTGCTGTAGGCGTCCAAAGCGTCGTTGTAGGTGGCGAGGCTCCTGATAGGAGCGGGCAGAACAACTTTGCACAACCTGTTGGCCGCCGCGCTGGAGGCGAGGAAGGCGGCCGCGGCGATGTGTTTGGCGGAAGTGAATCCGATCCCAAGGGAGGGCCGCTTCGCATCCAGTGGTTTCACTGGAAGTTGAAGTTCACGGAAGACCTCTGAATCCAAGACCCCCCCTGCCAGTGTGCGGACGCAGCGCTCCATCATATCGTCAAACACGGCAGCGCCCTCGGCGGTGGACCACGTCGGGACTACGCGCAGTAAGTAGCCGAGTTTGTAGACTCCGAAGCAATTTCGGAGCAGCTGGAACGCTATTTGCGTATCCTGGAGGTCAATGGTAGCCTCAAGGAACGTTTCGAGGGACTTCACGTGCGTAGAGAAAGTTCTCTTGGCGAAGGTCTCTGTGCCAGTTGGAGCGGTGAGGACGAGTGTGCCCTCACTATACTCTTGTTTGAGGACATTAGGATAGAGGCGCTGCACGGACTCTGGAGGGGCTGTCGGCCACCAGACCTTGCATTTTGACAAAGGGAGGTGCAGACCCCTGCTAGTGGCGTCCAGCGATGAAAGGATGTCGACGGCTCGGAGAAGTTGTTCGTGACTCGCGATAATGTACCCGTCATCGTGGTACCATAGTTGGAGCAACAGTTGGCCCATGGTCTCATCTTCCCCAGAACCAGAGCCCAAAAGCTCCTGGTTTTTGAGTATGAGGGGGTGCAGAACTAAGTCGAAAAGGAGCCCGCCAAGATTGCCCCCCTGTTGTGTTCCACGCACGCTTCGGAGAATATGGCGACCAATCCACAAGTACGTCGGCGCAGTTGCATAGCAATACGAGACCCACGGAAACAGTTCTGGGAATGATGACCTAACAGCTTCGAGAAAAGCAGGCCGACTGCACAAATTGAAAGCGTTTTTGAGGTCTACTGTGAGCATGCCGTAGTCGGAACTCGTCCCAAATTTCTGAACAACCCTTCGGACGCCGTGCACGACTGTGTCAGTTCCAGAGCGGGTTGCGATTCCCACTTGGAGCGGTTGAAGGTGCTGTTCTGCTCTTGGCGTAGCCCTTTTCATTAGGCAGCTGCTAACTAACCGACGCAGTGTTTCGCCCACGGCGATTGGTCGAGGTGTACCGTCCTTCTTTGCGAGCGGTGTAAGCGGGGCACCCGCAATCCATGGGGCTAGTGAAGCTGGGGCGTTCGCTGCTGTCAAAATGTTCACTGTTCTGGCAAGTACAGCTAAAAATCCCGACTGTCTGGATGAAGTAGGGGTTCGTAGCAGTTCCGCCAGGTGATTAGGCCTCAGCCCTGAGCCGCCAGCAGATGATCCTGGTTTGAAACCCCTTACAGCGATGAGGATCTCCTCCGCAGTGAAATCACAGAACACAGCAGTAGTCTGAGGTGGAGTGGAAGGGCCGCTGTCACAGTGGAGAGCCTGTTGCGGATGCTTGGCGAGAAGTGCTTGTACCACATTAGGCGTCGGAGGGAGGACGCCCAAAGAGCCTAGCGCCTGTGAAGCTTTGCCGTACGCACCCTCTTTGGCCAGTATAGTGTTGGCCGAATATTGAGTTGCGCTTGTTCGGAGGACGAGACTGTTTCTGGGCGCCGGGATTTATAGTGTTGGGTAGCTTGCCCCCATAGGGTCTCGAGCTGCCCTGCGTTCCATAGCCCGATTCTGTCTCGCATTTGATCCGCAATAGATTGCAGACGTGTTCCGGTTGTGCCGGAGTCCGTGTGAGACAGGTTTGACAGCATAACGGCCGGAAAAAGGAACAGTTTCGCAAACGCTTCGGTGGCATGCGAGTGACCAGCTAGGCAGACGTCTGCGGCGTCATTCATGACTCTGGCATATGTTTCATACAGTAAGGTAACCCAAAATTTCGCTCCTCGCACAGATCTTACACACTAAAGCAGGTCCTCGTCTAGTGGCCCCTTTGAAAGAAAGAATCAAGATCTTGAGGACTTTCCATGATGAGTTAGGGCATTGGGATCTTCAAACAACCAAAAAAATCATTACGGAGAGATTCTGGTGGCCCAGTATCCATAAGTACGTCTATAATTTCGTGAAAAGCTGTGACAACTGTCAAAAATTCCCCCTATAAGACAACTCTAAGCTTTCCAGTTTCCGGTCTCTTTGAAACCTTCTCAATTGACTTTGCCGGCCTATTCAAGGAAACCTCTTTGGGAAACAAATATCTCCTTATAGGGGTGGAACATCTTACTGGATGGCCAATAGCAGTTGCAGTTGAGGAGGCTAATGCTGAGGAGGTCCTGAGATTCATCGAAAAAGAAATAATTGAACCGTTTGGTCTTCCAAAAAGGATCATCCCGGATAACACCTTTGTTTTACTGCAACTTCACTGCTTCGTTTCTTGGAAGAAAAAGGGATTCAGCTGAAGACAGTTCTCGCATACGCTCCTATGTCAAACGGTAAAGCGGAGAGGATGGTTAGAACCATCAAACGAGCAATATCGAAAACTATGCCGGAGAATGAAATCTAGTGGGAAGATGCCTTTCCAAAAGTGTTATACGGCTATCGTCGAAGAATAGGAAGAATTGGACGCTCACCATTCGAATTAATGTACGGAAGGGCTCCTATAATGCTACAGACAGACATTGAACAAACATTATCGATGAAGAGAGTAGAGAAGTCGAACTACTGGCCACTGAAGGCTGGAGATCACACCGCGCGCTAACAAAGAAAAGAAATAATGATGAAGAGCCTACAGTCCAAACCTTTTCAGTCGGCTCTAGAGTACTTTTAATACATGGAAGAGCAACGCAGCAGGCTGTGAAGTGGCCAGCCTTCCAAACAAAGTACTCAAACCCTTTCATCGTCACGGAGGAAAGACAATCACAATATAAGCTCTGTTCAAGCTCAGGGAAGAGATCAAGGAGGGCCATCCATGCACGTCGTCTGGTCCCTTACCGTCAGAGGCTTGAAGAATTCCTCCTCACACAGGACTATGTGCAACCACGGGGCATACTTATCTTTAACTATAGAATGATTCCTATGGGAGGAAAAGGGCCTGGGAATGGATCATCTCGATTACGCGAGAATAATACGAACTCCACGTGATCATCCATTTCTACATTAATATATGCCAATGTTTTCGTACGTTGAACGGACCATTGCTACCTCAAGAAGATTTCCGACTATTAATAAGAGTCCTATTTTCATTCCAAAACGGAAGGTTCACGGAAGCAGGTCCAGAGTTTGTGGAAGGAATATATCATTACTCTATAGAAGGTATGGAATGGTAGCTATCGGAGACTTGTCGCAAACGTATCTGAACGTTTTACGTCCGATTTACGTATTTCTTAAGAAAAACCAAGATGTGCGACTGAGAGGTTACAGCCTTACGCCCTGATATGGAATATCGACTGGTCCCGTATCCTCTATGGGAACCTTACGTTTCTCCGCTCAGGAATACAAGCTAAGCTGAAGATCAAGATCCTCCCGAGACCTTCATGATGATACGAGCAGGACCATCAAGTGATAGGGGCGGATCATCGAAGAGGGCAAGGCGTCGGGAGCAGCGAGGAAGATCACCAAGAAGATCACCTCAAACACCGCCTAGTCTCCCAGGGGGGAAATATGCCTCTTTAATTATTGGACGACTACCAATCAGGCGTTGGCTTCGTGAGATAACAGAGGACCCTCGAAAAGCAGAAGTAATTTCCTTTTTTGCCATTAGTATTTGCATGTGCTTCCAAACCATTCACGGGGCGCACCTTACTCGTGAGGACTCAGTCCTTATGTTGCGAGTTTTTTTCTCCTTCAGATACCCGTTTCTGGACCCGTCGCCAGAAAAGTTTGCATACTACGTCTACTACCTCACATTCGGAAGGTTTGGAGAAGTGAACGGGAGGAGCTCATTAGAGAACACTACGAAACCATACGCCGAATCTATGAAACTTTTGACCAAGGAGATGAGCCGGTCATTGCACGGTACACACTCTCTCATCATATTGGAAATGAGCTACTGTCATATCCTTTCAGTCAACCATATACTCCCCCTCACGAATGGATAGAACTCCCACAAGAACAACAAGAGCATTAATGACGAGCCGGGACGATCGTCTTGAGCGGGAGGGCGTGATGTGCGCCAAATTTGCACAGGAAAAAAAATCTAGAGGAAGACCAAGTTTGGATACAGTATCGAGATTTGGAAGATATTTTTACAGTTTCTGAATTTGCAAGATATTTTTAATTTGGATGAGTGTGGCAAATTCATGGGTTGGTTTTTAAGACACGCTGTCATAATAGATGTCAGTACAAGTCCAGGTTCTGGGTGGTACTAAGAGTGACTCTGAAAGGTCTATATAATGGTCACATTAATTCCCACCCCTGGCCGATGGGTGGCTGGCATGGGTATGGCACCTAGATATTTACCTTGAGGAAATATCTTCTAATAGTCTCTCTGGTTCACACGATTCCATTTGATGCATTTTATGGTTCTTAGTATGTTTCTTTGAGAATTTAGGGATACCCAAAAGTCTATATAAGCTGAGTAAACTGCTTCCTCTTGTGGAGGTCAAGCAAGTTGGCAGACAACTTCAAGCCAAGTCCTGAGTGGTAGGGAGTTGAGCGTCAACTTCAGACCAAGAAACACTTTTCTTACGCTGCTCACAAAGCATCAGTGGTAGACCCTGCTCCTTCCATACTTGCTTGTAGACCTATTACTCAAGACTTGGCTTGAAGTTGTCTGCTAACGTGCTTGACCTCTCCATGAGGAAGCAGTTTACTCAGCTTATATAGACTTTTGGCTCCCTAAAGTCTGAACAAAACTACAGAAGGTACCAGGGAATGCATAAAAACGATTTGTGTGGACGATATACTCTAAAAAAAAGATACTTAATAAACTAACAATCAATGAGGTCCTCTTATTTACCATTCTCTGAATCAGATCCAAACTACTCCTCCAAAATATCCATGCTGCCAAAGCAGTCCCCAAAAATATCTGCGAACGGCTCATAGCTCTCTATTTCCTCCTGGGAGATATCTAAACTACTAAAGATATCTCCATCCGGTTCCAGCGTCGGCACCACTTGTTCCATACTATCCAGTCCAGGCCCACCACTATAACACTTTCCATGTCCCCTTTTTCCTCGTCCACCTCGTCCTCGTCCTCATCATACTCCTCTTCCTCCTCTTCCTCCTCATAATCCTCCCTGTTATTAACCTCGTAGACCAATTCAGGGGCTACCCACTCCTTGAAGGTCTCCCAGCTCCCTCCTCGATGTCCCACTCCCGCCCCTTACCTACCTCCTCCGCCTCATCCTCAGTAAAAAGGCGACGCACGAATTCGATCACCTTCTTTTTGGTTTGCCGGCGCAGGTAGTCATCACGTTCAGTAGGTCCGAAAGGGAGTAGGGCAATAGAGTTTAGGGGGCGGGGATGGCGATTTTTGGAAATGATTTTCGAGGGGCATAGATTGTTCATTTTGGCAGGCTCTGGGGAATGGCGGGAAATTCAGGGTGTCTTGTGTGTGTGTGGGAGAGGGTTGATGAGAAAATTATCGGGACGTTTGAAACTTGGAATAAAGGGGTTTAAATAGGCTCCCGGGGTAGGTTCTATAGATTAGGAATAGGTAAAATAAATCTGCATGGGATTTTGCAGTAGTGCATTTGCGCCCTTTTTCTCAAAAAAGCGAATTTGGAGGAGGAGGTAAGCAAAAGGGGAAAAGAACTTGATTCGGGATCGATTCGGAGGGGTAGTTACAGTATAAAAACATCTAGATAAAATGGTAGCAAATTTAGAGAGGACCGCCGTAATGATAAGCAAGGCTCTCGGAGGACGAGGAAGGACCGGAACTATAAGCAATTTTGGCCAAGGGGAGGGAGTACAGTGAGCTGAAAGTCTGTAGATGACGGCGACTAAAAAAATCCGTTCCTATCAGCACGTGCCTAACAATAGACACTGCTGTTCAGTACTAACTCTGATGCTCCTTCCTAGCGCAACTTGGCTCGAAGACCCATCTACAACAGTCCGGTATTTCCGTAGCCAATCGCCCTCGCCTCCCTTCCAAAGCCATCACTTGCTTAATGCGCGGTATGGGTTTATTATGGCTACCGAGTGCCTGCTATTTACGCGTTCTGGTACGGTCTGTCAAAGGATCCACCAACAAACGGCTTTTCGTCAGGAGTCAAATGAACGTTTCACTACACCAAAACCTCTACTGTCCCATCAGGTGGTCGTTTGTAGGATGTCCGTTATGTGAAGGCCTCCCCTCACAAGCCCCTGACATGCCATATCTGGTTAGTCCTGAAAGTCAGTTTGGGAAGGGAGAAAAAAGGGGGGTCACTGTATTGAGATGTTGGTTAAACCCCGTGGAGTGGCCGCCAAGGCAATGAAAAAATTCATTGCTGTAGAAAGCTATCTCGATCTAAGATCTGTGCGAGGAGCGAAATTTTGGGTTACCTTACTGTATGAAACATATGCCAGAGTCATGAATGACGCCGCAGACGTCTGCCTAGCTGGTCACTCGCATGCCACCGAAGCGTTTGCGAAACTGTTCCTTTTTCCGGCCGTTATGCTGTCAAACCTGTCTCACACGGACTCCGGCACAACCGGAACACGTCTGCAATCTATTGCGGATCAAATGCGAGACAGAATCGGGCTATGGAACGCAGGGCAGCTCGAGACCCTATGGGGCAAGCTACCCAACACTATAAATCCCGGCGCCCAGAAACAGTCTCGTCCTCCGAACAAGCGCAACTCAATATTCGGCCAACACTATACTGGCCAAAGAGGGTGCGTACGGCAAAGCTTCACAGGCGCTAGGCTCTTTGGGCGTCCTCCCTCCGACGCCTAATGTGGTACAAGCACTTCTCGCCAAGCATCCGCAACAGGCTCTCCACTGTGACAGCGGCCCTTCCACTCCACCTCAGACTACTGCTGTGTTCTGTGATTTCACTGCGGAGGAGATCCTCATCGCTGTAAGGGGTTTCAAACCAGGATCATCTGCTGGCGGCTCAGGGCTGAGGCCTAATCACCTGGCGGAACTGCTACGAACCCCTACTTCATCCAGACAGTCGGGATTTTTAGCTGTACTTGCCAGAACAGTGAACATTTTGACAGCAGCGAACGCCCCAGCTTCACTAGCCCCATGGATTGCGGGTGCCCCGCTTACACCGCTCGCAAAGAAGGACGGTACACCTCGACCAATCGCCGTGGGCGAAACACTGCGTCGGTTAGTTAGCAGCTGCCTAATGAAAAGGGCTACGCCAAGAGCAGAACAGCACCTTCAACCGCTCCAAGTGGGAATCGCAACCCGCTCTGGAACTGACACAGTCGTGCACGGCGTCCGAAGGGTTGTTCAGAAATTTGGGACGAGTTCCGACTACGGCATGCTCACAGTAGACCTCAAAAACGCTTTCAATTTGTGCAGTCGGCCTGCTTTTCTCGAAGCTGTTAGGTCATCATTCCCAGAACTGTTTCCGTGGGTCTCGTATTGCTATGCAACTGCGCCGACGTACTTGTGGATTGGTCGCCATATTCTCCGAAGCGTGCGTGGAACACAACAGGGGGGCAATCTTGGCGGGCTCCTTTTCGACTTAGTTCTGCACCCCCTCATACTCAAAAACCAGGAGCTTTTGGGCTCTGGTTCTGGGGAAGATGAGACCATGGGCCAACTGTTGCTCCAACTATGGTACCACGATGACGGGTACATTATCGCGAGTCACGAACAACTTCTCCGAGCCGTCGACATCCTTTCATCGCTGGACGCCACTAGCAGGGGTCTGCACCTCCCTTTGTCAAAATGCAAGGTCTGGTGGCCGACAGCCCCTCCAGAGTCCGTGCAGCGCCTCTATCCTAATGTCCTCAAACAAGAGTATAGTGAGGGCACACTCGTCCTCACCGCTCCAACTGGCACAGAGACCTTCGCCAAGAGAACTTTCTCTACGCACGTGAAGTCCCTCGAAACGTTCCTTGAGGCTACCATTGACCTCCAGGATACGCAAATAGCGTTCCAGCTGCTCCGAAATTGCTTCGGAGTCTACAAACTCGGCTACTTACTGCGCGTAGTCCCGACGTGGTCCACCGCCGAGGGCGCTGCCGTGTTTGACGATATGATGGAGCGCTGCGTCCGCACACTGGCAGGGGGGGTCTTGGATTCAGAGGTCTTCCGTGAACTTCAACTTCCAGTGAAACCACTGGATGCGAAGCGGCCCTCCCTTGGGATCGGATTCACTTCCGCCAAACACATCGCCGCGGCCGCCTTCCTCGCCTCCAGCGCGGCGGCCAACAGGTTGTGCAAAGTTGTTCTGCCCGCTCCTATCAGGAGCCTCGCCACCTACAACGACGCTTTGGACGCCTACAGCAATTGGTCACTTTCCTGTCTGCAGTCAAGGATTCTACCATTTAGTGCCTTTTGCTCACGCAATACACCATCGCAAAAGAAACAGACGCAATCCATGCAGCAGTGCAAGAAAGCAAGCATTTCCCCCGGTGATCAAAGAAGGCAGGCATTCCGCGCCTCCATGGCCCTCCTGGGTGCCAAGGAATGGGTGTACTGTGCCCCGTGCCCCGGTCTCAAGACCAGTATTGACCCCCGCGAATTCGCGGTGTGATTCCAATACTTCTGTAAAGTCCCGCTGTTCCCCTCGGACGTGCCGTGCACGAGACGTAACTGCCCCGAAACCCTCGACTTTTTCGGGGATCACCTCCTTCACTGCAGATATTGTGGGCACAGGGCTCGACGGCATGACAATCGAGTGGCCCTCTTTGCGCAAGACTTGCAGAAAGCCGCCCGTCACCCCGCCGTCGAACCGCGGGACGGGGTCCATCGCACGAGGCCAGACATCCGGGCGATGGGAAGCAGTAGAGGTACGGACTTCTTTGACGTGACCTTCGTCAACCTGCTGGCGCCCTCCCACAGGAGGGCCCAAACCTTTAATCACCTCACCTCGCTCAATGCGGCCGTCTCTGCGAAGCATAGAAGATATGATTCTTTTGTTGCAACCTCCGTGAGAAGTAAGCTCGTGCCTATTCCTATACCTACTCTCGGAGGGTGGCACCCGAACGCTTACAGGGTGCTAACCGACGTCGCGCGGAACGTGGCCGTTAGGGCGATGGAGGCATATGGTAAGGTCCGTGCGGTACTTACTCAGAGGCACGCTGCCGCGGCCGTAATGCCCAACGCAGCCTGTCTGCTGGAGGGCGTTGATCCGGCTTTTTAGGGTAATTCACGAGGTATTACCTAGCAACCTGTAGGATATTCCTGGCCACACCGACCATATCTTTCAAATATTAAATCACCCCACATTTACCCCTCTTTAACGAATTATCGCTGCAGTTGACTACAATTGGTAAGTTCTGTACTGATTTGTCTCGAGCTTTGCAGTTGGAATTCGTTCGGTTTACTGGCTCAACACAAGCGGTCACAATTTTGTGTGCCCCTTACAGAGAGAGGAGCTGTCGATACAAGTGAAGTCAGGCAATGTCACAATCTGCGTAGGGTACATGGAGCCGTCAGACAACCCGTCGTCGTGCGGCAACATCGCATTCTCTGCATCACATGCAACTTTGTATCGGGATGTGTGGCACCCCGATTAACTTCTAGATGAGTACAAGCCATCTTTACGTGTAAGTTTCTTACTGATGTTTCTTTTAAAACAAAATGCCTTTAGCAGTCACGACCACGCCGCTCCCATCTTACGGGTCCTTATTCTCACTCAGAAGAGAGGAAGGCTTCCCGACAGGCATTTGATATCGTTTCCATGCTTTTCATGAAATTATCGCTAGTCGTTGTTAGTATATTGGGCTTCGTTGCCTCTGCAGCGTCCACGTCCTACCCAGCGGCTACCAACGCCGCCAGGAAGGCGTTCGTTGAACAATGTCACCAACAACAGAAATTGATGCTACCTCTTTTGGAGGCCGTTCGTAATCAAGATCTGTCCGCTGCAAAAACAGCCTACGTCGATGCCCGACCGCCGTATGAGCAGATTGAAACTCTGGCTATCATCTTCCCCAGTCTGGATGAGGCAATTGACGCCCGCCCATACGTTTTCGAGACTGGGGAGGATGATGAGGCCTTCATGGGCTTTCATTTGCTGGAGCGCGCCATTTACAGAGACCAGAGCCTTCGCAACATGTTTCAACACGCAGTTGCCCTCAATACTAGCGTGAACAAGCTGTGCAGTTTCCTTGAGAATGGAGCAAGTGTTTACACTACTGAGGCTATCATGGCTGGTTCTATCGCGTTGGCTTTCGAGGTTCCTGCAAAAAAGGTTGCTAGTGAAGAGGAAACCTGGTCTGATCTATCACTCATGATCTTCCGCAACAACTGGAGAGGCATATGGTCTCAGGTTCGCCCTTTTCTCATGATTCCAAAGGTGCAAACTAAGACACGTGCCACCCTCAAGGCAGTTTACAGGAACCTCCAGCGTATTTACAACAGGATCGATCCGGAAAATGGCTTCTTTACCAATATGGGTGATGCAAGGCCTTATAGCACAGTGCCCGTCACTCAGAGGAAGAAATTTATTGATTATGGTTACAAATTCGCTGTCGCCCTTGAGGCCCTCAGAGAGGACCTTGCAGCCTTCCAGACAGAAGAGGAAGAAGGGGAGGGTGGGACCGTTTCTGACGCTGAGAAAGAATTCATGAGAGACGCCGTTGTGTCTGGTTTGACGAGTTTTGTTGGCTTCTGCGAAGACCAGCAAAGGAGCCTGGCCAGGCTCCGAAACACCCTTAACCAGCGCAACATGAGCACAGCACGACGCGCGTACACAGAGGCAAGACCAGAATACGAGCGTATTGAAGTGTTGGCTGGTGACTTTCCCGATCTAGATGCCAACATTGACGCCCGCCCGTACGCTTACGGTCGCGGGGAGTTGGATGAGGAGTGGAAGGGCTTCCACGCTGTGGAGCGTGCTTTGTATAGAGATAGCAGCTTCGACGACGCCATCCTGTATGCTGATGTTTTGAGGGGAGACGTGGACGCTTTATGTGAAACTTTGCGCGGAGGTGTCAAAGGAGAAGGGTCCTTTTCTGCCAAGCGAGTTTTTGACGGGATGATTACTCTTGCGTACGAAGTTCCCGCTAAAAAGATCAGCTCCGAGGAGGAAACATGGTCTGACCTCTCGGTGTTAATTTTCCGTGAAAACTTGAAGGGGATCTGGACTCTGCTTACTCCGTTCCTAGATTCCATGCCCGTGAGCTACATGGAGAGACTGATAAGCGCATACCGCGGTGCTCGTGACACATTGGAGTATGTTGTGGACCGTGAGAATGACTGGGAGACAGGGCTTGGCTTTAAGAAGTATTCTGAAGTACCGATTTATGAGCGACGAAGGATTTCGAACGACTACTACGAGTTAGCTCGAGCTCTTGTCGCTTCGCGCAGGAAGTTGTTTGGATGAAATTGTACGGTATGTGTAGTTATTGTAGTGTACAGTACAGGGTTTTTTCGGCCGCCTTCCCTCCGTCGCTGCTTCCCGTCGCGGTCCCTCCCCTCAACAAGAGCTTCGCGACCTCGTTACCCGTTTTGCGTTTAGTCTCCAAGTGATACAGGCGCGACAGTTTTCAAGTGATACAGGCGCGACAGTTTTCCACCCGCCGCCTGCATTCGTAGTTAGTTTCTGAATGCCATCCGCACGTTTGTGCCGTACTACACAAGAGAAGGAATGACGCTTTATTGTTTGAAGACAAGTCCGCACTACACAGAACCTCGGGTTCTGCTAGACGGACGACATACTGTACAACTCATAAAGATCTATGCACCATGTTGGTTGCTCTTGGAGCGTCACTAAAAATCTGCCCTTTTTGACTACTTGTATGACGCTTTTTGTTCTGAGTTTTCTATTTTGTCAGCTACTGTACGCTCGAGTTATTTCTAATTATTTTCTACAGTATTTTATTTATTTTTTAATTATTGTTGGCCTCGCGGCGGGTGGTTCTGGAACGGTCAGCCATGTTGATGACAGTGGCTGGAAGGTGATTTTTATGTGTTTGTAGTACTATCCATGACGATTTTTTAGGGTAACATACTGTACTTTCTATCTTCTACCTCGTAGTTTGTAATTATTTTTTATGGTCGAGTAAAGTAGTGTACAGTAAGTACACTACTGTGCCGACGACTCTCAGCCACAGACCGCTCGAGTGTCGGTTATATAGGTAGCACCCGAGTCGATTGGGCAACTCTTAGGCGGTAGCGTCGCCTAGCGACCCCTCCCCACTCCAAAACCTAGACCTATTGTCTTCTTCCCTACTACCCCTTTCCGCTCCCATCAAGCAACACCCGCGATTGCCATAAAAAAATTATGGTCGCTGGTGGCGGAGGGGGGGGGAACGAAGAGACAGGAAAAGACGACAGAACCCCCCCTCCCAGGGTCGCCAGAACACTTCTTAAAATCTTTTATTTTCAGACCCTATCATGGTACTCTGACGGACGATCTCTTTCCCCGGAGCGAATTACATCACTTATAACGGAAACAGCGATGTGAAGAAGTTCTTTTTCTTATACGACAATGTTTTGATGGCCGGGAAGTCCAGCCAGGAGAAGGTATTATCCCCCTTGGATACCTAGAAAGTCCCGCGTTCGAGTTCTACTACTATAACTTCGCAGCCCAACGAGAGCTGATCGAAGATGCCAAGAAATACGCCGTTGTCAAGGAGAAGTTCTTCGAACATTTCGCCGAGGAAGGAGGGCCTCAAGACATCATCCGTCAAGCACTGGAAGTCGGCCTCGAGATTGAAGACATACAATGCAAGGTACTTTTTCCACTAGAACAGTAAAATTGTAAAATTCTGGTGGTCGACTTACTGTTGTTTCTATAAAAATAAATTTATTGGTTGTCCCCAATCAAATCGTTGTGCAAGAACATTTAAAAGATTACACCTGGGCAGTTTGCACGCTGGCCAGTAAGAGGCCTGAACACAACTGCCAAGGCTCATTGAGAGCAAGTAATGTTACCTGTTAACAGCAGGGTTTTGCCTCTACCAAATCTAGCTGACGAGGTATGCAGTACTGCAAATATCTGTCGGAGTTCTATTACATATGTAATTCTTTGTACACATATGCGTACAAAGATTGTACCAGAAATGGGCACTGAGTCTGTCAACACCAGCACCAGCACCAAATTGAACGTTTTTAGGATCCACCGCAGTTCTATCGCGCCCGCGATAGCACCTAAGACACATCCTGCTCGGGTTGAGGTTGCTGCAGCTATACATGTCTGGCACAATTAATCGTTACTAACTTGATGATGTACTTTGCGTGATACAAACCGGCGACTACCACCAAACACCTTGACCAGGAGGAACTCATCGTACGCAGTACCACCGAGCTCTGTACAAAGAACGTTACCATGTGCTTGAAGGAAAGGGAGTGATACTTCTAATGATCTTGATACACCATCGTCTCACCGAATGCCAGGAGACGACATCTTCCCGAGTTGCAAACCTCTTCTCCATCGCAAGCTGAAGATTTGACTAGATCCTTGATCTTCACAATCAAAAGGGTCATACGAACACATTTTTTGACCTTTGTTTCCTGTAAACCGTAGGTAAATTATCTGTTTTCCTTGTTCTGCTTTTTCTGAGAACGATACAGGACATGAAGCAGTCTATCACCTGAAACATCAGTTTACGTATCACGCCTCTCGCCATTTCCATCTATGATCTCGCCATTGGCAACTGAGCCACCACCCGTACCGTTACCAATCCTCCCCTTGCCTTGTATCAAATCAACGCACTTATTAACGCCAACCGCATTGTGATACACATTGCCTTCCACTTCGTCACCTCCAATGTCATCCGCACGCCTATGCCCTAATTGATAATCACGAATGCTCAGGATATAGTCAGTATTGATGCTGGCTCCGACAAATATAAATAATGGGTCTGTCTTTCGGGAGCCGCTTGTGACACTTCCCAATATTCTAATAAGTCACCTTCGTTTGCGCGTCCGCACTTTCGGAACATTGTGAGTCTGTGGGAATGTGATGTGATGCAAATCGTATCACATAGGCCAGTGAGCGTGGCAAATTTGATACAGAAGTGAGTTCTTGACTTCGACGAGAATTTCGTCTCTGAAAAACTGGGATAGAAAACTGCATCAACTTCGGAAGGAACAATTTTCCGGATTGCGCGCCCAACTACAGAAAACTTGGCAAGGTCACAAGGAACTTTGATTTTAAAGCAACCGATGAGATATCCATCCTGAAGTAGAACAGTTTCATGTTTCCCTGCCTTTTGGTCCACACTCACCGCTCTGACTGGGTTTTCGCATCGCATGACAAGCGCTCGTTTCAATTGTGATAACACCATCTTTCCCCTTTCCAGCTCCAAAACACTCCTATTCTGACTGTTCTCAAGCGCGGCCAAAACGACCTTCGACGATATCCAGTTCAGCTCTCATTG
The DNA here is from genome assembly GCA_002205965.3 of Kappaphycus alvarezii. Lineage (NCBI taxonomy): Eukaryota > Rhodophyta > Florideophyceae > Gigartinales > Solieriaceae > Kappaphycus > Kappaphycus alvarezii. Next base: position 378,422 of record NADL03000736.1, on the reverse strand, counting down.
AATCTGCCTGAAAAACCATAGAGGAATAAGCAATCCTTACTTTCTTCAACTCCCTCTCCACAACGTAATGTACGGAATCTGGCTTGTGGATCGGGGAGGGAGGTCTTTTCCATTCATGATCACCCTCCCAATCACGATCAGACTTTAGTCTGTCAAAACAGAAAGGCTTATCTCTTGTAGAGTTGAGAATGGCGTCATCCGCAAGTCTCCAAGGAAGCTTATCGTTGTCGTTAACGTCGAAATCTGATTCATTCTCCGCACTGTGAACGAGATGACCTGGAAGGAAGTCAACATTACCAACTTGCGACTTCCAGTTGTTGTTTTCAGGATATCGGATGGCGCCCCTACTAATTGCTGTTGATGAGGAGCACTCCTCAACAAAAAGCACATCCGCACTGCACCACATCAAAGGTGATTTGGGAAGATTTTCCATTTGCCATAGAACTTCGATGATGTCAACTCTCTTCGGAATGACTTCCGCATATTGAGAAGCGTCCATTTCACCTCGCAAACGCCTGGTCTTGAGTATAGTCTGTCACATTGCAGTGACAGGTACGTCCATAAAATTTTTTCGATGACCAGGAAATGGAGATGAATGATACTCACGCACGCGAGACCATTCATTTCTATAAAGTCGAACCTTCCCGCGAAACGTCAATAAAGTTCCCTCGAAACATCAGTAGTTGAGCATGAGAACCGAAACTTAGGGCTGGAGAAGTGAAGGGTCCTGTGTTGAATTCGAGTTGCAATCAAACGAATGATGTGTACCCCAGAAAATAACTAGCCAAGACAGACGGTGAAAAAATATTCAAAAATTATACGTCTGTAACTCGTATCTTACGCTCGAAAGGTCATATCTGCGGGCTGGTCTGTGGGGAACCTAGGGGAAGATTGCATCGAAATCTTCCAAACCCACGTGTGGGATCAGAATTGCCCATAGTGCAACCAGCTCAATTACTGCTTCCTGGAGCAGCGTGCAGTGCCTTTTCCAACTGCCCCACAAATTTCCTATCTTCCGGCTTTTTAGGGTAATTTAAGAGGTATTACTGAGCACCCTGTAATATATTCCGGGCCACAACCGACCATATATTTCAAATATTAAATAACCTTACATTTACCCCATGTATGAAAAATGTGGTCCGTTGTATCCACGCCGCTGGTGCGTTCCGCGAGATAAGTCGTCACTGACGGGTAACACCTATGTATGGTTTCGCCCCGTAGATCAGCGAGGACAAGAGCCAAATCCCGGGCAATTGGTTTGTGCCGAGCACAATAAAGGGGGGAAGGAGACACACAATTTTTTCCTTCGTTGTAGTTTTGTTTGTTGATGGTGGTGATGGTGTGCAGGATGGAACACCAACACTCCTCTTTATACTGTAGATTACCCTGCCAGAGGGGCACAGGTCGTCGGAAGTAGACTGTAAAGTAGACTAACTGACAAAGTACAGTACAGTTTTGTAGTCTAACTTACAGTATAAAGTACAATAAAATAATCTAAAATCTATCAATTCGAATCATCGACCGCAGAGTTCTTTGTCAGCACTATGCGTACGTAATAAATTGGAAGTACTGCGGGGTGACATTGTCTGTTGATGAAACCCACTTCGAATTCTAACATTACATGTAGAAACGACCATGATAGCCGTGGTATTTTGGTCACGCTGCGTGGCATAACATGCTGCGCCTTCTATTTTTTTTCGCAAAATACCTCTTATTTTCTAGGGGATTCCCAAGAAAAAAGTCTTGGCAGGCATCACGCTTGCAGCTAATATTTTTAAAAATGTATACTTTCGGTAGTTTTTGGCCAAGCTTACAAGTCGTTTAAAGGGTCCGAATGTAGAATCAAATTTTTCTGTGCAATCAGGGCCTACATTCGCAAATTTCCGTTTGTCATGAACGACCAAGTTTGTAAAGATTTTTTATGGCATTACCCACCCAAAAATCGTTTTTCAAAAAATAAAGTTTAGCTGTACCGCAGAAATACAACAAACACTGACGTACTGTAAGTACGAAACATACTACGCGGCCATCTGCCACGTTTTGGTACCAGTGCAGTATTCCTACTGTAGGTGTCTAAAGAGGACCTGCTGTACTGTACAGTACTACTTTATGCAGTACTACATGCATGGAACTGTGCAGTACTTTTACTATCAGATAACTGAGCCTTTTAAATAACTTTAACTAACTTTCGAAGGACGTAAGACTAATTTTGGATGGTCTCCGTCGTACCACTTTTCCCCTGGACGTACTGTGCCCAGGGCTATGATGTTATCCTACTCAAGCCGTAAATTATTAAAGTATTATTTTCTCTTGTATGCGGAAGTTTGGTTCTTTACTATTTGAAACAGGGTGGGGAGACGGGTAAAGGGAGCGATTGTTTTTATTGGGTTGACAGTGGATTCGTTTACTGTTGATGATGTATTACCTCATAGCCAATGAAGATATATATGGAGAATGATGGAAGTGAATAAAAAGGGAGACGCAGTTTAGGATAAGAATTAGAACAACAAGACAGTCGCTGGCACAGAATTCCATGACACCATTTCATGCTAATGACGGGGGACCCATTCCTATCTTACCCATAATACACAGCCATACCCCCCATGAGTTTCCCCCACCCCCGTTCTCCCCTCCCTCGATTCTCAGTAATCCCCCGACCCATTGTGTGATCCTTCATGCACCCTGATATAATGTAACTTCTAGATATTATTTGGCATGCTGCGCTGGATGAGCTTGCATGCTGCGCTGGATGAGCTTGCGTGCTGCACTGGATGAGCTTGCATGCTGCGCTGGATGACCTGGCATGCTGCGCTGGCTGCGCTTTCACTGTAATTACAATTTTATTTTCAATTATTTTTAGAGGGATGCTTTGCACCGTACTATAGCAGTGCAAATACGTATGACACATAGGTACTGTATAGGTGCTACAAATTGTGAGGGTTGAAAAATCTATATAAGGGGCTGTTTGCATGAAATGGTAGGAGTACTTGTGAGTCAGCATACCCGAGAGGGGCGCTCACTAAATTAAGTCGCAGACGAAGCATAAAGCAAGTTGGGAGACAACTTCAAGCCAAGTCCTGAGTAGTAGGGAGTTGAGAGTCGACTTCAGACCCAAGAAAAAGTTTTCCTACGCTGGTCACAGAGCACCAGTGGTAGACCCTGCTCCTTCCATACTTGCTTGTAGCCCTCCCAACTTCCTTCCTTATTCACTCCTTTTTGTTCGTTCAACTATACCACGGTAGCACTTTTTTCGCTTGCATCACCTCCTTCTTTGGGGTGATTGGTTCTGAGTATCTCTTCTCCCAAAGATTTACCCCTATCATTTGATACTCTTATGGAGGGTTTTGCACCCGTGGTAGTCGAGTTGTGAAGTATTCGGGAACACTTAAGTGTTTTTTTTCTGTAATCACGGATATCAACGCTGTGCGTATAATGTTCACAGGGGGCAAGAGTGAAGACGTTGAGGAGTTTCTCTATCCATATGTTAATGTTTTAATGCGAGAGAATAGTGATGGAGAGAAGGCCACAAATATCTTCGCCTATCTTTATAGTGTCGCAAAGCACAAATATAAGGCCAAGTTTATCAATGGGTGGTCTCTTAATGGGAATTGGACGTAACTTTGGTGAGGTATGTGAATGGCTTGTGAAAGAATATGTTAACTAGGTAGAACCAGATGAGATGATTCGTTCCGCCATAGAGGCCCGGCTCAACTTCGACGATTTGTTAAGCTCACTGGTATACTTGTGTGATCTCTAAGAAAAGGCTGGGTTCAACGCCCAAGCCAAGTACGGAATGCCGCGTAAGGCTGCGATGGGGGATAAGCGGCTCTCCGATTTCCTCCTCATCAAGGGCCCTCATACTTTTAATGAACTGAAGGGTACCATAGTAGAATTTGTCAAAAATTCGGAGACGTTTCAGTCACTAAGTGAAGTACCGAGGGAAACCCGTAAATCGATGTTTATCGTACATCTGAAAAGAATTATCAAAGGCCGGCTACTAGGGCAGCGGCATTATAATCTGTCAGGAGCGATATCAAAAACTTGGAAGAAAGGTTGGAAGCCCGATTCGATAATCGACTTGACATGATGACCTCGCAGTTGGAGAGCCTTACTCTCACCATTAAGCAGAACCAGTCTGGGGCCTCTAAGTCCGCAGAAGTCTGTTCGTACTGCCACAAGCCTGGAAACTTTGCAAAAAGGTGTCCTGATAATCCACATAGAAACACTCGTTGTGGAAAGTGCGGACGATATGGGCATCATGAAAGTAGCTGCTGGTCTAAAGACAGCACAAGAACAAATTTATCGGACTCGAGAAGCGAATCAGGACCAGAGATGAAAATTTTACAAGACAGGAAGGATAAAAGGTCGACAGGTGTCGGTAACATATCCATCGCTGAAGAAGTCAGTCAAGTCAATGTGACAAAAAGGGATGGGGAAGGGAACATTTTATCAAAAAAAACCTAGGCTAGATTATGGAATGCTAGAGAATATCCCAGCACCTGTACCTTCTCGGACCAAGAGGTCTGATCAAGTTGTTCCAGGAGTGGAAGTCACTCCGGCCAAGAAGACGAAAAATAGTAAGAAATTTAAGAGTATCCCGAAGGACGTACTAGAATATGTGAAGAAGTACAATTTGGTAGCTGAGCTTGCATCGGCCCCAACTGGAATAAAGTTTGGTCAAATTTTGAGGAGCGACGCAGAGAATGCGAGAAAAGAACTCAAAAAATTGTCAGGTCTAATAAGTCCCCTAAGGGTAAGAAATTGTTCCTTCAATCGGCCTCGACAGCACCAAGACGTCTTAAGCTGGTACCAGTCAAATTATTGGGAATGAAAACCCAAGCTCTGTTCGATTCGGGCGCTGTTTTAAACCTCATTTCAGAAACTTTGGTGACAGATCTAGGTCTTGACACTATTCCAATTACTCGAAGAATAACTGTGGCGGATGGAACCGTATCAAAATGCATGGGCACTGTTGACAAGTTTTCCGTGTTCTTTGGGGACTCCAAAGTTGATGTAGACTTTCTTGTCATGCCTGATCTCCCTTTCGATGCAATAATTGGCTGCCCTACCATGGAAAGACTAGGTACATGCATTGACTTGGGCAACCAAATCGTTTCAGATAATATTGACGGCAGAACCGTGAAGATGCCCCTTGATTTCGATAAAAGTACACAGCTGGAAGATTTAAGAGAGACGGACAGTGAAGATTTCACTTATAGCTATGACAGCGAGGATATAGAACCAACTAAAACTTTTGGAAGTGGAAAAGGGTACCCTCGAGGGATACTGAACATGACATGGGACGAGTATGATTCTGGGTCTGAAACAGATGACGACTGGAATTCTAGGGTAGGTTTGAGACCTGAATTTGTTTCTTTTTGCGATAATATCGAGTCAAAGGACGGCATTCAGATTATGAAAGAAGATTAACTTTGAAAAGAAAAAAAGAATATGTCGAATTCCATATCTGAAGATGTGAGCAAGCCGGAAGAGGTACTTCAAAATTTGGAGGATGAGGATCAAGAAGAGGAAGATCACAAGATCACAAAAATTCAAGGAAAAGTGCAGCACCTTCCCACGCCCGCCTAAAAGAAAATATCTGATATTCTAACATCTTCATAAGTAAATGCATGGAGCGTTTCAGATCTAAGACAAGCAAGTGTACCGGTCACTCAATCATTTGAATTTACCGATACTCAACCAATTTACCACAGGCCTAGACGTCAACCGCCGAGATATGACCAATTTATCTCAGAGAATGTTACAAGTATGCTGGAAAATGATATTATTCTGCCAGTTTCATCCTCGTGGTCATTTTCAGTTGTGGTAGCACCAAAGAAAGATGGAAAGCTTCGCTTCTGCGTCGACTATCGACAGTTGAACCAAAGAATAGTACCCGATCGATTTACGATTACAAACATGGAGGAAATCCTCGAGGAACTGAAGGACGGGAGATACTTCACCTCAATTGACCTTTACACTGGCAATTGGCAGATTACGATGGATGAAAAATGTAAGGAAATAACTACTTTTACCGGCAAAGCCGGTACGTTCAGGTTCGAAAAGATGACCTTGGTCTCATGAATGCACCAGCTACATTCCAAAGAATCATGAACGAGGTTTTGAAAGGACTTCCATTCGCAAGAGTCTATATCGATGATGTCGTCATATTCACAGAAACATTGGATCAGCACATCTCGCACGTCAGGACAGTTGTGGAGAGGATATCGGAATATAGCTTGAAAATTAAGTTGAGCAAATGCTTCTTTGCTAAAACTTCTATCCAATTACTCGGTCATATCGTCGACCAAGAGGGATTGAGAGTGGATCCAGAGAAAACGAAAAAAATAAAGTTGGCACCAAGGCCCGCTTCAAAGAAGGAGGTCCGAAGCTTCTTAGGACTGGCCTCATATTACAGAAGATTTATCAAAGATTTCGCCGAGACTGCAGCACCGTTAAATGCCAGCACTACGAAGAACGGAAAATTTTACTGGAACAAGGAAATTCAAACTGCATTTGAGGAGCTTAAAGATAAGCTATGTGTCCCCCAGGGCTCATGTATCCAGATTTCAAGAGACCATTTGTTGTGGAAACCGATGCCTCAGAACAGTCTTTGGGTGCCAATTTGTCCCAAAAAGATGAAAACGGAAGACTAAACCCTGTTCAGTTCGCAAGTTGTACTCTGAATGATGCGGAAAAAAGATACTCAGTCTGCGAGAAAGAAGCGCTGGCTGTCTTCTTCGCACTGAAAAAGTTTCGTGGTTACCTTTTATCACTCGAGAAATTTGTCTTGATAACTGATCACCAGGCACTTAAGACAGCATTTCAAAAGAAAGATGTACATCACCGCTTAGCTCGATGGCTCTACATTTTCGCAGAATATCGATTTAAAATTGTGTATAGACCCGGACGCAATAATCAGCCTGCTGATTACCTATCCCGCTTGAGGGATCCAACGAGTCCAAATGAAAAAGCTTCCGAGGGCCTCGTCGGAGTTGCCGGGTGCAAGTGCCGACGATAACGAGTAAGAAGCTAATAATCACAAACTAATGAAATTTCTTAATGGAATATAAATGAGTAAGGTTGATCTTGAACACAGAAATTGGGTACGCAGGAATCAAAAGGCTTTTTCAGTGTGGAATGTGAAACTCTTTCGACACACAAAAGCCGGTCCTCGACTAGTGGCCCCTTTGAAAGGAAAAATCAAGATCTTGAGAACTTATCATGATGAGATAGGGTATTAGGATACGACTCAAATACGAAAGTATAACACAACTCTAAGCTTTCCAGTTTCTGGTCTTTTTGGAACCTTCTCAGTCGACTTTGCTGGCCCATTCAAGGAAACCTCTTCCGGAAACAAGTATCTACTTATAGGGGTGGAACGCCTTACGGGATGGCCAATAGCAGTTGCAGGTGTGGAGGACAATGCTGAAGTGGTCCTGAGATTCATTAAAAAAGAAATAATTGAACCGTTTGATCTACCAAAAAGGATCATGTCGGATAACCCTCTTTGTTTTGCTGCAACGTTACTGCTTCGTTTTTTGGGAGACAGAGAGATTCAATTGAAAACAGTTCTCGATTACGCCCGAAGGTCAAAAAGGGAAGAGAAAAGAACGGTCGGAACCATCAAAAGCGCGCATACTTTTTGGAATACTTCATAGGTAATCAACTGCATCCATATCCATTTGAAATTATTTATGTTAAATGAATAAGGCAAAGTACATTTATGGAAACAGAACAAGAATAATGAAGAGTCGGGACGTTCGGCTTGAGCGAGGGGGTGTGATAGAATGTAACTTCTAGATATTATTTGGCATGCAGCGCTGGATGAGCTTGCATGCTGCGCTGGATGACCTGGCATGCTGCGCTGGCTGCGCTTTCACTGTAATTACAATTTTATTTTCAATTATTTTTAGAGGGATGCTTTGCACCGTACTATAGCAGTGCAAATACGTATGACACATAGGTACTGTATAGGTGCTACAAATTGTGAGGGTTGAAAAATCTATATAAGGGGCTGTTTGCATGAAATGGTAGGAGTACTTGTGAGTCAGCATACCCGAGCGGGGCGCTCACTAAATTAAGTCGCAGACGAAGCATAAAGAAGGTTGGGAGACAACTTCAAGCCAAGTCCTGAGTAGTAGGGAGTTGAGAGTCAGCTTCAGACCCAAGAAAAAGTTTTCCTACGCTGGTCACAGAGCATCAGTGGTAGACCCTGCTCCTTCCATACTTTCCCTCTCAACTGCCTTCCTTATCCACTCCTTTTTGTACATTCAACTATACCACGGTAGCACTTTTTTCGCTTGCATCACCTCCTTCTTGGGGTAGTCGTTTCTGGGTATCTCCTCTCCCAATGATTTACCCCTATCACACCCATTATCCATTACCCAGTCTTTCAATAGCACCCCTTCTGCCAAACCAATAAAGACCCCGTTCCATTCTCATCGCATCTCGTTCAACCGCCACTTCCCATTGCAAGTATTCGCCCCCAAAACCCCCCTCCCACCTCATCATCCGGTCTCCATTCCCACTGAAACCTCCCAATCATCCCGCCCCATCACCCTGAATCATATTCTTGTCCCCTTCCCAATCATCCCTCAGTCCTTCATCTCCCCCCAGTCCCACTCATACCTCCCACCATCTCCCCACCTTTCCCAATAATCCCCCTAACACCCCCCCTTCTGAACCCGCCCTCGTAACCACGCACCATATTTTTCCCCCGGCAGAAAATTCCGTCGTGGTCTCGATTGCCCAAGTAGTGACTCCCAAGGAATAGCTGTAGTAGCTTCTGGGGTCTTCTTCTCACGGCACACCAGATAGCTTCCAGACACGTCTCCTCCGCATGCGACGTCAACATGTAGACGTCACCCATGACGACACCCCGTTGGCCCGCTGCCAAGCATGCCATATCTGCAGTCTACCCAGGGAATGATTGGTACCTACGTACATTACAATAGTACTTTTCGTCATGTCTTCCCCTCCTCCGGCTCCTGGACGGCAGTCGTTGGCGCCCCTGCTCCCTGCTCCGCACCTGCGGCCTACTCACTCATCCCCCCGACTTTCGCCTTGCCCCCGTTCCTAGTATGTCACCAGCCCTGCAGACCGACCTTCGTGCGGCCAGGTGCTCCACCAACCCATACGCGGGACCCAACCCCTCATTTGCGCCGCGTTGTCAAATGTCGGGCCGCCCTAGAACCTTAACCCACGCACTGACCGCCCGATCCCCCCCTCTTGCTCTTGCCCACCTGGCGATCGCGCATTCCCCGAAGACCAGAAAACCTACATGACCCACCCCGGCGTGCAGGCACTGCTTCACCTCGGTGCACAAGCGGCTGCTGTGGACCTCCCGTACCACGTGATAGTCTCATGCGTTGGACGCTAGACCTTTATATACTTTCCGGTCGATGCATCCCCCGAGTCCTCGCCGTCTTTTCTGCCGCTCGCCTCCTGCTCCCGACACTCGAGATCAGCAATGCACCCGTGCCGGTGGCGACGTCTGGACAGTCGCCCTACGCAACGGCAAGTTTCCAAACTCGACTTGTGAGGGAAAGTGAAACCCTAAGCAACCAGAACCTTCGCTCTTCCGCATCCGAACGATTCCACCGTGCTCCATCTGCCGCCCTACGGTCGGCTGCTGACGACCTCACCTCGCAACTCCAGGCCGGCGCCCCTAGATCACAAACTTTCCTGCACGGACGAATCCCTACGATCTCCTCTGTACGATGCACGGCTGCTTCCGAGATCAGCAAGGCCTTGTGCACCCAGCTCAGAAGAATAATCAGTTCCTCCTCCCCATCCGACGCCACCGCTCAGTTCCACCATCTATTTGTGAGCCCCAAATACACCTTTCGACTTGCACCACGGAAAAGCCGTCGCAGCATAACAAAATATCGCATCCATCAGGCTCGACAGTGTAGGCGCAGGCGCATGGAGCACCATACATCCATGTCTGGAAGACGAAGAGTGGACCTCAGCAGACAAAGAAATCCGGCACTCTCTCCAGAACGACCAAGAGACTCTGTCGAGCCACGAAATAAGACGAGCAACAAGTTACGCCCGTGACTGAAGCATGTCAAAGGCCCTGAGGACCCTCGAGAAGAACCCATTAGCTCGACCGGCCGACCCAGGTGTACTCGATCACCTCCTAGCGAAACATCTTTCTCCACCAGCGTCTGTCACAGGCAAACTCTACGAGCTCCACTCACCCCCAAAGGCGTACGAAATCACAACGGGAGATGTGAAGAAAGCCATCTCGAGGTTCCCCCCATGCAGTAGCGCTGGTCCGGACGGTCTCTATCCTGCCGTATTGTGGTCAGACTATTCGGCCCCCAGCCCTTCGACCCCGCTGCTCGACCCTAACTTGAGAGATGTACTCCCCACATTCCTACGGACAAAACTGCCGCCGCAATGAACACCGCAAACCTGGTGGACATCAAGGGCGCGACGCCAAACGGATCCCTGAAGCTAAGACCCATCGCCATCGGAAACTTATATCGGAGGCTGCTGGGACGAATCCTCACTTCTAAAGCGCTGGAGTCCGACAACGTGAAAGGTTTTCTCAGACGTCAACTAGCCGTCAGCACAAAGGGCGGAATTGAGGCTGGCTTTCATGCCATCCGACATGCCATTCGAACCTTAGGCACTGATTCCAACTATGTTCTTGTCGAGGGCCAGGGCGAAGAGGAAGGGTATTCACTCGTGTCGGTGGATGCACAAAACGCGTTCAATCAGTTCTCGTGGCAGCGAATGATAGACCTGTTCCCGTGCAAGGTACCGTCTTTATGTCGATTTCTGAACATATTTAGCGTTCTATTCGTCATTCGGGCAATTCATCGGGCAATTCATTTGTACTAGCCTTCCCGTTAAATGAAAACTCTACCATCTTGAACCTCAAATTGAACCTCTCCATCACCCCATTCCGACCGCTGAATCTTGCAGCCCTGGCCACCCCCTTCTAAGCCTTTCCACCTCACATCCCCCCCCGGCCCGGCTTCCCAATCTGGCCCCCGGCCCTCACTCCCTTCTCAATCCCAACACCAACTTATACTCCACATCCCAATACACTTTCCTCCCCTTGTCTCCACCTTCCTCGACTCCATTCCCCGCCCCGGCCCGCTTAAGCTCTGTAAGTGGAACATGGTCTGGATTGAAAAAATCTGGTAATAGCCTGACGTCTCATTCGAGTTTATTCTTCTGCAATTATCTTGCGGTCGTGATACTTTGACTTGAATGCAGACGTCCTTGCTCTTCTCGGCCAGTCTCGAGGAGGAATAACGAGATTTTTACCCGGACGTTCTACCTCCAAATGTTGAATCACTTCCCTCCAGTTCTGAATTCTCGGGATGCACGTGCAGCTGCGAGATATGTATCTCTAACTCTCGTTCCATCCCATCTTCATTCCCCACGTCACCCCCCGTGGTGCAAATGTTGTCCCACTGTTCTTCGCTAGTTCACTAGAACATCCCCTTCTCTCGTTACTCTTTCCGATAACATGCGCTGAAATTCGTGCGTCGAGGCCCTTCTAATAAAAAATATCTTGTCTGATTCCACGGAGAAACGTAATTCTAACTTTTTGATTGCCACTCTCATCTCTTCCCGGAAGCTGGATAAATCTCTACTAAGATCCTCATACGTTTGGCCTGGTGGTCTCATTTCCAAATCATTACCTCTTGTGTACAAGTAATGACTATAACTTCCCCCGTATTTCCAAGTCTCTTCAAGAAAGTAACTCATAATTGTGTTAACGTCGTCACCCGATGCCCACTCACTCAACCATTTCACAACATGCAGTGGCCACCTGTTTGACCCAGTAATAAACTTGTGCTCTGTTCCACCCCGCCGAAAACAGTACATCGTAAACTTCCCGAGCTCTTCGCCTGCTGCAGTGCGAGGCATGATATCGCAAAGTACAATCCATATGTTTATAGTATTCATTAAATTTTGCGCGTTCATCTTTTTTCCCACTGATATTTCCCTGACAAGATCATCAGCATGGGGTAAAAGAGGGTCCTTCTCAATGAACTCACGATTCAGAAGGGCGTTTCACTTCTAAATCCGATGGTGCAAGTGTGTAAACGCACATCTATTGGGTTCATCTTCCATTCTTTATAAAGCATACATTTGACCCTCGCTAGAGACCGTTCGAATTTTCTGTTCCTCACCATGATCTCAATGTCTTCAACATTTTACTCGTTCACCGCCTGCATTTGCACATATCCCCATTTCAACTGAACTAATTCATCAATCCGTAGCCATAAATTAAAACACAGTGCAGCGGTACCCATAACATATCTTGATTGTACTGAGTCTGGTCCCATATCACGGGCGTATTGCATCATATTCTCCATATATTTGTAACGGAAAGGAAGGGCCCTCTTGAAGCCAATACTCTTCTTGCGACGTTTATAAAATTTCATACATGCATCAATGCCCATGGAATGCATTGGGTTTCCAAGAGTCTTCCATTTGGAAAAACGCGCCATCTCCCCTGCCTTCCAAACTTACCCTTGTAGATGCTTGCCAGTGCGAAGCGAATGTTTACAACCTCTCGGGGATCACAGCCGAGTTTTTCTACTTTTTAATGGAAGAAATCGGCTATTTTTCTCACAATGTGATCACTTGGCTCTCCATCCCCTTCCGGATCTATCATGAATTTTTTCGTCAAGGCAAAATTATTGAAACTGAATCAACTCACGGTCGTATACTGCCTGGTTAGAATCCTTCATGAAAGCTCTCGTCGCTCTCTCCGCTTCTGTCTTGCGCTCCTCCGCCGCCATTTCTTTTACTATTTTTGCAGCCATTATCCACGATCAATTGAAGCGATACAACCTATATGTCGCCTGCGAGAATGGTAGGGGGATTGACAACAGGCGGTGCCAGGAGCAACGGCGGGCTCACCTCACAGGGATGCAGGAGGTGATGGGGGTGGCGAAGGGGAATGAATCGAGGTATGATTGGGGGGTGCATGGCAATGGGAGTGGAGGGAGCAGGGGCGATGAGGGCGGGGAAGGGATCGTAAAGGATCGCGGGCAGCCGCAATTCAAGTGCTGATGGCAGGGTGGCGAGCGCCGTATCAATGAGGCGGGTGATTGCTCCCTCCAGTGCTTTGCGGTTGGCCAAGGTGATTTCCTACTTTCCATTACACCCGTAAAGTTCGTTAAAACTTATTTTTGCCCTATCTTACCACCTGACATGGTCCCTGAAATGGCCTGAACAATATATTTCCCCCCGGAAATGACCCCCTGAAATGGCCCTGAAAGTCACGTTTGAAAATCGGCGTAAACGACCACTCTGGGGCATGTCACGGTCGTTGGAGCTTGCGAATATGGTACATTCCCACCTCTCCTGTTCGTTGGAGTCAAAAAGAATTCAGATCTCTCGACCTTTCCTAGTAATGCGATGTAGAATGGGTCACTTTTGAACTTAGTCAATGCACTTTTGGGATTGAACTCAGAGCGAATAAAGTTGAAGTTCTGAAGCTCTTTCCTCTCGTAGGATTTCTTAAAAGTGGAAATATATACCATAAATGCTTCCCAGTAGTCGTAGTAGCCCTTTTAATAACCTCAAATAGAGACTACCTTTTGGTAAACATAATCGGTATAGATCGTAAGATCATTCGTTGAAGTCATATTTCAAGGCATCAGACATATCAAAAGCGTCAGCTAGTTCCATAATTTCATTGCTAAGTACAGGTACAGATCCATTCACACGTTTAGACTTGTGCGAGGACCAATAGAGAGGTTGAAATTTGTCAGTGTCATCTGGCAACAATAAAATGTAACCAAGCTGTGAGGATCCGTCAACATTTTTCGCAATCGAAGAGTCCGAATAAACTTGTAGGTGATGTGATTTAGCATCAAGCTTTGGGAACTTGAATTGCATAGATTTTTCATTCTTGACGGCATTTAGAGCGAGAATAGTTCTCTTGATATGCTTCTGGGGATCTTTTCTGAACATATCTTAAGTAAGTCGAGCAGCTTGAGCGGCTCGAAATGAAATGGCCGGTCTAGTGTACGATACCTAAGCAAATTTAGATTTCTGAGATTTGTAAGAACTAAAAAATTCATCACAATGGAGTGGCTTAAGTCTCTTTATGTAGTTAGACTGATGCATTTCAAAGCTGAAGAGCTTTTTCTCAATCTGCGCTTCGGAGAATTGGATGTTGCCATATTCTATATGTTTGCATTTTGAAGAGATGCTCTGTTTTTTCTTTTAGTATTTTTCAAAACGTTCCATTCCAGCTTGCAGTAAATCGTTTACGTATGTCACGCAGAGGCCAGTATGCTTCTTTTCAAGCATCTCAAAAAACAACGATCCGTCGTTAGTTTTGGATTCCATTCCAATATCAGACCGATGACGCTCGTAAAACATTCTTCCCCAGTAATCAACGCTATCAGGGATTCCTTGAAGTGGCTTTAGAATCTTCAGCACTTCATTAGGACCAATTCCGAACACCTCGGTAGGATTCACGTAAATGTATCCTAGGAGGTTTTCGGCACTTTGGAGATATGCAAAGGAACGCTACGGCCACTGCCACGTACAACGCGTACTGACTGCTAGCTGGCCTCGAGTCGGCCTTCTAGCGACCTTGAACCGGATTAACTCCGTTTCTTGGTTCCCCCATGCCGACCACTTTTACTAATCATTTGATGCGCTTTGGAACATAGGATAACCTATTTTTCAATCATAAAAATACCTCAATTTTTCCCCTTTTGGAGACATGCCTGTTTAACATCCGTTGAGAAAATTTTAAAGCAAAAAATTGATGCAAGTCCAACCAGTATGCGAATTGAATATTGCGAGCAGTGCTAGTGTCATGAACAAGATATTGATTCATTTTATCCCTATTTACTTGGACAACCCATCTATCTTTCCATACTTCGCGATCAGTGCCAGAGTCCTTGATTTTAAGTACAAATCTTCCGCCGAGAACGTTGGAGTTATCTGGAACTTCATCTTTACACACAACTTTCCATGTGCCACCACTCAATAAGTTCTATGAATTCTTTCCGCTTAGCTGGACCAAATCCAGCGGCGCGCATATCTTTGGTATTAATGCTTTCTGTGAGGTGAGTATAAAAGAGAGGAAAAGAAGGGTTTTTTCTGGAACGGAATTGTTTCAAATAGTTTGATAGAATTCAGAGGGGAGGGCAGAATTACGAAGCGTCAATAAGTTCTTCCCCTATTTCACGAGAGTAAGGTTTAGCTTGTTTGATATTGAAAGGTTGAATCAGCTAATTTGCCCTCGGAACATGAACTATTTTGTTATTAAAATCGATAATCGTGTGCAAGGACCTGTCCATTCCCTCTCTTTCTCTCTGAAGATGAGAATTTAGTTACCAATAAAGTAAACTCTAACTTCTGCAGCAAGGACATTGCTACTTAACGCAGCTGCGATACTTCTTTCTGCAATGATAGTGTTCATTTCGTTCATGGCATAAGCAATAATTTTCATGCGTTCACTTTGCTGCGGTAGCCTAGAGTTTAGAATTGGGAACCCAGGTTGTATTCAGAATACCAGAACTGAGGGACTAAACCATTTTCTCCAATGGGGTCATTCATTGCTTTGTTAGCAATCTCTAGTACGAGATCCTTTTTGATATGGGAGTATGTCCGATGTAACTTTAGATAGATACGACGTAGCGAAGCATGAAGTCTGTCCCCTATGCACAGAGATTCATGAGCTTCAACAACAGATATTCTATGCTTGATACCACATCCATTCAAGATATCCTTCCATCGGGGAGTGGTAAAGACTGATCCGGCATCGGTACGGATCTGATTGGGATAGAAATTATATATTAAACACCAAACCTCTAGAAATTTCAGCCAGATTCCGTTAACACTCTGATTGTATCCTGCGTTCTGATCTAAGAAAAAGGCGCTAGAGAAATGAGTTGCTGTGTCGATTACATGAAGAACTGGATGATTGTTCAGAAACATCAAATTGAGAGAAAGTTCTTCCCCGAACACTTTTTTATCTGTATCTCGCATGGATACCTTAAAACGAACAGTGGTAGGACAAAGGCACTAAAATGAGTCGCAATGTCGCGAAATCTTCTCTGTGATTTTTTTCGTATTGACATCACATTCTTCTGGTCGAGTTCTTTTGAGAAAACTCAGTAACTTATTTGTGGACGGTTGATGGAATCCTCGATGAAGTTTGGACAGCTCGTAATGGGATAATTTATGAAATTTTGATTTCATAGGAGATATGCGTGACAGTTTATACAAACTACAGGCACCTCAAATTTATGGACCGGATTACAAAGCGTATTTTCCACATTGTTGAAATATAAATGCAATTTGTCAAGTGTTTGAAGTCCGAAAAAAATGGAATGTCTGAGCTAACGACATCAACTTCCATTGATAGAGGCGATGTAGGCAGGTGGATTTTAATGTCGATCGAGCCGATATCGCGGTGGATGCTTTGTCCGAACCTGTATAAGTTCCTTCTTTTCCTCAATTTGAACTTAGGTCCAACGAAACGACAAAAAACACGGGCTTGTTGAAGACCGACCAATGTTCTCTGCGCACCGGAGTCAATGCATGCGCCTCTCCATTTCATTTGTCCATCTAGACTTGGTTTACCTTTCAGGGAAATCGTTTCCGCATCTGTCAAGAAAACGTTGCGAGGCTGTACCCATTTGTGATGAAAAAGGATGCGTCGAGTGAAATTTGACCTTCTTTCAGCTGGAGAAGGAGACCTAATTTTGTGTAGAGAAATAACGAATGAGAATTTTCTCATGCGGGAGGGATATTCACTGTTAATTAGAGGGAACCCATGGGATTAACGTCGACACTGAAGCTGTTAAGTAAGGGCCCCATTATTTTATTGTGAAAACTGTGACCAGTATCGGAGATTTATTTTTTTATTGAGTGAATTACTTAACCTCCTGGTAGCATTTGGTTTTCTCCTCGGTGTCGTTGAACGGATTCTGACCATCTTCCACATCACTGAACATAGATTCCTCGAGTTTTTGACATAGTTCGAAGGGTGTTTGACTAGCACGGTCATGATTAATTTGTAAGGCTTTACGGACGTTTTAAATGATGTTAAGTGGCATTGCAGAGTCTCGGATTGAATTTTTTTGTCTCCACAAATGTTACAAGGACGAAAATTGTCGAAGCGTTCAACACCATTCTTACCAGGGGTATCTTTACCGAAGCCATTCAAACGTTTGGCTTGTTCATAAAGGCTTGGATACGAAGCGGAAGTGGATGATTGAGATTCTGGTTTACGGGGTTTACCCTATGTTCCCTGGTTGAAGTAAAGACCAGGAATATTTGGAATTGTTGGAGGCGCGTTCGGTTTTAACGAAGGCCCCCAACGACCTGATGTTTTTTACCACTTTGTTGTACTTCTATTTTTTCCATATTCATCAGCCAACTGGAGTCCAGAGAAGTATATAGCTGTTCGAAACCTCACTGCGGTTATGCAGATAAGGCATTCTCAATCAGTGTTTTAGGAAAGGGGGCACTAATGATGCCTTGATAGAGGCATTAGACTTTATTTTCTTCAGACCTACGCTGCAGGGGGGCCTTGCAAAGAAAATTTAGTGATTTTTTCCTTTAGTTCCTCCAAAGCCTTGGACATAGTACGACTCCTGCTTTCGACTATAGCAGATAATCTTAAACTTTGTAAGTGTTTACGAATGCGATTCTGACAAGTAGAGCTATTGTACTCTTTCCTCATTACAGAAACCGCTGCTGCAAACGATTCTCATTGAACAGCTATATGCTTACGATAAAACCTTTTCGCTTCATCATCAAAACATTTATGGAAGTATTATAACTTCTCATCGTTATTGAGTTCAAAATCCGCGTCGGCATCAAGGTAATAGGATATTTATTCATTGATATCCTCACTGAGTTTACCGGTGAACTTTTCTGTGTGCTTGAAACGAGTAGCAAGGCTATGAGTGACTTTCTAATAGTCAACATGGCGATATTTCTCAATTCTTTGGGAACGTGAAGGTTAATCATGATATCTTTTAGCGGTTGAAAGTATCTCGTATGCTTCCAATTTATCCTGTTCCAGCTCACAAAGAATGTATGGAATGCCCCAGGATATACGCGAATTGTTCGGATGCTGCGTACATTGTAGTCCTTATGGTGTCATGTAGTCTCGAAGAAGCCTGAATACTGTCGCTGGACTGGAAAGAAATTCAATATTGTAGAATATTTCAAAAGGAAGATCTTCACGGAGGCCAGTGATCGCATCTGAGTTTGACGGCTACGGGTCTGAGCTGATGTAAATGGCAAGGGCAGTTTTAACATCACAACGCAATTCGGACGTTGTTTTGAGCGCATTAAGGAAATTTCGGGTGTACTCCAGCCTCACCATTTTGATAAACGGCTTTTTGCGATGTGTTGGAGGAGTGAATAGTCAGGAATTGTGAGTGTTTCAATTTTCAAGACTTTTCGAAGACCAACTAAGGCCCTTTCTATACTAGACGTCTCACGGAGCATAATGTCTCAAATACCCAGTATTCTGGGGATTTCCCATTTCAGTGGACACTTTCCAAGCTGTCCAATTTACCCTCTATTTTGGGGCCGCTCGAAAGCGCCCAACTCCGGACCCACGCTTGACCCAAGAAGAGAATCGTCCCCATGGCCAGTCAAAGACGTCGCATGGTGGCAATCGCGGTTTGTACCGCATTGGCCGACGAAGACGATGCAATAGAACATGCAGCTGGCAGAGTCATGATGTCAACACCACTACCTATGCTTTTTCACTGCTAACGACCGATGTACGCGCTGGAGCCAAAGGACGTCTGTGGGAGCGCAAACGGAACTCTCCCTCATGGTTTTTTGATTACGCCATATCGCATGACTCTATGGGAAGTGCATCTTGGCGAAGCAACTTGCGCATTGCATACTCCATCTTTCAACACATATCATGCGAACTGTGTCCCGAAATTCAGCACACAAACTCAAAGTTTCGGAAAGCACTACCAGTAGAAATGAAACTTGCTGCTTTCCTTCTTTATGCTGGCGGAGGGACTTGTGAAAGAGAAGCGGCACAACTCGAGATTGGTCCTAGCACAGTATATGCTGCCGTTTCAACAGTTAGTATTGCAATTGCCTAAAGATATCGAGATGTTATTCGTTTTCCAACTACCGAACAGGATATTGCAGCTGCGATGAAAGGCTTTCAACAAATCAGTGGTGTTCCATACTGTGTTGCTGCCATTGACTGGACTCATATTAGGTGGACCGCTTGTCCTCAGGAACAATATTATGAGTATCGATGCTATAAGGGATATCCCAGCATTGTACTCTTCGCGGTGGTAAGGGCAGACGGACGTTTCATCTATGTCGACATCGGAAAGCCTCGGGTACTGGGAGACTCTACTATTTACGAACGATCAAATCTGAAGCGAAACATCGACAATGGGTGTGGTTAGGTAAAAGTATCCCAGATTTTGTTATTGCGAATGTTGCAGCACGTCCGTATCTCATTGGAGATTGTGCGTTTCAGCTGAGCAAAAATATGATGAAGAGCTGTAGCAAAGCCGAAAAGAACGCTATCCCTGTCCTCCGAACGTGGGATAAAGTTGCAGGGAAGACAAGGAAGCCCGTAGGATGTGCGTTTGGCATGCTCAAGCAAGGATTTTTTGTGTTCAAAGACGGAATCAAGCTGCACAATGAAAACTAAATTGTCCTCTTCATTTTGGCCTTTGTTATGCTGCATAACATGTGCATTGATAATGGAGATTTCGTTGAAGAATACCTACCTCCCGACGAAACAGATGACCCTAACGCTTTCGTTACAGCCGAAATAAAAGCTGGAAAGAAGCAGAGGGATGCTTTACTTTACTATATAACGAACGATATCTGTTGGGAATAGCTATGCAAATGTTCCAGGTTTCAAAACTTGTCCACCAGACGTTCCAATATAGCTCGAGTTTTCTGCCATTCGTCGTTGCATCTCTTTACTTCCGATATAAGTGGCGCATTAGTTTCTTCTTGCTTGGCAATGAAGTACACCAGAAGCGCATCCCTGGAGAGCTTAATCCGTTTACGGCTTCTAGATTCTGGTAGTTCTGTGGCATGGCTTCTCTTTTCAGTAGAATACTGCGCAGATGGATCATAACGGGCTTTCAAATTCTCCAATTCGTTCATTTGCTCGAAGTATTCTGGCTTATCATATAGATCTTCCTCATCTCCATCTCTTCCGGATTATCTTAGCTTGGTAATGAATGTTGCGTATTCTTGCTTGATGCGGGTAAATTTTTTCTGCCACCCTTTTGCAGTGCGTTTTATCTAGTGTTCTTTCTCAGCAAGCTTCACAGCCTCTGTGAAATATCTATGAGGCTTTTTTTCTGAGCTTTTCTGTCGCCGTAACCAGCCTGCTTCATCATGTGAAATAACATG
Source organism: Kappaphycus alvarezii (assembly GCA_002205965.3). Taxonomy (NCBI): domain Eukaryota; phylum Rhodophyta; class Florideophyceae; order Gigartinales; family Solieriaceae; genus Kappaphycus; species Kappaphycus alvarezii. The sequence goes on along the minus strand of NADL03000736.1, from coordinate 358,043 downwards.
AGCACTGTATCATGGTCTTAGTGCTGACTGTGGGAGGGAGGCCGTGTTGCAGTGGGGGACGCACTATTTGGTCCGACGTTTCCTTCAGGAGATAGGACAGATGGTGTGGACGTTGATGCTGGTTGTGCTGTAACCATAAACGTCTGGGGAGAACTGGTGCTTTCCGTTACTGTTTGAGATGGCGCATGCGGCCGTGTGGTAATGTTGGATGTCGTCTGAGCCATATTTTGTAGTGCTCGTATGGAAAATGTGAGGCATAAAGCGAATGGACAAAAGACAACAGTCCTGGGAACGTTTCTTTATGGTTGATAGCGTCTTTTCATTTGGCACGAAAGTTTTCCGGACAGAAGTTATGTCTTTTCTATTGGGAGTTTCTACATAATGGCGGGAATTGGGTCGTTAGATGAAAAATGTCCGATGGACAATTCGCTCGAAAAAGGTTTCCCTGTCCGAGTGGTCTCAATTCATATGTACAAAGGGCCTAAAATAGTATGAAGGATAGAGACAGAATCGGGGGTAGTCGGAACTGCTTTAACGAAAAAATAGGCAGATTTCTTCGTTGTTGATCTGTTTCTTGCTGGGATTGTGGCATTCAGCGTCAGGTTTGTTGCTAATGGTGATCTTGCACAACTCGCAGCGGAAAACGCTCGGATTTTCCAATTTCCGTACCTTATAGATGTGCTACTTTCCTTCTTCGTGTACCTTGCTTTGTACATAGTAGGAAAATTCGCGGTTAGACGGCTTAGAGAAACCCTTTGGGCTTTTCCCTTCCTCTTCTTTCTAATCCGGTCGTTGGCCACTCAGTGTATGTGGTGGAAAAGCCCTTCGTCGATGGACTGCTGCTGAAGAGGCCTGGGGGCGCAGAGGATGGACGACTGCTTGAGGTTGTGGGCGTCGCGGTGGGGGCGGGGAGCCTGGGGATTAGGAAGGGTATATCAGGGGGAGGAGGAGGAGAACTAAACGTGGTGACAGGTTGAGAGGAGAGAAGAGGGTCTTTATCGAAGTTCTCGATCGGCGTTGACGGAGGAGCGGCGGAGTTCAGGGAGGGAGAGCTGTTATCAGGCGTTGCTGCAAGGACAAGAACAGTCCCTGCTGGTATTTTCTTCTCGACGATCACTTACTCATCTTTAATGAGAGCGTTGGCCGGTTTTCTTTCCTCGTCAGAGTCGCGTTCTGAACCGAAGATGTCCTAGGTGCTCACGTATGGAAAACAATAGAAATTCAACGATGAGTATGTTATATACCTTTTGTTGAACCGCGATAAATGATATAGGTTAACTTACTAGTTATAAGATACTAGGCGAAGATACTTAGAACACCTAAGTGATCAATTCAAGCTGGACCATAGAACGAAAAACACCAAACAATTAATCAATAGAGCAATATTAAACCAGGTAGACGACCAGCCACAGCAGAACTGAACTTCCAACAACGGCCAACGTAGATTACCCGATAGACCGCAGGGTTCCAACAGCAACCGAGCACCAAGCAAGAGAGAGACCAACTGCAGACCAAGACTGGGCACTGAGCAAGACCAGAACAAACACCAAGAAGAAAAGCAGCACCAAGAACAAGAAGAAATACCAAGACGAGAAGCAATACCTAGAACAAGAAGCAAAAACAGGACGAGAAGCAATACAAATAAAAAGAAGCACACAAGGGCCAGAAAAGAGGCCAAAAACCAAGAACACAGGGTAGCCGACAACCATAAAAGAAATCCGGAAAATTGGCGGTCAATGAGTTACAGCGGAGGAGGGCGAAAGTTTAATTCCGGAATTTGGTTTCACCCCATAGATGAGTGGGGGCGAGAGCAAAATCTATGGAAATTTGTTTGTAGTTTACCGAGCACAATAATGGGGGGAAGGAGGCAAACAAGTTTTGCTTTCGTTGTATTTTTGTTTGTTGATGGTGATGATGGTGTGTGGGATGCAACACAAACACTCCTTGTGTACTGTAGATTACCCTAGCAGAGGGGCGCAGATCGGGAGTAGACTGTAGACTAACTGACAAAATACAGTGCAGTTGTGAAGCCTAACTTACAGTATAATGTACAGTAAAATAATCTAAAATCTATCAATTTACCGCAGAGTTCTTTGTCAGCACTATGCGTACACAATAAATTGGAAGTACTGAGGGGTGAAATTTTCTGTTGATGAAATCTTTTTCGACTTCTAACAATATGCTCTAATGCAGGTTAGAAGGTCGATGGGAGGCCAGGCTGGTCAGTGCACCTACGGTACTGTACAAAATCCCTCAATAATAAATGAATAAGAGATTTTCTTTCAGAAAGAGCTTTACGAGGCACTATGGGACTAAATGTACGAATTACTTGATGTGCTTTGAAACATATTGTACTGTAGGCTAGCCTCTTTTTCGATCATCAAATCACCACAATTTTCCACCACTGGGAAAAAGCAGGCTAGCTCTCTTCCCCCTCATGATAGGGATAAATTATCTGGAGAAGAGATACTCAGACCCAACTACCCCAAGAAGGAGGTGTTGCAAGCGACAAAAGTGCTACCGTGGTATAGTTGAACGAACAAAAAGGAGTGTATACGGAAGAGAGTTGAGAGGTCTACAAGCAAGTATGGAAGGGGCAGGGTCTACCACTGATGCTCTGTAAGCAGCGTAGGAAAAATTTTTCTTGGGTTTGAAGTTGACTCTCAACTCCGTACTACTCAAGACTTGGCTTGAAGTTGTCTGCCAACTTGCTTGACCTCTCCATGAGGAAGCAGTTTACTCAGCTTATACAGACTTTTGGCTACACCTGAAGTTCGAACAAGACTACAGAAGGTACCAGGAAATGCATAAAAACAATTTGTGTGGACGATATACTCTAAACAAAAGATACTTAATAAACTTACAATCAATGAGGTCCTCTTATTTCCCATTCTCTGAATCAGATCCAAATAACTCCTCTAAAATATCCATGCTGCCCAAGCAGTCCCCACAGATATCTGCGAACGGCTCATAACTGTCTATTTCCTCCTGGGAGATATCTAAACTACTAAAGATATCCCCATCCGGTTCCATTGTCGGTACCACTTGTTCCATACATTCCACCATTCCAACACTTCCCATGCCTCCCTGTTCTTCATCCTCCTCGTCCTCGTCTTCATCCTCTTCCTCATCCTCTTCCTCGTCTTCATCTTCGTCCTCATCTTCATCCTCGTCCTCCTTAGACTCGTAGACCAATTCCGGGGCTGCCCACAACTCAAAGGTCTCCCCAGCTCTCCCCTCGACCTCCCAATCCTGCCCCTCAGGTACCTCCTCGGCTTCATCCTCGACGAAGAGCTTGCGGACGAACTGGACTATCTTCTTTTTAATCCGGCGTCGCAGGTAGTCTCCTGCGTCCGTCGGGTCATATACAGCGAGCGCAAGGCCGTTTAAGGGACGAAGAGGGGCGGTTTTTGGTGATGGGGGCGGAGGGGCGAAGGTTGTTCATTTTGGCTGTAAATGACTGTAGACGAAGGTAGAGGGTGTTTTGGGTGTGTTGGGGGAGAGGGGTGATGAGTAAAATGATCGGGGACGTTTGAAACTTGGAATAAAGTGGTTAAATAGGCTCCCGGGGCAGCTTCCATCGATTAGGAATAGGTAAAATAAATTTGCAAGGGATTTTGTAGTAGTGCCTTTGCGCTCTTTTTCTCAAAAAAAGCGAATTTGGAGGAGGAGGTAAGCAAAAAGGGGAAAAGAGCTTGATTCGGGATCGATTCAGAGGGGTAGATACACTATAAAAATATCTAGATAGAATGGAAGTAAATTTGGAGAGGACCGCGTTAATGATAAGCAAGGCTCTCGGAGGACGAGGAAGGACCGGAACTACAAGCAATTTTGGACAAGGGTAGGTGGTACAGTAAACTAAAAGTCTGTAGATGACGGCGACACAAAATCCGTTCTCATCAGCACGCTCCTAACAGTGGTCTCGCAGACACTCTGACACCGGCCAATCTTTCAAAAAGCCTGATAATACACATAGCATTTTGTATAGAGCCTGGTTCAAGTCGGTAGAAAAGGTATTCTCGAAAGAAGACGAATGGGAGAGTTTGTCAAGCACTACACTGCAAACGGAAGCTGATATTCGGCGAAGGATCCGCAGACAGGCATTTTTAGAGACGCCTGCTGCAGCCTCTCTCACCGCACAACCGTCTGCGGACTATCGAACCTATAATAATATGTGGTCAGTGATGCTACTCCGCCACCTGGGATTTCACGTGTTTGATTACACTGTTCCGCTGCAATGCGCAGATTGTAACAGGCTCATGGAAAATGGTGACCATGCAGCGGATTTTTGCAAAAAAGGCCTGGGATGGACTAAACGGCACAATGCCGTACTGAACGTATTTGGCCAACAAGCGTTCAAAGCAGCAGGAGTCGGTGTCCAATATGAGGAGAAATTCTTACTTCCCGGACTGAATGCACAGCCTGCCGACATCCTAGTGTACTCGAGGTCGGAAGAGATCAACACCTTGCCGCCCCTCCCGGCGGCGTACGATGTCACAGTAACATAGCCATTCCAAGAGCGGTTCATGTCCATTGGAGCGCGAGAAGCGCGCCGTTGCCAATGCAGCGGAAAGACGGAAAAATAGGGAACTTACCAGAAAAGTAGCAGCCATCCTCGGTGAAGCCCTCCCAGGACAATCATAATTGGGATGGAAGTTTGTGCCGCTAGCCTCCGCTCACTTGGATCACCGTCCGCGACGACGTCGAAGGTAATCGACGAATATGCGGCCGCTGTCGCAACTCGCAGCGGATGCTCGACGGGAAGAGTGAAGAGTCCGCTTTATCACGAGCTTAGTTGTAAGATTTGGTCCACGCGTGCCGCGTCTGTAATATTTCGTGCCCCACAACATGCAGAGTTTAGCCACCCTATTCAAACCTAATTGTTTTAGGTTTGTTACAGTGGGTTATTCAAGACTTTGCATGCTGCACCTGCATATTTCTTTATGTAACAATGTCTCTGTTAAACCACTGTGTAACAGAGACTTGTTCGCTGTAGCTATTCCAATTTTCTATTACATAGTGGTGTAGCAGAGAAAGTGCATCACTCTTGGGAGAAAACAGAAGCTGTGCGTAACCAGCTGTGCGTAACCAGCTGTGCGTAACCGGGAAGCGGTTTTATTGTTGAGTATTTATTTTTCTCTAAAGTATTTTTTTGACGTGGAGCTTCACTTCATCGTCTTGTTTCCATAATTACGTTCTAGATAGTACTGTTTTTTAGTCAAAGCTCTACTTTCTACTTAGAGCTATACTTTCTAGTGCTTTCTACTCAGCTGGAACAACTCTGAGAGTGTTTAGAAGAAATTCTGTGCCTTCTATAAAAGGGGGGCTTATCTGTATTCTTGTGGGAATCCAGGTACACTCCAAGGACCCTTGGCCACCAACTTTGAGAAATACGACTACCATTTCAACTAATCCTTTAGCAGCGCCCCTGCTCCCTCCCTTTCTGTTTAACTTTAGTAGATTTGCACCACAGCTATCCAGAAAATTCCAGAGTTCAGATTTAAAGGCGGGAACAGAGCTAAGTTCCACTCCAAAAAGTGTGGCAGAGGGGTGTGGCTCTACGGGGGATCAAACAATACTGGCTCCAACTATTTATTTATTTTTCTACAAGAATATGAACATCTGTAATGAATCCGCTCTGGGTATCGTTCACAGAAGATAAAGCAGATTGAGATGGCAGAACATAAACTGGTTTACAGTCTAATTAGATGGCTCTAGTAGAGTGGACTGCCTTCTTAGTTGGTGGATCCCGAAGGGCCTTTTCACTCAACCTAGAACATATTTTGCTATAAGCCGCATGCAGTTCGGGAAAGTACAGCTTCATTCCATGGAGAAAAAATGGCCGTGCTGAGGCGCTCATGGACTCGTCAGCGGATCACATTATCGTTCATGTTGTGATAGTAGCAGGCGATTCAGGCGATATAGTCTTCAGGTAGGCAGACGAAGGCAGGGAGGGGTTGTTTTACAAAATCAAAGGAGACAGGCTTGTATCAGAAGCTGAGAACTCTGGGAAAAGATCGAGGGTTTCGCACCGAGAAAAATTATGCTCGAAGTCCGATATCTTAAAACGATGTGGCGCGTGAACTTTATTAGTGGGGTCGTATACCGCCTTAGTTAGGACAAAGGGCTTCAAAGGATAAACTATGGCTATGTCACATGCAATAGGACGGTCTGGCAGACCGAACAGCGGAGCATGGGTGAATTAAGAGGTCTCTAAACACAGAGTGCAGTACCGGATTCGGGGAGAAAGGCCTTAAACCTACAGTGGAGCCCAGCAATGCGCTCGAGTTGGGGGGCGATGGCGTTGCGGAGGTGGAATTGGCTGTACAGAGGTTTGGACCCTTGCGGGCAGTAGTCGGCTGCATAGTCTCTCCAGACATTCCGAGGCCGATGACAGTGTTAGAAGCGGAGATGGAGATAGTAGGGATACCTATACAGGCTGAAATGGCTTCCAACAAAATTGGACAGTTTTACTTAGAGCAAAACTCTATGGAAAAGTAGGTAGTGAGAAAGCTGGCCCCTGGACTACTAAGATAGCCCTGTGCACGAATGCGGAGATGGGAGGCCTGGGCCGAGTATTTCGAAGAGACTAAATCGGAATTTCAATTTTTCTTCCCAATGGTCTTCGGTCCTGCTATCTTTCAGTATCTGCCTTATGTAAGATGATTTATGTAGGGGTTAGCTTCAAAAACAAGGCAATAGAGAGATCAAAGGACATGAAATGCAGGGTTTGTGTGGATAGAGACACTGAGAAGGAAATCATGGAGTGCAGAACGCGCTTGGAGGACGATGATGTCTTGCTTCTCTCGGAAACGGAATCCCAGAAGAACTGCGGAGTACAGGGTGGTGAAAGAAGCAGTCCTGCCGCTGAAAACATCTCAACGGAGTATTCTGGCATCTAAAAATCCACGGAAGAACGAATAAAGAATTGTAAACCTTTGAAAGATTTTGGAGAGGGAAAAGAAGACCTATTCATCGCGTTTGCGGGGGGGTAAAAACTTGCAGCGTGTCGTAGGATGAGCGCTGAATGCTTTCAATTTCTTCCGGAGTTGGGGAGGGGATGGCCTGGGAGGGGTCCGAATCCTTGAATCCGTGGGCAAGAAGGCAGTTGGAGTTTCATACTCGTTGTAAATGGATATACCTTCTAACATTGTAACACACAAACCTTTATCACACAAAAACGGTCATGGGCATCACTGATCAGGTCAAGTAGTTGGGAATGCGGCGGGGCGCGGCGTTCTTGGTGCGGAGGAACATATTTTTGAAGGGCACTGATATTTGTAAATCCTAAGAGGATGATAATCCAAGAATCAATTACCACTGACTATCACGCATTGTTTTACTTACAGTTTACAATATTCATTTATTTTAATTTTTAAATAGGACCTTTTTGTATGATTCGTTTCCAGGGAAAAGTTAAGTTATCTTTTGTAACTTTTCATTTCTGTTCTATTTCTGTTCTATTTCTCCATTTGCAACACTTTTGCTGCTTTGGTCGTAATTAAAACCCCATCTAGAGGTTTTAGCTCATCTGGTTACTCTGTAAATTGTATGTGACTGGGATCTGAATTACTAAGAAGAGGTGACTCAACGCGGAGTGAACATTATTCTCGGAGTTGCCATGTTTTTATTTGAAACTTACGCATTTTTGCAGCGAATTATTTTACTGTGTCCAGCAAATTGGTTCTGCACTGTTATTAACTTCCTTTTGAACCATTTTCCAGGAAATATAGTAGAAATAACGAAGCATATCTATGACTTAAAAGATAGCTGCTAGCCCAATCAACATGTAGCGGGTGTTGCAGGTCACCATGAGGGCGGGGTTTGGTTGACAGGGTATTAAGGTATTGGTCTGAACAGTGGCTGGCGAAATATCTTGCCGCCTTGTTGAAAGCTTAATAAATTAATATATTCCACGAGGTTCCTCTTGCATGTTTAGAGAGATTTTATTTACTGATTCCTTATCTATAATACAAGATGACACTTTAAAGACTATTTTCAACTTTTTAAAGAAGCCCTTAAATCGGAACGGCTGATAACCCAGCAATTGATTTTCTGACAGAGATAGCTTTTTAATTTCTACTGAATATATATTGTTTGGTCTTTCAAAATTTCAGAGAAGGTTCTTCGAGGATGAATCAAAATACACTATTAGCTCGAAGCGATCAGGAAAAGGGCCTACAGAAAATTTCTAGTAATGGTAAACTTTGATTCAATCTGACGGTTGTAGTCTGATTGGTTCAGCGAATCCCAGAATCGTTTAAATAGTCTCAAAATGTTGAGAAAATTGAAAAGGGGGAAAATTTATCTCAGCTGTTATATTAAATTCTCATTTACTTTTTGTAGTGCAATAGCACTTTTTATGAAAATTGGTTCTAATCACCTATTTTTTCACTCTCTTTCGAGCTCCAAATATCAGGTGGTACATTCCCGATTTTGTTCTAGCACTTTACAGTGAACTGTAGAGTGGTTTCCTGGATTGGACTCTGCATGGGACTTCTAAATGAATTTGATGTTTCTAACGGCTAACTAGCTGGCAGAGTGAAATTTGCCCTTACTTTCGAGTTTGATTACAAATATAGAGGACTCCCAACCTTTCCATTACTCGCAGTAAACCAAACCAATTTTCCCCCCCCTTTCGAGTTAAACTGAAAAGATAAATTTACCTTAGTATTTTCTGCTTTTCCTGGGCTCCACTTCTAGTGAACAGGTACCGAAGGTAACATCTTCTTCAACTTTGCTTGATATTGGCTCTAGCTGTTTCTCCTACGACTTGAGCCCTTCCTCTTGCGAAGCCATCGTGACTTTATCTATACAAGCTCATATCTTCTTCGGCCACCAAACACCAGTTTGGTCTATTAGCCTGTTTTGTATTCAGGTTTATAAATTTTTGGTTTAATTGTCTTTTGCGGAAGAACTTGTATCCCTTGTGTCCCCCAGAGGAGTAATACGATCCTTCTCTGCTTTATTAGGCCGACGACTATTATCAGTGGCTTTTGCCCAGTTTTGATCTTTTACGCAAAAGGATTATTCAACCCGTTCCTCCTTTTCTTTTTACTTCTTAAAAGCCTGTATCGCCTGAGTTCTCACAAATTTTGATCTACCACCCTGCAGATTCATTAATAAGAAATTCTCGTCGCAGTGATAGTGTTCCACAATCGGTATCTTAAGCTTTCTAGGTCCAACTCGGTGCGCTATCCTACACATTTCGGCCTCACGACTTGAAACAAACTTGAGAACTGACTGAGAGCAAATGTTGGTCTTTGAGCCTCGAGTTGGTTTTTGCCTGAAATATTCCTAAGTTTTCCTAAATAAAGCAACTGTTAAGAGAAATAATATCAACTTTACTCTTACTGGAGACCCATCAATAGCAGTGCTTTAGCAGTTCTCAAAACCATTACACAATTCGCAGTAAACCAACCAAAACGTTCCCACTTAGAATAGAAAATTTTCGACAATGTCGACTCTTTATGATTCACTTGTTCTGGACAGAGTACCGCTGCACGAGGAGGGATCGCGCATAGAGATATTTCAGCTCAAGTGAAAAGAGACTCTTCTGTGATTTCCGATCCAAAACGTGCTTTAATAGAAAGTTAGCAAGTTATGTTCAATTTTAGCACGAGGAGCTGAAAGAAATGAGCACTTTTGAAGTGAGACGTTTTCAATAGGCGTTAGATCAAAATTAGAATGAAACCTCAGAATAGGTTAATCACTTTTTGATTCGTATCGGGTTGCTTGAAAAAGGCTCACCTTAGTCCCAGTGAGTTCTTGAATCTCTAAAGGATGATGTTTTGCTAGTCGGAACGAATTTGTACCAATTTTTTGAGTTTATTACAGAAATTAAATTTCATAACGATGACATGTATGATCTTAAATCCGAAAGGATATCAAATCTTGAGGAAGCTGGTCCCAAAGTTACAGTTTTTCCTACAAAACACTGGGAAATACTTTTTTACGCCAGATCCAGACGCAGTTATGCGGGTGTCCGTCTGAAACAGGTCTCTTGAGGATAAAAGAAAGATAAATCTTGTAAATATTCTCAAAAGAGATCTCCTAGAGACAATAAATCATCTCTGGAAAGAGCATTATGGTGCTTTATCCTATCCCAGTTTTATCTCCTCATAAAACCCTGAAGGTTACTCAAATGTTAAGAATGATGGACAAGAAAGCGACTTTTCGTCAATTTTAGAGATCAATCTTCGAAAATATCCTTTCATGAGAGATATGGGCCCTCCAGGAGAACATTAACCAAAGTATGAATGATAGTTAGGTCTAGGAAGTCTATTTACAGAAGTGCAATCTCTTTGTTAACAACTACAGACAAGCTCGCTCCTCCGTAGTTCTCGCTGTGTTCTTCGCCGTCTCTATCTGTAAGCTTACGTGCTTACAGCGGGAGTTTTTCAAGTCTCCTGAATCCTCGGTTCAGGTAGTGGAGTTCTCTTCCGGCCCCTTTCTCGATTGAGTGGCCAATTGGTTCAGCCTTTGCCCGGAGTCGTCCTTCTAGCAGAAACCTAGGTCCCGTGTAGTGCGGACTTTCCTGCAAACAATAAAGCGTCATTCTTCTTCTTCTTCTTCTACAGGCAGTAGTGGTCCACCAGGGGTAGGTCTCCGTGAGCTCAAGCCCACAAATCACTTTTTTGAAGGGATTGTGTCCTATACGGATTATACGTCCCAGTTTCTAAGTTCCAGCGAATCAGAGAAGTTATTACAATATTCAAAGCCCTTCAGTACCAAATTCCATAGGAAAAATTACTCCACAGGGAACGGATTCAGAACTGCATTAGAAGCATTTGAGAAGCCATTCCTTGATTTCATCCTTCCAGGTGTGCTGAAATTCCAAGACTTCAGAGTATTTCCTTTTATTTAGTTTCGGAAACACCAAACCATGAGCGAGGGGAATTTATTACCCTCTCGGGGCTCTCACGCAACTTCTTGGAAGAACTGACACAAATTACGATAATCATTACGTAAATCTGCAAATGTATGACATAAGAAGAATTTCTAACGAGGAGTAAGAGATAAATTTTATGCTTCTCACAGAAATATTTAGTCTTTGCGGTAATGTTCGCTCCTCAAAAAAGTTGACGAAAACTTTTTCGACCGTCTTAACAATAACTCTATATCCATTGTTGCGAAGTATCTCCACTTGAACCAAGTTAATTCCTTTTTAGAATTTTTGTATTTCGCCGAAGCAGAAGTAGAAGAATTTAGATCAATAACTCATTTCCAAACCCGCAGTATTTCTTTCGACAGGGAAATAAACAATCTAAAGGAAAGAGAACGTCTCCCACCTCTTAGAACACAGTATATCTATGGTGAAATATTAATCAGGTTTCCGTGAACCTTGCCCAGTCTGTAGTAGTCCCAATCTGTAGGATATTATGGCTAGCCACACGAAGTGATGCACCGCTTGCATGAGAATGAATCCAATACACCTTTCAGTTTGGAAGAACCTAGTGTCTCATTCGATAAAAGATAACTTTCGACATTAGCAGAGCGAACGTTTGCTTGAAAGTGCTGTTTAAGGATCCAAAGTGCCGAACAAATTACTTACTATTATGGAACCATACAAAGTCTCCCAATATGGGTACAGAGAACCTTCTTTTGGCTCCTCTTGAGGACTAGAGGATACATGGCATCATTTTCTATATCTTCTAAAATCATTTCAATGTGTACACTAACTTTATATAACCTGCGGAGTATATGGAGATATCTGTGACGAAATTGGGAGATCAGTCCTAAATGGATAAATCTAATATGATCAGCAAAAGTTATGAGAGAATTAGCTACTTTTTGTTGCAACAATTAAGCGGGAAATCGGCAACAGGGCCTGTGCTAGAGAGCTACAAAACTGCCAAAGCCAATGTTTTTAAAGGGGATTGAATCCTCATCCCTGATTAGGAGATCCAAATATAACTATCATGACACCCCTGTCGAAAACTAGAAACTTTAGTTCTCATAGCAGAAAGACGGACGGCCTTTCTTCACTGTAAAGTATCTTCGTTCCGCTACCATGAACAATTAATGGTTTTGATGTTCAGAAGAACACAAAAAAGGCCCCTTTTAATGCAAAGTCATTTATGAATCTGTTGAGATAATATCTGTAGTGAAATGGTTGAGCGTAAAAAACTAAAACGTCGATGTAGACATTTGAACTAGGTTAGCACTAGTGAGGAGGCTGCTTTAGCGGTATTAGAAACTGTAGCCGGCAACTTCATAAAAAGAAGTAAAATCCCAAACGAGTTGGACCATTAGACTCCGTGAGGTCCGTCGCCCAAAATCTTTGCAGCGAAAAATAGCCCACTGTCTATGTGAGGAATAATTGAGTTGCGTTTTATTATTGTAGGACGTCCAATTTTGTGTAATTCAAAGTCTGGGTGTGTTTTGCTATATAATGCTTCTATAGTTTATAGTCTATTCCATACTTACGGAACCATTTATGATGGATACCGAATATTGTGGCAGGTTTTTCGAAATAATCAAGCAGAGACGTAGAAAAGTCGAACTTTACGATGGCTCACTAGGCCCAATAACACGCAGAAATTTGAGAAAGGCAGGTTAAAACTTTCCAAGTCCTGAAGAATGGAAGCATGGTCGCAAAAGCTAACAGAAAGCAGCCGAAGTACGGTTTATACTTTGAAAAGACCATGTATAGCCTACTAATTACGTCGCTATGGTCTCAAGGCCCTTTTCCATCCAGCCGATGTTTTTTCTTTTCCCCTCGAAGTCATTGATTGAAGTATCCAAGACGTTGGCTGGGAAGCATAGCAGCGTTTCAGAGTAAAGCTTAGGCTAGACAATGGCTCTCAGAATAACTTCTCTCACATGCCAGTGACACACATACGGTCCTTGTAATTATTTTCACGCCTTCAACTTTCGGTTTATTGAAGTAATTAGTACAGGATAATTTGTGAGGCTTTGTATGGAACTAAATACAGGAATCACTAATTAGGGTCATATAACTTTGCAACAAATCGTAAACATGCAAAAATGTACTCGAACTCCAACTAATTACTAGACCAGCCTAACCGAGGACCGGCAGAGGCGCGGCGAATTTTGCCTAGATCTTTCCTATTTGTGTAGCGTGCAAACCTAATGCTGCCATGGTATCACTACAGCTGGACTTCGTAGCGTGCTTCTCGAGAAGGCGCTACTGCTGTCCGTACTAGATACACCCACTGGATTTGAGACACTTTCACTAACAATTTTGAGTTTTCCTGGAGTAATATCGCCTACCTGAACAATATTCACTATTTTCCTTCTTGATCACCATTCCAGATCTATCTGAAGGATCCTAGGGCGTATTTCAAGTCCTTCTGAGCGCTTTTTACCAAGTACCTGTGCGGCAACCGCTAACATCAGATCATTTTGATAATGCCTTGACCCGTCGTTTTAGTCACAGGATCACGGAGGCGCAGACAATATTTCGTTTTCTCCTTTCATTCTCTCTCTCCTGCGAGGATTCATGTTTCTCACAACACTATTCAAAAGCTCTACTAATTCCCCATCCCCTCCCACCCCTTTCCATCGGCGCGCGAGCGCGCAAGCGCGTAGCGCTCCCCTCTCATTGGGAGCAGAGCCCTGCCATCGGCTCCAACCTTTTCCTCAACTTTCAGTACGTAATTTTTGCAAAATTTCTCCCTACACGTTTCCTTTCACCCCGCAAAGGGAGCAAACCTACCAAAGCAACCTTTCTAATCTAATCTCCAACTTTCCGCGTTCCCACCAAGTTCTACGCCAAGCCCAGCGACAAGCTCCTACTTTTCTCCTGGGCAATCGGTGTGGAAAGCAAGACCCGTCCAACTACTCCCTCGTCCTCGATCCGAAATTCAGAACGTCGAGGCTCCGCAGGGAAGTTCAAGTTTTCAAACGGCCACATTTTTTGGCTGACGCCAAGTGGCCACCTGGAGTCAAGTCTGGGCGCAATAACAGTACGGAAAGGGAGATCTGAGGTGCATACCGGCGTACAGGATCGGGGTCCTGAGGATTGGCGTACAGCACTGTAATAACCCCAATCGCTTAGTAGGTTGCATCGGTTTAGGACCTCAGGGGGAATTAATTGCCACCGAGACTACAGTACTCCAACATCAACAGAACGAACATGACGCCCCTGGAACACCGTCCGCTAGAGGATTCTCGGAGCCAATGGCTCTCAAACCGCCCGTTGCTAGGCCCGATCTCACACAGGCCACTGCCACACATGGGGCACTGCCTACTTTGCACGGAAGAAAATCCAAACCTACGGACAGTCGCACAACTCGTAGCGCACCTCCGCACAGCCCACAGTAACAGGTCTAAGGCCGGAGCATATATCAGGCTTCCCAGGGGGGAAGAAGCGTGAGGTAAATTGGGCAATGTTATTACCGGTGGTTTTTCTTGAGGATTTCCTACCCTCTTGTTTATTGTCAGAGGGGTTTAAGTAGAGTCGAGCAGAATTTCATTGTGCTATGCTAGCTATAGTCAGGGTAGACTTGGACACCGTTGAGTTCTGCTGGGTGGAGGGGCAACCAGAAGGGAAGAACTACCCAGAAACTCAGAAAGAGACCCACCACATAAAGATCTGAATTGAAATGAGTTGCACCTGAAAATGAGACCTAAGGGAAGCAGTTTACCCTACAGTGCTACACACCCCTCTCCCATGAGCGACGCACGGAGTGAAGTGCCCTCTGAAGCTTACCTTTTTTTTCGTGGTTATCGAGGAATTCCTGGAGCATATCTGGTATATCCTCGCAAAGGTTCTAAAGTGGCTTCCATGTTGGCTCCTCATGATTGAAGCCGTGCCACTTAGCCTGAACTTTCCAGGTGAGATCTGAACGGTCTTACTTGAGATCGAGAAGCTTGGTAACGACTTTGTAGTGCGACTGATTGTGATCAATTGTGTCAAGGAGCTCTTGAGTGACGTTGAGCTGGGAGTCCGCGTAGAACTTTAGACGTTTCGCATGAACCAAGAAACGGGATTCGTTGATTAAGTCCTCCACCTCGTAGACCCATTCAGATTCGGTACGGGCGACGCGTTGGGGACTATGCCACTGAAGACGGAGTTTGTGTCCGTCCTTAGTTATGCGTTTCGCGACTAGGAGGAAGTCTCCAACAGTGAAATTAGCAGGATGAACATGTGTTTTCTCATTATGCGCATTCACTGCAGCCGCACGCCGAGTTGTCTGGCGTTCCGAAACATCCCGATGCATTTCGGCGAGAGCTTGCTTCAACTTATCCACGTTCATCAATGGCAAACATTTGACTTTATCAAGGGTTTTGGTTTCAGCTGGGGCTGGCGGTATGATCATTCGAAGCTGGTTTTTTTATTCGACGGGAGACCTGTAAAGACTGTAACTGGAGCGCGGTTCCCAAGACTGGAGTGAATGCTGTTGTTAAGTACAGACTGGACGATAGGTAACACGAACGGCCACTCAACTTCCTTCAATCGCAGTTCCGAAAGCAGTGCTCGAGAACACCGTAGTACTTCGCGACAGAGACGTTCGACCGTTCCGTTGGGATGTGGAGTGTTGGGCGTCGTGAAGTGAAGGCGGCAATGAAGCAGGCGACTCAATGAATCCATAAGCTCGTTTTTCAAGTGACTGCCTCTGTCAGATGTCCAATTCTGGACAACACCGAAAGCCGCAAACCATTTCATAAGAAATGGGGAAGCTCCCTCGACACCTGCAACGCTGGCTGCGCATAGCCAAATGTAGAGGGAAATTTCGCACTCAATGATAAAAACATATTTATCATCGGTACAGCTCGGGCCCATATACAAAGAGTCAAAATGGATCAGCTCATTTGGGTGGCTGCCGTGAACGACATGGCCGAGAGGCCGTGGAACTCGTTGCCCGCCTATGGTGGCGACAAAATGAAGACAGGAAGTGCAGAATTGACGAATATCTTAATCAATGAACAACCAGTAACCTACTTCTTGATAGCCGCCTTCATGGCGTCCAAACCACGATGGCCCGCTCGACCACAATGTCTGATGACGCAAATGCGTAGCTGCTTATGTTGAGCATCGGAGGGTATTCAAATACTGCCATTTTGTGTACAGTAAAGCCCGTGGTCAGGAGATTTCTGCAGATTTAGAATCTCGCTGGGATCACCCTGTACCTGCACTTCTGCGGTGTCCTTTGGGGTTGGCCAGAAATCTGGTCATAATCAGGAGCAATGGGGCACGAAAGAGAGCGGCGATACGAAATTGCTCACGTTGATTCTTAGAGGATACTGTTGGAGAAGTGCCCCACTGAGAAAGTAGATCAGCCCAAAAGTTGTCCTCTCCTTTGATTTGCACGATGGTGTACTCAAACATGACCAGAATAAGACTCCAGCGCTGAACCTTGTTGTAAATAGTCTTATTCATTCGTACGTTCGCGCGTTCCGGGTGATACAGAAAGACGAGGTTAATGTGATCTGTGAACAGATAAAAAACGTTTGCCCGCACTAGTAGGTAGTCCAGCCTCCCGCAACTGAAGATTATAGCAGAGGTTTCTTTCTCTGGCGTCTACCAGTGAGAACTTGACCCACGAAAGTAAATGGAGACAAATGCGGGCGGTGCATGTTTCTGATTAGACAAGGGGACATCCAAATCTTCTTCGGTGATTTGTGTCAGAATGCCAGACCAAGTTGTGTCACTAGCGTCTGTGAAAAGGCAGAATATCTCGTCCTTATCTGGCTGTGCAACTGTGACCGAGTTTTCGAGAGCGGATGTAACCGCACCGAACGCTTTTTTATGTGCGCTGTCCCAACCAACATCTGAAAGCGAGATCTTAGCAACAGACTTCTTCGTCTTCCGTCCGGCGATTTCGTAAATCTTCTCCATGAGTTCAGTCAGAGGTGCAGTTACAGATGTGAATTCCGGAATCGAGCAACGCATCCAATTTGCGGCACATAGAAATTGTTGCAGCTGATTACCAAATGAGGGGTATTCCATGTTCTTTAATGCATCGAACCGAGACGCATCCATTCGAACCCCTTGACTGGTGATGAGTCGTCCACACCAGTACACCTCCTTGAGGAATAGGTCGCATTTTCCAGCATGGAGTTTGAGACCAAACTAGGCACAGATCGCGAAAAACTCCTCTAGTGAGTCTAGAAACTGTGAAGATGAGCGTGCGTAGAAAAAAATTTCATCTAGCCACTGCAAGAACTTGTCACGGATAGAGTTGCACAAGTTCTGAATTGCGCTTTGGCAGAAGGTAACAGCATTCCTCTGCCCATGCATAACCCGAGTTGGGCTGTAAACTCCATCTGGAGTATTGAAGCTCTGGCATTCTTGAGACTCCTCCGCCAAAGACAGTTGCTAATATCCCTGACAGAGATCGATAGTGGCAAATGCACTCATTCCTCCCAATTTTCCTAGAGATGATTCTAAATCCGGCATTGGCCATATTTTGGGCGCGATTACCTTGCCAACCGGACGCAAATCCGTTTTAAACCCGAACTTTTCAGGGCCTGGCTTGGGCACAATCAGGGGAGCACAAGCCGAAGCACCTGAAGCGTTTCGCTTCACGAGACCAAGACGTTCCAGCTCCCCGTCTTTGGTCCGGATGAAGGGGTTTGCAGAGGAGTGTAGCGGCGTACCTTAACGCGAACCGATTTGGCGTTGGGAGTGAGCTTAATTTCCATTTGGGCGATATTGACAGGCGGATCGGACCCAAATTTGTTGGAGTCTCGGATGGAGAGAGCTGGGCAATCCTTTGGTGACAGCTTCTGTGAACATTTTTCCGAGATGTGGCCTTACTTCAGCAGGGACATGCTTCCCAAGAGAAAATTCCGTGTAACTCTACAGTTTTGGCCTGGGAATACCCCATTTTTCTGTGCTCAGCATCAAGGTAATCAACCGTTTGAACTCTGAGGAGTTATACATCAGTCTAGACAAATGGCCTGCATCTGGATTGCCGACCGATCGGTCAAGGTCGAATCCTACCTCCGAGAAATCCTTGTCATGAAATTTCTCCCTTACCTTAGCGAGATTTACGTCAAGGTCAAAGCCCATTGCAATTAGCAAAGGTCTTCATAGCAGTACTTCCGGCATCTTCTCTTTAAATACCATAAACTCTACATTTCGCATCCTCATGAGGCCTTCACGTAGTTACAGCGTGAGCGATACTCGTGCCTTCTTGGTCGCGGTTGCCTGAAGCTTGGCATCTGAACCTTCCATTTCCAGATCCATGACAATAGGTTTGGGAAGCTGGAGCGTAGGGACGAAAACGTTGGCCGCAGCGAACTTTGTTAGGTGATCCTCGCACATCCCTGCATGGTCGGCACCGTAGTCACCACAAACAGTTACATCAACCACGTCCAGCAGCTTCCCACATAGCCTTCCCTGTGAATCCTGACGCGTGATATTCACTGTCAAAAATTTGTCTCCACCAGAGACGCGGACTTTCCTCAGACTATTCCTCGCAGTGGTCTCCCTCATTTCACGAACCAGACGCTTGCGCTCGCCAATCAATATTTCCGGACAGTCTTTGATGAAGTGCCGCTTTCCTCCGCAGGTTTTCTTGCTCAAACAAAACGGTAGCGGAACAGTATCAGCTGGGTTGTTTGATTTTCGCTAGGTGCTTCCTTATTTGCGTTGGTGTCCAGTGCCTCGGCGGGAGTAGTCGATTTCGAAGCCGATCCGATCCCGATTCTGATATTGATCTCTTCTTGTTACGACCTCTCCTATTCCTTGACCCTTCTGGAATTTCCCCAGATGGTGAAGAATCCGAGGAGGAGCCACAGCCGGACATTTTCCAATGGCTGGGAAAAATTCGTCCAGCGCTACCGCCTTAGCAATGACGCATTTGTAGAACTTATGCCATTCCTTTCCTAAGGTTACTTTGAGAAGGATGAGGTCATTCTCGATTTTTTCACGAACACATACCGAGCGAAGAGCATAACAAAGATGCTTGATCGCCAGCTTGGGGTTCTCTTCCACAAATGAGTCCATCTTCTTCTCTGAGAGAAGCATGAGGTAGTCCGCGAAAAGGTTCATGACACGCATGGTCGGATCAGTTCCTTCATTCGCATGAACAGTTTCTTCTTGACTGCCGCTTCCAGACTTTCAACGCTGAATGTTTCCAAGATCTTCTCGTCCTGAGCCTTGAGCCACGTGTGGAGGACTTCACCAGTCAAATCCTTCACATTGTTGATGCCATCAAAGGTGCAAAGGCAGAAAAGGGCTTTAAGTAATTCGGATTTCACCGATGAGACCAACGAGACAGGTTGTTTTGAACTGCCTTGAGCTTGAGCATCCTTGAAAAGCATTAAGTAACGCTCTCTCTCGGCGATGAACGTGTGGATGGCCTTGCGATCCAATTGCTTGAGTTCTGGGTGTTGTGTTGGAGCAAACACGAGGTACCATCAGGGCGATCGCCACCGGATTACACGACGGTCGGTGTTGTTGAGTTGAGTATGCGATAAGGGTAGTTATCACTATAGCAGGCTTCCCAGGGGAAGGCGCGTGAGGTAAATTGGGCAATGTTATTACCGGTGTTTTTTTCTTGAGGATTTCCTACCCTCTTGTTTATTGTCAGAGGGGTTTAAGTAGAGTAGAGCAGACTTTCGTCGTGCTATGCTGGCTATAGTCAGGGTAGACTTGGACACCGTTGAGTTCTGCTGGGTGGAGGGCAACCAGAAGGGAAGAACTACCCAGAAACTCAGAAAGAGACCCACCACATAAAGATCTGAAATGAAATGGGTTGCACCTTTAAATTGGACCTAAGGGAAGCAGTGTACCCTACAGTGCTACAAGCACCGAAACGACATAAGCTCGCCAAACTCAACCAGTGCTTGTCAAAGATTTGGTCCTGGCACTGCGGCTGCCACAACGCATATATGTGCTCGAAAGTATCCGGCCCAGACCCAAATGGTATGTATACGTTTACATAAACCAAGTGGCCCAAATGTACTATGCGGACGGCTCCACGGTAATACACTCCCCTCCATAGCACGCAAGTGAAAGACACTTCCCCAGTGCCGGTGCAAGATTCACCTTCACCCCAGCCCCCCGTCCGGCGCTGTCCTCAAACCCCCCCCCATCGCCCAACCTGTACCGCCGACGCAGCCTTCTGACACCCCCGCACAGGCCCTGCCAACCCGGAACAAATATTCACGACGCATACGCCAGTCATGGGACACATTCCCGCCAATTTCCGTGGTTGTCTGGCAGAGACCTATGCGACCGCCATGCAGGACGCTGCGCAAGCCTATCAGTGCGGCAGCCCGTCCGCAACTGCCGCTGTCATCAAGCTGTTCTTGTTTCGGCCGTCATGTTGACCAAAATCTCCTACACAGAGCACGGCACTGAAGAACGACGACACCACTCCATCGCTGATACAATGAGGGACGATCGAGCTTTGGAACGCAGGGCGGTTTCAGACGTTGTTGGAACAGACGGTGAGACCCAGCACCCGCGCCACGCACGCTCCATCACCCACCGAGCAGAAAATGCTAAATGTGCGCCTAGCCACCAAGCTGGCCAAGGAAGGGGCATATGGAAAAGCGGGACACTCCTTAAGCTCCCTAGGGGTCCTTCCTCCAAAGCCTGACGTCGTTCAGGCACTCCTCAACAAACACCCCCAACAGCCAGAGACCGTCCCCAGTGGAACGGGGAACATACTTTATGTGCTAATGCGGCCTCATTTCGGGACTTCAGTGAGGAGGAGGTTCTTGGAGCCGTCAGGGGTTTCGAACCGGGATCTTCTGGGGTGGGGTCCGTTCTTAGACCGAACCATATCGCGGAACTGCTTAGGTCACCGTCTTCATCGGGCCGGTCAGGTTTCCTACCAGCGCTCACGCGTATTGTTAACATTCTGGCCTCCGGACGTGCCCCAGCCGCTCTATCCCTTGGATATCTGGTGCTCCCCTCACCCCGTTGGCCAAGAAGGACGGGACTCCCCGACCCATCGCCGTTGGTCAAACGCTTCGTAGATTGGTCTGCAGCTGTTGATGAAACGAGCTACGAGAAAGGCTGCCAACTATCTCCAACCGCTGCAACTGGGCATCGCTACAAGTTCCAGCACCGACACCATCGTCCACAGTGTCCGCAGGGCTGTCGACAAGTTCGGGACTAGCTCTGAGTACGCTATGCTCACAGTAGACCTCAAAAACGGTTTTAACCTGTGCAGCAGAATCGCTTTTCTGGACGCCGTACCACGCCTATTCCCCGAATTGCTGCCATGGGTCTCGTACTGTTACACAAACGGGCCAGCGTACTTGTGGTCCGGCCCCCAAATCATCTGCAGCATGAGAGGAACAAAACAAGGGGAAAACCTTGGTGGACTTCTATTTGACCTTGTCCTGCACCCCGTCGTACTTAAGATCCAGGAGCTACTAGGATCGGGTAATCAGGAAGACCACACCGTGGGTAGCTTGCTGCTCTATCTATGGTACCATGATGATGGGTAAATCATGGCGCGCTACGACCAAATCGCCCGCGCCGTCGAAATATTCTCATCTATCGACGCCACCAGCAGAAGACTACACCTATCCCTGCTTAAATTCAGGGTCTGGTGGCCTTGATAGGGGTAAATCGTCGGGATAATAGATACCCAGAACCACTTACCCCAAGAAGGAGGTGTTGCAAGCGACAAAAGTGCTACCGTGGTATAGTTGAACGAACAAAAAGGAGTGGGTAAGGAAGAAAGTTGAGAGGGATACAAGCAAATATAGAAGGGGCAGGCTCTACCACTGATGTTCTGCAACCAGCGTAGGAAAAATGTTTCTTCGGTCGAAGTTGACTCTAAACTTCCTACTACTCGGGACTTGACTTGGAGTTGTCTGCCAACTTGCTTGACCTCTCCATGAGGAAGCAGTTTACTCAGCTTATATAGACTTTTGGCTACCACTTAAGTCCGAAAAAAACTACAGAAGATACCAGGAAATGCATAAAAACGATTCGTGTGGACGATATACTCTAAACAAAAAATACTTAATAAACTAACAATCAATGAGTTCCTCTTATTTCCCATTCTCTGAATTAGATCCAAACAACTCCTCCAAAATAACCAGGCTGCTAAAGCAGTCCCCACAAATATCTGCGAACGGCTCATAGCTCTCTATTTCCTCCTGGGAGATATCTAAACTATTAAAGATATTCAAATCCGGTTCCAGCGTCGGCACTACTTGTTCAATACTTTCCAGTCCCGGCCCACCATTCCAACACTTCCCATGCCCCCATTTCCCCCATCCTCCTCGTCCTCGTCCTCGTTCTCGTCCTCATCCTCGTCCTCATCCTCGTCCTCATCCTCGTCCTCATCCTCGTCCTCGTCCTCATCCTCCTCATCACCCTCCTCCTCATCCTCCTCATCGTAAAACTCGTAGACCGATTCAGGGGCTGCCCACTCCTCGAAGGTCTCCCAAGCTCCCTCCTCGACTTCCCACTCCTGCCCCTCAGGTACCTCCTCCGCCTCCTCGACGAACAAGCGACGCACGAATTCGATCACAATTTTTTGTTTGTCGGCGTAGGTAGTCATCACGGTCAGTAGGTCCGAAAGGGACTAAGGGAATACAGTTTAGGGAGCGGGGGTGGCGATTTTTTGTGAGGGAGGCGGAGGGGCGAAGGTTGTTCATTTTAATTTTAAATGGAGTGGGGCGATTGTGGATGGAGGATAGAGGGTGGAATGGGGAGGGTAGTGTGTGTAGGGGTTGGTGGATCTCAAAAAACTTGGGTAAATAGGTTTAAGTACACCTTAGAGAGGGACTGGAGTAGGTACTAAAAAGTTAAAATCGAAATTGCAGTAGCGCATTTGCGTGAAATTTCTACATAAGGAGTGAATTTGATGAAGAAGGTAGATAAAAAAGACGTAAAACGCTGATTTGGAAGAGAGGATACAGTATTAAAATATCTAGGGAGGATGGTAGACAAATTTGGAAAGGACCGTAAGCGGAGTCAGGGGCGGGGTCTTTGTAAGTTGCTGGTCCCTTTGGGAGGACCGTTTCCTGTATTACACGACCATTTCCTGTATTACACGACCATTTCCTGTGTTACACGAGGGGAGGACCATTTCCTGTGTTACAGGCCTACAGCGCCGCTGGCGTCCGTTCAATGCTTATACCCGAAGGAGCTGAAGCAAGAATATAGCGAGGGTACAAGTGTCCTAAACCCCCCCGTCGGTTTCTCGGACTGGACGAACAAATTTTTCGCCACTCACGTACAGTTACTCGAACCGTTCCTCGAAGCTGTCATAGAAATTAACAATACGCAAGGGGCTTTTCAGCTTTTGCGCAATTGCTTCGGGGTATGCAAGATAGGATACCTCCTTCGTGTGCTGCCACCTCTTGCTTGGCGGAGGGCGCCGCTATGTTTGACGCCATGATAGAGCGATGTCTCCGAACACTCGCCGGAGGAGTACTGGACTCGGATATATTCCGAGAACTCCAACTACCGGTGAAACCCCAGGACCCTAAGAAACCCACCCTCGGTTTACGGTTCACATCGGCGAAAAGCATTGCGGGCTGCTTTCCTTGCCTCCAGCGCAGCTGCCAACAGGCTGGCCACCGGTATCTTGCCGGCACCCATTACGGATCTTACGACGTACAATGATGCCGTCGGCCCCCACCGAATATGGTCGATCTCCTGCCTGCCCTCACGACTCCTACCCTTTAGTGTATTTTGCTCAAGCAAAACCCCTCCGCAAAAGACACTAACAGAAGCAGTCCATGCGGCAGTTCAAGAAGAGATCCCTCTCGGCAACCAACGAAGGCAAGCTTTCTGGGCTTCTATGGGCCTTCCCGGCGCAAAGGAATGGGTCTATTGTGCTCCGTGCCCCGGCCTCAAGACCAATATTGACGCCCGTGAGTTCTCAGTGTGGCTCCAGTACTACCTCCAAGTCCCGCTCTTCGCCCCAGACACGCCGTGCCCACGCCCAAACTGCCCTGAGGTCCTCGACTGCCACGGGGATCACCTCATGCACTGCCTGCATGGTGAGCACCGCACCCGACGACACGACCGTCAAGTCGTCCTCCTCGCCCAAGACTTCCAGAAGGCAGCCCGTCATCCGGCTATCGAGCGGCGACAGGGGCTTTACCGCACAAGGCCGGATATCGAGGCAAGGGTAGCAACGGAGGAACGGACTTTTTTGACGTCACGTTCCGCGTGGATAGAACCGACCACATCTTCCATGCATTAAAATAACCCAAGAATTCCCCCGTTCGTCAATCCTCTTGCGCCTCCAATAGGAGAGTGCGTACTTTCAACCCACTCACCTCCCTCAACGCAGCCATCTCCGCCAAACGTAAAAGGTATGAACCACTGCTCGCGACTGCTACTAGAGGGAGGCTTGTGCCTACCCCAATATCCACCCTTGGAGGCTGGCACCCAGACGCGTACGCGGTGCTAACCGATGTCGCGTGGAACGTGGCCGTTCGAGCGATGGAGACCTATGGGATGGTTAGAGCGGTGCTAACCCAAAGGCACGCTGCTGTGGCCGTCATGTCCAACGCGGCATGCCTGCTCGCCGGCATTGAGCCGGCCCTGTAAGGAAGGTCATGTACTGTAGTGTTACCCATCAGCGACGACTTATCCCGCATAACGCATTAGCCGCGAGGATATAACCGACCACATCTTCCTTGCATTAAAATAACCCAAAAATTTCCTCCTCCAAACTCTGTTTAAATTCCCCTCCCTAGAAGTGTCAGACGACGAAGTAAATTACCCATCATTCCCCCCCTTTTTGGAAGAAGACATACAGCGTAGAAATTGAGTCCGTAGTGTGTTTTTTATATTCTAAAATATGGCTCTTCTAGGTACATACCGAGTTGACGGCTGTAAACATGAAGGTAGGTCACAAGGACATGTCTTACTCAAAACTCTGTATGTTTGATTTACCAAGTGTTACATAATGATACAACTGCATTTGCGCACGTGACAAGGATTTTACAATTGCATCGTAGAATTATAATAGAATTGTTGATCGGGTAAGTTTCAACTTGTGAGCGCACCAGTAATGGGTCAAAAACGATAGCACATGCTATGCTATGTGCGAGTAATTGTAGAAACTGTCTCTGGAAGAACGTTAATTTTAGCTCTTTTATGTTGATGAGGACCGTTCGTTATTGTTGAAGATTCAGAATAACACGTAAAGGTTGGACCGTGCTCAATGGCCAGTTTTACTAGTCTCGAAAAGTAGTATAACAGGGATCGCGACCCATAGTCGCTCTAGTGTGCTACTGACGTAGCTGCCTAGCACTGCCTAGACTGTTTTCCCTAAGAAGCTTTGCTTTTAAAATCTCTACTTTGTAGACTCTTCAGGTCTTCTACTACAGCCTTCTTAAGTGCGCACTAAACTTGATTAATCGTTACATGAATTTACGATACAATCCGACATCTGAAAAGCCCATCGCAGTCCGGACAGTATGCTGGTTTAAAGGCAATGGCACTACGTACTTAGGGCAGTTTAAACGTAAATACATTAGGGCGGGAATTTGGGGTGATTTACTAGTCAAAGATGTAGGACGGCTATTTCCCGCGACGGAGGGAGCAGGTCTGTGAATTGGAGGGTTTGGAAAGGAGACAGATTCAGGCGGGACTACCTCACAAAGCTGGTGTAAAACCAGCTGTCAGACATGCTGCGTTTAAAGAAACCGGCCCCGCAGCGTGTCTTTGCGTAAGGATGGAACCCCCTGCCCGTAGGTGTTCATGGCTCGCACGGCGACGTGCCTAACCACGCCTGTCAGCACTGCGAATGCATTAGTGTGCCACCCTTCAAGAGTGGATATTGGCACGGGGATCAGTCGGGACCTTGTGTGGTGATAAAATCTTGATACCTTCTGAGCATGACGCGTTTGCGGTGTTAAGAGATGTAAAGGGGTTGAGGCATCGGCACCGTGGTCAGGCAATTCGCCGTGCGAGCCATGGAGACCGTCGGGTGGGTGCGATCCGTCCCTGTGCAAAGACATGCTGCGGCGGTGGTTTCGGCCAACGCAGCCCTGTGAAATACTGTAGTCCCGCCTGAGTCTGTCTCCTTTTCGGACCTTCCAATACACATACCTGCTCTCCCCGTACCGGAAAATAGCCGTCCTTCTTCTCTAATCAGTAAAGAACCTCAAATCCCCCCTCTTTTGCTTCAGAATGGTATATGTCCTAGGTCCTCTCTTCTTCCATAAATTACTGCTTCAATTCATGTATGCCTTCGCTTGATGAAAACCCACCCGTTCCTTTCTGCTTGACGAAGCTTTGACACCTCCAGGACCGTTCATGGATCCTGAAGAAGGGTCTGGTCTTCTCCGACCACACGGCGCTGTATCAACTCGCGCTGAATTTTCTTCATCATCATGAGAAGAACCTGGTGTTACACTCTGACTATGCGCTGCTTGGATCGGATGAGATTCTTCCGTGGTTGTATGAGAGGAACCTGCGATTCTATATTTACGCGGGGATTGTAGGGCTCCCCGGGGCCTCTCTCCCGATATATTTGAGGACATTCTACTACAAGAGGCGCCAGGATTCCGATCGCTCCCCTCACAAGATCCGAAAATCTCATTTTCATCCGACGAAAAGCCTTGAACGCTTTTATTATCATCCCAAAAGTGCGATTTTCTAGCAATGTATTCCTCAACATCGGTTGAGTCGCCGCCCAAAATCTCTATGAGCATCATAAGCACTTGTCTCTCTTCGCTGGTCATACGCAATGCCGCTGTAATCAAGCTATTCCAATGACTTCTCATCGATTCCTCGTCTTCTAGTTCCATGTGTTTGTCAATATTTCTGGGTTTTAAACTATGTGCGACTGAAAGGGAAATGAAAGCTCACTGCGGGCAAAGACTATGGGGACTGCCCTGGAAGGGGGAAGGGTTTTGGTGTTTTATTCGTGGAAAATATATTCAACTACCTCGAAAGAGCACTGGGACTGGAAAGGAAATTAGAAGAAGGGACAAGGGCAAGTGTGATTTTATACTAGCCGGGAGACCGACAGTTGGAGTCGCTGTTCCTCCAGAACATCATGATAGGCCAATGTATTCTGTTACAGCTGAGGTTGCAGTTTCCAAGTTTGTATTTGTACCAACCAGGGCATTGCGCCATTGGAAGGGGAATTTCCGACTTTTTTATACATTCCGCTGCCCTCCACTGTCGCACGGTTCACACGATACGTCAAGTGCTGTGGCGCCTTGAGCAGTGCAGAGTGGACCTACCGAGTTGGTAGCATGCACACGGCAAGTGAGCAGAATGACTAGGTGTGTGGATTGAGTAGTGTGATGGTCACGAGTGCGACGACAAATCGTACGTGACCTGGAGTGTGCGACAAATTTACCACTGAACAAAGCGTTGAGCATTGTACGACAGAAGCGGCTGGTGGTATCGCTGCGTGAAAAAGTCGGGTCCCCCCACTCACTGCGCCCTCCCTCACATGTGCCGGTTATGGTCGCTGCGGGTGTCGGCAATTGATCTCGAGAGTGAGTCGGGCGGTTTGAGTATGAGGGCAGTTGTGGTCTCTGGTGTTGGAGACAGGCATGCCCCCCCTGGGATGGAGTGTGACTTTGGAAGTAATGTGCAAAACCGGAGGAAATGGTTAGTTGTTGCCAGCAGATGCAGGCATTCTGGGAAAGGTTGAAAGGTGGAATCAGTGGGGGCCAAGGAGCCGATAAAGTCTGGAATTTCGTCAAACTTGCCGTAACGCTGCACTTGTACACTTTTTAAAACAAGCATTTTTCTTTATTTTTACTAATTACTGTTGTAGTGTTGTTTTTCCAGCCAGAGGGTACCTGTGCACGGGTACAGTACAGTACTGCACTCTCCAGCCCATGACTCTTTACACTCTCCGCCTCTGCTATTCACCGTAAAGACAAAAGCTGCACCCCACTTGCTCGGGTGTAACAAAGTAGTGGGCACGCTACGCCGACCTTTGCGCAACAATACACGCCGACTTCTTCCCCTCGGGTTTGACACACATGGG
Organism: Kappaphycus alvarezii; assembly: GCA_002205965.3. Taxonomy (NCBI): domain Eukaryota; phylum Rhodophyta; class Florideophyceae; order Gigartinales; family Solieriaceae; genus Kappaphycus; species Kappaphycus alvarezii. The sequence goes on along the minus strand of NADL03000736.1, from coordinate 330,177 downwards.
GCACTGGGCTCCTCTGCTCCACACGCGCTAGGGAAGATAGCCGCCTTCTTCTCCACACGACGCGGCACTACCGCTGCCGTTGAATACGACCGCCTGGTCACTACCCTCTCCTCCCTCGTTCTCCAGCTCACGGCCCATGCCGTAGCTCGCCGTGCCCTGTCTCTCGCATCACCTGATGCGTGAGTGACCCATGCTCGGTTTAGTGAACATGTAATAAAAGCGTTTGTTTGTTTGATCTTTACACGACGAGGACGGCCGCTCACTAAAGTAAATGTATTAGACGAAGAAGGGCATTGCATGCTTTTACAGTGGCACAGTGCAAACGTTTTCTAATATTCAAAAATAAACGTTCAACCAACCTTGCCCGTTTGAACTTTTTAACACATCACACAACATTTCTCATTTGTGCACAATTTCCTCAACATTTCAACACTTGCCCCGACAAACGCCGTCGTATTCCTTCACCGCCACGTGTACAGTACAGTACTGTACAATAGACCAGCAAACCCAACCGCCCATACCAAATGTGTTAATCCTAATGCAAAACACACCAGCTCACCACGTGAGCACAACACACTACACCACTCCATCGCAACACCCTCACCAAAATATGCCCAACCGACGCACACCCCATGCAAACCGCGCCACCCGCAAACCCGGTGCCAAGCGAGCAATACACACAACCAAGAACACACAGTATGAAAATCCACGTCCCACGTTGGGTGTGAAGCAATGGCAAAGGATTGGACACCCGTTGTTTCGGGGGCTGTGTAGATTGAAGTTTTGCAAGGGGTGTTTGTGCCGCGAGTGTGCGAATGGGGGGGTTGAACTTTCGAGGTGAGAGGGGGGGGGTGGGGGAAATAACGGGAGGTTGGGGTGATGTAGGGTTGATATGAAAGAATGGGGAGGCTGGGAGATGGTGAGCGGATTTTGTGTGCACACTGGAGATGGGTGAGGAGTGGATGTAATGATTGGATTTGTGTTTGAGTTTAGTTGAGGTCAAGTTTGGTGAGAATGGGTTGGTGGTTGGATGGCAGTGGGTTGTTGTTGTTGGTGCAGTGCAGATATTTGGTGTGATGGGATACCGTACGTGCAGGGGGTTGAGTTGCTTGGTTTTTGGTGGCCATGAGAATAGGAATCGAGGGTTGCTTGGAGTCTACCGCAATCATGTTGTTGGTGTGGCGGTATTACTGTAACTGTACAGCACGATAGTCTAGAGAGGGAGATGGAATGATCTTGTGCTGCACTGTACTCGAGGGGCAAGTAGCATTATGGTAAAGAGAGAGAGAGAGGGGCAATTTGTACTTGATAGGGGGTCTTGCCTGTAGTGCTGTCCACACAAAAGTCACGATAGCAAAAAAACGGTCCAGAAATTTATGACTCATCTCGCAATGTGCAGGAGGGACATACAACAGTCATGAGACATTTCTACATGCCACTCTGCCGCGATCCAATTGATTTGAATCAATACCTTTATAAACCTACGGCATTGGCTTAATTTGATCCAACCTCGACTGCTCTTCCTGCGGCAATTGTTGACCCTCCACCGCCTTTTGATAAAACATATCTCCATTGATACTCCACTCTTTTCGTTTGCAATACAATCTCTCTGTAGACTGCCATCCACAACGGGTATGGTTTACTCAACTGAAAAACATACATAACCCCCCCCTCTCTACAAAACCACCTTTTCCTCCCCTCTGTAAACTTTCCCCTCCCACATCCACCCTCCCTACATAAACATCCCCAGCCAATTCCATCCATCGCGTGATCCCCACTCACGCATGCACCACCACCCCCGCCACTCAAAACATCCTCCCCCTCCCCAACCATGCCCTTCCCACCCCACCTACCACCCCTCCTCCTCCTCCCCCTCCTCCTCCTCCTCCCAACCCCCACCTCCACCCTCAACCTCCTCACCTCCTACCGCACCCAACAACTCCCCCTCAGCGACACAGCCACCCTCTCCTTCTCCGTCAACCTCACCACCCGCGTCGCCTCCCTCGCACTAAAAGTCACACACCCCACCACAATCACTCCAAATGCCACATCCACCTGGCTCGGCCTCGGCATCTCCGAACCATCCTCCGGTAGTATGCTCGGCGCCGATATCGTCACCGCCGAATTCCGCACCCCCAACCACACAGCCTGCATCTTCACCGACCGCTACGTCCCCTTTTTCGCATTCCCGTTACTCGAGTCTACCCCCGCCGCCCCCGCCGCGTTTCCATTCCCCGACGATTGTCAGCGCGATGGCAGCTGGATTCTACTCGCTTGTCAGCGCGATTTGCAGCGTGGCGAAATGACACTTGAGGTCAGTCGCTCGTTGGATGCGCATGATACGCAGGATCGCGATATTGTCGAGGGCATCAACAGTGTCATTTATGCGTATGGGCGCGATTTTGGGTACCATCAGGAGCGCCGGGGTTCGCAAAAGGTGGTCTTGTATGAGGAGGGTGAGTCTGGGGCTGATTCGCCTGTGTCGGACTTGCCGGATGATGTCGATGGCTCGTTTGCAATTGTCGCTACCAATTTTACAGTCCCTTCGGCCCGGAGAACCATTTATGCGTGTACTTCGGCGAGGGTCGATTTGGGGGAACGGGGGAGGAGAATGATCGTCGCTGCAGAGCCGCTGTTGGATGCGCGCGTCGATATGGTCCATCATTTTACCTTGTATTTGTGTAGTGGCGAGGAGTATGCCAATAGAATTCGTGACACCGTCGAGTGTCAGACCGGAAATGCTATAGAACTTGGCCCCCTTGCCAATCCAGAGGCGCAGTGTCACACCTTTGTGTTTGGATGTAAGTTGATGTGCGGTGCAGTTTGTGCGGATTTGAACATGGCGTGTGCCACAGGCGGTGCGGTGCTCACCGAGCTGACGATGCGTTTTGCAATGGTGTCATTGATCTGTGTGCCGTTTTCGCGTAGATGCAAAGGGCATTTCACGACTGGTGTTGCCGCCCGAGGCTGGCATTTTGGTCGATGAACGCCGCCCGTTTCTGGTACTGGAGACGCACTTTGACAATCCGATTCCCGTCGAGGGCGTTGTGGATCGCTCCGGCGTACGCTTGTATTTCACGGATACGCTTCGCGAAAACGAGGCGGGTTCGTTACTGGTCGGCGACCATACCGTCGCCCGGTTTGGCGAGCGCATACAAAGTGGATTTGTGTACCAGCATACGTGCCCCTCGGAGTGTACCTCGCGGTTTAATACAAACATCACCATCTTCTCGTCGTTGCTGCATATGCACACGACGGGCATGGAGATTTACACAAACAAATTTTCGGAAAACGGGACGTTTATAGAGAATGTCGGCGCGGTAAGAGCTACCCTTCCATAGCAACCCCTTGATCACAGCAACCCCCTCTGTCTACTAACAACGCTCGTTGTTCCTACGCACTTTGCGCCACCGCATAGGTGAATTTCTGGAGTGACCGCTTCCAACAAGCAGAGATCCTCTCCCCCCAATAACCCTCTCCCCAGGCGAGCAGCTGCAAACCTCCTGCGTCTATGACACGCGAAAGCGACCCGACACCAAATGGGGTCTCGAAACGCCCGACGAAATGTGCATGAACTTCCTGGCCTACTACCCCGCTCAGCCCGACCCCGCGACAAATGGCGTCGGCGAAATCAACATGTGCTCCTTTGGACGGAACCAAGACTCAAACGAAAGCTTCACATACTGCGGCGATAATGGCGCGTTGCGTACCTTGTCGATTATACCCGGTGACAACCCCAAATTCAACGACACCGTACGCGCGGAGACGGATTTCGGGGACCGGCAAGACACTTGTGGCGCGCCAGTGGGGCTTGATATGCCTGGAGATTCGGATGTGGAGGCGTCGGAGGAGGCGCAGGCGACGGAGGTTGGGGCTTCGGGAGAGCCGGAAGGGGAGGATGAGGATAATTTGTGCTTCCCGGGAGGGGTGGAGGTGGAGCTGCGAGACGGAAGTAGGAAGCGGATGGAACAGGTGGAGGTTGGGGATTATGTGCTTGTTGCGGAGGGAGAGTATTCTAGGGTGCTGATGTTTACGCATCGGGAACGGGAGCGATGGACTTGGTTTGTAAAGGTGGAGACGCAGGGCGGAAGGGTGATGTGGGCTACAAGCGGGCATTGGATCTATGTGAATGGTGGGATGGGGGAGATGGGTAAGGTGAGGGTTGGGGATGAGGTGAGGGTGGTTGGCGGGAGCGGGTGGGAGCGGGTGGTAAAGGTGGGGGGTGGGTTTCGAAGGGGCGTGTGGAATTTGCAAACGGAAAAGGGGGATGTTGTTGTGGGCGGGGTCGTGGCCTCGACGTATACGAGGGCAGTTGGTGTTGGTGGGGCGCATGGGCTTTTGGCGCCCTTGAGGTGGGTGGCTCGTGTGGGGTTGGGTGTTGATGCGGCGGTTGGGGAGTGGTTGAGTCGGAGGTTTTGAGGCGGCTGCGGCAGGGCTTGGGGCGGCGTTTTGCAGAGATCATATCGGATGAGCGTGAAAGGGCAAATCTTTTCAGGGATACGTACAACTTGGAGTTTTCGGAAACTGCGTTGCGTAGCATTACTACAGTATTTGAGTCAAGCTGTCTACAGTACTGTACAGGACATTAGATCTGTTGTAATGCTGTACCGTATGACTGTGCGAGACTGGTAAGTGGATGCCTCCTTCGGTAGGGAACGACGATTGATGGCAGTCTACCCTTGTCCCCAGGCTAGAGGGGACTGCTCTACAATACTTGCCGTAGGGGTTCACGTATACAGTACCATACAGTAGACTCTGAACTACAGTACTGTACTGCGCAGTTATTACAAATACAGAGGACTCTCAACCGTTCTATTACTCGCAGTAAACTAAACCAATTTTCCCCCTGCGCAGTACTGTACCACATTTCAAATGGAAAGCATACTGTAACTGTCGCCGCTACAGGAATCCTCCCCGCGGACACAAACATACAACATCTTGTTGCCGCCCTATCTATGCCTACAGCACCTAGCAAATCATGCCCCCAAACAACCAATGAGAGCATCCAGGAAATGCCACTCCGCCACTTCCCTTGAAACTTCCATAACAACCCGGCATTCGAGTTAACAAACGCCACTTCCTTCGCCTAGTCATTAAGTCGACGAGTTCTATAAAGGCTTAGCTGAAAATTAGTTCCTGGGCCAGACGGCATGTGCCCATCTCTACTCTTTATGTCGAAAAAGTTCCGTCACGAGTGGAGCAACATGGCAATGTAATTTCCGCATTGACGGATTTCGTCAACAAACTGGCAAACCGCAAGGTACCGACTTCACTACAATCGTAATTTTTCCGGGCAATCCTTGATAACCGTACAAAAAAGGCCACAGGGCTCCTATCCCCTGTGCCCCATCTCCATGGGCCTCCCATACAGAATATTGGTCATACATTTCCCAGAAACCATAATCAGTAGAGACCCCAGCTTCTGTCCTATTTCAGGCCACAGCAGCGCGCTGTCGACTTCAAAAAACGCAACGAAGCTATAATTAATGACTCTGGGATAACAAAAACACAGCTTCGTGGTCCAGCTTTTATACCCCTCAAAATTGGTCTGAAGAACATCTTTAACTTAAGTGAAGGGCTCCCGCTTCCTGAAACCGACCTGCGAGCACGTTACATTGGCCGTTCGACTCGTCTAACTCATACATGGAAGCCTCTTCAACCTATGATTCGGGCCCTATATCCTACAATATTCGAACTGGACACAATCAGGTGTCCACCTAGCCATGCTTCTCTTTGCAATCGGAATCTATCCGTTCCTTTGCCATCTGCACCACTCCTTCCTACAAGCTGCAATTCTGGCCTTGAATGATGAAAACTAACAAGAGGTTAAACTTTGTTCATGCAGTTGTCTGTCTTTCTTTACTGTGAATCCGTGATTCTCAAGAGTTAAATACTGTAGCATTTGCAATACTCTCTCTCTCTCCTGTTCATCATATTCCATGCACTCTCCAAAATGCATGTGCTAGATGCACTCTCCAAAATGCAATGTACTCTCCTGATTACGATGCATTCAGCAGTAAATCATCAGGCTGTCTTTCTTCAAATCAAGCGAAGTTAAAGGGAGGTTACCTGTCAAAGCTTAATACATATAAAGGGAGGTTACCTGTCAAAGCTTAATGCAGTGTAAAGTCATGACGGAGGTCACATTTCGACAAAAACGGCAACATAATTCGCCCCTCTTGATATGCTGCAAACTTGCTAGACAGCATTGCCGGCGAAGGACATCGTTTCTGTATATTCACAAACATACCGAAAATAGAGAATTGGTGGTTCAGAAAAGACACTTTCCCGCAATTCTTATGGAAAATCTGGAATATTGAGGCCATCAAAACCCTCAGGTCACTTATAAGAACCAAAAAAAGCTGTATCACTCTTCTCAAGGAACGACTTCAGCCTGAAAAAGACATCTAGAAAACTCTACCTGAACTGCGCGATCCGTATACTGCTTTCCAACTAATAAGCCACTTCCCGAACGCATGAATGCTAATGCACATCTTAAATACAATCTTATCGTACCTGATTGTTTCTACATCAGCAAGGCTTCATTTTGAAATGCGAGGTAAATTCTAAAGGATGCACTGAGATCTTCAAGATAGTTCTTGGTTCTGCACTACGCTACTCTTCCCAATGGACAGAGTAAATTTTAAAACTACCTCATCAATCTCCCCTATCGCTCATCTAAGCTCTCTGCTCAGCACCTACAGTCAGGGTAGAGAGCTGACAACGCGGAAAAAGCACTAACTCATTATCATGGTAATCAGAACAACGCTAAAATCCCGCTTCGAACATCCACTACCTACAATGCCCAAATTCCGCCATGTACAACCCCTGCTCGCCCTTATTCGCTCAAACGGCCTTATTAAAGTTGTACATTCCGACATAAACACAGCCATCGAACGAAATTTACTCCAAAAATACCTCTCCCTACAATCCAAACATGAAACTACCGCACAACGACTGCAAGGAACCAAAACTTCCCAGTACGCTATGTCAACTCTTAGTTTATACTGCTTACAGATTCTCGCAACTCTCCTCTTTTAGCCCCTGAGATCTGGACAAGCATGATCATCATCCGCCTCTGAAACTCCCCGTCTTCAATGGACATGTCGAACTATCACGTTATGCACTCTCTCGGGTACGCTCTCTACCACACCTATACCCGTGTCGTAGACACGCAATACCATTTTCCTTGATAGAGGGCTTCTTACGACACGGCGATCATTTACGGGACAATATCTTACTCATCATGCGACAACCTTCCGTACTGATAACCTTAGACTTGCAATTCATGTTTTCCTTCGAAACATGTCTCCCACCTCCGAAAAACCGCAGAATGAATGTAATGATTGAAAATCTTGAGTTCCCACCACAAATATGTGCCATCAATGTTTATCGCAAGCCCCTACACAGAGTGAAAGGTTTGGGTGTTTTTCTCTTGGAAGATGTATCCGTTAACACAGGAGTAGACCTCCCCAGAGCTCGCAGTAGCCGAACTCGTGCCCCGCAGGGACCCAGAAGAGGGCTCACTACAACGAACTTCGCGCCGGAAATGCGCACCAAACTCTTCCATGTTGGTTTCGGGATAATTGGTTCTGAGAATAGCATCCTCTGGTGGTTTATCCCTCTCAGTAATATTTCTAACTGTTTGGAGCGTCTCATCTTCCTGAATTTGGGCTGAAATCATGCTACGTAGGCCGCCTTCCTTGTCCATCCTCACATGCGGACGCCTTTAAAGCCTCTACTTCGGTACCTAAATCCTGCAGGTCGGCGTAATGTGCCATCTTCTTGGCTTCTATGGACATAATGGCATAGAAAAGGGATTTGAAAGTTCTCGGAAGGGTCCTCGCCGTTAATATTCTTGCGAAGAACACTTTATTGGGGAATGGTTGTGGTGGGAACTATAGATTGTCAATAAGGATTTCCATTCTGCGGTTTTCCCTTGGAGGTAGACGGGTTTCACAGGGGAATATTTATTAAATCTTGAGTTGAACAGAATGGCTTGGTGTAGCAGGAGGTAATAAAATTCGAGAATTGGTCATAGAGTCACAAAAAGCCCTATATTGAGGCGAAGTTTTCTGGATTTACCTCAAGGTTATTCAGCAGAGGTGAGGACAGCGCTCTGGGGATATCAAATCGCGGGCATTCGACTTGGCCACAGTAGACGGGGTTCTAGAGGCAGAGGAGGGTTCATAAAGGTCCATATTATCGGGGTGACGAGCGTCAGTAGAGTTTCTAGAATCTGAGAAATGTAAGGAGGAAAGAGTTGGGAGAGCGAATTTTTCAGGAGCGGCTTATTGGAAGTCCTTGCTCAGCTTTTTCGTGTTGGGGTGGTGAGGAAAGGTAGTAATGAAGCCGGTTTGGGTGAATGGCTGCAGTTTTGTCGGATTTTGTGCTGTGTATGGGCCCTCCTTGAGCGAAAACGGGCTAGAGTGGGTTGTGGATGGAGGTTTTTGCGCATACAAGGAGTTTATACTAGAGGAGGGAGCCTTGCGTTGTCTTGATTGGGGAAATTTGGGGTGTTTTTAATGCATGAAAAATATGGTCAGCTGTTCCCTAAGGGATGTCGTGATGGTAAAGGCTTACAATGTAAAGGGTTTATTGGGGTGGTGATGTCTTATTGAATTTTTTCTATATTAGCTCCCTCTTCAAACTGTCGCTGTAGAATAGAGAGATAAGGTGTGTGGCTGAGTAGATTGATGAGGTAAGTGTAAGTCCTTGTTCACCCATTGAGAAGGATATTGTTGCGCATAGAAAAGAGCTGTCTTGTAGATCCCTATGTATCCTCTGGAATGCACTTCGCATTTTCACGTCAAACTTCGTTGATGTAGAAAGGGTTGAATACCGCTAGAGGGTACGTAGGAAGTACATTCGCATGCGTTCGCTTGCTAAGTATACAAATCGGTGGAATGAAGCTTGCGGATAACGCAGTTACGGTATGGCTTGCCAGATGTTTCTCTCGCCTTGCAATAGTTCTCTGAGAAGATCAATGCACCTTTTCGCGGAGCTGATTGGTGACGGTAGAGATTTGATGGACGCAATAGTGAAGAATTTGCATAAGATATGCAGGAAATGGGCGTTTCCGAACCACCAGGCCTTTGTCTTCTGAATTTTTATGAAAATTAAGAGCCAGATACAGACTCTGGTAATGTTTTTTTATAGGAATTATAGGCTTTGCGCATATGGAGAGGCTATTATGATGTTGGAGTCTTCATTTTAGCAGACCTGCATTGAAGAATGTGGGAAGAAGCGGTGGAAGCGGGAAAGGAATGAATGGAATACAATTGCGTAGAGGTGCATGGCTTGATGGCATGGTGTGCCTCAGGTTGCAGTTTGCCGGGTAGGATCCAAAGCAGATGTTAGTTATGTACCAAATTATACTGTATTGTTGTAGAAGGAGTGTACTCAGCATTACAGTTTAAGTGTGTTATGTTGGCACTGCGAACCACGAACATTGCCTCAGGCCTCTCCAAGGACATAAGGAGAAATGAGTTGCATTGGGCAATAGCCGGCCACGAATGCATAAGGCATCTCTGGGAACTGAGAGTGCAGAGACTGCATGGGTGCTAATGCGCCATGAAGAATGCATAAGGTCCATCCAGGAAGTAGAGAAGTGGAGAAAATGCAATAGGAGCAGGAGATGCAACTACTTCGAGCGCAGTGAGGCACCCCATACAGAGGGGAATTTGAGGGATGGAATGGTGCTTTTGAGGGAAGTAATGTTCATTTCTAGTTACCGGGAGTCAGACGTGACATTAGGCACGACCACCAGTGTAGTGGACGGTAAAGCTGGGGAGAAAAGTCTACATCGGGTGCTAGAAAGTAATACAACGAGCTTCCGACAGATGCCAAAGGGCGTGGGAATCCGGGATTTAGACAGGGTTCGACGCGCCGGATATGAATAATTAGGTATGATTTCGCAGGATTCTGCAATCGGAAGTCCACCCAGAAATTGGCAATTGTCCTAATCTGACTCTCGACGTCTGGAATCGTACATGTTTTTGTCGTTGATAATATTTTTGTGGTTTATAATGTTATTGTCGTTGAAAATGTTGTGGTTGATGCCATTGATGATTATTTTTGGGAGCAAAGAATCATCGTCATTTCTCATTTAAGAAAAAGTATCCCTCTGGTATAAATGTCAAAAACTACTCGCTTTGTGAATTGTCTACCAATAAGACACTTGAGGGCACATTATTACTATTAAAAATGACTCAAATAAAATTTAATCATAAAAAAAGACCAGCATAGCCTAAAATAGAGTTCAATTCTTTCCAAGAACCATGGATTGATCTCAATACTTTCGAAAAATATTTATTATCCACATTCTTGGCAGTTTATTCGACTTTATCGTTTTGAATCGGAGGGGTCTGGGTTATTCTAAGAGCGGACGAACACACTAATTGCAACATTTTCGGGTAACTTCCATCAAGATATGCTTCTTCAAGGAACAAATGGATCACTTGTTGAAGAAACTGGAAATATTTGATCGAAATGAGTCTCGAGGCCACAAGAAAGTGATTGAATTCATTCACTGAACGAAATAATATATTTTTGATACACTTAGCTTTATTTTTTATTTTGGTCTGAAATAAACAGTCTAAATAATATGCGGGTGCAAAGTAGCTTTAAAAATGTTCTTTAAGGTTGGAACATACTACTTCCCTTCAAAGAGCGTTAAGTTCTTAAAATAATTTAAATTGTGGAGCAGAATGTTTTTATTATTAGAAAAGATGAACTTTGATCACGACGCTTAATTTCCATTTTTATTTCCTTCTATTCTTTATTTAAGACCTTATCAAAACAGCAGATTTCAATAATCACTTATTATGATGGTTTCAGTCACTATAGGTTCCAATAGTATGAAAATGTATTTTTTGCATCACAACATGACATATAAATAAATTTAATTCTATTTTCAATCTTGATAGCGAAAAAAACCTATTAAGATAGCTGAAAACTATCTACAGATAGCATAATCACTAGAAATTGGTATACTCAAAAAAATATTTTGCAGAGCAAAATAAATTAGCATAAAGTTGGCTGCAGTAGAAGATTTAATGTTCTCTGCATATGAACGCTTAAAATAAACCCTTGAGCCTTTTTGGTTGCTATTTTCACATACTGAGACCTTTTATACTCAATTAGATCAAATGAGACGATCGCGAACTTAAACTGCTTCCAGTCAAAAGTTTGGACCCCAAAATTTAATCGGTCGAACTAGGGGCATTCAATCCTCATTACATTTGATTGGCTTGAGGCACGTTTATATACTTCCGAATATTTTATTTCCTAGAACACATTAAAAATAATCAGTTGAAACATAAAACGTAGATGTCAAAAGCAAGTTTACTAAAAATGTACTATGTGTCCCTTCATTCAGCAATAATGTGTGATATTCTGTTCGACTACTGTAGAAAAGGACATGTACGTCATCCATATATTCCTAATCATTGCCGATATTTTATTTTGGTAAAATTTCAAGACCGCCTTTGAGACTTAATGCTTCCTTTCGAGGATCATTCTCCTAACCGTCAGCCCAGCAGCGCACTTCCTTTGTTAGGCGTAGCAGACAAGGAGCTTTCTCGTTTACACTTATTGAAGGTACTTCCTCGAGCAAAGCTCACCGCGCCTATATCTGCTTTACGGACGCATTAGAAGAAATCAAAGATCACCGCATATATAACAACGCCGTAAGAAGGTCATGCTTCTGTCATCAGGCCTTCAGCAAGAAAAATTCACCGGAGCGTTAAATTCAAACGAATTTTTTCGTGCAATAAATGAATAATTTCCTAGATTTACTGCCATTTATGTGAATCAAAATTTCAAAATTTATTACAGTTAGATCTGAAGGGATTCTTAGTTATTATCCGTGCCAATTATACACTTATTCGCTTTAGTCTAAGAACAACTCACCAACGAAACTATAAGATTGATTCAAGAAGATTGAAGATACATAATTCCGCTATTCGAACAGGTAAATATTCAAAGCTTGAAGGATAATGTTTTTAATTTGAGTGGAATTATTCGAAACTACTGCATAAAATGAATAGGAATATTTGTAAAAGACTGTTTGATATGCAAGTGCATTCCAAATCTGCAGTAAAATTATCTTTAAAGCGTACCATTCTCATCAACTAAGCTCTAGCGCAACGAAATATAGATCACTCTTCATTTGAACGGTTTCGATTAGTACAAAGTATTATGGGCATAATCTTTTGGTTCCTATTTTTCAATTTCATGCTCATTCTTCTTATTTTTTCCCCGAAAAACTGTCCTCCTTCAATCGCAAGAAAAGGTGGGATATATATAACTACTTATCTTTTTTCGAGTTATTTCTTCTAAGAAAATGACAAAGGCCGAGTATATGAGCCGCTGTAGAATTGTAAAAGTACAAAAAAAGATTTACGCAATAATGAGGTTCTCCCTGAAATCTTTACAGGCCAAAATTTTGATGAGCTGGAGTGAGAAATAAATGAAATAAGACAGCAGTATTATGACTTTGGATGATTTCTGAGTAGTACTAATGAAAAAAATACAAAGCCCTTTGTAAATCACTTCGAAGTGGTTTTTGGAGCTTAATTTGGCTCTAAAAAATACGAAAGCCTCCCATTGAAGAAGAAAATATACGTTTCGGCGAGTTATGTCGAGGTGCGACACTAAAGCCCTAAACTTAGAAAAATTAGAAGGATTGCGAATAAAATGTTAAAACATATTGATTGATTCGTTTGTTAGTGTTTAGTATCCGAAATCTTGAAGTTTAAAGTAATTCTATCTATTTTTTTAATATCACGCAAGAATGCATCAATTTTTATATATTATGGTTTAGCAATATCTAATTTTAGGCTCATGTTGAATATAAAGAAAATAAAATTTGAAATATGGAAGTAAAAACTTTTTTCCTAGCTGATATATTCGTTTTGATCACCAATCATCTTTTGTCCTATAATTCATTTCATCTAGGTGCCTCTTTACCTGATTTATGAACAGTAAAGTTACACATAAATCGTTAAAGGATATTGATATGAAACTAATTTTTGGAAATGACGCAATTTATTTAACAAAATTAGTCTCGCAATTTATAACAGAAAAAATAGCGTAAATGATAGGGATACAGAGAGAAGTTTTAGTGAATAATAAAGAGAGTACTGAGACTCCGGTGAGTTTGAAAAAGCTAATTTTTACATAGTTTTCAGTTCAGTATGTTTTGGTTATTCTAACCAATATGTACAGTCTAATTAGTTTTTCTGAGAAATTTATGAAGAGAAGAGGCGAAGTCGTGCTTCCAGTCGATATTAAAATTTGAAACTTCTCTGCATAAATATTTTATTTTGAGTAAGACTTCGAAAAGAGCGCAAGGCGTCGAGAAATAAAGGATAGAATACAGAGGGAATTTTACATACAGATTAGGTAGAGGGAATAGTTTGTATCAAAATTATGCAAAAATTTGCTTCAGATTATGTTTCAGGTAAGAAATTGGGATAAATGATCTAATAACGTAAATCTCAACTAGACATAAGATCATATGTCTCGCAAAACTTGAAGATCATCGCATTACTGAAATGCTTGAAAGTTATACTTCCTTCTGCGGCCAAGGTAAAAATTCTGTCCTTTTTTTCATCTGAATTGCACGACCGACAAAGTAATTCTGCAGAATTGGGTCTCGTGAAACTGATACATTACAGTAAATAAAAAGAACTGTCAAATACTTCTAAAACATGAGTTGCAACTAGATAAATACGATGCGGGAATAAAACGAGTACCTGAGTCACAATATTAACGCATTTACACAAAGGTTAGATCCGGAGCGTTAAAAAATATAAGGATATCGTTTCGATATGAAATTGAATACGACCTGCGACTTAGTGTAACTATTTTTTACCTTAAAAAGCACTACATCTGATTCCTGTTTCATCAGAAAATTCCATTCAGCCATATCCATACCCTATCTCCTTTAAAGGAAGAAGTATGATTTCTTATTGGCATAAAAACCCCAATATTCGCTAGCTATACAAACAGATCTGAGATAAAAACGAATAATGTATGATTTCTAGACCTGATAGAGTCGATAATCGATATAGAAGAACAATATTTGGTCCTTCATTGGTGTAAATCTGCTCAAAACATTTGAATAAGTATTAAAGGCTTGACCTATTCGGCCATTACCATGAACACTGCAGAATATAAGTTTATCGCCTTGAATTAATTAAATTGCAAAGCTATGTAAGAAGGATATAAGCACGTCATATTCGTAGCTTATCTGAGATTTTGTAATTATAAAGGGGTTCAAATTATTATTTGTACCCGTTTTTGGAAATGATGAATTAAAAAAAGCTTTCAGTTTCCTCAAAGACATCCTGACAGCACTGTGCAAGGATTCTAACCTATTCTTCTATACAAACCTTCCTTTACCGTTTCATGTCAAGTACAGGCGGATAAATTTGTGATTCTAGCAAAATAAACATACTTCTGAAGATAATTCCAAGAGATAAATGCGCAATGGTTCCGTCTCCACAAAGAAAATGTAATATAAGTTTAATTTGAGCGCACAGGAGTCTATGGATTCTTTAAAGTACGTTGAGACCACTTGAATTAATTGTTTTACAGCTTATGTATCATTTACAGAGACAAAAGCGCCCGAAAAAGCTGAACTCTCGAGAAAGTTATTTGTGAAGCACACGTAGTATGAAGCCAGAATTGGTCATTTAGTCGCCTATTCTCCGCTCTTAACGTAGAAATAATCGGTGAAAAGATTGATCTGTTTCAACTTATCCTTCAAATTGTCGCAGTTGGCGACAAAATATGGGAGTATTGAGTCCGGTTAGTAATTTGAACTTATTATTTTAAATAGAATAAATTAAAAATCGTAACTGGGCTCAAATGGTGATCTCATGTTCTTGCTTCTGATTCAGGTAGGTAACTTGTTAGCAGAATTGGAATTTATCTTCCATATTCTATTAATAACTTAATACGTCTTTGAAGTATACGGTTGCGAGAAAAACCCACGCGTTACTTCCTCCACCTTCAGTTATTAAATTCAGGTAGATTTTTTCAATGCAACTGGTATCAAGTCGAACATGTGCTTCCAATTTTGAACTGGTAACATTTTATTCTCTACTCGATATAAACTGATTGAAACTCTCCAACAACCTCCGTATAAATTCAGCATCTTGAGATCTTGCAGTCCCGCTAGAACGTCTGAAACATTTTTTTTCAATAGCGACCAAAGATTTGGGTACTAAAATCTTCCGAGCTGGCGGTTTAGAAGTGGTAAATTTACCATTTTGGCCTTCTAATCAAAGTTAGCATAGCTATAATAACACTGATAAGGTAATGGTACTACTTACTATGTCACTTCTGTGCTTAAAATTCATTTTAAGTACCTTGAAACGTACCCTGTTCGACTTTTACAGCTTTGGTCTACAAAGTTGGGGATCCCAGACCGTGCTGGGGGTTACCAAAGTCCCATGAGCTAACTTCAGTGTAACCAGAAGTCATGGAATAGAATTTTGGGTTCCGTGCCCTCGAAATTTGTCACCTTCGATTCCGTTAGGGAATAAATATATGCCTATTTTTCTTAACATTGGCGATAAAATTGTTCATGCAGTCGATCCAAGATGGATTCAAGAGAATTCCGGTTCATATTGAAGATAATTTACCTGGAGCGAATTTAGTTCCAACTACTAGAGTCTTACATACAATCAAATAACACAGAAAAATTCTCGTTCTGCAACAAAGTAAAAAACACAAAAAACCCTCATAAGTAATAGATTTTTGTATCCCAAGACTCTCACCTATTAGTACTGAAAGTACCTTATTTCCAATCCCAAGCGATATTTTCTGACGACTTTAGTTGGTATTTGTCTATAAGTTTCGCAGATTAATGTTCAAAATGATGCAATGGAGCGGTTTATTTCGGACTGGTACGAAGCGTGAGGACAAAATGACTAATTATTAGAGATTTTAACTTGTGGGACCTAAAAAATGAATTGAGAAACTGTTAAGTCTTAAAATAAAGCTTGAAGATCTATGCCTGTCTTTGCGCCTTTACGCTTCTGACAAACACCCAAAGATAGTTAGTACAGAATGTAAACTATTTCTGAGAGATTGTGAGTCACTACGGAATAAAATCCATGAACCATTTTACCATTTTAAGGGTCGATAATTGATGAAATTTTCTCTTGTCAGGAGTTTCTAATTAAAGAACATTGTCAAATATAAGTACACTGCGTCATTGAAAAAATGTTAACATGTGAAGGATATCTACGTGATTCAGAAAGTTACTGATATCTTTTGCGGTAATATAGGGGAGACGGCTTTAAGAAATTATTTCTCTATATTTTTTAATTTTCAAGCCAGAAATTAGCCTAGATATTCACAAATTCATATTTCCTGCTTTTGTGCTGTAAAGTATACCTTGAAAAGGCCACTTAGTAGATTTCATGAACCTTAAAGGTGAAATGGTGGAAGATCGGCCACTAACGTCATTTTTCGCTGGCTCTTATAATCAAAAGAAAGGGAAAAGGCACAAAAATTAATACGGGGGGCAAAATTTGATATGCATAGTATAAAACTTCTAGTTATTGTTCGCTTCATATTCTGGACGCGAAATAATCACGTGCTCAAAAAAGCGTCCTATTTGTCTATAGGACTTTGTCCTCATACGAACACATAGTTAAGGGTTAATTTTTTAAAGAAAAATATTCCTTTTATGTATTTTTTTGATAACCTATAGTTTCAGCAGTAGTGAAGCGCGATAAAAACAAAAGTTTCGGTAATTTTAGCACTAGTAAGGGTACGAACTTCTTTATTACACTTGAGAAAACTTGATTTTAGTGCCCATTTGCTACATTTTATCTTGTAGTTGAATGATTTAGCCGAAGCAGTGTAGAATTGAAGCCACTGAGCACCTATTCACTACAATGCTATGTTTCTCGAGTATATTTTCTAGTAAATATTTACGGGCCCCCGAAAAAACGTTTTACTTACTGTGCATTTTTGTATGGTAAAGAGGTTTGTCCTCATATGAGGACAAAGTGTGCCTCATCTGAGGACAACGCTATCGTGAATAGACATTAGGGGAGTTAAGAGGTGACTCAATACGTTTTCTTTGCTCACAGTGCTTAGTGTGGTCCAGAACCTAGGCTATTGAGTCTGTTGACGAACATGCAGAAAGTTAAATTTCCAACCACGGAAATGTGCGGTTTAAAATTCTGGATTCGCATTCTCAAGGGCGGTATGGACACGACGCAAATTCTTGTACCAAGTTCTGAAATTATCTTTCTTACAAATGATATCGGGGTAGACTTCAACTAATTACAACCAAATAGTAGGCTGATTCCAAATTATTAGAAAAGAGTAATAGAATCAGGGGAAAATGATGGGTAGACTGGGTACGTGTATTAAGCTTGAAGGAATAAGTTACTTAATTGTGATCGCAGTCACAACTAAAACAAAAAATTTACATACTTCTAAAATTGGGTGATATTGCAATTGCTGAGGAATGCTTCAGAACTTAAAAAAGAAAAAATATATATTTTTGATAGATTTAAACTCAAACTTGAGAGGTTGAAATTAATTTGATTTTTGATTTTATTTTCAATCAGTACAAGAATAATATAAATTATTTTCTAATAAGATTTAGTTTTGAAAAAAGTTGTGAAAAGCAATTTTATTTCAAGTTAAGATACAAAAAAGAAACCAGTTGTGTTTCTGGACTTTAATTCGCTTATTGTTTACCGTTAAAAAAATCTATTCAAGATAAAGAGTTTACATTTCATTCTATACGTATGATTATGTAGCTACTTGCTCTGACCGTACTCAGTTCATCACTTTTCTATTAGTTTTTAATTACTTGAAGATGTCCCTGAATACTACGAGCAACCTTCATTCAGCTCGAATTATACCCCATGATTCCATGACAAAGCATAAAGTTAGGCAAGTGGCTTTCCTCTTTTAAAATCCGACCTGAAGAAGCAACCATACTTGCGGTCCGGTATGTATTTTGATTGGTAAAAACACAATTGCAGACCTTCAATGACTCAAATATAGTAAAATCGAGTTGCAAATAGGCATGAAACTGAAAGCAGCTATACATAAACAATGTTCTTGAAATAATTGAACGCAGCTTTGATCTCCCACTCCTCCCCAAACAAATTTTTTTTAGTTCAATATTTTTTTTGGCTTTTACATATGTCTCCTTCTCCATTTCTTCAATCTTTGTTCCCTCTCTAGCCCTCTACATACTAATTAATTATCCGGATTTTTCGTCTACTTAAAATATTAAGTTCAAATTAAGGAAATATATGATAAATATCTCAAGCTTGAATCTTAAAGTTCCTCCTTACAGCCTTTTCTCCTAATGAGCGTTTCAAAAACCATTTGCTGTGAGTTGGATCCAAACGAATACTAAATTAAAATCATAAAATTCTCTGAATCATTATTTTAGCTTTTTTCATGAAATCTCAAAAATACTTCGGATACAACTCCATATCATTTACATATTTCTATTGTATAGTATACCAGACTAAAAATCATTTATATACTTATTTCTTTTCTCGAACCTACTCTTCTTCGTGAGCATCGTTGTCAAAATGATCTTTGCCTCTTACTTTTGAACAAATCCATTCTACAGCTGAAGCGTAGGTATATTATTTGTAAACGCACACTAAAATATCACCCAAAAGTACCGGATCGAAACAGCCCTGTAAAATAAACGCGTGATGTAATAAATAAAATAAAAAATAGGGAAAAAATCATTCAAAATAGTGGCGCAACATTAACTGTAATATAATCGTCTGTATTTTCGAAAAGTAAATATATAGCTAGAAACTCGAAAATTTCTTCATGTCATATAAGTTTTTTGCAATGATAATAAATCCTATGTATTAACAAGAATATACGAAAAAAATATATTTTAGGCAGTACAGTAACTTTTCTCCCTCAATTAAGAAAGTCAATACTTTTTGGAGAGGAAACAGATACTTGATTTATAATATTTTTCAATGTCATTCATAAAATTCTTTCAGTCAAGCATTTGGATCATTCAACTGTGATGATTCTCTCCACTTCCTTATATAATGACATAGAGCAAAAATAAACACTTTCACTGCTATGAATAGAGAAACTATTAAGATTGAATTCAACCTATTTTCTAGGAATGCTATCTATTTTTGCGAAATAAATTATCCGAGGACAGGTTTTTATCCTAGCCAGATTTCATACTTACTGAAATTATATTTTTCAAAATTCGAAATAGTTATGAAATTAAAATCAGTTCTAGACAAGCAGAAAAAATCAAGTTATATAACATATTTCATCTAAGGAAAATTTTGGACAAGGGGCTAAAACATTTTAAATAAATCAAATGAAAAAAATGTAAAAGGGATAATCTGCTCTTTTTTCTGAATTTCTCAGGACTTCAAATACGTACTTAACTGTAGTTTTCATCTAGTTCTTTCTTGAAAACAAAAAATTCACATCAAAATCTTTAATTGTGGCTGAAAAACCACTATAACCGCAGCGTCTCTAGATAAGATGAAGGTTAGTCATCTGATGTTCCACTCAAGAGCTAAGGATGATTATTTACGAAAGAAAAAATTACAAGAATTGAAAGAAAACATTGGAACTGGAAAATATGACCAAGATAGTAAATGCATTGAGTAAAACTTAAACTGAGAGGAAAGAAAAATACTAAATATGACATTCATGTTTGAGCAAAGTTGAAGGAACGAAAAAAAAGTCCTTAAATTTTGAATGCTTTGGTAACGGAATGTAACAAATTGTGTGGTCTAAAGAAGCACATTTTTTTTTATTTCTTGCATGAAGACAGTATGTTCTGTAGTTGATCTATATACATAAAAATTTAATTTTTATCAACAATCTCTTTATGCACTTTCACAATAAAAATAAAATATTTCTTCCGTTTCAAATGAGCATATCTGAGAACGTAATGAAAATGTCATAAATTTCTCTCAATTAAAATTATGAACAGCTGTTTCGAAAATAATAAATATACTGATGTGAATAGACCTCTTGCCGACTTATTCCTATCCATTAAAACTCAGGAAGGAAATATTTTCTAATCTTTTATATTTATTGTTTAATGCAGCTGTAAGGAGTAAATACGTACGTATATAGGGCTTCTTACGCGCATATTGGAGCACTAACGCTGATTTTCATATAACTTAGCTGTAACACAGTCAGATTCATGTATCGAAAGACTTTTAAAAAGGTCTAAAAATATACGAATAACCACATTTTGCTCTGTATTTGCGAAGCCGCGTCTTTGAAGCCATTAAATTATTTCGAGCGATTGGAAAGACTGCGTCCATGTAGCGGCCATTTAATAATTTTAAGCAAAATATTAATCAAAGTAATCCCATTACCATTAATGTGCGATTTCTGTGGCTCATGGCAGTAGAGTTGCAAAAATGTTGAAAAATTCAGATTTTAATTGGCAGTTGGAAATATCACCAGCGTCAAACGTCGTCCAATCATCTGATCCTATTTCATCTTGCCTACTATTATTGAAACCGTTTACTGCATACTATTCACTTTCAAAATCACTACTACTGGAGTACTCAAAAAATCTTGGTCACCATCATCGCCACCCTCCTCGTACTGTTCATATGAAACCCAATCTAGTTGTAACTAACTTTCTCTTTTATACAGTGGTTATAGTGCCACCTAGAAACAGCTGCTATGTATTTTTTAATTCTTGTTTAGTTCTTCTTTCTACACCATTCAAGTTGAATGTCTTACTAGCAGCAGCTAAATTTCTTTTAGCAGCACCCCATATCATTTCAGTGTAGTCGAGATCATACTATTTCAATTTAGTTGAGCTGCGGGTGAGCCACTCGAAGAAATAAAATATTTTTCTCTAATCTTTCTTTTGCAAACAACTCCGCAAACTGTAGCCCCTGATATTTCAGCGTAAGCCCCACCCTTTTCAAGTGTGCAATAATCTGCGCATCCTTTTTTCTTCAATATACAAGAGGCCAATCATCGGAGATTTAGCCAAAATCTTAGCGGCATTGACCATTCTTTCTTTGCCCAAAGATTTCATAGGGGGGAGATTACCATCTTTTTACATAGTATGGTACTTTGCCCTGTCTTGAAACAGAATATATTCGTTCCCATTGCCCGTCGTTTGGGGAACACAGTGTTTCTCAGCCAATTTAGAAATTCTTCCTAGTTCACTTCCAAATGGTAACCTGGGTCAGCTCGCTTATATTAAGTAAATAAGAGCACGCAACCGCCAAACAAACCAGTTTGAGCTGATCAGAGATGCGATACAACGGACCGATCACTAGTTCCAGATGGGAGCTCGTAGTCCACTCAAAGAATATCAGAAATGCTGCCGTGGCACCATATTCTAGCTGCATCCATATTCTTGAAGCACCATGTTTCGCCTTGATAATATATACCGTAGCTTTCCGCGTGGTACTTTGAAACACACTCCAACAGTTTTTTCTCATCTGGACAATTTCTTCTCACTCCTTTTTGTATTAGAAATGAGTTTTAAGTTTATCATAGTTAAGTCCAAAAGCTCGAATATAACGACGCAGAGCGCGGGCTTTTCATCGTCATCTTCGTGCCAAGTAAAACTGTCTTCCTCTAGTTTGTTATGAATTAGAGAGAGGGATGACAGTTTCTTATCCGAATTGATCAGATCTCTAGAGAGCAATCGAATAATAGTCACAGCAACCGAAGACACTGTGCTCCGTTTCTCATGAAATAGTACCCTCTGCTGTAAACTTTGTGATATCCTCTCGGTTTGTGATTTGCGATATAGTACTTCTAAAAATTGCGTTACAGCGGCTATTCGTTACCCTTTGGAAGAGAATTTCACATCAGAAGTGTTTTTCTTTTTTCGAAGAAGCATCGGAAATCGCATATCATCTAGGCGAGTGATGGCATGATCTTTGCATACTTTGCTTTACGTTGGGCGGCCTTGCGCGGTCTACCTCGCCCCATACTTAAGAATGGAATAAAGGATCGAGGCTGAAAGGACAGACATCAAACGGTGCACGTCTTGCGCATTTCGGTGGGAATCACTGATTCACATGGACATGGGATCCTCTAACTGAAATTTATGTCCTCATTAGTCAATATTTCACGTACTGCCAGCTAAAACCGAAAATTTCAATTGGATAAACTGATGCGTCGTGAAACAAATTAAATTGGCCCCTGGCCATTGATTTTGTGTAAACCTGTACTGCCACGGGGCATTCTCCCCAATTGAAGCTTTCATAGCATGAACACCTCTAAAAGTAATGTTTATTGTAAGAAAATACTCAAATAGACTTTGAAATCGGCCTTTCTGGATAATTGGCAATGCGGTTAAGAAAAAAAGAGCCGAATTGCTCAATTTTTTGGCCAAGGACTTAGGATTTTTCGCATCGCTCGACATGCGAATCCGACCTCAGTTCTTTTCAGGTACCAGAATTTCAAAATAAAAAGAGAAAAAATTTCAGACTTACCAGATCTGGGAATTGCATAAAATTTACTTTCACTAAGAAAGTATCGAAAAAATTTCAGGCTTTCTTTACGTCTCCATTTTTATTTATTATAGTCAAACTAACTCAAAAATTAGAAAAAACAGATTCATTGGAAAAAATTGCGAGCCCTGTTGAGTACTGCGTCTTTCAATTCTGGTCCTATGAACTCAGACCAAGTTGGTATATTTGTCGCGAAAAATTCCAACGAGGTAGGTATACGTCTTGTAAACTGATTCATAACTGAAAATGAAAAAACTTCACCCTTATTTATTCCACCCTCTGCCAAATATTGGACTGATTCTTTTTAAAATGAAACACGTAAAAGCATTTGCTAGTTTTGATCTTCTATTTGATGCAAAAATCATAAATTCGACAAGAAAATATGTATAGAAACGGCTTAAGAATTATTCTTTCAAAATTACTACCCTTTTTAATTTTATTCTATCTGTATATTGCCTCTAAATGTATGCCCTGTTATTTTTTATTTTCCAAACTAGGAAAATATTAGCCTTTGAGGGAATTTTCCGGAAAAAAATCAAAACTTTACTGCATCTCATCAACAAAAGCTCTCTGTCTCATGATGCCAAATAGCATTTCTAGTACGTTTCGAAATGTTTGAGAAATGTCCATATAAATTTCATTTACCAAAGAAGAAAAGGATTTTACATGTTAAGAGCACACTCGAAAGTGGCGAATGTATGAAATAAGAAGCAAATACTGATTTCATTAGATAATTGGAATTTTTAATGCTTTTATGAGGTTTTTGTTCTCAAAAGCTTACAATATACTTTCAGTGAGAAGTACATGCGATTTTTAAGGAAAAGTTAAAATAGAAATATTAAATATAATATTTAGATTGTTCTCATTCATTACCTTTATACATTGGAACAGCATGTAGTCACTTTTTAACTTCTTCAATATATCTGTTTCTACTCATTATTATGTTCATTTTTGGTCATATCAATAGCTGATAGGAAGATGAAATGTTTTGGCGAAGAAGTCTCTCCACGTGATTTGAGCACTGTAAACCTTGTAGCCTTTAAATTTCACATTCAACTGATTATACATTATGATTTCGCAATGGAGCACTTAAAAATGTTTACAAGCTTTTTAACCGTAGGAGTTGATTTAAATTATGCTCTATAACATTCTAACCATTTCTGAACATTTGACGCAATAATTTGTTTACGTTTTGGATTTCGAACACTTTTTACTGTTCGTTTTATTTCTACTAGATGTATTTTATTCTATTCATGAAAGTTGATCTACATATATTATTACTAAAACTGCAGAATGATCTAGATCATTGCTGCAGTTTTAGGAACAGATGATGAAGGCACTTTTTATACAAATCTCTCGAAATGATGTGGTAATCAGTACGGAATTTATGTACTATTACGGCAGGATCTATTTAACTATAGCTTGGACGGGAATAAATGAAATGCATAAAATGTTTTATGCCCTCAACTTTATGTTGCTTCCTGTTCCACAGTATTGTTATTTATTTTCAATTTTCTAGACATATTGATTGCATGGTTCTAAAACAACCAATACCAAAATTTACGCAAATGCGTAGAATAAAGCTACCTTAATACGCAATTGGACTTATGATTGCATGTACCTCAGAAATTTCAGAGGAGATATTATATATAAATATATCTGAAAGCTGATTCAACATAAAATTTCTCAATTTCTCTCTGTATCTACCACTGTGGAGGGTCTCTTACTAGATATAAGTAGTTTTCATTATTTTCATATCTAAACGGTTGGTTATGCCATAATCTCATCACTTCAAAGTATTATTTCCTGCGTTCCTCCGTTCGATGATTAATAGTTAGAAGCTAGACTTTAATGGAAAAAACCCAACTTGTGTAAAACCGTTTTTGCAAGAACTTGAACAAAATGAGAATGATTAATTTTCTGAAGGGCATTTAATGAAGATAATAAAAAAATAGTAATTTTTTTGAAAATGTTTGTCTTTATAGAGCGTCAGAATCATCTTATTAGAGAACCTAGTTTATTTGGAGGTTGTATCTTGTCGTATTTACAATTTAACATATGATTGTCTACCTCAATCATTTATTACTGTGGATTTTGTTTCCCTTAAAGTGTTCGAACATAATATGAATGATAGAGCGAAAAATAATTTTTCTGATAATAATCATAAACTTTAAGTACTAAACCATTACAGTTTTTAGTTTATTTATGCAATGCTTCCATTGAAAATGGTGATACAAATTTTGCACGGATTGGGGTACCACGAAAAATTACATAAATGATTAATTTGTTTTTTCAAATCATTTTTAATCCATGTACATGTCGTAGAGTACATTGTGAATTAAATATTGTTGTATAACCGATTCTGTTTGAATCTTCGGAAAAAGTCAAACTTTTGTTGTCATATTACTCACAGTCTAACTTCAGCAAATATTGTGAGTGCATGTAAATAATTACTACTAGATTTAAAAGTGAAAATAAATTAAGTTTCTGGCCTTTACGTACTCCCAAAGCATATATATTTGGCTTAAAAGAGTTTGTAGAATTTTTATTACATATATAAAAAACAAAAATATGTTTGCGTATAAATGAGTCGAAAGATCTAAAACACCCTATTTAGCTGTAAAGATACAGAAAATTAGATGAAAATTGATTTTAGTGGGGATTCAAAATATAAAGCAATTAATTAATTTTCTTTCTAATAAAATATCCAAGTTGTACTCATCTTGTTCTCACGAATAGTAGTAAACTATTTTCGTAATTGATAAGCATGCCCATTTGTTGTACACTAAATACTCCTTGATGAAACGCCAATGAAATGCATGGGCTGCAATAGGGATAAAGCTATAACTTTTTTCTATCAAAAAACGTTAGGATTTTTATTAATTTTTCTGAGTCCAAATTAACGTCTTTTTCGATAGCTTATAAATTCCAAGATGATGTAGTGCGATAAAATTCATTACAGGTATTGTTCGAAGTTGCATTTATTTAATTCATTTGTAGGATTTTCACAGGCCATTGGATCAATATACCTTGTTCGGGCTCACTTATTGAAACTTTCAAACGGAATATACTAGTACTATGTTATAAAAGCTGCTCGTAGAATAGGCTTAAAATATTTAAATACATAATTTTCCCTTTTGAAAAGAAGGCAAATTTCGTCCTATAAGCTTCTTAAGTATCTCTTTATCCTTTCATTCTAATTCAGTAACTATCCCTCATCTTTTCACTCTTTACATAAGCCTGGGCCTACTTTGATGAGGATTAGTTCATCGACAAATATTTCCAATGAGATCCTGTAAGAGGCGTATAATATAATAAAGGCATGTAATATGATATTTTCATGCATATTGCAACTAATCACAGACTCAATATGCGGTTACTTGTTATATTTCGGGATAAAGGCGTTATTTACACTATTTTTATGTTATTTAGCGATAAGTATAGTTTGATGCAATCTCTATGTGTCTGAGAAAGGCATTTAGAAAATCTATTATATTAAACTTCTTAAAGATTTGAACATGCAGCAGTTCTGCATAATTAAAGCTAAATCTTATATATTCTTAGTACAGTCAAATATATGAGTTGGTACGAAAGTTCTGAAGAATTTGAGATCTAGTTGATGAAATTTTGGAGGAAGAAGCCGAAAAATATTTTAAAATGATGAAGATTGTTATTTTGAAGTATTTTTTCCCGCAATTTGCAATATTTACAGAGCAAAGAAATACTGTAACGCTCTGAAATGTGTGTTTTACATTGGCATAAAATCAAAAAAGGTTAGTCACTACACACGAAATAATTGCCCTCATTTCTTGTGATTTAAATAAAAACAACAGTCGCAATTTGAATTCTGCTGAGTAGAAAGAAAAAGTAAAGCAAAAAGGACTAGAGATTTTAGTCTGCCAAATAATTGAAACAATTTCGGATCAAAGGTCCTATTTGAGACGGTTCTGTTGACCTAATTCTCATTCAGTATTTTAAATGAAAAAGGACACATAATTGTTTAGAATATACGGTACCTAGTTTCTTGGCTCTAATACAGATATTTAAACTTTTTGCTTGATATAAAGCATATTTTTAGCACACAAGGGACGGTACTGAAGTCTTAAATTGTTTTAGTTCGTTGTTTTCTATGTTTCATTGATAGCTATTTCTTTTTGGGAGAAAACGTGGCTACCTAAAACTTTATAGGAAACAATATTTGGTTCCGCAGCGTATCTTTCCGTAAACATTTCTCCTGACTTGCCCACTAAAGTACCTTAATACCTTTAATGACATATGAGGTCTTTCTGACAAAAATTTATGAAGAATGGTAGCTCAAAGATCAATTAATCTGAAAAAAACTTACTATCTGGTGTGTATTCTATAAGGCTCATGTCATAAATTGATTTCCTGTTTGTATTCAATAGGTAAAATGGGTACTTATGTAAGTATATCAATAATAATAGTGTATTTTTCTGCCGAGAGTATCTCAAACCATGTTTCAAGCTCTCCGAACTTTTACTGAAGAGAAATATATATTGTTCAACCAGTAATATGCAGACTACGTGACTTTTTATAGGAAATATCTAAGTTCTCCGGCGAAAAACTCTTTTTCTCATCCGTGATGGCTCGGTCGTTGCTCTTGTAGGAACTACTGGACGACTTGAGTGTTCTTTACCCATGAAATTACTCATAACAAAGATAAATTTCTCCAATAAATACCATTACTTCGAGGCCGGACCATCGTGTCTATCTGCGCGGCGTCAGCGAATTTCGGCGTCGGCGAATTTAACAGATGCTTTCCTGAAGACAAACATAGAAGCCTGCAGCCGCACCCTTGCTTTTCCCCACATCCTGTGCTACTAATGCAACAGATTACACATGCACATCACATGAGCATCTGTTTTTGAATTTAAACCATGTGTAAACTACGCAAGAAGATGTCGAGTCGAAAGGATCAGCGGTTCGTTCACACTTCAGGTGTAGCATCGGAGATTAAGAGGTCATTCTAGCACAGAATTGGGTCTACCCCGGTGAGGCGTGGCGAATCTATTTACTAAACACAGAAAAACGGTAACCAGACGAAACATAAACACATCTATTCGAGCCTCGACGTGAACAACAATATAGTTTTCTCTTTGCTGACATAATTCTCATGTCTTCACGTAAACTTTCGCATTGTATCTGTATTTTCATATAGTAGAAAGGTAAGAATTAATCAAGGAAAAAGATCAGATTAGTATAGAATAATTAAGTTTTCACCGCTGGAACAGAGACACTACTTTGTCGCGAATATAGGTAGCTGCCCGATCGAGTGCATGCTTCTTTTGAATCTTTTTGATCATTAGTGAAAACGTTTTCTTAGTTATCGGCCCTTGTCAGTTGATTGATCGATCGGAGGTACAGGGCATACAAGTGTACAGTAAACCATACCATTTGCAACGCTGTAATGTCACCTTCATAATTTACCCACAGCTTGTCTATTGACGCGTGAATTAAAGCCCGCTGAGCCTAGTCATGCCACGCCCGCAGCGTCTTCTTCTAACGTCCTATAGGAATCTTTCGTACCAGGTGCTTCCAGGATCACCCCACAGAATCCACTCGGAAACAAGCATACTTTCCACTTTGTAGGGCTCCGAGGAAAGCATCAATTTTCAGGTACCGAAAGGTATAATTCAGAGAATTTAACCTAGATGGGAAGATCAAGGGATGTTCAGAAATTTTATGGGCCCCTAAAAAGCAAAGAAATCCTCGCAAGTTTTGTTTGGTTGATCTTTTCTGTGATTAGAAATGGAATTCTCCGTCTTCCCGTCTGGTGAAGTCTTTTATTCTTGTTTTCCTCATTTTAATTACAATGATGGGCCCAAATTACTTCATTCTCTCAAAATGGACATCTTTTTGGTTGTCTACTGTTATCGCAAGGTAAGTCACCCGCCTGACAACTCCCATTTGTTCGGGATTTTCAATCACAGGAAAATAAGGATGCCCGAAAATTTTTCTTCACAAAATTTAAACGGACCTAGATACACTCTTATAACCTTTTCAATAGTACTAAAAACTAACTAATGAATCTTCTGCTCCTTTTTATCAACATTGTCTTGTTTATTAGCGAAGTATTAGGTCTAACAGGGTACTACTGTAGTTTTAATAGTTCTGATAAAGATAATTTTGGTAGTGTCAACAATAAATTTCTATATTCTACAACGTACAAAAAAATGATTCAATGAGTTAACCATATTATGAGAATGAAAGTACTGTCAGATATGTTTCTTTCACGGAATAAAATTTTAAGGAGATATTTATCCACCTAACAATCTACTTGTAAACTGGGATTCATTATTTCATAAAATGACCATTCATGTAAATATAAACTTATTTTCTTATTTTTTAAGCATTGAGTCTCGGGAATAACTGCAACCATTCACATCTAACATATTCGCGGCCCTTAAAAGGATTATTTAATGTCTTCGCCAATCGATGAGCCCAATGAGGTTATTAAAATAACCCCATTGGGCTCCTATTAAAATAACCTCATCTATTTATGTGTGAGATTACGCAAATAACCCCACATAAAAATAGAGTATCTGATATATATTTTGTCCTAATTAAAAATTTTCAAGCGTGCTAGGACATTTCTTTGTACAGCCGTTCTTATTTTGAAAATTGTTCAGTAGGGAAGAAAAGAGGCAGTTTCTGATTTTATTCTCAAATTTATAAAAAAAGTAAGGGTTATTAGGGAAATTCGTCAGGTATTATATTTCATCTATTTAGAATTTTTACTGAAAGATAAAATATTTTAGAATTTAATGCCTTCGGAAATACCTTCTCTTTGAAAGTATGCATATTTTATACCCTTACTGCGAAAAGTACTACCTTAGTACTTCATACTTCTGACTTGAACAAATGAAACCAAGTTTCTTGAAAACAGAAGATTTTCTGGCATTTTGGGAATATCGTTATTGTATCGGCTTTGCCTAGGTACAATTTCAAGTGAATTGTAGTTTCAAAATGCAAATCTTAATCTAAATTCATTAAAAGCTTTAACATATTACCTAAATTTGTTCTGGATCATTCAGCTCCGAGTATATCCTTCTTCATTAACCTATAAGACATAAAAGTCCGACAGAATGAAAAACGGACAAAGAGAAGCGCATTTACAGGTAAAATCATATATTTTTTATTAATGAGGTAGAAACTGGATCGTGGGTAGCTAACTCTGCCCGCGTCTTCAAAATGAAAAAAACAAAATATTGGTTAAAAAGTTTAAATCACAAGCCTCCCTTCGAGCTAAAGAGACTATGTCCTATACAAGTACAAAGCTTAACTTATTTCTCAGGAAAATGTTTTTAAGATCCCGAATAATCTGCAGTTGGCGTTTCCTTATCAAATGTTTAAACCTTAGAGGAAAAACATTTTTTTCCCCTTCAGATATGTGATTGATACTTTTCAATGTTTTATTTAATGTCTATTTTATGGTGAAATAATCAGCAGAAAGCGTGTAAAAAAGTTAAGCAGACTCAATTACATTAAAAATAACCAGAAAGAAACCTCTCATTCGTTCTAAGTTCAGGAATAATAATAAATCTCCTTACATACATTTCATTAATTTTCCAATATGTTAGTAACTAATATTTGAGCAAGTACCTATCTGTAAATTTTTTGCATGTTTTAGACCTAGAAATAGCTAACAAAACTTTGGTAAACCACATATTGGGCTTTACTTTGTACATGTGATCTTGATACTATTTGTTTCAAAACTTCGTACAGTACATTTCATGTTCAGTATATTACAGTTAATGACATTGAATGGACCATCCATCAAATAAACTCGACAGGATTGCCACTTCTACTACATGCACAGGATGTGGATCTAGTATAAAATGCTATTGGTGTCCAAATTAAGGATATAAATGAGGCGCTGGAAGATGCACCACGTGATATTTCCGTCGGTAGTGTAGCACTGGATGGATAAGAGGGATATTCGGTCGATCATGTGTTGGGTAATGGCAGGGGCTGTTGCGTCTACTTCAGAGCCTTAGTTTAGCGCCTAGCCGCATGTAATACAAATTTTCAGCACAATTATCTCTACTACTTAGTTTGGATCCGAAAAAAAACTCCCCATGCTAGTATTTTCCAGCGATCCAACACAGCCCTTCATCTTAAGAGCACTGGACTGCTCCTAATTTCTAAAAATGATATTGTATCGGAATGTTTCCGGACAGTGACCATTTCTTCTAACTACATGGATTCAGGTGGTTCTATTTTATCTTCATTCGCAACTCTGGCTTTCATTTTTTGTTCATTACAAGTTCATTCGGAATTCTGCAGTGAATTTACTCACAACTTTATTTTCTGCTTTTGTAATCATCTTATTCCCACCCATGTTCTTTCAGAGACGTCTGAACTTTCCAAATCGTTCCAGATACTCACTCATAGATCTTTTCAAAACAGTTGAATAAAGAAGTTTGCTCTCTAGCAGTAGGAAGCACAGCTTCAATAGTACCATCAATAAAGAGAGCTCAAATACAAAAGGACACCTGGGAGGCTGACAAGTTAAAAATATTCCTAGTCGTATATTGAAACCTATTGAAAATAATAAAACGTAATGTATTCTATATTTTCAGCATGAAGCTTATAATTGAGTAATATGTTTGTCTGTAAGTTCGAGGACACATATCATGACACCTCAAACTTTTAGACAAAAAGAACTTGCAGGCTTTGTATAACGCTGATCGCAAATATACATATGGACCAAACTATATCAAAAACTATTAAAACTATCTCAGTATAGAAACTGAAAATATAATGCACTGTGGAGTCACAGATATATCTAGAACATTTCCTTAATACAATTAAAAATATTAAAAGCAGGAAACATGTATATTTTCGGTTATTTTGATGTTTTCGCGTTTCTTTTTCACTGAAGAAGAACAAAGTAAATGAAATGAATCCATTTCAAAAAATGTTTCAACAATGCTGATTTTCTGTACATTTTGGGTGTTTCCTAAAAACTTTTTCCTCACTATCTTCTTGAAAATTAGTATTATTTCAATTTTTACTTATTAAAATAATAGCAATACTGCAATAGTTTTTGAAAATTTTCACACCGCTGTGGATTTGGCATGCGAAAAGATACAAAAAGTACTGGTGTTACATATAAAATATTGAACATGGGAAACAAGATATGTTTGAGTCATCCCTTTGCTGCTTTAATAAATGGATACGTTGTTATTCAAAATAAATTTAAACAAAAATAGAAGTTTAGTTTCGGAAAATCATGGCCCTTTATTATTTTTTGGAAATTTGATACTCTGAACAGAAAATCATCATAGTAAAAAATAGAACCAATATTTAAGAGTAGAGAAAGAGAGGAAAGATTGTATTAAAACAAAAAAATAACATAAATATGGACGAAAATTTACTTTGAGCTACTTTACAGAAGTTTTAATTTCCATGTAACTCCTTAAATCAATAGGGGGAAATGTCGGCTGGTTTAATATTTGAAATATATGGTCGGTTTTGGCTCGGAATTTCCTACAGGGATACCAGTAATACCTCTTAAATTTTCCTAAAAAGTCGGCTCGAAGCCGTCCAGCAGGCGAATAGCGTTGTACATTACGATAGAGGCAGCGTGCCTCTGACTAAGTACCGCTCAGACATTACCATATGCCTCCATCGCCCTAGCGAACAAGTTACGCGCGACTTCGTCTAGCACAATAGAAGTGCCTGGGTGCCAATCTCAGTTAATTCAACCGTTTGCAAAAAGAGTTTCAGCTCTTTGGTATTTTTCCCTAAACATAGGTACTAATCTCATAAAATTACAGCACATGCAGCAATTTTAAACATATGTGAAATACTATGCCATAATGACATAAAGGAAGATCTCAATCATGTCAGAAAAGGTTCAAGCTCTAAGTTGCATGTATTGGTTATTTACTATAAAACATGTCACGAAAAGTTGTTCAAAATATTTGACTCAAGCTGTAATTTTCTTTGTAAAAGAAAAATTACAAAAGCTTTAATAAAATGGTATACATGAAAAACTACTAAAATATCTGTTTTATTTGAACTAATTATTGAATTGAACCATTTTTGTTAACGTAGTAAATATAAAAGATACCTAATTCCTCCCTAATTTTAGTGAAATTTAAATTAATACCTTAAGTTGATTATTTAGATTCGTGCCCAATGGGCTACAGAAAAAAAGCAGCTGACCTGTATTTCATGTGGTAAAAGCATGAAATAGTCAATAATCCATAAAAGGAGCGAAAAAGTTGGATCTTGTGTTTCTACTTATATTTTCTAGAAATATTCGACTTGTTTGCCCTGAACTGCAACAATAAGGCAGATCTGATGCAAGTAGCAAAATGTTTTGGCATTAATTATCTTTCAATCTTATTTTGATAATTTTTAGAAAAACATTGCTGTACGTAGGCAAAAGGAACCCTTTAGTATGTAAAAAATTCATCGGAATGAATTAAAATTTTACAATCACATCCAAAACCTTTTTCCTTAAAAATTGTACTTTTTTCGAGAAATGAATGAACTAAATTCGTATTTGCACAAGAAGCTTTCTCAAAAACTTAACTTTTTGTATTAGATACGTTAAGTGATGAATCATTGCTTGATGTTACGATATATGTTTAGTTTGGAGGATATAAAATGGAAAGTTGTATCAACTGTACATTATCAGGTTCCGATCCCACCATAATAGCTAAGAAACTACTTCAAACGACGATCTTTCCCTAAATTAAACTATCTTATTCGATAGCTGAGATCAGAACCGTACTGCTAGTATTTTTTTATTTATTCTATTGAATCAGAAATTCGATTTACTAGCTCTGAAACTGATCAATGTATACCTGCAGATAAAACCAAGCTCGGTGAATTAGTAAGTTTTTTCAAAATTAGATACATTTAGAACAGCATTTTCTGGTTAAAAGAATCAAAATGATCGACTTGCTCTGTATGCACTGTAAGGTGAAAATGAAAATAGCCGAGTAAGGGCACCAAAGTCTGTACACAGTACTGTGCAGTGCAGTGTGGTACAGTAGCGAAAACATTGGAAAGTCTACAATTTTGCCCAGGATAAAATGGGTACATATCCCCATGCTTCTAATAATTTATGAAATTTAACTGAAAAAAGGGATTGCAATAATTTCAAAATGCGTGCGAATGCGGGTGCGAATGTATCAAACATTCATATATGGGCTTATTTGGGAGATTCTGGAGGTACCACGGATCGATTTTGTATGCAGCCTAATGCTGAAATTATCATAAAAAGTATTATTTCAAGGGTAAAACTGCATATCTAACTCGCTCTGCTCCGCATCCAGAGCAAATATTGCGCAAAATAGAATAATCTGAAACTATTTTAAAAATCTTTGTTCAATTTTTTAATATCTAGTAGTGCGGTGTCTGAGCAGCGGCATGATGGGTTGCTTATTAGCTATATAGTTGAGTAACGTATAGTTTACCCATTATTTATAGTAAATCGTGTGTTAACTTATGTCATTCTTTCTTTGATCGTAGTATTAAAAAATTTTTGAAATCCGAGAGTCCATTCCGAGCTGGCTCTTATGTATAAGTGCAAAGATCAAAATACATCAGATTATACTTGTTGCCAGACTTTACTCTTGATACTGGCCATCAGCTACACCTTCCGCTTAAAAGTTTCCTAGTTATCTGTTACTTCACTCAACAGCCTAAATTTATCATATTTAGTCCCTCATGAGGTGTATCAATACATTTTCTAGTGTGCTTAGCTTCTACAATGGTTCTTCAAGTGCTCTGATTGTCGCTACTTCAATCGATCGGCTCTAGTCTATGTAAAATTCTGATATACACGGGGCTTACATGAGAAGCTTTCTTGGAAGTTTTACTTCTACAAATATGTTAGAGTCCAGTTTCAGGCTCACGTTTGTTCTCCAAATGTTTTGTTTCGCTAACTTCATAGTCCATGTTTAGCTGCCACAGTATACTTTTTTCATATCGAACCACTAGCGATATCGTTCTAACTTTTTAGCATGCACATATTTAAGGCAGCGTTATCCAGAAAAGAAACTACGTTTGGATGTGCGTTCTACAACAGTAATTACCTCTAACTTGAGTAGCATAGGAAAGATACAGAAAACATTCATTGCAGAGATGCTAACTTTAGGTTTTTTTCGAGTTTTACGGTGACATTTTGATTAAATATATTTTTCTAGAGGAATGATTGTTTACGCTCTAGGAACAGTGGACATACGATAATTTACACAGTCTAAAATGTAAACATATTTCAAAATAAGATCAAAAACCAATTTAATGACTACACCATGCACTAAAACTTAACAAAATAACTAAATAAATCGTTTCAACAAAAAAGAAGCTGCCTGTTCTTTAGAATCTGTCAATTCAATACAGAAATCTTTTTCATTTTACTGTACCTTGCTGGGATATTTTAACTGATCATAGCACCCTTTTGAAGTGAAACGAGGTGTTTCGATTACCCTAACATTACTTGGCACAACTTCCGGAGTGAAATAAGGAATTTTAGTGGTTCTAGAGATAAAGAACAACGATAAAGCCCAGCAAAGCTCACATATGGTGCGAAATAAAACCTTTCTCATTTGCAACGGTTTGATTTCATTTTGAGCCTACGAAACGATAATTCTCCTACTTTCTTTTCTATTGATGATTCTGGATTCTTTTTTGTTGTTAAAATTTCGAACACATTTACTTAACCATAAAGAACTACAGAAGTCATATATTATTATTTGTAAGCTTCCATATTAATAAAAAACAATTAAAACATTT
Organism: Kappaphycus alvarezii; assembly: GCA_002205965.3. NCBI lineage: Eukaryota > Rhodophyta > Florideophyceae > Gigartinales > Solieriaceae > Kappaphycus > Kappaphycus alvarezii. Next base: position 294,901 of record NADL03000736.1, on the reverse strand, counting down.
ATCACGATATACGATTTTATGCGAAAAGTGAGATATTTTGGATCGTTTACAGGTCCTTTTTTGCACTGCTGCTAATTTTAAGTAGAACTAAGACAGTAAAATTCATAAATTTGTATTAATTCTTCAAAAGAAAATGGGAAAATAGTACTTTTTTGATAGACAATTTGTACGTTTTCTATTCGGAACGGCGCTGTTTAGTCAAGTGCATTTACCATTAAATACTTGTAGAGAAAAATCTTATTCTTTTCCATGACTCAGGTACATAATTAAACTAATATTCAAGTCATGAACCACGAAAAAACTGTTTCGCCTGAAACAGCATTTTCAGTTGAAGTATAACATTTTCCCGACCTGTAGTAATGAACATGGAGAAATGAACCTCAAGGTGAATGTATTGGATTTTTATCAGTTCGAAATATAATTTATTGGACAAAATACTCTTGGAAAATACCACAATTTTCTGACAATTTCATAGATTACCATTGATAGAATGAATTTTATGTAAGCTACTATTGCAAAATATTTCTTCCTCACTTAAATATGGGCAGAACGGTTCTTTCGCCATAGGTGACAAGCTTTTGCGTAAACCGCGTACATGTTTTGCCTAAACTTGTGAAGTTTTTCATTAGTAAAAATAAGGCACCGAAGTTCATTGAATATATAAGTTTTTGGTTGCGGACAAATTTAAGCCGTTTTATCATATTTTAATGCATTTTTACAAAAAAAAATTAAAAAGATCTCTACAATGTAAGGGGGTATTAATAATATATTTCTTTACCCAAACTTTTTCCTCAAGAAATTACTATAATTATAAAAGGGTTTTGTGATAACTTTCATTTAAACTAAATTAAGTCCCCATTTTGAACGCCATCCCATGATTCGTAGCAACCCTTTTCTTATTTTGTGTGCAGCAGTTTTCTTATGATGTTAAAATTTTTACTAGTCATACAATCTACACTCGTGAATAATTTTTTTCGTGATGCTAATGGATTTGTTCATTTTTGTAAGAGCAGTCGCTTTTTCCCATCAATAATGGTCTCTTGACATTCAAACTAAGATTATTCGTAACAAGCACATAGTTAAATTAAATAATGTTATGAACGAATACATTGGTAATCCTTTTCTATTACAAAAAGAATCCCAATTTAACTTTAATGATCGTTATTTTGATAAATAAGAACTTGTTCTTGTTTTTTCATATTTTCGATTAAAGCAATGAGCTATGTTATGATGTTCGGCCTAGTATTCCGTTTGATTAAATTTATACTTCGTTGAATCTTTTCTGATAAGTGAAACTTGCTAAGAGAATATTTGCGACCCATTGGTTCTAGTTTAAATGAATTAAGTTTTTTTTGTGAGATCTGTTAATTTTTAATGTGAGAAACCCTTTTATAAAGCCTGACTGATGATTCATATGAATTGAAGTGAGTGCATTTCCACTACATTTGAGAATTTTGTAATGTAATAAAGCGGAATTTATGTTCAAACTTCCTCTTTACTGTATGTGGGGTTCATAACCATAGCCATAAAATCATCAGATAGCACTTCAATGTTGCTTAGATGATCTGTGCTATGTTGTACGGAAATGTATAAGGTGTCTACCGTATTGGAGTTATTATGGGGCATACTGCTCTAAATTATTTCAAAAGCCACAACATTACAAAAATAGAATTGAAAGCTCCAGAAATTGTATCATAATAACAGCTGGCTATTTTTGAGTCAGTTGAAGACAGCCTATCGACTTCATGGGTGCAAATTTTGATCTTGGAAGCTGATATGTATTATTCATGCTTAAGTTACATAAAGCGAAGGGAATTATCAGCAAAATTACCGTCTTAAATACGCATATATGGAAAAAGAGAGTTTCATTGGTTTGTTTGAACCAATGGCTGAGTTCAAATATTTGGAGCTTTGGACAAAAGTAGAGCTTATTTCTTCCATGACTGATTACAATAACCAAAATTTGGAGCCTGGTTCCTTCAATAATTTATTTATGCCGGTGAGAAATTGAATAGCATTATTTTTTATGCCGATGAGAACTTTAATATTCTTAAAGCCAAGACTCTCATTATTTACACATTGGAAATAATTAAGTATTTATATCATCAGTATCACAGTTCCGTTTTTGTTTCTGAATTCAAAGTATTTCTTTGGAACATAAGTCTTTATAACATACCTGAGAATACTTTTCAGCTACAAATCTTAAAGAAATAGTCCATTTACCATTTCTTCTACGATGCTATGTTTAAAACCATTATTGCAGATATAAAAATACAGATGCACATATAGTCGCGAATTGATAAAATTCATGTCCTTAAGATGAAAAGAAATAAGAACAAATATGCGCTCAGGTAAAACATATTGAAGCACTGAAACTTCATAACTCTATACTTATATTCTCACTGTTGTGCAGAAAAAAGGACTTTTACTGAAAATAAAAGCATAGTAAGTGTTATATGCGGCCTTAACAGTAAAAATGTCTATCAAAACTGTTGCCAAAGTGTATATTAAATTTGTAAAACACCTTACGGTACTTATTGTCATCAAAAAATAACGGAACACTTCAAAGATAAAAAATTTGGATATCTAACCGTCTTAATATTTAATTACAGTATTAATCCCTACAGAGCCACCATGCAGTACAAATAAATAATTTGGGGGCATTAAACTACAGTAGTAGAATCGGAAATGAAGTAGAATTTTCTTTTTTGTATATTAATTATGAAAATTGTTGCTGAAATTTCAGATTTCCTAAACAACAAAACTGTAAGAAAAACTTCATTAAAGAATTACAATTCTTCCGAAATTGAGAAAGAAGATAAAATTCCATGAAGCACGTAGTAAAACTACCATATGAAGCATCCGATAATGAAGCATACGATAATGAATAAACCAAATTTAAGGGGTCTTTTAATGTTCTAAAAATAACATGTATCAATTGGCATTCAACTTAGTGTTTCAATATTTTGTAAGGGCTTTCCTCAATTTTAATCTCTAAATACTCTATATTTAGAGGTTAAAGTTTATCCCTAATGGCAAAAATGGGTTGCCGATGTGCATTTTTTCAGCTTCATAGCAAATTTGAAACACATAGAATTCGATAATATGCACTCCAGAGGGAATTCAGAGGGTACCATGTAAATTGTTAGTGGATAAAACTAATTCTCGAGTACGCTCAATGAAAAAAGTTCATGAAAATATAAGGTTTGTTTTTCAACGTCTTACATGAGCTCTACAGAAAATGAAGTTTCCAAATCAGGTTAATGTAGGAAATTTTAGGTTACACAGGCCAATAAACGTGATAATTCTCTGGACAAAAGACCATAGACTGAGTGAAATGAATCTTCGATTAGTCTACCGCACTTATTATCCTCTTAAATATGTTGCTAATTGCGATTGAAGTATAACTAATTGCAATTAACTCGCACCATATATCATAATTACAATAAGTGGATGGAATCAAGATAAACATATACAAAGGGGGAAAATGTCCAACTTCTAAATATGGTAACATTACTAACCACTAATTACGATACAGGAAGAAATAAAGTTCTAGTTTGATTATTCTAAAACTCCGTAATCATGCTATCATCTCCGCAATTTAGGATCAATTAGAATGCCCAAATCATATATATAAACAATTATAACTTCGCTTGTGCCTTTTATTTTTTAGTGTTGCAACTCTCAACAAAAATAATATGATATCAAAGAACAAAAACAATGTCTTGATTTAAGAACTTAACATCTTCGAATCATATCCTTCAATGAATCATGAAAAGGAGTAGCCATACAATAATTAGCTCATAAATTATCTAGTTCTCATTTGATATACAGTGAGGGGATAAATTACTTACTCATGCTTCTCATTACTAAGAGGAAAAATGTGAGGCAGATTTAATTTAGTAGAGAATTTGTTTAAATACCGCCGAGTGAGTACCAAACTAATGCAAAATTCAGTTATGTAGAAAGCTGAAAAGATCGGAAAACTATGCAAGGATGTTGATATAATTACAGCTAGCAAATAAGCCACGTTGAAATTATGAATTTTTGAATCTTGTCTCTTAGAAAGTTCAGTGCAAAAAATAGTTCATTCGGGTTGGAAAAACACAACAACTACTACGCAAAATAACCTGGGGTACCAGTGAATTAGAGAACATGTAGAAAATTTAAACTACTCCTATTACTCAGAGTACCGCAGAGTACTGTAACAACGTAGAACTCTTGCAATCATTCCTATCACCCATAGGACAGCAAGCAATGCCGAAAACATAAAGATTAAAAATTCGCCAATGCGACCACTAGCGGAGATCGAACCAGCTATGCTACCATGTTAGATAAACATATCGACCTCTAGGCCATACACTCTGGCATTTCAATGGTGCTCTAAGTGAAGAGAAAGTCCATTTCAACAATGTGATCACTGGAGAGTAAGTGCTGTGGCTACATGCTCGCTAGTCCTACTCCAAGTGACCGAAGTGGAACATCGGGTTAGTTCCTAGTCCTATAGTCGGATCCTACAGTGGAAAACTTAGAACCTATTTGATGTAAACTGTTTCTCTTCGACACTCTGTGTTTCATAATATAAAAATTGTTGTGTCCTGCTGTAAACAATGCTTTTTTACTGCAGTCAATATTGCCGTTCAGCTTTTAAGCTTTCATGTGAGTCTAAGTTTCGTTCCCATTTGCTATCAAGTATAGTCGCTATATGTGTCCTAGGATCAGAAAATTTAATTTTGAAGTATTTTTCAGGTTCCATTTGAGGGGAAAATACTATCATCTCATACCTATTAAATAAGAAAGAAATTAAATACTGTCAAATTTAGGGTATTACCCACTCCGTAGATCTTAGGTGTGACTTTACAAATTTTGTATAATTTTCTGGTAGCAAAGTTTTGTTGAAAAATTAATCCACGCGAATCTTAGTCTTATTGAAATTTTATCACATTGAAACTATTTTTGCCTGCAAAGTAAGCACTGAAAGCATAAAAAATGTGAAAGAAAATCCAAATCTTATGAAATATTTTAATTGAAGTGCAAATTTTTTTTCGAATACTACGTAAGGCTCCAAAGATAACGTCTGTCAGGTTTCCCAGTTTTAAAATCCATATAGTCTCTATTACATATTTTACGTTATTTTAAAATAATAGGGGGGATTTGGGGTGATTTAATGTTTGAAAATTATGGTAGATTGTGGCCGTGAATATCTTAAAGAGAAGTGGTGCTACGAGAAACTGCGTGAAACATTGAGTAAATAACGAGTTAAAAAGTAAAAATAGCACCAAAAACGCCAAATAAGATAACTTTCTATCATTTTATAATATGCGCTATGTTAATCATTCATAAAAAGACATGAAAGCTGCGAAAAATAGTTGGATAATGGTGTAATGTTTTCCGGAGCTGTGATTTTCCCGTATCTTGTACTATGCAGACGACTACAAACATTATAATATAACGGGTGACAATATATTTAAAACTTTTTGCATATTAGTAGCTTTATAATGGCACTGCGTAGCTTAAAAAGTTCGCGGAAACATTCAAAAGTTTCTGACCTCAGTACCCCTAAACTTTTACACCACATTATACCCAATGAATAGTCAGAGCGTTACAGGCCGAAGAAGTTACGGAATCCAAATTTAGGACTTAAATTCTAATATTTTAACTAAAAGTTAGCACTTTCTTTGCTAAATGAGCTAATGGCTTGCTTATCTTCAATAAATCATTAGACATGTATATATTTTACAAATTTGTGTTACGAGCATCATAGATGATCCGAGCTTTGATTCTGCGGACTTCAAGGGCTAATTGAAGTAAATCTTATCTTGGAAACATCTTGCACAGTTAGAATAAAGGTGCAGAATTATTAATTTTGTTTACAGCAACATTTTTCATTACTTCTGCAAAAAATCATTAGCAATAAGTCCTTTCCTACATTCCACGAAAAAAGGAAACATTAACGAAATATTTAAAGAAATTCTAAAGAAACTCCCAAATTCCCCCTAGTTTGCATACAAATTGAGAGATTTCGTAGTGTGTAAGTCACTTCTAAACCATTTCTAGTCTTCATGATGACAGTGCACCCTCTATATTTTGCTCTGCGAGTGAAACATAGGCCTTTTAATATTACAGTGAAGAATTATCATCTCGCCAGGTCATTGTAGTTAAGGAATTTCTGTGTTTTCCTGTTGCATTCAAGGAGCTATGACGTTAAACATGTAGTAAATGCTTAAGTACACCAAAAAGGCGTTGAACTCTGATCACGCCCTTTGAAGAAAAAATATTTTTCTCGAACCAAAATAATTAGATCAACTGAATTTCATTACCTGATTCAAAACGTAACATATACTGAGCGCTTCACTTCATTCCATTTCTATTATAAGTACTCTACATGAATAATTTGCGATGTATTTGCTCTTGTAGTAATAACAGTAGCACTGCTTCGCCTTGTTTACCTGCTCTCTGTTCGCTCTTATTTACCATTTACGCAGTCCACATCCAGATATTTTGTGCCCGAATCAATTTTTTTATCAATTCCCAATAATACTGCGCAGGTAGGAATAAAACAGTATACTAAACATTACTAACTATTTTAGTAGCCACAATTATCTAGACGGTAATTTTTTGATAGGTTGTAGCTAACGTTAAATTATTAGCCCAGCTATTCACGAATATACCGGCTTCATTCGTATTTCAATTATCATTAGTCCCCGTTACAGTGATTCGTCTAGTGGGCATAAAAACAAGGTGTGTGCTACCTCTAGGAGGGGTTGATTCCTGAAATTTACAAGAAGATTGCTCTTCCGTAATCTGAGCTGGTATTAAAAGAATATGAGCGCAACTTAAGCGAATATAAAACTGAAACTTTGTGTAATTGTAAAGGAAGTTAAAGCCCCAGATAAAAATGGACATGTTCTGAAAAACTAAAATTCGGATCCATAGAATAGCTCTTTTATAGCAATTAAATCGTCTTTTTAGCAACTAATACAATCAAACTTCTATCCATAGGTAGGAAAATTCTTTATTATCATGTAGAGCTCACTGTAGCCTATAATATCTATATTGAAATGAAACTTATACTTCAGAATTTCGTTGCACTTACCTTGATAGATATTTAGCAGTTATATTAAACCTATTCTGCCATTTTCAGAACTTTCGTCGAAACTGAGAAAAATTATTCTGAATTTATTTGCTAGAATTGGAAACAAAAAATGGAGTGGGAAGAGAATATTGCTATATGTAAAAAAGTCGATCTCTGAAATGAGACGAAAAATAAACTCTCAATAGAATTATTTAAACGGGACTGTTTCCAGCGTTTTGGGTCCTTTAACTTAGTTTTACCCATCTACTTTGTTGAGAGCGAAATATTTTCGATATCTGACCTGAGGTTCGCTCTCTAAGAAGCTAAAGTGCGCATAAGCACCAGAGTTGAAGTTGAGCAATTGTTTCCTTCTTGTTTTTGTGAAGTGATGGACCTTAGAAAGATCAATCATCTATGGAAAAATTTACAGAATATAAGGTCGGGGTAGCATCTATGGCAGCGTTTTGTAGATAAAAATTTACACAGAAATAAGAGTCACTACAAGGTAAGTTTTCAAAAAATAACTTGTTTATACGTGCAAAAGTCTTATTTTGATTTTGATTTTGGTCGTACGGTCGTTTCCCGCGCGCTATCTGGTTAATTTAATCCGCTTATTGGTCGCAATAACATTCTCGCAATGGGTTTTTATGGATGCACATCAATTATTGGATACTTAATCACTCTCTCTCTTGTCCGCCAAAAATACTTTTGACTTGGATGGTCGTCATTGCGTAATCGCTTGCAGCATGGCGATTAACACTGCAACATACTTCCAGGTAATTGATGTACACACCAATATCATCATTGTAACCCATCTAATTTAAATGGCTTTGCAATATAAGAACAATACCACATACCAACTTCAAACAGTAATTATTCAATCTGCAATCATTGTCACATCCCATTACATGGGGTACCCCACATTCCCTAGAATAATTCTATCTAGCCAACATTTCCAGTAACACAGAAGTTGCGGAACAGCACCTTGCGTCATAAAAAACTATCGTCAACAGTATCTTTGAAGGGATGAAGTATTGTTTAAGGTAATTTTCAGAAGTGCACTTCCGAACACCATGGTGAGTTTATTAGCAGGATATTGCTGCAACACGAAAGCAATGAAATGCTATCACAAACTACCGATAGAGAATAGAGGGATGAGTACAGTGGGGAACATTGCGGTTGGCGTCTTGGTTATGTAGTGTGGACGCTTATCCAGCATCAAACATTTCGCTACAAACTCCCGTACCCTCCGCAACAGCACTACACGCAAAATAAAAGTTCTTTGTATATCCTATTTGGACACTGGGTACTCAATCTTAATCATTAAATGAATAACAGATAGATGCTCGATGCAAAAGTTCGACCAGTGACAACAACCGCTTATACCCACCCTGACTTCTTTCAGACAATTTGGTGAAAAAATAACTTCTATGATAAGTAGGTATCCACTATCAAAGATGCGACGGGATTGAAATGTATCTGCAGTGGCAAGAATAGACCATTGAAAGCAGCAGAATCACATGCAGACTTCTCCACAAGCCAATATCAGCAACTCAATAGAGGGCAAAAGAATACCGGAGTTCGATGGTTCACAGTTGTTAAACATACAGAACCTTAATTATTTTGCGATATAACTTTGTGAAAACTGAAGTAAGTACCCACTATTTACCTTTTCAACGAGCATGAGATGTCCAAGAATTCCCAAGATGCCTGATGGTGGGTTAGGCGAATTGAAGGAGGGATCCAATGCGAACGGATTTCTGTTTACACCTGTGTTCGAACACAGCTCGAGGCTTAACAACCGCACAAAGCTCTCAAAAGCAGTTGTACGAATGTAGTCAAGCGATGCGTCTATTGACGAGCCTGTACAGGCACAACGAAGTATGAACGATGGGGATATTGTCGACACAAGAAAGAATGACAGAATTTCGTGATAACTTTCGAGAAAGAAGTTATAAATTGTCAGCATCACGGCACTCGAAACCCCAACTGAGAACGCTGTATAACGATCGTAGCGCTCCTTATCTGCTTTCAGTTGGTTAACTAACCTGACCTTTGGCGAAGTAAATTCTCGTGCCGCCCGGAACGAGGACATCATCTGTGCTCCATAATCTGCGGAAAGCGTAGCATCGCGGCACAGAAACCTACTCCCTCCGTTGCGAAGCTCATAAATTGGACCCAAGGAAGTGAATAGTACTAGCTTATCTTCTTGGTTTGGTAATTGCAAAGAAATTTTGACAAATTTATAAGCAAAACTGTGTTTGGCAGCATTTGGGTTGAACTCGGTAGTGAAGCACGCGACCGTTGAGATAGATTGATCGAAACTCTTTTCATTGCATTTGTGCGCCATTCTGCACTGCTTGACGACGGCGTGTATCTTTCGATTCAAATCTACCGCCCTTTCCATGAGAACGTATTTCATCATTTAATTTGAAGGGCTCTTATTTTCGAGATTCCATCTGGAGTTTCGGTAAATTTTGTTGGAGATAATTTTGCCAAGTGTCAAAAGGAGAAAAAGGCAATTTCGGTTTTAATCTTTTTGTTCTGAAAATAAAGAAAATCATGAACATTGCTGATATCCATCCCTATATCTCGATGATAATAGTCTGATGACGTGTGAACACGCATTCATTCTCATACTGCCATGAATATTGGTACAGTATCAGTACCGGTACCGACAATGTGAAGATCGCATACTTTTATATGATAGACTCCGTAATGCAAGATTCGAACACATGTTAGACGTTGATCCCATAGTGAGTTTATTGTTGTCGACTGCTTGCATTATTCTAGGCTTGAGCGGTACCGTCCAGGTGCTATGCAACTCTTGGTGGGTAAAGCCGTTCGGACGTCGTTGAATCATCATTAGTCACCCTTATAGCAAAGAATTCCTTCTGAGAATCATGCTTGAACTATGAACATGAAATTCATAATCGTTTTCACCAAAATCACAACAATGATAAAAACCTATCCTTCTGACGGTTGCAGACAATAATTTTAATTTGAAGCTGATCAGTACCGAATAGCTCCCCCGGATTATACACGGTTTGCGAACCAAGGATCTCACATTTCACACAAACGCTGTATAAACCCTCATAGCCTCTTTGTAAGAAGGGTACGTTTGCAAAATATGTGGCCTGTGAAGAAGCACTTATAGATCACTGCTGGACCAAACTATTATTGCACCCGTCTTTAGAAAGAAGGATTTGAAATGTACAGTTGTTTCCAATTGTATTAAATCCGTTTGGCTTCCTAATACAGTGTCCATCACTCCTACGACGGCATCGTTTGGCTTGCAAGTATGTAACGTACTTCGTCAACAGTTCAGATATCAATGGTAAATTACTCCTGCATAGAGTTATGGCATATTGTACAACATTGCTGACCGAAAAATGATCGCAACGAAAATTTCCAAGTGCTTCACGTTATCTTTAAGCTACATCTCTCCACTTCAAGCCCCAGATACTTAGTAGGCATACAGAAGGAATCGGTACGGATATCTTTTGTCCATCTTCTGAGAAGTGATTTCTTAAACAGATTTGGAATCACCAAATATCCCTCCTTCGGGAATTCTTTGTTCTCTTTTGATTGAAGTACTTCTGCGTCGGTAGTAAGCAGAAGGTTCTTTATAGCACTCCAGTACGGTTAAAAAGATCCGTTTTCTTCATCTGTTGCCATTGAGTGCAGTGCTGCAAGTCTGCAAAACCAATCCATGCACATAAAGTGATCAACTGCATGGACATGAGTGTTTTGATGATTGGTTCGAGCAATGCATCTCTTTAGGGGCTGATGGGTAGCCTCGAAAACCAGTTCCATAAACTCACTGCATTGGCCAAATGCAGGGATACTGAAATCTTATAGCTCAATAAGTCGATGAAGATTTGGCTTATCAAGCAGACGACGAGCATCTTCTGATATCTTACTTAATTTGGTGACCTTCGTTACATATTTTTTGGCCATAATAGATAGCTCAGAAATATGCTGATGACGTAAGGTTCCAGTTATGAACTCAATACATGGGAGACCATCCACATTCGCATTTGGCCACTAGTATGTGAACCCTAACGGTTCTTGAAGCCTTGAAATAGAATAAATCACTTGAAAATGAGAGTATTCTTACTAACGAAACCCTTTATTCCCTTAAATACAGGAAAAGATTCACTAAGAACAGAAAATATCCCCGCCATAGTCATAATATTCAGTGCCTTTTTCCTATTGTTGAAGATGGATTTCTGATAAACAAGTCCAGCTGAAGTCCTCACCTCATGACTTTGGAGAGCTCCATATGAGTACGAAAGAATATCCTGGGCCATGCCAGACAATAAGCCATCCGGAGCTACAATATTTGATCTGTAAGGATCGAGTAACTCACTGACTATATAGATGTTCTTATCACTGAGAGGGATAATCCGTCGTTTCCCCATGAGTCTTTTGGAGAGTTCCACCAACGGGCAGCTTTCTATGGAAACGTCTTTTTTGTTTTTCATTCCCTGACATTTGCGGTCCTTTTCAGAAATACCATTATGACGAAGTGATTTGTGGCGAACTATAATCCGAAGGAATAATGAGTGTTTTTCTGATATGGATGTGATATATCCATATCTAGACTCCAAAGAGTTATTCTTAGGTATCTGTCTGAAGCTGCATAAATTGCAACGGAATTTCGCGTTATATCCGAGAAGGTCCAAGGTATATGAGGCTGCGGGATAGTCTCCTGTAAAGCCAAGAACGTCCAGAAATACTTAACTTGGTGCTCCGTTTGGCAATGTAGCAAAACTCGCATTGATGGTACCGTCAACAAGGTCATCCAATATGTATGCAAGCACTTCATTACTTGAAACTCCTGGGGGCGTCAGAGAAATTATTCGAATAGAGCTACTACTCCTTCTCAGTTCTCGTAGGAGGCCCAATGGTAGCAAATATACTCCACCGGACGACCCTTGACGGTACATCTTCGAAAACGGATTGAAGTTATCACAATTTAACAACAAGCGATACACGAAACACGAGATTCCATTACTCAAAAATCCATAGTTGTCCTAGCCACCACAACCATTGAAGAGACTTCTATTGACAAAATTACTCCCCTCTAGGGCACTGGTAGCATTTTAAAAAGGAGATTGTTGTTCACTGATGATATCTTATGCACTCACCTTATTTTGAGACAGGAATATCACACTGTCCTGTAAGGCGTCAATATGCAACCATTTTAGTAGTTGAGAGGAAGAAACTCATTCACATATCCAAAATACATGAATTAGAACACCTTCAAGTTGAAATGAAGAGTCACCTGTGCGTTGAGATGTTGGACGTGCTGGTGAGGGTTTCAATATTGTGCATATATGGCTTGGTCTGAATAACAGAGAGTGGTGTACACCTGTTTCTGTTTCAACATCTGCACCTAAGTAATTTTTTTCACCTGAGCAAAAGCTCCGAACAATGGCTTCAGCACTTCCATCAATTGGTGATGATTGAGAACTGGAATGTTACCTTGTCTGACTATCGAGGTGTTCTTACCCAACAACAAATGTATTCCCAAGTATGCCCGTTAAAAAAAAAGATTCTCCGTCTAGGAGAAAATTTTCGAGAACATTGTCCAGTTTGGTATTAACAGAGACATGGACTCCGGTACCGGCACGAACAGCAACTTTGTGATAGCCATTCTGGACGAATATGGATGAGATTTAATCTATTACATCAAATCTATTAGTAGCCGAAGGGCTTGATTCTATCTTGGAGGTGGGAACTTCATAATCAATTAATCTATCCCGATCGGAACTAGGAAGAACATTGCCATAGAGGAAGCGAAATGTTAAAGGGTTGAGAACATAATAAACCATCTAAGAATTTGGGAGGACAATGAGAATGTACTTCGTTTGTTTGGTACTTTCAAGCAAGGGTTCAGTAGCATAATTGTTACCGGAATTTCGATTATGAATATCCTAATAGTCTTCACTGCTGCTGCCATTGTTGGAATGTCCAGTTCTGGATGTTGTATTTAACTTCACCAGCCTTACAGCTTTACAAGAGTTTACTTCAACTACTTACAGCGCTTTAGATTCAATTCACCGTAACCTTACAACCAGGGCTACTGGGCACTTTGCTTTCATTACAATTTTCCTTACAGTTCTGATCACAGCGTTTGACCCGATTGGTACACTTGGAATAGTTACGGACGAGCTGCACACTAGGATATTACATCATTGCTTTACCAATCAAAAGTTCCCTTGGTATCCCATGCCACCTGGACCAATGTACTTCTTACATCTTGTCAGAGTATGTCACTCGTGCCGACTACAATTATGAAAGCGCTATTTACGATATCTTCAGGGCTGTTTTACAGGAAAAACTTTGCATTAACTACTGCTAGACTGCATTCTCATTTAGTATGTAGCTACCTCTAGTTCCATATAAACCCTGGTTTAGAGCGACCGGCTTAACCCAGCCACTCTCAGCGTTCTACCTAGATCTGCTCGTGTGCGCTTAACACCACACATTACAGTTCTGCTCGAGACCCGGTCTTGGCACTGTTCCGAAGTACTTCAGTAACATCCGGCCACACATCGTTTGCGGAAGGCCCACGCTTTTGTAATCTCAAATAGTACAGCTGCTTAGCAAAAATCGGTTCACAACCTGAGCACGTAGATTTACAACTGTCTTATAGTTTGGGAGGAAGTCTATGTTGTCGGGGATTGGTTCCTCAGTCACTTCACCGAGAATGAGATCATCAGAATCACTGTGACGAGACGGAGGATTGGAAACGTTTCACTTGCTGGAGAAGTCAAGATGAAAAATATCCCTTACTTAATAGTAATGGTTTACTGTGAAGCGTACGCTTCCCGATAACATCGACAAATAAAAAAAAGGACTTATCTTTTTTCCAATGCCTAAGTAAACGCTATAAACTCTGAATACTGTGTTAGGTACTCGCAGGGGCATCTGAATAGTAATAAAAGTGACTTAATGTCCGACCTATAATTACTAGAGAACAGGTGCACCATTTACAACGCCGTCCGCGCCTGAACCATGAGAAAAGTTTGACCCGCAGATTATCCCCTCACCCAGGGGTTCTCCACCACTTTCAAGCACTTGATCCTGCTGATCTGATTGTAATTTGACGATATCAGAAATATTATTGACAACATCGGAGAAGCTTCTCCCACTATAATCATTATTAAGTTCACTCAAGCCAGAAACAGCTTCATTGTGGTTCAAATTTCATAATAAAGACGCTACTCCCTCATTATGTGCATAGAACACGTCATTATCGTGTGCTTGTGCCTTCTGTCGTTTTCGGTGATGCATCATATCAAGAAAAACCGAATTAAAGGTCTCCTTCGCACGTTTGGCATTGCTGAATAGGGAAGAGGAAAACAGAGACCTGAGAGAAAGTTTAGCTAGCTCAGTACTCAAACGTAAGCTGTAGAGACAACCCAAAAGTATTTGGTACCACCAACAAACACTCAAACATTACAGCATAGTGCCTACACCATAAAAGTAATTTAACCGGTAATATTTCCATTTTATTGTTGATTTGGAAATCTACATGGATTTCATTGCAATTTTTCCCCGCTAAGTGTCTATGTAGGTGCCAACAGCAACACCCTTAGGTGTCTGTGAAGCAGAATTGCAATAATTTTTAACTTCGCCCCTCCACTAGTACTAGATACTAGCACCGGTACTAGTACGAAATTAGTACTAATATCTGGTGGCAGCTGTAAACCAACGTAAAATTGATTTGTACTGGTAGTAATTCTCGGATATGATTCCCTTCACAATTTAAAGACGTCGGACTACTGATTTTAGTACTGAAGTGATTTCAGAAAATTTATTAAAATTAATGGTTAGATGGCAGTACCTCAAAACTTCGGACCCCCTTTCTAATGCTAGATAATCATCAGCCACTCACTAGCATCCTTAGTTCCAATAAACATGAATTGTAAAGCAGCCGATGAGTAATTTGTTGCAACCAGGATGTTGGAGGCGGATGAAATATACATCTGCCAGTTATTCTGTAATTGTACCGCTCACTCGCGGTACTGGTGATTGAGAATCGCAATCTCTGATTATACCTGGAACTGAATTGAATCTAGTGTAATACAGGTACCTGATTCCAGTCAGATTAATTGATTCGTTTTAAGTTCTCAAAGTTCTACGTCCGTCGCTTACGAAGGAAGTGCTACTATCCCATATTACATCTCTTTGAGGGCACTTTAAAGGAATTCGGTTAGGTTCCCGAGGAGACTGTGCCGTTTTCGATGTAAACTGCCACTAGTTTCCACCGAAGACTACTTTTGTCGTCGATCATCATGAAAACGGCACGTCACTCACGTCCTGCAAAAAGATTCTCCATCTAACAGATCCACTAGGACCTGCAACTACCCCCGTCCTGGTCAAATAATCTAATTCTCTCTACCTACGATTTGTTCCCCCTTCCAAGAATACTAACGGCACACCGTCACGAACCACATCTTCCCCTTCCTTCATGCCCCACCACCGGCAACCGTCCTTGTTACTCGCTCTAAAACTCCCACAACGAATTTAACATCCTCGTGCCCACTCACCCAACCCCCTCAACTCCGACAACGACACTCTATCTACCTTCTCCAACTCCCACAATGCAGGTAACAACCCTTGCGCTCCCACCCCGAACCCTCTCACCCTCGGCAACAAACCTCTTCCTCCCTCTCCCAGCCCCCCAAACTCCGGCAACGACACTCGATCTCTTTCTCCAACCTTACACCGCAGTTAACAGCCCTTGTCCTCCCGTAAACATCCTTCCCTCGGAAATCACATTCCAGTACTGGATAGTAATGAGGAGGGGCAATTAGGAACTGGTTTGTGTGTGGACGGAGACGTTGGGAGAGATGATGACCCCTCCAGATTTGGAGATCAATCTGCGGGGTGTGTACTGAAAGCAGTTCTCCCTGATTCCCTCGAAGTTGAGTTGAGCGCGCCCTCGAAGGGAAATATAGAACGGACATGACAATTTGTGTAAAGATGCTAGATAAGGACTCTGATATGGCACGGGAAGATTGGGAGAAGGTCAGAAAGAAGAAGGCATATAGGATATCCGATCTATTGGAATGTTCTGTGACTTATGTGCATGTTCGTGGAGATTTTCATTATATCGATTCAATGCATGAATACTTAATGTTGTCACCTGAGCAGAGGGCGATTGAACCTATGCAACTACTCCGAGACTCGCTTTCGTCCCGACCCTTACACCGCTTTGCGCTTAGCCATCACCATTTTTTATGAGCAGTACTACAGTAAGGAGCATGGAATGTGGATTCCAGCTGTGGAGTTTTACCCGGAGGTAACTGGGCGCAAGATAGATGAACTCTGCATAGACTGGCAGATGTACGTTGACAGAGATAGATTGCAGCCAGCAGCATTGTCGATACCTATGCCCCTCGTAATGAGATTATATCATCAAATCATTGCTTGTGGGAAAAAGTCACATGAGAGCATAGATCAGTGGGGAAGCAAAGAGTCGATGCGCTGAAACTCATGATTAGGAGGGAAATTCTTACTTTATTCATTGTATGTTGGTACTCTGAATGTACGCAAGGGAGGCGCGGTTTCATTTTAGAGTACTCCACAGAAGCTTGGAAAGTTTTTGCAACCAAATTGATCTCGGTTTTATATATACTGTGGCAGAAATCATAATATTCATGAAAGATGTCGTTACCCGGGACTCCTAACTCCGCAACAAGATTGTATTTGAGGACGAATGGGGCACTGCCTCATACTACATATCAACATGAAACGGAAATGCGGAGATCATTGAATTTGCTCCGGTACCGGAGAATGCTGTGTTGGATGTAGATTTCGATTGAACTAGAAGGCAGGTTTGGGAATCAAGTATGAGGCGGAATTTGATACGTTTGAAGTGGAGGGCATGCTTCGTCGCTGGAGGAAGAGTTCAACTCAAATTCTGTCCTGTCGTTTCGTGCAAGAGAAGTGGAGTCGCTTTCCTGGGATTTATGTTCTAGCTCGTAGTCAAAGCTGCCTCACAAGGGAGGACGATAATTCTGTACAGAACGTATTCGCCAAACTTTATGAAATGCCACGTAAGTATCTTTCTAACTATGTCCACGCTGCAGATTCCTATCGGGATGCTCGGTAGCAAGCATCAACGATGGGACGTTTCTTGAGAGATGCAATGAATCGACACGTCTTTTTAGGTTAAATCAACCGAGTGGAGAGGACGCGGGGGACTATGGTTACCAAAGCTCGGTACCGAGAGTTGGGTATGAAGGTTGAGTAATCATCCTTGAAACATACACGCAGATTGCTCTGATGGAGAGAGTGGTTTAGATAGAACTAATTGCTCCGTAGAAAACCAAGATCATAGAATAACCCCGCCCTGACCCTTTCACGTGACGTATGCAGATGAATGATATACAATTTGTATATTACACTTGCTCCGTGAACGGCAACATCGTGTTGCGAGGGCTCATCTTTCATCTTCTCTTGTCTCTCCCCCGTCGCGTCTTGTCTCAACAATGTTACGAGCAGCCTTAATATGGCTGGTACCAATATATACTTTTCAAGCTATGCTGGACGCATGATCCTTGTATCACCATTGTGATACTTTCCATAGTGCCTCCAAATTTTTTCATCTCCCTCCACCCCTCCAGGAATGTATTGAACTAGTTATACTGTATGTTAATAACTGTTGTATCAATCACTCTAGAACGGAAGTCGCAGTGCCCCAGCCAGTCCCGTTATGGTACAATTCCTTCGTCTTGTCAGTTAGTAGGCTAAATATCAATGTTAAAATCACTGCACCGACAAAAATTGCCATCCAGAATTACTTCTGGACCTTACAATCTCGTTAATGAGATTGCAAATTGTGTGGCACGTGACAAAAGAAGAATTTTGCCAGCTCCGGTTGTCGATAGAGACAAAGCAGTATTCATTTTCGAATCCAACTCCCGAAACTTCTGAAGCAATTGTGCGATGTCAATGCAACAAGTTGCCGTACGATAATAAAGGTAGAACCCACTTTCTTGACAACATCCTCCCCAAACGAGTTGATCAAGGGCTTCATTGCTCTGACGTCCAAACTCATACGAGTTTGAAATTGTTCAGATTCGTCTTCTGGGGGTCGCGGGAATGTTTGTCTGACATGAAGAGGTGTTGGAGAAAGAGCTGGAATGGAAATTACAGTACCTCGTCTATTTTTATTACCATATTCAATAGGATGATCGCTTGTATACTTTATACGCCTTTGATGAGAAGTTTCTGGTGATAGAAGAAAGATACGTATTACGATAGATGTTTTGCTTCTGTTCAAATCTCTATTAGAGCAGTCCTCGCCTAGTGATAAGGCCTCGTCATGAAGATCCGTGTGCGAAAAAATGGGCGCTTGAGTTCGAGTACTGTGTGGTATAGTGAGTGAAGTGACCGCACGGTGAGTGGGATGGCTGAATTTATAATGATCCGAGGGAGGATCACCCGGCCGTTCGGTTGTTTGGCGATGCACGCGTTGACCCGCTCGGCGACCACGTGGCAAAGGTGAGGGCGTACAGCAGTGTACACCGCGCCGGGGTGAGGAATCCGTAAGGTAATTACAGGACTGTGGAGAGTACAGTAGGGTATAATTTAGTAATGCGTATGATAATTAGTAGAAATTGACACCTGTATGCACGGGACCATTAGGGTCTAGTGCCAGGTCCAATCGGACTCCGTACGGACTTCACAGATATTTAACTGTGATCTCCTTTACGGTGCCCGTCAAGTAAAGAGGTAAGCACCCTTCCACCTTGGAGTTCCCTGTTTTACTTTTACCTTTTCCTTTACCGCTCGGTTACTCCTTGTTTTACTAGTCCCCTCTGGCCTGTATCGCGCCGTCACCGTCTCCGCGTATTTCCCCAACCGCGGCACGGTTAGCTCGTCCCGAGAGTGAGCCAGCCTCTGTCTTGTGTTTCCCTTGTTATTCCGTTCGGTGGTCCCTCGCTGGTCGCAGACCTACCTAACGCTCTACCAATCTACCGAGGTCCTTCCCTTTCCCGAACGGAGACGTCCGTTAGGTAAGAGAGAAGTGAACCCTAACGGTTTTATACCTCAACTGGTCTCCCGACCTAGAACCCCTTTTGGTTAATTCCGTACGGTTTTAGGTTTCGAGAAGAGACGCCACCGGAAAACAAGAGAAGGCAGAGTCGAAAATCACAGTATTATCCGTTCGGTACTTCAAAGAAGAAGATACCGAAGTCAAGATGTCCGCCCCCGTAGACCGCCCGGAAGGCTCCCAGTCTTCCCATAGCACCCGCAGTGCGCCGTCGGCACTGACGAAGCCGCTCGCCGAACCGGAACGGTATTTGCATGACCGTGCACGGAACCAAGCGACGCCGACAAGTGCCGCCGACCCCGTTACTTCGGCCCCCTATCAGTTGTTTCCAGGACCTCCGTCCGGAGACAGTGGATTGGCAAGAGCCATGACATCACCGTCCGGAATGACATCACCGATCGGTTTGGAAAGGGCCCGGTGGATACACAGCGAGGTCGTCCCGCGTGTATTGGATGCCCTGGGTCCACAAGTCCGTACGGAAGTTGATAATGCAACAGAAGAAGTGAAGAAGAAAATCCGTTCGGAATTAAAGGTCGAAGTACAGGAGATGGTTAAGAAGGAGGTGCAGGAACAAGTCCGTTCGGTTATGGAGTCCGAGCTCCAAGCAAAGGTGTATGACATAATGGCCGAGGCTGCGGAGCCGATGGTCATGTCATTCCTTCGGGAGGAGACTACAGCTCTGATGAGGCGCTTTGCAAATATGCCCATCGAGGAATTACTCAGAGCTGACGAAGAGTCTAAACCCGTACCGGATAGTTCGAGCAGTCTACCGACCGGAAATCTCGCCAAGAGTCTACCAGGCCCGTCTGGGCATTTACAGTTTAAAAACACCGAACACGGTAATACAAGTCCTTTACGGGAGTCGGCTGTTCCACCCATGGATGTGAAACAACCGTACTTTCCGGTTAACCCTGCTGGGGGACGAGACTCTAATGATGAAGAGTCGAGTCCCAAACACCGTAGCGGACGTGGTGAGTGTGATGATGATCGCTCTCCTTCCCGTCACGGTAAGAAGAAATCAAGGTCGCGTCGCAAGTATCGAGAAGAGGAGACTAGTACCGATTCGGAATTCGAAAGTTCAAGTTCCGATGATGGCCGGAAGAAGAGCCGAAGCCGCAAGAAGAAGAAGAAGAGTAAGAAGGGTTCCCGTCGCCGGAGTTCCCACGATTCAAGTGATGCGAGTACCGATTCGGAATCGTCGAGTTCATCCAGTTCGTCGTCGTCCGGTTCGGATAGCTCCCGTCGTGGTAAGAAGAAAAAGAAGAGGTCTAGTAAGAAGTTGAAGCCGCTACGTCCGTTGAATGAGTTGTTCACGAAGGCAGTGAACTACAAGACCTATCGTTTGGAACTCCGTTCGGCAGATTCTCACGGGTCGTCGAGGAGTATCGTTAAATACAGAAAGAAGATAGACATCCAGATGAGACCGCACATGTTTCTGGATCAGATCCGATCGCGGTTTTGAACTTTTTGGCCAAGTTCAAAGACGCTTGTAACATGAATTCCGTACCGGAGCAGGCCGCCATGTGGTGTTTCCAATTCTACCTCACCGGACAAGCCGAAGTGCTAGTGCAAGCTCGTATGACCGGCGGTTCGATGGCGATGGATAGAAACCATCATGAGTTGCTCCGTTCGTACAAAGAAGTGGTTCAGTTTCTACTCCGTACGTATGCAACCGATGAGGTAATCGCGATGGCCTATTCGGAAGTTGTGAACTTTAAGCAAAGTTCTTCAATGACCGAAGAGTCCTATTCCCGGATGTTGTGGAACAAAGCTCTCCGTTGCGGTACTGTATTTTCCGATCGGAGGTTGAAATCGTTGTTCGTAGATGGCTTGTTGCCTGCCACTTGCAAACAGGTGCGGCTGTATCTCGCCACTCACCCGAATGCGGATTATCAGACAGTAGTCAATCATGCCCACGCATTGGGAGAAGGGTATCGTACAGCTCGCCGACCGGTATCGAATATAGCAACAAGTTACCCGTTAACGAAAGAGACAAGATTTCAACCACGCGACCGACCGGGAAGGGCGTTAACGATCGAAAGTCCTTCGCAAGAAGACAGTTCAACCGTGACCGAACGGGTTGAAGATTTGGAAGTTCTTGCTTTAACTCAAGGTGACCGTACGGGTAACAGCGTGACTACGTATTCAACGCCGCCCTCGAGTTTCTATCCGTCCGGACCATCGTCACCTGCAGCAATGCAGCAGCCGAAGTCCCCTCAAGGAAGCTCGCCGGCCGATACAGTAGTACTCCTGTGAATCGCGCTGGTAACCCTCCGTCCAGGTCTAAACCTCCATTCTGTCGTCTTTGTTTGGATCCCGGCCACGTCGTCTGTCCTTACTTGAATGCTACCGACCGGTCGAAATTGATGCAGATCCGTAGCCAAAACTATCGCCGCTTTATGGCAAACAAGGACAACTCCGCTGCGGTACCCCCGCAGATTGGTCCATCCCGTGCGCCGCATTCGGTTAACATTATCGGGAGGGATTACTGAAACACTCCCCTTCCGGGACAAGTAGATAACCCCGAGTCGGAAAACGATGCCGGAAACGCGTAGGGGCGTCGTCGTTTCCGATTTGGAATTCTAAAGGTCTTCGATGGACACCGGAACGGAAGACCTCCTCTCTGTCGTCTGATTTCTCTCTGCGTTATGATTCTAGTGCTGGCGATTCTCTTTATTTCTTTAAGAAACGCAACTACAAAGTATCAATGACCGTTGGACGGGACCCGTCGTTAATGATTCCTTTAACGACGTCCTTGATACCGGAGCGGGACCAAATATCGTGAATGTGCGCACCCTACCGGATGCTTGAAATCATCTATCCGTTCGGTTGCCGCACCCTCTTTATTGGACGCTTCAAATAAACCCATCCGATGTTTGGGTACTCTTGATCTTAATGTCCGTATCGGTTAATTGAAGACTCGTGTTCGTTTCCTGGTGGTTGGTAATCTAGCCGTCGATTGCATTCTGGGTACTACATTTATTGATCAACATGTACGCGCTATTTTACCATCCACCGGAAAGTTGTATTTCATCATGCACCACCAGTTACTATTGTTGGCAGAACGTTACCGAAGACGGAGACAAAGTCGAAACGTTCTACGTCTATCCAAGCCCTTTCCTTTGAGTCCCGATCCCGGAAGATTCGTCTTGCCTCCCATGTAACAATACCCCCTATGAGTCATGTTTCAATTCGTGTTCAATGTCCGACCGGTGGTTTGTGCCTTGTCCAGAATCATCCCAAACCCTTAATCAAACATCTCGCCCTTATGGCAAATGGGATCATGGACATCCGCCCGAACCGGCCGTTCGTCGTTTTAATGAGTAATTTTTCTAGTAAACTGCAACTCTCCCAAGAATACAGTCGTGGGTCTCGCTCTACCTGCACCCGCTCGGATTTTGTCCGTCACTCTTCCCGCTGCCAGGATGGCACCTCATCTTAAGGAGGGGGGTAAGGACTCTAATTCTGAATCTATTTTACCGACCGGTTCAAGCAGAGACGAGAAGACTGTACCAAATTGGCAGTCGCAACGTAATTATACATCGAGTGACAGACCGATCGGCCAAGAAGGATTGCAACCAGATTGGCATGATCAGGTCCGCGTCGGTGTGAAAGAAGAGAAAATAAGAAAGGATGTCCTCAATTTGTTGGACGAGTTCTCCGAAATGTGGACTGGCCGTCTCGGAAAGATAGATATAGCTAAGCATCGAATTGAGCTCACGCCAGATGCTAGGCCAATCTATCAACAACCGTACCGTGCCGGGCCAAAAGCAAGAGAATTCGAGAAGAAAGAGATCGATCGAATGTTATCCGCCGGAATGATTGAGCCCACACAGTCGGAATGGGCCAGTCCAGTCGTATTCGCGCCGAAGAAGGACGGCACCTTACGTTTTTGTATAGATTATAGAAGACTGAATGCTGTAACCGTACGGGATTCCTATCCTATACCAAGGATGGATGAGTGTATCGACTCGCTGGGAGAGGCTACGTCTTTTCTACTCTAGACTGTAACAGTGGCTACTGGCAAGTCGAGATACCGGAAGAGGATAGGGACAAGACTACCTTTTCTAGCCATCATGGTTTGTTTCGCTTTACCCGTATGCCGTTCGGTCTTAAGAATGCTCCCGCGACGTTCCAAAGGGCTGCGATATAATCCTTTCACGGGTTAAGTGGCAGTATGCCCTTGTTTACTTGGACGACGTCATCATTTATTCTAAGACCGTTTCGGAACACTTTCAGCATGTTAGAGAAGTGTTGAGCCTTTTAAGAGCCGCTGGTGTCACGCTCCGCTTGGCGAAGTGCACCTTCTTCGAGGCAGAGGTTGCGTATCTGGGCCATGTCATCCGTCCGGGTCAACTCCTCGTGGATAACAGGAATTGCGATGCTATCAAAAGAGCGCTTCCACCGACTAACCAGACGGAATTAAGGTCGTTTTTAGGAAGATGCAACGTTTACCGTCGGTTTATCAAGGGTTTCGCCAAGATAGCCGCGCCGCTGAACAAGAAGACCGGAAAAGGAAGTCCGTTCGAATTCGGTATCCTAGATGATGAAGAATTTGATGCCTTTATGACGCTGAAACAGAAGTTGTATCACCATCTATCCTGGCTTTACCCGCATCGGTTATAAATACACATTGGACACTGACGCTTGCGAGTATCAAGTCGGATGCACACTCCTACAAGAACAACCGAACGGTGACAAACTGCCTGTTGGGTATTGGAGTAGGAGTTTGACCAAAGCGGAACAGAATTATTCAACCACCGAGAAGGATGCCTAGCTGTTGTTTGGTCAATTCTAACTCTACGACCTTACCTTTATGGCGACAAGTTTACTCTCCGTACGGATCACCATGCACTACGTTGGATTTTGAATCTAGCCGACGCATCCGGACGGCTTGCGAGATGGCGGTTGAGGTTAGCCGAGTATGAATATGATGTGGAATACCGCCCGGGTATCAAGCATCAGTTGGCTGATGGTGTATCTAGACTCCGAACGGAAGGTGAAGACACACAGATATCGACTATGAAGTCCCCTGTTTCATCGTTGAAAGCAACGCCGAACCGGAACAAGCTGGAAGCGAAAGTTTGCTTGATTACCACGACGCTGTAGTCGCATATTGGGAATCCGAACTCGGGGAAAATAGAATTATTGGCCTACCGGAGGTAATGGCACTTGCAGAGGTTTATGAACCTGCAAACCCGTTTACGGTGGAAGAATTCCTAGCTGAACAAGCTAAGGACGAATTTTGCCTAGGGAAGGCCAATGCAGTCGGTGAACGTGGTTCAGAGTTCGACTTCGACCGATACGGTATTCTCGTTCGAAAGTCCAAATTGGACGGAGCTTTACGAGTTGTTCCTAAGTCGCTCCGAGCACGGTTACTGTATATGGCTCACTATCCCCGTTTAGCCGGTCATCCAGGCGGACTAGAATGTACTATTCCCTTCGGCGGGAGTATTACTGGCCACAAATGGCGAACGATGTGTTTATGACCGTCCGGGATTGTGTTAGTTGTGCTCGTAACCGCGGAACCGTACGGAAGTTTCAGAAGTTTATGAAACTCTTCCCAGCTAGTGGCCCCCTCGAATTTGTCGCAATGGATTTGCTCGGACCGCTACGGAAGACTACTCGTGGCTTTGTCTTTATTTTGGTTATCACCGATCGGTTCTCTAAGCTCACTCGTTGCATCCCTTTACGAACTACTACCGCCGCGGTTGTCGCAGCTGCGTTCCTTGACCATTGGGTTTATGCTTACGGCGCCCCTCTTTATGTCTTAACCGATAACGGGAAACAGTTTACTGCTAAGTTCTTTGATGCGGTTTGCAGTATGCTGGGGTCCCGCCATTTCTTAACCACGGCCTATCACCCTCAAACTAATGGGCAAGTCGAACGGTTTAATAAGACAATTGTACAGCGCCTTCGTCACTATGTGGAAAACATCAAACCGATTGGGATCTTTATTTACAACCATTGACCTACGCCTACAATATGCAGGTACACCGGGTAACGGGAACTACTCCCTTTGATTTGGTATTAACTCGACACCCGCCGAGTATCACCGTTACGGGAACAATTGATCGAGTGGCTGACTCCGCTACGGATGAAACCCTAACTCCTGTACAGCTGAAACGAGCGACGATGCGCCGACTTCGGTATGCTTTACAAAAAGCTAACTTGAAGATGACTACCGCGCAGGAAAAAGTAAAACAGGACTTTGATCGGAAAGTAAGATTCCGACCGGTTATCCGTTCGGGGGATACTGTATTTGTTGATCGACCGCCACGGGCTCTGCGTCCTGTCGAACGAGCAGAAAAGGATCCGTTAACGGGAGAAGTTGACACCGACGAGGCGACACTAAACGAGGGAAGGAAAAAGCTTCTTCCCCATACTACTGGTCCGTACGTGGTGAAATCAGTTACCGACTCGGTTGTCTACATTGAGCAGGATGGTCTCCTTATTCCTGTCAGTATTGACCGAGTTACTAAGGTTTCGAGCGGTCGTTTTCCTTTATCTGGTTTATCCGATACGTCTACAGTTCCTACCCCTGGGTCTGGTGAGTCCTCTACAGTACCTATTCTTCCCGATCGGCATTCTCCTACGTTATTACCTTCCGATACGGAGGACGAGGAATACGTGGTGGACAAGATCGTTTCGCTCCGCGAAACACAGACCGGAATGGAGTACAGAGTCCGTTGGTTCGGATATTCCCCGGATGAGGATACGTTTGAACCCGCTGACGGTCTCCCGGAAAACCAAATACGTCAGTATTGGCGCCGGCGGAGCCGTCGAGCTAAGGAGGGGGGTAAAACCGAACGTTCTTTTCCTCCCGAAAGCGGGCCCAAGCCTAACTGTCCAGGGAATGAGTTTATTGTGGTGGAAGAATTAGTTACCGGAGTCACTTGCCGTTTCACGAAAATCGGACATAGTCCAACTAGGCGGTTATGGCCTCCCAAGGCTGGTATTCCGGACGGTGATGAGAGAGAAGTACCGATCTGCGTCCCAGATCTCATGTAGGCCAACCCTTCTGGGTTGTCCCGAATTCCGCACGGCTCTTACCGAACGTACGCCCCTTCTGGGACGTGTTTACTTTACTGTTTTCCGAATGGACACTCTTTCTGGAGGGCACCACTCTTTCTGCAGTGTACTGTATTTTCCCGAAGGATGATGTATACCGAACGGAAAATGGTGCAAGGGGAAGGGAGAAACCGGACGGAAACGGAGGATGACGAGGAAGAGAAAAGGCAACCGTGAGGGGGCGGAGTTTGGACAAGCCAAAGGGTGGGCAACAGACTTTTTATACCGGCCACGGTCAAAATGCAAAGAGTGGAAACCGAAAACGGATGGCAGAAAAACCGCGCAAAAGTACAATACGGTATCATGAAATTTTATTATTTCTTAGCCACCTGCGTACAGTACCGCGCGGGAAAACAACGAATGGTGCAAAAAGAGAGGAAAACAGAGAGGAAGAGACGGACGACCGTGCGGAAAGAGAGGAGAACAGAGAGGAAGGATGATGGATGACTTACGCCCGAGGACGTGCGCAGAGGTAAGGTGGGGGTCTGTGGTATAGTGAGTGAAGTGACCGCACGGTGAGTGGGATGGCTGAATTTATAATGATCCGAGGGAGGATCACCCGGCCGTTCGGTTGTTTGGCGATGCACGCGTTGACCCGCTCGGCGACTACGTGGCAAAGGTGAGGGCGTACAGCAGTGTACACCGCGCCGGGGTGAGGAATCCGTAAGGTAATTACAGGACTGTGGAGAGTACAGTAGGGTATAATTTAGTAATGCGTATGATAATTAGTAGAAATTGACACCTGTATGCACGGGACCATTAGGGCCTAGTGCCAGGTCCAATCGGACTCCGTACGGACTTCACAGATATTTACTGTGATCTCCTTTACGGTGCCCGTCAAGTAAAGAGGTAAGCACCCTTCCACCTTGGAGTTCCCTATTTTACTTTTAACTTTTCCTTTACCGCTCGGTTACTCCTTGTTTTACTAGTCCCCCTCTGGCCTGTATCGCGCCGTCACCGTCTCCGCGTATTTCCCCCAACCGCGGCACGGTTAGCTCGTCCCGAGAGTGAGCCAGCCTCTGTCTTGTGTTTCCCTTGTTATTCCGTTCGGTGGTCCCTCGCTGGTCGCAGACCTACCTAACGCTCTACCAATCTACCGAGGTCCTTCCCTTTCCCGAACGGAGACGTCCGTTCGGTAAGAGAGAAGTGAACCCTAACGGTTTTATACCTCATACTGGATAGGCTTCGGTGGCAAGCGTGTGGAAGTTAGAGAACAGGCGTTCCCGTTCAGTAATCGCTACCATTTTCCAGAAATGCTACCAACGGATCTTCTCTGTCCGGAAGATTCAGATGGTCTACATCTTTGGTCACTTTAAGCTCGGGATAAGGTTCAATTACGTCTTGTAGCGTCCTTTTTCTCTTCAAATTTGGAGACAAAACCTTGTTGTTGTTCACAATTTCCTCAGCGAAGACTCTCTTGAGACCTGCGGCAGAAGCATAGTTTCTCTGGATCATCGCAGCGAAAGCTAGGACATCGAGGTGTAAATGACCATGGTTCTTGAGTTTGAGGTCGTCGTCAGATTCTTTGCGAGGAGACGCGCCTTTGATAGGAGCAGAGGAGCGTTGATTTCTCTTTCAAGCTCCGCTATTCTTTTTCTCAATTTACTGCCTATACACGGCCATGTTCTGCACAGACGTCGTATTGAGTGTCGAACCGGGTCTACCTGAACAGTCATGGGTACGCATTCTGAATGGAATTTAATTTCAATGGGAATGTACATCAAGCACAATATGTCGTGGTAACGTTCGAAATGAAGTCAACAGAGAAGTTGAATGGCCAAAAATCTTCTGAACAAGAGCTTTCTGAGGTTTTGTAGTACTTTGACGGTACTGTCCAAGGTTCATGTGTATCGATAGTCAACAAAGAATGGAGTTCCCCTTTCCCGCGAATTGTGTAGGAATTGTCATCAGGGCCAGTACTTTGACCGCAAACTACGAACAGTAACAGTTTTTTTCGGGTTTCCCGTAACCTTTACTCAATTCAGACGTTATAGTTCTACATTTTATATGGTATTTACAAGTATCTGCGTTTCGAATTCGTTGAAATCGTTTCATAATAATTCTTATTTCCAGATTATTTCTGGGTAATGCTATCATGGCTTTTCACAGTCGCTTTACAGTTACTTCTGGTTGAAAATATGGTATGATAGGACATGAATCATTACATTGCAAAATTTAAGATAGAGCAAAGTCGATTTGTACGAGTCCAAGAGTTGGTTTCATCGCTTGTTTGTGTGGCTTCGGCACGTTTGTCACGAAAATTACTACCCGTTTGGTTGTGAAAATCATTGCGAGGTCAACTGTCCTTTACGCACTCATTATTGATATCGTGGGTACCCCCAGTGATTGTTCCTCAGGTTAATAACCAGATAAGACAAAGGAATGTTGAATCACATGGAACATGGAAACAGGTCAACTTCTAGAATTCAGAATCAATTGACAGAATAACGTTTGGAAGACATAATACTTCCTGATGGTAGAGACATTATTGAAGTGTTATGTAGAATGGACCATATGCGTGGGAACCCGGAGATGCGGTGTTTGGCGGAGGCTCTTTTTATTGAGGATTACTCCCCAGACACTTGCGCTGCATATGGCGTGATATTGTATCCAGGAAGTGGTGGCTCTGACAAAGAAGTTCATGAAGTCGAGTTTTTGCCATGAAGACTTTTCAGACGGCGGGCAGTCAATGGGAAAAAAAGCGCAAATCCATAGCTTTCATGCAGATTTGGAACTATCCAAGGTAAGCAACCTGTGCAGGTGTCTGAACGACATAAGCAAGATCCGGATTGGGTCCTGGAAGTAGAACTGAAAAAGGAGAAAGTTCTTAAATTGAGTGCCTATGTGGATGCTGCAAAAGGCAGAGGAACATATCAGAAAGACAAGGAGGTCGTACGCTTTACTTGTAATTCAAATACAATCGCCGCAGCGTCAGCTATCTTTACGTAGTTTCCGTATCAATGCCCTGGAATCTTGCTATCGAAATGAACGAGAAAACTCGAAGACGCGAAAATGATTCTGAAGTCAATGTACAGAGATCTAACTTCAAGATGCGTAAAACCATTGAAGCAAGGCACTTTCTAGCAGAAATTTATCCCTGCCTACAGTAGATTTATTGTTCTGGGACTGTTATATGCAGGGTAGTCTGAAATCAAGGGTTGCTTGTTCTTTTTACCAATTCACAGTTATTGCGCGCGTCATGATTATTGGTACCGTCTTAGGAAGATCTTCGCTTCTTTCCAGCTTCTCCGAGACGCAGTGTCCATCCGAATCAAGTACACAGTTAATCATTTCCTTTTTTGATTTCTCAACGCTTTGTGATTGTATTTACAAGCAGGCCAGAGGTGGTAGGTTGAATATGTTTCCTAAACGTGGACGTGGTACAGAACGGGATGTTAGCAGAATGTAGGGTGCATTCTTGTTACTTGTCGTACAATAGAGCACAAGTTTTATGGAAGATGCGGAGTGGTCGTGTTTTGTATGCTAGTCGAGGGTATCTAGGGGTATTCAAATTAGCCTTTAAGTGGCCATTTAATCGGCTCTCATCTAGGCGTGTTCTGCTGAAACGCGCAAACCAGTACTGGTTCTTATATATCCTCATTAAAATTAAATCAACCCATTATTTTTAATAGGATTTTCTCAATTTTACCCTGTACTGTATATTCGTACTGCAGTGGACACCACAGAAATTATTTGCTGAAAAGGAAATAGTGGCCCACCATTGCAAGGTCCTATACCTGTAAAAAGGTGATTTAGGCGCCTAAATGATAGATTTTCGTTAAAAATTAAAATTTCTACTAGATAGTGACATAGTAGGCGTGATATTGTTTTCAACGAAAAATGGTGGTAGATTGCTGATGTTGATAGAATACAAAGTACCTAATCGGCTTACGGTAAAAAAAAGCTTTCGCTTGCCGCACATAGATTATATCTTTTATCAACTCAAGCGAGCCGGATATTTATTCTAAAAATATTTGAGTATTGGTTACCATCAGATCAGACTGTAAGAACCTAGAGTCTCGCTCGCAACGTTTCGAAGCAGATACAGACTTTTTCAATTTCTCACACTACTGCCACTAGCAACTTTTATAAATGTCATGAACGGCATATTCACATATGTACTCGATTTATTCTCAATTTTTACTTACATGGCACTATTATCTTCAATAGGACGTGTTAGAAACGTTTAGAACAAACTGCGACAGTACTATGGACTCTTAGGAAAAGGAATATGGTCGCAAAAATTTCATCATATTTCTTTGGAGTTTAAGGAAGTAGAGTACCTTTGGCACGTAGTATGTTAGCAATGAGTTTCTCTAAATTTTAATAAGATAAGAGAAGTCATTTAATGGAGCTCATCAAAAAACAAGAAACAGCTCCAATGATTTTCAGGCCTAATCAACTATTATAAATGGTTCATTACAGGCTGTTAGGTGCTCCAAATTCTATTCCTGAGGTGGCAAAGAACTTTTCTCTTCTGCAGGCAGAAGCTCGGGACGAATTAAACAAGAATCTAAATAGCTCGTTCTTTCTCCAAGTTCTTAGATCTTTTTAATCTGAACTTCCAATATATTTATTAAGGGACGCCTTCCAGTATGCAATTGGAGTTGCACTGGAACAAGGACATCCAAAATGAAGAAGCTTGCTTCCCTTTTGTCCATAAATTTGAATGGTTTTGACTCAAATTATTCTCCTCATGAGAGAGAGCTTATGGTCATATGGCGGAGAGCATACCTGAACGGAAACTTTTTCAAAATTTTCCCTGATTTTTACCAATTACGATATTCAGAGACCCACTTGAGCTACCGAGGACAAATGTAAGATGGTTGGAATGATCATTAAACTTTGATTAAAAAACAATAACCATCTTCGGGAAAAATAAATTCGTTGCTGATGTCCTTTCAAGACAACTTCAGAATAGAAAACAACTGAACACCGACGAACATCATCTGAGATTTGAAATCTATTTTACGACCAATTTTCGGAAGAGTTCTTTTTAGCTTCTAAGTACCAATATATCCTCTCCTTAAGCATTTCAACAACATGAGGATGAAAATTTTGAGATAATGACACGAAAATCGAAGAAATAATTCGTTACTTTGTTAGTTCCTGTAAGTCGGATTTAGAAAAGTAATTACCAGAACTCGAAGCTGCTTACTATTTATCTATTAATTCAACTAAATTGTTCTCTTCCATCTTCCTCTATTTTGAATTCACGCTATAATTTCCCCATTGTAATTATTCTGCGTAGGAAACCCGGCTGCAACCTATTTCCTAAAAAAGATGCAAGAATAACTGAAAAGAAACCCAAGAACAACTAAAATTCAAATGATTCTACTGCCCTGCATTTCAGCAGAATAAGAAGAGCTTTTTATCTATAAAGTTACTAATAAACTCTTTATTTCTACAAAAATCATAGCTCTACAAGATGATGTAGGATCCAGAAACTGAACACCATTTAATGCGATCAAATCTTAAAAACTGAGGATGTTAACGAAAGTAAATACTCATTTATTCTTTTCAAGCCAGTTCTAAGTAGAAAAGCAGTAATTTGAAGACCAGTTTTTTCGATACATTTAGCCGCTACAATCTACTTAGATTCACGCCAAATAAACAGAATAAAATGTTGAATCCACTGCCAGTCACAAGAAACGACCCTAACAAAATATACCTTTTTAATTTAAATTATATCCAGAACACGAGACCTCATGGCTACTAAAAAAAATAAACACCAAAATTGTCAAATTATGCTATTAAGTACAAGATACTTGGATATTTATTTTCGTTAGGGAAGCTGATGTAAAGATTTTGCCGACAAATCCCCAGAAATAATCTAACAGTATCCACCAGTAATCGTTACCAATAATTTACACTGTACAAATACAACAATGCAGATTATGCACTGAACCAAGGCACCAATGCAAAATACAAGATCTGAAAACTTTTTTCCAAGCTAATGACATGAAACCCCCATGGTGATCTCGTGTTATTCTCAAAACTTTTCGCACCTGATCAATGAACAATTTCAATATGCCTCCTTTATTGTCTCGATGAAACATTACTACGATTTTTAGTGCTGCCAAAGCTCACTGATAGTAGCTACATGAGCATTCAGACCCTTGTAGTTTGATAGATGTAGGGAGTCTTTTATAATACAATTGAATTGAGTACTGTTTGCTTGCAGTTCATTTCTGCTGTTATTGCGTATATTCACTATACAAACTGTGGTCTGAAGCTCCGGCTTGCTCAATGGACTCATTATTGAACAGATAAGCGATCGAACAACCTGTTTGCAAGCAAACCCCCACGTAGTCTTTGCCTTTTGCGAATACACGACCACCACCCAAACATCTATTTTTGGACGAGATGTTCTTCACGGTCAATATAAATGACCATTTAAGCTCATAGAGGTGTGAAAGAGATATTATCCCATATATATATATATGAACACTTAAATCTCTCAAGAGACAGCTTATGGGAAATGAGTCAACCGGAGCTACAATATTCCGTGTGACACGCTCAGAAACTTTCCAAGGAGGTACAAGTACGCCAAAATCTCCTATTGTTTGAAAAGTTCAAGGCCTCTGTGCACATGGTCCTGGAGAAATCGAAAAGAGTTTTGATGAATCATATCATAAGTAGGACGCGTTTATTTATGCTGAAATTTATTTGTCACCCCCATTTCTCCATTATTATTACAAAAATGAGTTCCAATAATGGATCTTCCCATTAATGTATGTAATGGATATTAATACTTCCGAAGCCATATTCGGGAGTGGGTGAAATTTCAACTCACTAATATTCGACGTCAAAATCACAGCTTCATCAAATTTTTTGTTCTGCAAATCACCGCTATCCTTCGCTAGATAAGCGTATACTTATTCAAAAATCTTTTAAATCATATACTTTTTTACCCCAGGGATCCACGCGAAATTTGGTACAATGAATGAATCGAATTTCATCGGGCACAAATTCTCGTCGCAAGTTTATCGGACTCGGTAAAGTCATTCTTCTCTGACGATGTTACCGTCGTGGCCTCAAAGCTTTCTAACTTGCTCTTCAGCCCAGTAAAATTTCGGGAAACCGACAAAAATCCACATCACTGCCCCCGTCTTACGAACATGAATACGCATTCTCGTGTCTTTTCAAAAGATACCCCATAATTTCTACGACATTTGGTTCTTGGAATAATAATACATTACCTACCCCAAAGTCAACAAATAGAATTCTACTTACGAGTTACTCTTCCACGATAACGCGTTAACTGATGATTATACCTCTGCACAATATTCCAACCACTCCATCTCCTCATGTCCACTACTCTCATATATACATTGTATAAAGCAAATAAAACGCACCTAAAATTCCTGTGGTACAAAAATCCAAGCCTTTCTATGTTGACTCCCTATGGTTTACATCTTCTCCCCACAAACTATACTATCTTCAAAAAATCTCTACGCCATTCTTTGAATCCCCTTATGCTAATCTTTTAATGAATAAGCGATCGAGATGAAATAAAATTGGTCTTCAGATAGAGTATGAAAAGGTAACTGGAATAATTTAATCAATTCAAAGCGATTGTAGAACTGTTTTTGGTACTTGAAATGGACTGTTTCCACCAGCAAAACCGAAACTGGTTTTCCCTTGAAATTCGTGGCATAAAAAGTGTATTCACCACCGATCAATTGCCTCATCACTTTCTATCATGGAAATAGGGCCATGAAACTAGCTTAATTCAGGTCAAATTTGCTTTATTATTAGTAATAGAATATCCAAAATAGTAGATAGTAATTTGCAGTGCCTTTATCTCCAAATGTGTGGACAAGTGATCAAATCTGGTCACTATCTTGTACCAAAAAGCCTTTTACCACTGACGTATCAGTCGTTTCCGATATCAACGGAATACCTCCTCTCATTTGCCTTCAATAAAACCCGCCACCATTCCTTTCAGAAAAATGGAGACAAGCATATTACAATGTCCCAGTTAGAGCAGCTAAAGGATAGATTAGAAATGACCTGGAACCCTATTAAAAATATCAATACCATCAAAGGAACCTTATATTTTTTAAATCTTTTTTCATATATTACCCGCGTTCTCAGCGAATGACCTAAGGAGAAATCTACTAAAAAAACCCACTTAATTTAAGAAAATAGCGCAAATACCTGGCGTACAATTCCGCACTGGTGGACGCAAGAGATGGTTTATCAACCCTTTAGCCCCAAAACTGTTAAAACTACAAACTCCTTTTTTCCCAGTGCGTCTCATTTTAGTGAAAGTAACATTAGAGTCCAGCACTGCTTAGGGCTTTCATAAGACCTCATGACCTCAATACATCGCTACTTTGATGGAAAGGAAGTTTTCCACCTATAGTTCTCGAATTCTACTATGCTTCAAAATAATCTTGCTGTTCCTCAATATACATTACAATCTTACAGCAGAAGATACAAATAACTTGAACAATAACAAATACCTTCCTCATACTTAAAAAAATCTCCAATAGATGCCAAATAGTCGAAAATACACGCTGAACGCGATTAAATTCTATGCGAGTTTATAGAAATTAAAAAATGCTAAAACTGGAAAACTTTTAGTCGCAAACTGTCTTAACTACGGTTTTTCAGTGTCAGTCTGCGCAAAATTAAATGATTTTCCTCATGTTCCCTTTTTTTTGGCCAGTATGTTGTAGTTAAAGCACCAACCTAAAGTTATTTTAACGACAAAAAACCAACTTCTGCTCCTAGTGCTGTCATACAAAAGCAATTTCTTTCCGAGAACTTCCTGTGAAATAGAACTCTTGCAGGTACCTCCGGATGACTCAAGATAGCTCTGAACTGTCAAAGATACTTCAATAAAAATATATATAATTGTGGTATGTTCCCTTTGATGAACGTCATTGTACGCCAATTCATCTTAGAATACCTTTCGCTGCATTTAAAATTCTTTATTTGTAATTCTCCGTGCTTGGAACTTCATTATATACTAATATTACTTAATGAAACTTGATTTAAAAACAAAGCGCAAAAATTCAGAACTAATATCTACTAAATGTAGACTAATTGTAATTCTGTATTTGGAAATTTATAATGATTTCGAATAGTCCGTCTAATATCTAACGAGGAAGTAGCGTCTGGCATGTTCTCAAGCGCCACGCTCCATTCTTGGATATGCGGGTACATGCTGAACTACAAAAAATGCATTTCCTGCCTCTCCCTCCCTACAAGTCCATTCCAGTATCAACCCAAAATTTTACACAAATATTTACAATAGTTTACTTTCAATGCTACGATTTAGATGGTAAAAGGTTTACTTGCGGAGGATGGATCTCAAAGAGAAAGTAATGATGGCGGAAGAATTTATCCGGTATTTGATCAGTATAATGTTATTTTACTTCCATTTAATTATCCACAGTAGACTTAAAAACTTTTGCAGTAAAGTATTTCACAGTTTTTAGTATTCTGAGATGGAGAAAATTAATTTTCTCGTAGTCAAAAATTTGACTCGGTATTATCGTGGAATACCCACCTTCAAACAATCTCTGTTTGCAACCCTCAAAAGTCTTGGTAAAGGAAGTGGGTGGAAAAAAATTACCAACAGAACTTAAGGGAAAGCGAATTGGCCGCTGCCATTCATTTTGGTCCCCTCCCTACAGTGCTGGTAAAAATCTTAGGGACACCCCCCAAATCCCCGATAAGTGCACTTTAAGAGGCACACAACGTGGAATTTCCACAGCATTTTATACAGTACTTCTAGCAGTATGCTAATTTGATGGGGTGTCCCTATCTTTTTTACCAGCACCGTACTTATCGTTGAGCACTGTTTGTATGTAAATAATTTGGTAGTGAAGACTTTTATAGAGCCCAAAACGCGATACTTGAAGAAAACTAAATAAAATACAAATATAGGGAAAAAGAGAATAATAGAGTACAGTAGTAGTACAGCAAATTATGCCATCAAAATTACCCTCTTACACAATGTATAACGCATCAAAGTTGTTGAAGGAGTCCTGAATACTTCTATAGTATTCTCTGACCTCTAAACTATTCCTTCTTTCCTACTACCTTGCGATAGGCCCAATTCCCGGCACCTTTTCGCGTTTTGCTCTCACTTTCGCGTATAATGGTCCCCCGCTGCAAAAGTTCTTCGACTGGAAACCAAATTGATGTAGGTTAGAACAATCATGTCAAATCGGACCAATTTTGGTATTATAGGCGAGTTTGTAATGGTTTTGACGGCTCTGGACATGTTGTTGCGGAGTTGTAGAATTATGAGAGCAATAAAATTCGGAGATGAGGCGATTTGGCGGAGACCACCTTCAATAATGATTAAATTGTGGGCAGTTAGAAACTTTTAGTCCAATTTTCTCCCTATTGAATTGCAAAATCAACGAACATATGGTTCTCTAAAGACAAAAGAAGATCCTATTCTTTAATTATTAGTACTATAATCTATAAGGAAGTTTTCGATTCTCTATCTTGCTGCTGTTGCATCGTCAAGCTCTTAAACTCCAGCGTCTCTTGAGAGAAAATCGAAGCATTTATTTCGTTTCAAGGGTGCTTCGGAGATATCCAGCCATTGTAGCCCAGTTCAGAAGAAAGTCATTTATTTAAGGTTTTAGTGCTGTAGGTCAGCAACTTTGCGAGTTTTGTGTTATCAAAATGCACTCTGGAAGCATTTCAGTACAGAAATCAGGTGTTTTATGCCTTCTTTTCTGTATAACTCAGTCGACAGCAAAGAACTTCACGTACTGAATGATGTAATGTTGCCAATTGAAAAATAAGATAGGTATTGATCGATTAATGAAACTTCTTGCCGACTCTAAGCAGTCAAGTATTATCCTAAATTATTTTTAATTGAACTTATTTACTGTTAAAAGCACATATTAAAACGAAAATGGTAGTAAAACATCTTTCAATTAAAAAATATCGCTAAAATACGAAATTGAAACCATTTTGTTGTACAAAATCTTGTGAACACTGTTTTTGTCCGCATATTGATGCAGCAGCAGTAAACTTTAGCACCTTTAAAATCTTTTAAGTACTGCAGCTGTTTACTTAAGAGTAACGCTCCCACTATTAAGCATTTGTTCAGATATTTAGAGGTCACGTTGTTTTTGATAAGCTCATTACTGTCAAAATTGCTGCTTTTTGAAAAAAGTATAGTTCTATCCAAGAAAAAGATGGGAAAGGTCAGTTTTTTACAATTCTCCTATCTTCATCGGAATGTAATGACTGGGGCGATTTGATGATTACTGTTTGAGTTTCTCCCTATTTTTGCACAATACTGAGGCCGTCCATATGTATTTGGATATCACTTTATATACGCGCCTTCCTCCAGAATTTCGTTTGTAAAGAATAAATTTGGGTATAATTTCATCTCCTCCACAGCGCGTTGTCGGAATCAGTGTCATTTTATACTCATTCAACCTTTATCCGCAATTCTCAAATATCTTTAGTTGGAGCGGTTTCTTTTTCATACACTGACTGATCCGACTGTTCAGCTCACTTTGATATAAATTATGAAGAATAGATTCACATAGCAGAAAAAATATTTTAAGTGCAGTGGATTCACACTACTCATTGTAGCATTAAATATCTTGCCCAGCCGCACCGTCATATAATCGACATCACTAGTCACTATTTAACTTTTTTCCTGCATTGCAACATAAAAAGCCCAGTAAGAGATAACTTTAATTATCATCAACGCTTTCAAGAGGACCGACAATTGAGGTAATAAGGATCTGGAGAACAATTCGCTGAAAAGGCGCAGATCACAGACCACACTCGTTACGGTCAAAACTTGTCAGTATGTTGACGATTAAACTGAACGAAATAACCAACAGTAAAGCCCAGTTCGTTTTAAAGATCTAAAAAATTCTGAAATGTCTCTCATACCTTCGGACAGAAAATATTCGGCCAGTTACCCTTAGTGGAATATAGCTCAGAAATGTCAATACCTTTGTCACCAGCCCCAAAAAGTGACAAAATCAAATACATGAGTGGCTGGTATTTTTAATCTCCGGAGACTTTTGCAGGTCTCATTCCAGAGAAGAAACCACTGAAATTTTTGCATATATATTCTTACGAAATCTTCGGTCTGGAGGACTTCGAGGAACTTTTTATGATCCATGCCCTGCCGAAAATTACCAGGCAACTGAAAAATCATACGATTACCTTAATCGGTGACTCTTCAAACGTTAAATTCCTCCCAAAAAACTGATCGTGTCATATCCGTACCTATAAGAGATTACTCCAAGAACGGACACCAATTTGGTAATTAAATCAGTTAAAACGACAATAACTCCGAAAAGATCTAAACAAAAGCATTCAAGCAGTCTCCTCTCTCATCATTCATTCCAATGATGTGACAGAATATGAATTGAAACCATTCCCATAAAAGTTTTGTTCTAAAAAAGAACCGAAGAAAGCGTCACTAATACTAGAAAATTCCGATTAGCAGTACTTTTTCGCCATGAACGAGAATAGCAAGAAGTACCACATTAAACATACGAAACAATGACATTATTTTGGAAAATTTTATGAAGACCTTGAGCAATCTTCTATTTTGAGCTCTGAATTACATTAATCTAAGACAAACTGTTTTAATCTAATGTAATGAAACAAATTTTTGCCAAATAAAGCACTCACCACAAAGTGATCTCTACGTTTATCTTCTACGTAACATCTCATCATCAAAATGTAACGCAATATATGCAGTCTCTGCAATTGGTGTTGAACTTGGTACGTGAGCTAATCAAGCTGTAACCATAGTGTAAAATGCTCTGTATGAAGGACTAACATCACCGATATCCGGTCGCATGAGAAAATTTAATCAAAACTGCTTCCCATTTGGACGATTTCCAACATGTAGAACCAAAAAATAACGAGATATATCATATTTAGGCATTAACTGGGACGACAAAAAGCCTTTCGATTGCAACGATATGCCTGTAGCTCATTTATTCCCGAAACATCCATTTTTATTCCCATTCGGTCTAAATAGATACTAGCTTCTCCATACGACTCCAAAAAGCCAGTAATCTCATCGCCTCATGCTGCGTTTCACACTCAGATGACAAATAGTTGTTGAAAAATGCAATACTACTATTGGCCATGTCTAACACAAATGCACAAAGATATCATACAAAGAGATGGCCCCAACAGATATCGTAACCTGGGTACAGCTGATCATCCCTTCCTCTGTAGCACATCAAGTGATCCTGATGATCGTATAGATTACAGACCCTTGTGAGACCGTTTAAACGGTATTTTGATAATACTATAGACGACTTTTTTCATACTCGAATGCAGTACTCTACATAAATATGGATGGAGAAAATGTAGACAAAAAAGTTGCATCCGAATTTGACAATTCTCTCTGTGTATCACGGGAAACATTAGCCTACGCAACTTCAGAAACAAAAATAATATCTAAAGAAGAGGCGAAAATAATTTAGCTCTTGCTTTTTACTTCGCATGCATTCCTGTCCGGCAAATGATAATGTCTATGATGTCACATTGAATAATGTAACTTTTGTCATCAGGAAGAACGGTTCACGCTTATGCAGGGCTCAACTTAAAAATGACTTATAGACTGTGGAAGCTAGCTCTTTAATTCAATCAATTGCATTAGTTTCAAGGAAGCGGGGGCGCCACTATTTGGAAGGGTATGGAGCTGTGGGACAGGTGATCTCTTCACACTTGCAGTACGTCCATTAAGCAAATGGTAATTTCTTGAGGCGGTTATTAGCCTCGACCTAAAAGCGAAACCTCTTGAGCAGGTAAATTGCCAGCTGTGCTCAATGGGGAAATAGTCAATGCTTAGCCTAATTTCTCGCAAAGTTGTTCCAAAGACACCAAGGAGAGTGATATCTACTAAGTTTGTGGTCCCATCCCTATTGTGATCAAAAGTAACAATATATATTTCGTCAAATTTTCAGATGGACACAGTACATATAAGGAAGTGCGGACGACGAAAAAGAAATCATAGATTACTCATTTTTTCGCAATTGTGCTGGCTCGATTCGAACGGGTGTTTGATTTTAGGATATAATTTCTTTATTCCGATAACCGGGGCAAGACGGAAACATATGGGAAATGGAGTTTTTGATTTAGACAATCTGTGAAGTTAGGTGAGATAAAGAGAAGTAAGGCACGTCACCAGATAATTCGTCAGTATCTCTTC
Source organism: Kappaphycus alvarezii (assembly GCA_002205965.3). Lineage (NCBI taxonomy): Eukaryota > Rhodophyta > Florideophyceae > Gigartinales > Solieriaceae > Kappaphycus > Kappaphycus alvarezii. The sequence goes on along the minus strand of NADL03000736.1, from coordinate 254,494 downwards.
TTCAATTCAAGTGACCTACACTTTCATGCTTTGACGAACTATTTAATGTTGTTCTATGCATATTTGTACGCATATGCGCGTACCTCATTGAGTAGTATTGGAAATCTATTTCTGGCCTCCTGTACATCTTCGAGGACAGTAGAGCTCGATATTTTTTTCTTTTCCGTAGCTTTTGGCCCAAATAAAAACTATTATACATTGTTTGACTGCAGACTCGAATTTTAATAGTTCTCGATTGTGGACAGGACCAGGAAAAATAAACATCCACACAACAAAAAACGTCTCGGTTTTCCCAACGCTACCAACATGTACATCAAACTCAGCAGAGGCGCAAGGAACCTCTCTATGGAACTCCATTCGGACAACGAAAACAAAATAAGTGCATAAATGAGGACAATAGGCGCCAATAGTAGCAACGATTACTTGATGTTACTGTCGTGAGCCCACTGGCCCCTTCTCACATCATAATGAGAAAAATCAGCCCCGTTCCCATCTTGAAAACAGCCCTGAAGAGTAAGCTACGAAAAAAACAGATTTTTACAGCCGTATTATCTTGTATGAATAGACACGTCCACGTTTCTATCTCCACGCTCCGAGGGTGGCATGACGATGCGTCCTCGGTTTCCGGCCGAGTATTAGACCAATATTGCAGAATGAGGGCGATAATCTTTCAACGAAACGCCGAGTTGATGATCACCTGCAACGCTGCCTGCTTGTTGGCTAGGCTATCAGTTAGTTTATAGAGTAGTTTGAATTCAGAATGAACTCATATCAACTGACAGAAAAAATGTTTTTTACAGACTGTAGTTCAAATTATTTACGGAGGCATGGTACTGACACGAGCTCAGCAAGAATATTACAAATTTATGGTTTTCATTGATTCTAATGTACGGTAAGACGGAAACTAGTCTAGGTTCTACAACCGTCAATTGTCCAAAGGTAGGACGAACTACATTATAAAACTCGTGATGCTGCTGCACCTCACACAGCCCTATAACTATCACATCATCAAGAAAAAACAAAACACAGAGAGCATAAAGTCCTCAAATTCAGCAGTAAGCTCTTCAAACTCTTGCGTACCCAAACTAAGTGTGACCAGCCACTGCGAGTGCTCTGTTTCGCAGTTAGAAATCATCCAACAAAAACGCCATACCTCTAGAAACCATTTTACACTACCTACAGTAATACTATGTAGAATTTACATATATAGTACTTGCATTCCTTAGAATAGCTATTTTTCCCTCACTACTTATTAGTCTGCATAGTCCACACTTTCTGTATCCCTTTCGTCCATTTACCCTTTTTTAGACAAAAGGTTAATTTAGTTTTAGATTAGGGGATCCAAGAAATATATGGATCGTAATAAGTAGAATAGCGGGTATGTTAGAGCTGGAATATGGTACCTAATTTCCTAAAGAAGGCCTCTCAGCCTTGATCATCGAGGTAAAAACCATAACAACAATTTTAATATCAACATATCCAACTGCTCTACCAAAGCAAAAACAACTAATGTTTTTTTTCGGGCTCACAGCCATCGCCGTCCATGTTCTGTTTCCATTCCTTGAACTTTCTAGACAGCTTGGATACAGCGATTTTCGCAGAAATAAGGAAGCATGCTTATTCGCTATTCAGTTCTTAAAATACATCTTTGGTCTATATTCGCGTTGTTTAGAGAAACGGGTAAGCCGGTCAGTACTAGAAATACGTATTTTTAAAGAACGTTATCCAGTGGCCAATAAGAATCACGATAAACTCTCTGTGCCACTTATACAGCGTGGCCCGAGTAGATTCGGAACAGGACTTGAATACATATCAGCGATCTGTAAGCTGGCTTGTACTGCACAAAACACTCTTATTCCCACTTCCAGACCTGGGAACTCGTCAGCCAGCTTGCTTTTGCCGTATGACCTTCTCTGGGGCCAACTGAGGGCCCCAAACTGATGGGAGAGTAAATCAATGCTTTAAAAGTGGCTTCTATAAAGCGCCGAATCAGACCCAATCGAAGCATAGCAGCTACGGTCTAAGTGAACAGCTTTCTCTGCAATTTCAAGTTTAAATTCTACCGAAATCGTTTTGGACCTGAATAAAATTCAAATTCCAGATCTACCTACCATGCCCCGCCTCCAGCAGTAAATAGTTGATCATAAAGTCCCCTACGACTTACAGCTTCTGACAGCTCAAAACAGGTACCTCTTAGCATACATCGCAGATTGGACGCCGCCTAGTTGATAAGATATGTGTTCTAAGCCGAAGAGGACTCCATTCGCCCACACAAACGCATATGTAAAGTCTACAGCGTCAGTTGGAATTGGTAATGAACATTTCGTGACCACTTGAGGAGCGAAACAAACTCTAGTCGCGTATAGTCCAAGAATGCACCCTCTTTGTGTAGACTGTGGGCGCAAGTTTTGGATTCAATTGCATCTAAAGTGCCATCTATCTGGCAAAACTCATGTTAAGGGTGTGAGAAGTAATATAGGGCTAATTCAATTTTAGATATGGATCTCTCCTTTTGCTTAGAGTAAATTGAAAATCTCATTTCTAGATTGATTGTTATACTTAGTTGAAAAAAACAAAAATCAAAGAAATCAAAGAAAAATAAGACGAAAAGGAGAAACGTTTAGAGTGGGATTAAAAAGAGAAACGAAAGGACTTCCAAAAGTAAATAAGGATAGTTCAGTCTTTGAAGCGAGGCAAAACTGGCCCTAATTCTCAAAACATTAAATCACCGTTTGTTTAATCTTTGACTGTGGCTTATTGAGCATTTTATGTCAAGTTATTAGACAGAGCACCGAACTTTGATGTTCTGTTTTGGTCCGCATCAAAGTTTATTTTGATGACAGCTCCCGCTCCAGTGATGAACTTCGGGTCCGCTTGATTTGGGACTTTCCTATCCTTATGCTTTTCTCAGGGAAGGTTATGAGCAATCTATCAATCACCCGCAAATTGATCGTATTTCTTGCGGAACTCAATGTTCTATCGATTCGACATAAATCCGTCGTTGCTTCAAATAAATTTGAGTCAATTATTCTACGTAATGGTGACATTAGCAAGGTATTGGCCCAAATTCATACCTACTTCAATTACCTTGCATCTCCAACCGAATCAAATGTTTTACTAGTCCCAAATCCCATTCACCTATTCTGGTGTCGAACCAACCTTCCGCACCATCGAAAGAGTTATAAAAACACATGTGCATGTGCTTCAGGGAAGAAAATAGCAAATAATCTGGGAGCTCAGCTGAGTTTTGGAACGAGTATAGAGCGGAACAAAAGTATGCTTTCCAGGACTACATGCTCAAAGACAAGCTCTTCCGCGTTACCCCTGCGACAGGCCCTAGCCACGTACCGTGTAGCATAGAGTATCCTGGGAGTAACGGGCGGACTACGAAAACTCGACTCACACGACCCTCACCACCCTAGTCCCGCAGGTGGTGGGACGCGGAGTAAACGACGCAGCCGCGGAGCGCGAAGACAGACTGAGAACTTTGGTCAGAGCGGTAGCGCGGGAGAAAAATTTATCTTAACGGGGTAGTCGTTTTTACTGGCCTCCACTAGGATGATGGTTTTTGAGATCCCTTGGATTAGGAGCTCGCCAGTGATTAAAAAGCTACAACTATCTACAATTGTCTACAAATACCTACAAATATCTACAACCGCGCCCTCGAACTAGGGTTATCGGCGATAACTACTGTAAATGGTCCTACAGTACGCGCGACGAGGCGTGCTATGCAATTTTATGCACTGTAAACGACGCGTACACTGTAAGCATACGTCCCCAGTACACTGTAAGCGGTGTGGTGTATGGCGCGAGGTACGATACGTTCGGCTGCTATACAGCTGCCCTCGGTATACGTACACTGTACATTCGGTACTGAAAGGATGCGTGCATTACACGGGGTACACCAGTTTTCCGCATAGTATTGCCATTGCGTTGCATTTGCACTGTACGGTCGGCACTGTAATGCATACAGTGCCTGCTCCCGAAAAATTAGCACTTGTGATACAATACTTAAAGTACGAAGTCTATTTGGAACTCATTTCTCTAGAGTTGGACTTCTTTTTACAATAAGTTTTCTGACAGGATGAAAGTGTAAAAGACAGCCAACTCGTTTCCAAAGCGTCGAAATATTTAAGAAGATCGAAAAGTGGTATACTTAGTCTAGCTGGAGTTGAAATCCATAGCTTTATTGCTCCTAGTGAACTTTACAATAATATTTTCCTGCGTATTTAGCAAAATATTCGCATTTCAGGGGCTTACTTTGAAATTTAACTTGCTTTACGTCCCATCGCCAAGACTATGAACGATACTATGAATCTGGAATGATTGATTTCATTGTTACTCGTCTTAGGAGTTTTATTGAGGGTTCCTTTCATGACTGTCGAACATAAAAATCAAAGGGAACGAATAAGAGCTCTCCAAATGGTAGGAACTGAGATGGAGACTATCACTTAAGAACTCAGACTTAGGAATGCTCTGAATTCATAGCTTCCAAACGCTGTTCCACATTAAATTGAAAGTGGAAGTAAAATTTTATTCTATCGTGTAAAATGAAAACCCAAGTGGGTTGAAACCTGTAAATAAAGTAAATCCCAACAATTAATGATAAGCAAATCTTCTTTGAAATAAATAGAGAGTAGGTGTAGAACTCATTTCCACAACTAATGCCGAACTGCATCAATCGAGTTGAAACACTTTTCCATTAATTGCTTTCATCAATTAATACTGCATATTCTAAATTATTCAACTAATTCAAATAAATCTCAATGGATTTTTTTACATCCACGAGATCCTAGATCCAAATGTACTGAGTTTCTGAAAAAAGAACTGGAATAAATAGATGTAATTTTTGATAGAAATACCCGGAAAATAGTCGCAAGAGAAGACATACCAACGAATGCTAAGATACTCTCTGGAAGATTGGGTCTATCAATCTAAAATAAGAACTTTGACTAAGATATATAAAAGCACGGTTCGTGGTACAAGTTCATAGGGGAAAAGAAATAACTATCTCTAACGTAAAACGAAGACTATACTACACTGTTTTATCCTGATTTTTTGTTACAATTTCTGCAACATTCGATTGAATTATTTGGTCCTAAAATTTTAAACAAGCTTACTTACAGTAAGCTCGAAGTCTGATATACAAAGTTTACCTCAGACCAACCAAAGACTCTTGATTACCTCAGAATAAGTTACTAGAGTTACTGAAACCTCTGTGTGGACTATCAGATAGAGGTGATTACTTGAATCGCACTATGAATTCAAACGTAAAGAAATATCTTGGTGTAGGTCCAACCGATGGAGATGTAGCACTCTTCGCATAACATGCCGATACAGAGCTTCAAGAATTAGTCCGAACCTACTTGAGCGATACCTTGCTTTGCGTAAATAATTGATTCGTTAATGTACCCCAAAATGATCTTGATAATGATGAATCAAGGGATAAGGAGCTCGAAGACACTGCACTGTATTTGTAGGTATCAGAGTGAAAAAAAGGTCATGCATTCGGGTTAAGTCAAGACAGTATGTAACGAAACTGATCATTTTGCCGATGGACGCCCGTGTTTCTGAATTCAGATCTATGAGGCATAGACTTGCCTAATTAGCACACACAAAGCCATAAGTATGCGTTGCCGTAAATATGGCTGCGCAAGGGACGAATCCGAAATTTCCATTTGAATGTTATGAAGAAGTGTTCCTAGGCTCTAAATCGTCTTATGATTGATTTTATCACTTTAAATGCTTCTTACGCTAAAAAAGAAGTATACGATGTTTGATTTGTAATAAATACCTACAACTCAGCTGACACTTTAACAAATATTGCAAAGTGTGATTTATTCAATCAAATATTAGTGAAGAACAAGATGGATCTACCAGTTCAAACATTGCAGTCCCTTTCGATGGATTTTTTGCCCTCACTACTACTTTAGTCTATGCAGCCTATATTTTCTCTATCGTAGTCACCCATTTACCGTATGCTAGACATTTTGTTAGGGATTAATTTAGATAAGGATGCGCTAGGACATCTGGTATGAATTTTGTGTAGTAAAAATTGTATGTGTATTAGAGTAAGACTATGCCTACTTGCCTATATCAGGCCTCGCCACCTTGGCGAGGCCGCCTTGGCGAGGCCTGATATAGGCCATAAAAAACAGAACAATTTTAAAATCAACCTATCCAACTACTCTTCTATAAACAAAAACATCTAATGCTTTTTACTTGCTCGACGCTAATGCCGGCCATGTATTTCTTTTATTGAAGTTTTCGCGACAATCCTCCTATCAACCGTAGGCAACAACGTGAAAACACTCCATTGTTTTGCAGATCCTGTCGCATGGTTTGAAATAAAAGTTTAAAATATAAATCTCGGAATACTCACCTCAACTCCGCCTACTGTACCATGGATTCACGAGAAATACCTATCAGCCCCCTCTCCTGTAGGACTGTAAGACTGGCGTTGATGAGGTGAAATGGAACGTAATAATACAGAGAGAATCTCCACTCGCGTAGGAGCAAAGAGCCAAAGCATCTAATTTGCTCGCATACACCCAAAATCACACCCTCCTCGATTTAAAAAAGGAACAAATTATACCTTTGCTACTAAAAAGGGATAGAAATGTTAGTATTTGCTCCAATGCCTTCGTTTGGACAAGAAATTGGACTTTCCGGGGGTTTTCACTTCATTAGGCGACACTGGTGCCAAATCGTGGAGAACCCATACAACCTGAAGTCCAAATACCCCTTTCATCAATAATATTGTCTTCTTTCAAACTTTTCACACAAATACTCTCACTGTTGCAACGTTACCAACGCTTCCCGGCTCTCCCAAACGCTTCCCATCGTTTTTAGTCTCTTTGTCAAATGACTTCATTTAATGATACCACAACATCCTCAGAAACTCCAGCACATCTTTCTTTATAATCTTTGCCTATGTCTTCAGTGCAGACCATAGCAAATAAAATTGATACTCGTGGATCAAGTTTGTCACCCGATGAAGATGTTGCCATATCCTTTTCATGGGTTGCGGCGTCCAAGGACCCTGTCATGCGGACTAAATAGAAACGGCATGCATTTTAAGCAAAGAAAACCCTTTCAACAGTAAGTTCAAACCAACTAGCAGGGAGCTAAGTCCTATGTAATTTATCAAGAGCAGATGCAAAATGATGCACAAGTAATGCATGCGCTTCTATATTTGCTTTACACAAGTGACAAGATCCCAACCAACTGGAGTGTCTCATACCGACATGATAATCATATCAACCGCGTTGTACAATGGCGTGCACCTTAGGCATGTAAAAAGGGTTTAAGGAATCTTTTCAAGTTATTTCAAGCTTGGAAAATTCTCAAGAAACACCCGAAAATTCTGGGTTCCATGAATGGTTAATCAATCATCAAAATAGGCGATTTTTGAAGTTAGTCGGCGTCCAAGAACAGTTTGTGCGGGGAGAAAGAATCCAAAATAAAAGACACGGACTGCAATTCGTTGCAAAACAAAAAGTAGAGCAGACAAATTGGACGCAAACGGTCTAAACAAGCGCTCATTAGAAAAGAGGAAACAGCGAAAAATATGCGCATCGCGATGGAGTCGATAAAAGCACAGGAAGAGATAAATAAGGCCCTTAAACGACATTACAAGATAATGGTGTTTAAAAATGCGCGTAATGGTTGTAATCAAGATGATGCAGTAGAGTACTTCAAAGTAATGAGGGAAAAAGCCCTACCGAAGCTTCAAAATAAAAAAATTTAGAGAACAAGGAGCAATATTCTGAAAGAAAATTACCGCTAGATTGAGCGGCGAGGGCAAAGTCCACGGGGGCGGCGGCTGATCGAAGAACAAATCCACCTGCCGCATTTACGCAGAGCTTGCGCACAGCCTCGAAAGTGTAATGCGCTTCGCGCGCAGTTAATTTGAAGAAAGCTGCTCATCCTCGTTTCTCTTCCATGCCCAGAGATAATTTATGACAAGCTTCGTCGTTTTAAAGCACTTATCACCAATCATCATAAACCTGCCACAGCAGATACTGCGCAAGTTGACACTGGCGGTGCAATGGTGCTACTCGAATCAATGTTCACACCCCACATTGGATTTTACCCATCATCATCATGCACTAATTTACTCACGTCTAAATATTTGTCAATATCCATAGAATCTTTATATTAAACAAGGTATTCGACCAGAATATTATAAATAGTAACAATACACTCCATGATTATATCCATATACCATAAGTAAAATACCGTGCTTGGGCGTTGAACAATCTGAAAGTAAGCGTTTAGGACAACGGAAACACGCTTGAAATCCTTTCGAAAGTCTTCCTTGATTGTGGCAAGAAACTTCTCTTTCTTCTTCAATACTATTTAAAGAAAAAAGGGCTATCTTGGATATAATCTATCTGCGATCCAATGCAGCATGGTTCGGTTCTCCCGGTTGAAGACATATTTCACTGGCGATGGTTAACTACCATCGGTTATCTTGTTTCATCGTGGTGATGCTACCAAAACGTTAATGTCGCTAGCACATCCTGGAACTCCGAAGATCGAATGCCATATCCAAAGCGTTCTGTCCACTTTGTCCTCCACCTTCATTGCGGACTCTTCCTCCTTCCCTTCATACTGATCATTGTAAGAAATTAGACAATTTTTCCACCTCTATTTTGACCCATCAGTACTCCGTAGCATTCCAAGGTACTGTAGTCTCTCTTAAAGAGCTTAAAAGTTCTTGATATCTTCTTCTTCAGATGACCTCCGATATATCTCTCTAAAAAACCAACAAGAACCTTCACGAAGACTGTAAAGACATTCAGGAGCAGTTTATTCTCCGATGCTTACATACTCACCAATTGAATTAGCTGCGTTCTGGTATGCAAGAGGACGAAGGGGAGTAGTCGCTTTCTGGAATAACATTAATCATTTATGGCCAATATAGTCTTTTCTATTTGTGATGTATGGATCTAAAACCTCTATAGCTTCTACGATGCGGCTGAAAACGGATTTGATTATTCGAAATCGACGAGAAATGATCTTGGCGTTGCATACTGATATAGAGGGGAAATAGACATCATGAAACTATTTTGCGCCTGCTTCTCTTCCACACTTAATATAACCTGCTCTCCCAGGTCGTAATCCACAACATTTGTGAGCCTCGCTCTCTTCATGACTGGATGACCACAGAAGATTAGTAATATTCCTTCACGTTCTGACATTTCTTCGTGCCATAGGGTTTCCATATCTTTGTTGATGGTGGGATGCCTCTGCGAAGGAGTGGGGTGAAAAAGTAAGCCTTTCAAGCTAATCTGCAAAATATGCACCAGTCATTGGCTGTATTGCGCGTAGGAATTTTATTTGGTCGTTTGGCTCTTAGCCTAATGTACGAGTGGAGATGCTCTGAGTAGTAAAGTACTGTACTATAGGTTGTTCAGATTTGGTAAATTGACTTACAGTATACTGAACGATAATTTACTAGAGCTTTGGCTCATATATTAAGTTCATAATAAGTTACATAGCCTATACAGTATGATTTCAGTCAAACAGCGAAAGGGTTTGCGATTTCAGATTTACGCGCCCAATACCAAAAACCGGTAATTTGATAAATAAAGAATGATTTATTGCATTTTTAGGTCCGAAACGGTGCGGGACTTAAATGCACAGGAATGGCGGGAACTCGTTGGAGACCGGTTAAATACAGAAAACACAGAAGAACTAGACAATCGACGGGTCACTGGACCTCTCTACGACCCACCCCAACAACCCATACTCCGTTTAGACCTACAACGTCGCGAGATCCCTTGAAGCACTGAAATTAAGGACAAACTACACTAACACGGGCGTTTCATTCGTGCATGCGGCCAACTCCTTGAAGTTACTGGCTCACTTCGCTGCCATAAAACAACAGGAATATGACAATTTCTCCTCGGAACCGTTACCATCTCAGTCAGATGGTGAGGACCAAAGTGATGCCCCGATAATGAAAAGCTTCATTTCACAAGGAGGTGCCGCTGCAATTCATAGCATGACAAATTTTACGAGAAGGGAACTGAACACCATCTGGAGCCGCATATCAGACTATCACGTCGAATGTAATGTCTTGTGGGGAAAAGAACTGAGTACACCATGCAATACTGCTTTTTCATGTTACTTGTCGTTTGCAAACACGGCGGAAAGTGGGACTTCCTGGCTCGCATATTCTAAAGCAAGGCTCCAACCTTTGAAAGACTCATGACTAGGTTTCTGAAGGCACTGATACCTGTTTCATACAAGCTTTTTTTTCAAGACGTCGCGAAAAAATACATAATTTCCAAGTAATTGGAGGCTGAAACCACTTTCCGGACATACAAACTGGCAAAGTATGTTACCTATATGATCTTCTAATAGAAAAACCGACCAACGGAAAAACATCAAGAATCAAAGCGCTTTTAGCGTCAAACATAAGTTGTATTGCTACAAGACGGAAATTTCAGTTTTGTCAAACGGTCTCGCTGTCACCGTTACCAAACATCAACCGGGGTCAATATCGGATATTGACATTCTGTACAAGTCGCGCCATTGGCATAAAAGACACCTACGTAAAGAGCCGAACGAGAGGGAAATTTTGGATGTTCTACAACAGATCGATTTGTGTCCAGAACACTGGCCGTTTCTGTTGGATAAAAAATATCAAGGTTTGTTTGAAAATTCGCGCGGGATTACCCCGAAGAAGAAACCACGTAATGGAGAACTGCCACGAGCAGAAGAGCATCAAAATCAGTTGATCGCATCTGAGCGCATCATAGCGGAGAACAACTTTGACCAGAAGTGCACCCTGTGGAAACTTGTTGCCAATAAGTGGAGGTACAGGGTGGATATTTGCAATGATTTTTTTATCTTTACTGTGGCAATGGCTAACGCCCACATCCACTTTCACCCCTCCGGCAATCAGATTATTCCTTATATCAGAAAATGAAAAGAAGCAGGGTATCTATCGGCCCTGATCGTGTTGAGAAACGCCGCCGATCCCAGGCGGAGTACCGCGCAAAGCGGGCTCGGTGCCTCTACCTAAACTTTCGGTCTCATTTTGATGGTTTTGAGGAGGGGGGTAATATGACCGATTAGGACAAAGGCTGTACTTAGCCTTCACAACCTGTACATAGCCTTCACAGCCTGTTTCCGATCTACTTTGAAATTTAGTGTATGTCAGCAGTTCATGTGATCATGCGTAGTTTCCACGATATTTGCATCTCCTAAGTAAATTTGCAGTTAACGGGCTGGATCTGGTGAGATTGAGATAATACAGAAAAACTTTATCTACTACGTGAAAACAAAGGAAATACATAAATACTGAGAAACTGACGAAAAAATCTACTGTAACATTGAAAGACTTTTGTGCTTACAGTTATTGATTAGAGTTGTAACTTTTTATGCCTACAGTACAGCATTACGCTCAATCATAGACGAGAAAACAACGGAGGGATTTGGTAACTTTAAATTGCGACGTGTTTAATCACAATAAAATTCACGCACAGCTCAACTACTCAGAAAGGAACTAATAAGTACGCCACAGAGAAATGATGGAATAATTAAAATAAACCCGCACAACATGCTGAAAAAACAGTAGAACTCGAATGAAACGTCGATCACAATAAAATAGCGCTACTTACGAAACGACTTTGCATTCAAATTTACCGCGCCAAACAGCACTTGCGGGTCCAAGCAATCCACGCTTGTACTTCTACAGTTCACCTGATAATACATACTTCATACCTAGACTACCATCTACGGGTCTCAAACATCTTTCCGCCTCCACCATCCATGTCCTTCTCGCAGTACGTCTCCCAGACTCCCATGACCCTACGCCGATCGCAACAACCCTCTCAGCCAAATGCCTATCAAGCCTGCGCTCCCGTCCCTTCAGCATCGCAAGAACAAGGCGAACTTCAGCTACTAGCCGAAACCGCTGTGGCGCGGGAGCAAGATCTAGCGCAATACGCAGATAACACTCCGTCGAAGGATTCTTTTGATGAAAACGACTCAGATTGTCCGGTATTCGTCACTTTCTACGATACCGGAGGATCTTCTGGCATTCGAAACATGTGTAAATTTGATCCGTCGGAGTTTGAAATGCTCTGGCATGCCTTTGGCGGACACCATTCGCTTCTTTCACAACCCGGGCGAGGTCGTAATTGTGTCTACCAAGAAAAGGACGTCTTTTTTATGACATTAGTTGTTCTAGAGTGTGGTTCCGAGTGTAACATAACGTCCAGGGTTTTCAATATCAAGCCGCCTACTTTCGAGAAAATGATCATGACTTTCATTTACAGTATTCACGAGCCAGCATTCGTTTCGTTAGTCAAGGAAAGCGATAGCAAGTATACCTATGGTAATCTCATCGAGTACAATGTTCGCTTTCGGCATTACAAGTGTTGGAGGTATGCAACAGATGTGACTTTTCAACAGTGCAACAGACCATCGGGAAACATGGCAGAAGGGAAGCCTTACTCCTCTGGTAAACAAAAATTACATGGTTTCAAGGTCGAGGTAAGCGTTCTGAAGAATGGTATAGCTTTAGACGCTAAGATGCATTATCCTGGTAGTGTAGCTGACCTCAAGATCTTCCAGAAGAACTTTCGTTTCCATAAACGTGCTTTGAAGAAGAAGAATGGAGAAAATGATATACAGGACCTAGGCACAATGTCAGCGGACTACCCAAACCACTGGGCTGTGCTAATGGATAAAGGCTATCAGGGGGCTGCAGAGCTGGTGCCTGCAGTCATTCCGAAGAAAACTCCTAAGGAAGGGTATCTCACGGTTGAAGAAACCAACATAAACGCCAACAAATCTTCGGATCGAATTATTGTGGAGAATTGGATTGGTAGGATGAAAAAGCTATGGGGAATCATGGCAAACAAGTTCGGGTGGAAAGAAGATCGTACGATTCTGTGTTTCATCTTTGTGCTTCGCCGACAAATGCACATATTCAAATGCATCTGCTACGGGCCGAAGATAGGGTCCACTACAGAACCGTCAAGAACCACATGTACGCCATCGGAGAAGAACTACATCGCAAAAGCGAGCAAAATCAGCAACGTTACGTCGCCAAACGTAGGATGCTAACCGACATGCGAATCACAGCTGAAGAGTACCCGGACCGCGAGCCTTGCTGAAACAACGTTTTTGCGATGTCGATATCTACTGAATATGAGTAAGAGAGTTATTTCTAATTCCTTTTGAATGAAGTAAACGAATTTTGTTTACCAAAGAATAGTAAAGGATTGCTTCCGTTTCTTCGCTATCGACTAGAGTCTTAGCCGTGCCTCTAATTACGGGTACGCTTCAGCGGATGGGGCAGGAAAAGCTGTCTAGTCAACCAACTCGTGTGGTGAAACTAGACCCAGCTCCCTACGAACACGGACGCCACAGCATGCAAACAGGATCATCCCTGGGGGTAACACCAGCTACACACCGCACTGGCTGCCTACGGCCTCCAAGGAACCGAACGTCCAACCCTGCCAAGACATATTGCCGGATGAGCGGCCCTAGCCCCTACATCGCGAGCCTTACCCACTTTGGCATCATGGCACACACCTACTGAGGATAAGCCTGTCCGCGAGAGGTGGAGGCTGTCTAGCGTAGAGGTGTCGGGTAGCGCTCTGCATCGCACGCACACTGCATAATTCCAACGGGTTGATCTCGCAAAAGTTGCCCAACCGACGACCAGTTTTCGTGTTAGTTCATGTGCGAAATGCGCAACGCATGCGATCGATTCGTTGCAAGAACACCCCCACACACACCTGCTTTGTGTCAGCTTTGAGCACAAGTGCGGGTCGAAAGGGCTTTGTAAAAGTAGAAACGCGAGGAGAGTCGTAGATCTGGAGTCGAGCAGCTTGCACGCAGCTGAATGCGCTTGGCTGGGCAGTAGTCGTAGCGTGTCGCAAGCGTGCTTGTGCGCATTCCTGCTGATGTACCGTTTTGCGGCGTGCGAGGCAGCGGCCGTTGTTTTTAAAAGTTTTAAATTTTTGTCATTTCGCAGTTACCCATTGTTTGGTTTAGCGATCTAGTAGTTATCAGGGGCGTAACCGTTGAACGCTGACGGAATAAATTGGTTAGTACTGGACTGCAGTACAGTACACACACAGCATTTCAGTACCCTGCATGGCCTGCAGCAAAGTACAGTACAACTTTTTAATGTGTACATGTACTGTAGTGCATATTAAACAATTAGTACAGTACTATTGTTTGCTTGTTGAATCCAGTGGAGCGCAGATACAGCGACGGCATACAGACAAGAAAGGGGAACATCGACGCAAGTCTTGGCAAGAGAGCGGTGCAGAAAGTGGGAGCGATGGAAAAGCAGGGCAGCAGTCGTGGTCAACGACTCAGCGGGCGGGGCAGAGCGGGAGTGAAGCGAGGTGGTTTTCAGTCGGGAAGAGGGGACGACAGGAGGAGGAGGCGGCGTGTGATGCGTGGGGTGTGTGTCGGGTGAGTTGGGAGCGGGTGGGTTGTGTTGCCGGGGGGGCGGTGCGGGTGATGGAATGAGGGATGAGGGAGGGATGGGGAGATGTGCTGTTTTGCGTTTTTGCGTTTACAGTAGTTTGCATGACTTGAGTGGGCGAATACTTTACTGTACAGTACGGTACGGTAATATGTACGGCATAGTACGGTAGTGTACTGTACTGTAGAGTGGGAAAAAGACGGGGGTTGTTCGTTTTGATAGATGTTATTGGCCGTACTGTACAGTACTGTACATGATAGTACAGTACAGTAAATGTGGAAAAGCGATGAAGGTTGTGTGCTTGTGCGGCACGGCAACGATGAGCAGAGATAAGCAAAGGCAAAGACACTGCACATTGAAATCCAGCAATCTACTGTACTGTACAATAATGTACTGTACTGTATACGACAGTAGAAACCAGTTTCAAGACTCGGTCAACACAGTCGGCCGACTGCACGTGAAAAGTCGGCGCCAAGATGGTGCGTCAAAGCAACATTTACTGAACTACTGTACAGTATATTCTAGCAAGTGCGTCCAATTTTGTGACAATACTCAACGTGGGCTATGCCACTGTACTGTACTGTACAGTACTGTACAAGATCACCAAATCCACGTATGCACTTTACAAAAGTCGTAACTCCCCTCAAACAACGTCTCAAAAAGCAGCTACCATCCAGCCTCCTCCTCCGCTTGAATCAAAGTTGCCCGCATGAAAAAAAAAAAAAACATCCCCGCTGGCAAACCATCTCTCCCAGCCCAACCCATCCACAGTAACCAACAACACAAGCCTCCCGCCCCCCCCAACTCCCCCATAAATACACCCCACCCCCCACCCCTTCCCATCTCCCTCCCGATCCCACATAACGTAATGCCCACCACCCACTCCCACCCTCCCCAACCCACAACCACACCCCAACCACCCATCCCACCCCACAATGCCCACCCACCCAACCATCTTCCTCCTAACCCTCCTCCACCTCCTCTCCACCCCACCCCACCTCATCACAGCCGCCCCAACCACACCACCACCCCTCCCCACCCTCCCCGTACCCCTCCTAACCAACCTCTCCACAATCGAACAATCACTAACTCCACACCCCCCCACACCCCGTCTCACCCTCGACGACGTAGCAGTTGCAACAACCCTACCCGACACCGACCAATTCGACGACTTTGGAGGCGGCGTCACACTCGACCGTTGTTTCACACGTGTCGACTGTCTTGGCGCCCGCGAATGCATTCATGTCGTGCCCAATGTTCGTATCACACGCTGCTCTACCGCCGTCACCTCCACATGCTTTTGTTTTCCATTGACCCCGCCGTTTTGCAATTCGACGGAAGAGTGTGATGATGGCGAGATTTGTGCAAGGGGTACTCAGGATGAAAAGATTGTCCCGCTGTGTCTCAGTGAGGATACCGTGTCGTTGACCGATCAGTTGGAGCAGATTGATCCGCAGCGGGGGATGATGATCGCGGTGTTCAATCTCAGGTTACCACCGATGAGAGCTCGTTTCAGGATGGCTGTGTGGATGTTGGCATGTTAGGGGGACTCCATCCACATCAGTTGGTGTATGGTACTCATCGCAGACGGGGGGTTTTGTGTGATCGTGCGGGCAGTTGCGCTACACCTGGCCATCTTGTCGTGTGGAGGGGGCGTGCTATGATGATGTCCACGTATTGTGCGCTTGTGGGTGTGTCAGAGATGTCAGGTGGGTCAATAGTCCACGCTGGAGCCGCGCGTTGAGGCTCGAATCATGGACCGATGGCCTGCAGGTTACCGCCTTTGCCGCAAAGTACGAGACCGCGTGGGAGGAGAGGGCCTTGAGTTTGGCGTTAGGGTTGGTCTGTGAGCCTTGGTTGTTGGGTATTGTGAATATTTTAGGTAACAGAGGCCCCGTGTTTACAAAGTCGCACTTGTTTGGGCTGCGGGAGTCGTGTGATCGTCCCATTGCTCGTGTAACGCTGTATGGCAGCCGCTGCCCTGGCCGCGTGTCAGTGTGCCTCTTGAGGCTGACGTGCACCGTCCTTGCACGAGATTCTTGGCAAACGCCTCTGCCCTCCTGTTGGCTGCAGTCAGTCCGCATTGTTCTTCGCCCTGGGCCAGGTAAACTGTTCAACTTGCCCCCTTCAATCAGTCTGCGTAGACAATCTCTCCGCTACTTTCACGCGGCCAGTCATTCCTGTATCCCGTCGCGGGGCACGCCCAAACCTCAGCCTTGATCGGTCCATAGTCACTCGCCGCGGGTAAACTTGAGATCCCACGCAACGCCCTCACTCTCCGATCGACCTTAGACCCGCACCAACCGCATGTCCAGCGCCAACGTGAGCATGTCTCCGTTTTCCACCACTACAGTGTTAAACATGTTGCCCTCCACCACCTCCCGAAATGTACCCGCCTTTTGCGTCAACTCAAGCTTGCGACTGATCACATACAACTCCGGTCCCGCCCTGTGTTCCCCGCTCCTTTTCCTCATCATCCGTAAATCAAACTCCATCCTCAAATCCTTCAGCGGAAAACACGGGCCCACATCCACCGAACCGAAAACGCAACCTCCGCCAACTCCATTCCCGTCACCAGCCTGGGCTCCGTTTTCGATACCGACTCGATGTGAACATGGATCGCCGAGCTAGCATCAAACAAATTCGGGTCCATCGACTTCTCGAGCCCCTCGACGCCGGCACACAAGCCCCGTACAAAAAGTTCTTCCTGCACGGTGCAATTGTCCCCAACGCCATATCCCACGCAAACGACATCCCTGGCGTCAGTTCCGTAGGCGCAATAAGAGACTTGGCCAACAGTCGCACAGCTCGTGCCGAGCATGTCGTATCAATGCTGGCGCGGTTGAACAAATACGCATGCCGCATAGACTTGGGGCCAAGAAGCTCCAGTAGAGAAAACACCATGTCATCATCAGGAATACGCGCCTCCAAGTACCGCACCACAAGGTCAAGAAGACTAGCATTGAGGCCCGGTACGGACAACTTGCAAATATCGTCGATGAATTTGACCAAGGCGCCGTGTGCAAGTGCCAGGTCCCAAATTTCCGGAAAGCGCGGGCACAGGCGATGATTTATGGGTAGCGACTCGAGGTCCAGCTCAGTTTTGTCATCATCGTCGGGCGCGTGCGGCTGGCGCTCATCTCTTTCTGCGCCATGGGGATTGTGTGTGTCATCGGGGTCGGATGCGCCCATGGTGACAAGATGGAGGGCGAGTGCAATTCAAATTCAGGAGATGATAGCTCGGGGAAGAACTTGGCGGCCGAATTCCAAAAGTAGTCGCGGAAGCCATCAGGAAGGTCCGGCAGGGCGACGATGTCAACGGCATTGAGGAGTGCAGGTGCGTCACAGAAAAGGTCACTGGTGGAGATGTATAGGCAGAGAGCACCAAACAGTTCGACAAGTTCCCAACGATGAGCGGACCGCATGACTCGAAGAAGGTGTGGCAGTGGTAGAGAGGCTAGTTTGATTTGAATGCCGTAGAGAAAGTTGCGTATGATGACAAACGTCACCGGATCATCCTCGGGACAGAGATGCACGGTGCGGGTGTGTCGTTCTGAAAAGTCGAGGTGAATCAGGGCGCCGAGGGGTCCGCCGGCAAATCTGAGGCGGGAGACGTGGATAAAGTCTTGACGTTGAGACTCGGAGGTGCTCGTGGCGGGGGCGGAAAAGATGAAACGGATGGTGGGGTCGTCGGAGCGGGATGTGGCGCAAAAGGCGTTGAGGGATTGGGTAAATTCGGGCGAGGGGGTGATGCATGTGCCGGTGACATGCCATTGCGGACCGCTTGTTTCGGAGGATGAGCCGGGTTGGGTTAGCTCGGGGGATGTCATGGTTGATGGTTAGGTGAGGGTGCAGGCCAGGCCAAGGGGACACGAAACAAGAGCCGCAGACTGGGTCGGGCCAGTCTGCCTGTCGGGAGACGGGCCGCGCGGTAGTTTTCACGGGATTTGGCGGTTTGATGGGTGACCATTTGCCGCACTTGCGTCTCTTTCCCAATGGATCTCGCTGTGAAGAAGAGAAGGCGCTGCTGAATCGACGGAATACAGCCGCAAGTTTCACGATGAATACAAGTTGTATGTAGACTTTTTGACGCTGAAAACGAAAAATAACGTGGAAAAGTACTGTGCTGCTACGTATACTGTACTGTACAGTACAGTACAGTACGGTTATGTGCTCACTAGTCATTGAAATCTGGCCGTTTTTTTTTTCAGATCCAAAGTCAAGATTGCCATTCCAAACCAAACAAATGACGATTGTCCTTGCGACGCGCGCGTCTTCCTCACTCTCCCCTTTTTTAGCAACTAAATAAAGCACTATTGACATCCCCGTCAGACCCGATTCCTCCACCAAACATACCTCATTCCAGGCAGTACACCTCACTGGAACCTCACACTTCTACATGAGCCACTTCCTGCGCACTCAACCTCCCCTCGCGGCAACAAAGCATACAAGCCAACAAACAAAAACACCTACAGCCCATGCTGCCGTCACAGCCCGCATTCCCGCACTCAACTGCCCTCATGCAACTGGAACCGACCGAGGCAACCTCGCAGGTCGCAGGAAAGCGGAATACTGTACGCTTACTAACCGTACATCGGCTCAACGAACCTCGATGACGTTCCGTAATCATAAATCCGCACCACCTCCCGAGATGGCTGTCAGTTTGGAGAATTGAGGCTGTATTCTTCCGCGACTTCTCTTCCTATGGGACTCCTGTTCGCCATTTGGCCGTATTCCACTCTCGGTACA
The DNA here is from genome assembly GCA_002205965.3 of Kappaphycus alvarezii. Classification (NCBI taxonomy): domain Eukaryota; phylum Rhodophyta; class Florideophyceae; order Gigartinales; family Solieriaceae; genus Kappaphycus; species Kappaphycus alvarezii. Next base: position 235,278 of record NADL03000736.1, on the reverse strand, counting down.
GTGCAAACATAACATTACAATTTGACTGCGGACAGCATCTCATATCGTGACGAGATAACGTTCGGACCTTGTGAGGCGCGGGATCAGGCCATGGTCTTTTCGCGTGCGAACGGATGTGCGTTCTGCCTTTGGCATTCAAGGGGTGAGTCTGAGGAAATGCTGTAACCTGCTTCACCGCTTCCCCCTGTTAGAGCATCTATCTCCACCAATGTTGAAGCAAATAACATTCGAGGAAAATTTTAACATTTAGTGACTACTCGGGATTCGGAAATCTTCATCCCGAGGGCCAAGTCGTATCCGTCCCGACTGGCTAAAAAGTTGGCCGTCAGCTTTGGAAATAAAACAAATTTTAAAAAAAAGGTGCGATTTGGAAACCAATCCCGCCATCCGATTGGCCGCGAAACGGCGATATTTCCAGGTATGTCTTTTGGTAGAATTGGACCATTTCTTGACTTACATCTAGATTTGCCACATCAAAAAAAGCACCTGCACATGTCTATGGAATAGTATTTGAGAACATCAATCCAAACACCCATCTCCACTCCTGTCGATTAAATGTAGGCACCGCTCATGAGACTTCCGCGTCGGCTTCTTCGGTCGTTGAATCCAGCAAAGAACCACCCATAGCATCAACAAGAACGTTAACTACCATTGCTGCCGCTGCTCGAGCCGCCGTCTACTTCTTATTGCCGCTTACTATTGTACCCGAACGCCTCCCTCGTCCTCGCTTGAAGAAGGGAAGTGGCACCATTCCCGCAACCTCCTTCTCAGCACACCTGCGACAACTCTTTTCCGCCTTCTCCAGAAGCCCTCGCTGACGCTTTGGTTACTTCTCGGTCTGATCCTCAGCTTTACGTTTCTCCTTCCCCTCTTGTCTCTTTTTCTCCTCACTCTCCCTCCGTTTTACCGCCTGCTCTTCTTGCTTCTTTGCTACGGTTTCATCAAGCGTCAAGTTCTTTTTATATCCTTTCTTACCATCCGCAGCTACACGCGCCATTATGTAGCTAAGCCCTTTGTATCCAATAGCTGCTACCCACTCCGCCGCTATCAGCAAATGATGTAAAATCATCTGCTCTTCCTCGGCCGTGAAGACAGTTGCTCTTCCCTTTCGCCACCCCCAATCCGCCATGGCAGTGCATCCTTTTTCGTTAATATCTTTTGCCATGGTGTCAACGGCACAGTGCGGGACATTTATTGTAACTACAATCTCGCGGTTGGACGTGGTGAGGGCGTCTTGCGCACAAAGTGGATGAATTGGGCTGCTTTGAGACGGTTGGCGTTCCGCTGTGCATTATTGTGGGTAGAAGTCTTTTTCTTCCTCGCCTGCTGACACAAGGATAAAGTTACGGTTGGTAGAAGGAGTAAAAGGCGTGTTGGACTTGGTAGCAATGATTAAAAGGGGGATATGGAACGGTAGGGGTGTGTGGAAGGCCCAGAGAGGGATGCATAAGAGTGGCTTGTATTGAGAGGTGAGGAAGTGTGATAGAGTGCTGCTGAGGCTCTAGAAGTGGGCCTATACTTTGACGGGAGCATGGTGTTTGGGTACCTACAAAAAACCTACTGCCTACTTTTTAGCCATTTGGGAGGGGTACACCAAGGTGTCAAAATTGCACTTTATTTGATTTGAAAAGTCAATGTGTATTTTATAGTAGGTGGCGCGTGCCACACTGTTACTGTGCTACGGTATTTACAGTTTATTTACAGTGGCCCTGTAGGCCGATAGTCGAGACCCTATCGGGATGATGGCGGTCCAATACCTGGACCTGATATTTATTTTGGGCTAACCAACTAACAGAGTGACACTTATCCTAACTACTAGCTAGTAACTTTAACTTAATATTTATTCTGGTGCGAGGTCGCACCACCACGAGTAAAGGTACCGGAGGTAGCGTCTTCTTCACCGTTGTTCGGTTTCGGCTTTTTTTTTGCTCCTGCATCCCGCGTTCCTTTTTCGCTAAGGCGCCGCGCGTGCAGCCATAGTAGCTACTATCCCCTTCCGCCCCCGCCCGCCAACTTGGCTATTTGAGCCCGTCGCGCTGCGTCAGGTTCATACCTATTCCTTTTGTCTTTGTCCTATTGGGAGTAGTGCATCCCTCGTCCTTTTGCGCGGAGGACGTGTATCCGTGGCTCCTGCCCTTTTACATTACGCTTTGCGCTGCATTACATTCACGCGTGGTGCGTGTTCTTTCTTTGGCTCTGTGCGTTGCCCTTTTCCCTTGCGCTTGTGCGCATCTTTCCCCATTCTCTTTTCGAGAACCTTTTTGACTCTAATAGTCAGTTTTTCCTCGATCCAATACGGATCTCTTTTCCCGGTTCGCTTCTAGAAAACCCCGTCGTGCCTGTTGCACTACAGATTTTGCGGCTAGGGTGCTACTATCTCAAATACTCTGGGAATTAGGTCAGTTAAACTTTGTAACTGGACTGAAATTTGGGTTTTTTGAGGTCTCGAGTAGCAACCTAGGAAAAAAACATCTATGAGCTTCTGGAAGGCTATTGAACTGGCGAAAAAACGGAGGGCGATGTTTTCTTTATGCCACATTACTCTTTGGCGGTACATAAAAACGCTGACTAGCCACTGAGCGCTGTCCGCACACTCAATCTGCATGAAAACAATTGCAGTAGCCAGGGAAAAAATGCTTTTGTGTTATGGCGCTTTATTTGGCGGTAAATAATGGGTTTTGAGGACGAGACCACTCTTCTATTTCTAATAGCAGGTCATACTTAGAACAACTTTGATCTTGCCTTTTGGATTCTCAGTCGGAAGGCAAAGCAACGTAATGTTCTAAGTCTATCTGACATGATTAGGATGATTGGTGAAAGTTTGTTTGTTCGGATTTTGGATATCTTAAGGTGGATAAATTGGAAGACCTACATTGGGCAATTTTTAAACGGCTGGGTCTTTCCGCTTTCGAAAATACCATATCTTTAAGTTTGAAAGTCAAACTCCTGGTTTTTTTAAGCAAAAGAGCCGAGCACTACTGAGGGCTGGTCCATTTTCAAGTTAACGAAGCGCGAAATTACTCCGCAGTACATCAAGAGTTATTGTACAGATACTTCAAGAGATGCAAGATTGATTTTCGAATTCAACAGCTCGAGAAAGTTCCATCTCTAGAGATGGGAAGAGAATGGCTTACTTTGTTAAGAACAACTTAGAGCGGTACTATCAAGACAATAGTGCCATCTGGGGGGCCTATGGCCTCAAGTTTTCAGACTGGACGTCAGGATACCCCAAAGTTAGCAGAAAAATTGCATTTGTAGCAGTTGTGGCTCTTTCTTAAAAGTCGCAACATTCGACAGTGAAGGTTCGCCAAAGCATTGGCTCTTGTGCTCTAAAATTTTCATATAATTTATGTATATAGAAACGGAAATTTCAGTTTGAAAGATATTATATAACAAAAGTAAACATAAATACTAAGATTTTAGCTTTTTCTCGGCTTGGCGTGATTTTCCGTAGAAATAATTAAAATGAACGACTCCAAATTTTGGAGCCAGATAAAAGAGCCCAAAAATCTCGAACGAAATCTTTTTGCCTTCTCTTTTCCATGCGAAAATCCATTTTAGCTGACTCCCTTCACAAAATTGACTGATCCGCTACAACGTCTATCAAACTCCAGCCCTGTTACTTCTCCAAATCCTTCTATATCTGAAACTTATTCGATGCCTTGCAATCAAGTAAGAAGTTACAAGTACGCCTGTGGCGAAGATGTTGCCTTCGCTCGTGCTTGGGTACATGTCGCATAGAACCTTGTTGTCGGCGCCGAAAAGGAACATGCAACGATATATGAGAAGATCTGGGAATAACACAAGTCATTAAAACGTTCTGAACTCGTTGTTAGGCCGCTGACCTCCGTGACAAGCCGCATTAAGCTGATCTTGAAGAATTGCGCCGGTTTCTCCGCTTTTCACAGCAAATTAATAGCCAGCAAGCCCAGGAGGACTAGTCAGATATAATGGGACTTAGTGTGGCTCTTCTCAATTTAAAGAAGATCAAAACCTCCGGAGAAAGGCATTGGCAAGCGTTTCAAGTTTCAAATGTCGTGGGATATTTTACGCTTCCACGAGAAGTCTTTGGTGGACCAAATGAAGTTTCCGAGGGCTGCTGTGATTCTTTTGTCGACCCAAAAGGCTATCTAGATAATGTCCAGGTCCATTTAAAGACTGAGACGTGTGCTTTGGAGAGGGACTTGAGCACTAAAGGATGTGATGATCGATCTGTTGAAAGGAAGGACCTGTTTGGACAAAAAGGGCAAATTATCACGATCGAAAAGCGCACAATACCTCAAAGAAGCTGAGGATTGCGTCGAGGTGGAGTGGAGTCTGAGAGAGCTAGTTATACTTCCAACTTATACAGGAGGAAGCGCTGGAAGCATGCGCGAGGAAGCGTCTGAAAGAAGAGCTCAGAGGTCATTTCACACTGCTGCCTTGCACTACTCTCTGGTAAAAGCTCCTTACGATATCCCCGAAACGCAATCCCTTGAGCACAGTCCAGACGAGGCAGATTACAGCGACTTCCCCAATGAGCATGTTGAATCAGGCGCTAGGGTCTGTGAGTAATTCTCTACTGTCAAACGCCTGTGTCAAAACTCCCGACGATATTTCTTTAACATCGATATGTTTTCTCTTTCTCACCCTCCCGGCTTCAAAAGTGCTATATGACCAGTCGAAGAGTTGTAAAGTATTCCATTCTGTCTCTAAAGTACGTATGCAATTTACATAAAGATTCTTTACAGCCTTGGGGATGAAACTTAGTTCCCAGCAGTCTTTATAGCAGTCTCGCCATGGGTTGAATTCCATTGGATACCTTCAAAGTACAGCCATTGTCTTCGTCTTCTGGCAGCCTACCCCTTTCCTCCACCATCGTATTATATATAGGGGGGTTGTCTTTTAATGTGTTCAAAAACCCGAACCATACAGATAGTGGGTTATACTAGAAGAATAAAAACATCTTTAGGCGACGACTGAACCATAACCGACTCCAAAAAAGACAAAGTGGGACCAGAAGAAAATTACACCATCAAAATATGAGATCCAGACAGCTTGAAAATTTTCTAGTGTAAGCATGACCACTTACAGATGACGGCAATCACGATACAGACAAATCCGGAGGAACGAACTTGCTGACGGACTGACTGGGCTGCACGGACCACTTTTACTCGGAGACTGTAACAAAGAAAGTAGGTTGAAAAGCGATTTATATGTATATTGTATATATATATAATGATACAACATGTTATTACCTCTATCATCACTTCCCTCTACCAGAATCGAGCATTTATTGCTATAATGTGCCAAATGCTCTTTAAGACACCAAACGCGCGCTCCTTGTGTGCGCTTCAAATCTTTGCAACATCTCTCCTGATTTCGAGCTACGAAATTTTCCTTCTTCGTGGAAATGCATACTAAAGTTTGTACAAAGACAAGCCACTTCGGATATATTCCGTCCGCTAGTAAGTACGGCTTATTACAAGGTTCGCCAGCTATTTTGTACTCCAACGGAAGCTGGCAATCCCCGGAACTAAGTCTAGCAACTAGCGTTGAATCTTCAACGACGTTAAATTATTTCGCGGGTCCTGTAAATCCGAAGAACACGTGCCATATTCATAGAGAGTAGTCGGATATGGCTTCAATCTCCACATCAGTCGTGCACTTCTTGCCATCGCACTGCCCGTGCCATGCGGTAGGGCAGTTTTTCCATTCCTATTTACAGCATTCAATGTTGCCCATAATCACAGGAATTCCTTGACCTTTGGATGCTTTAAAATCCTTGCCATGTCTTTCTTATTTGAGTGCCTCAAATATTTGACCCGAGGCAATCTTCCAAAGTTCTCACAGAATGTTGAAAGGAGAGTAACGCCGTCGTCTCTCTCATTACGAGTAGTTCATAGACTGCGTCTGCAGCTCCTTCATATTCCAATAAAAAACAGCTGCTGTTACTTTGAGCAGAGCGCTCAGCCCCTTCTTCCTAGTGCATTCTTTCCTTTGCTGAAAAAGTCCTCTTCAGTAACAAAGTTTGTGAATATTCGGAATAATTCGTTTTTGTCACTAAAAGGCGATGCTTAAACGCTTGGCCACCATATGGGGGTGTATCTCCAAAGTACTGTTGGCGAAATCGACAATCCGCTTCATCGGGGTTCTGATCAATGTTGGCTGCTTTGTCAGGGGACGGAGCCACTCGCACGATTAGAATCGTCACTGCTGCTGCTAGAACTGAGTATAATATTGGCGAAATTTTCGTCATCTTTGGTCGCTTCCCACCAACATATGTCCTCCTCTACACCTCGAGGACAGCTCGTGGAAAAAAAAGTAAAGTTGGCGATGGGAAGGAGGGCTTACACGAGTATGACTGTGGATCGAAGATGGAAGCTATGAGAGAGCTGTAATAGTGTTGTTCAAATGACCAAAAGAAAAAAAATACAAAATTTAAACACCAAATGAGCGAGATAAAGGTGTCGAAAAATAGATCCTTTGCTCGTTTGCCTGTGAACGGGTTGGGATGCTCTTGGTGGTATATATCAGTTATTGCAAAATCGGAAACTTGACAATGCAATGCTTTCTGTGTTTAGGTACGCCGAAACGGCTTACCTCAACACAGAAAGCACTGAAAATGGCCTGCAATGGCTGTTTAACCTTGCTTGCTGAACACAATTAAGCGCCTTCCCCTATTTTCAAAGTTAGGTTTCGGAACTAGGACCTTTCTTGGCATGTAGTATTCAAGGCAATTTCACTATCGCCAGTGATTTTTAAGGTTTATATGGAATTCACCATCATAATTTTCAGTGAAAAATGTTGATTCAACGTCATATTTCTAAGAATTATCAAAGATTGTTTCCAGAGGGGGCGAAGGCACATTTGCGCTGAATTAACAAGTAGAAGATTGCGCTAAGTGCATGAACCGCGGTGGATAACAGTTTTTCGTAGTGTCCTGGACTATGCGAGTCCCATAGCGTTCCGAAGTGGTCACTGGTCTCGGTTCGCACCATCGATAAGGCTATCTGAAGCATATATGGGTGCTGACATCCATTTCATCATTTTCCAAGAGGGGGAAGGCTTGGTTGTTTTATTCTTGGAATATGACAGGGTTAGTACTATCGTCAACCAAAAAAGTAACTATCAACTATCAGATATTATAGTTTTTGAAGGTTAATTAAGGACTACAGTACTACAGTAGACGTGAATGATCAAGGAAGATGAGTGGAAGTGAAACTAGGGTCACTGGTCTAGTAACCAAATGTGAGTAAGCAGGATCTTTCACCTTTCTTAGAGGCTAGGGAGCTGATTAAAGGTATTATTTCCAAGACGACTCCCAACTTTCCTTCCACCTCTTGGAGGAAGCAAATTTCTAGCTTATACGGACTTTTTTCCAAACTACAATCTTGGTAAAGCTACTGAAGGCACCAAAAGATAAGGACAAGGCTTCATTTGGACGCAGATAATTCTACATAAGATACTTCACACAAACAAAACAAATGTACTCCTCTCAAACTTTATCCTTTATATCAGGCCATAGAAATTCCCGTAAGACAATGTAACCTGGCCCACGATGAAGGCAGATATTGATTCCTTCGTCAAAAGCTGTTTGGTCTGCCACATCTCAAGTGCGGACCAGAAAGTCCCATGGCCTCCTGGACACCAGGAGTACACGGAAAAGGTCGGCAGGATTCTCAACTTCGACTTTCTCTACATTGGGGAATCTTCATCAGGTCAAAATTACATCCTGATACTGAAAGACGACTTCTCCGGGTATGTCTCCCTGCTGCAATGTGTGCGAGCGGACGTTACATCTACCGTGACAGTCCTGAAAGAATATTTTTCGACGTTCTTCCCAGTTCTGAAGTGGTTCTGTGACCAAGAGCCTCATTTCTGCAACGAATTGATGAGATTCCTGGCACCTAAACTAGGGGTACTATACGGTTTCTCAACGTCATATGTACCGTGATCAAATGGTACCGTTGAAGCCGTCTGCAAAGAGGTTCATCGAGTTTCCCACGCCGTCGGCGCGAAACCTTAGCTACCAGAGACAGAATTGCCGGCAATTCTACCTGCACTCCAGTCATTTATTAGAAATTCCCCATGTAGACCTTTCGTTGGCCGCTGCCCTCTCACTGCCCATACTGGGATGGAATCTGGAAATCCACTTTCGATAGCACTGACTATTGGACGCCGTCGAAGCGTGGACGCAATTGATGAAGCCAGCCTCATGCAGCAACTGGAAATGGATGAGGTCGTGCAGTGCCTTGATGAAATGCACAAGGAAGTCGGTCAGACCCTGACAGCAGAGAGACGCGTAGCGGTAGATTGTCACAACCGCCAAACCCATGTGCGTTCGTACAACCCAACAAATGACACTTCGTTGCCCTGGAAAGAATGCATGCCCCGAGAACAAAAATTTAGGCGAACTGTGTAGGCCCTCACCGAGTCAGCAACATCCTTTCAGACTACATTGTAGAGGTCGAAATCTACTGTCTGGTAAGAGAGAAACAGTCCACGTCTACCGCATCAAGCACTATCGCGACGCCGAAGTAGGAGCAAAGTTTGCAATGGAAAAGACTGTGGAGTTTTCGGATCGGTTGTGGTACATTGTTGACACTATCAAGGTTCTACGCGCACAGAGCAACACTTTGAGTTTCTTGACTCATGGAAGGGCCTCACAGCGCATGGAGATTCTTGGAAACCGCTGGATGTCATGTTCGAGGACGTTCCTTCTAAGGTCCGCGATTTATTCAGAAAGCGCCTCGAAACCGCTTGAACCAAACGTGCAGAGCTGTATCCCAGAGTGTAGGCCCCTATGGGGACTTTCTTGATCTCAACACTAAGGGACCTACAATTCAAGATTTGTCAATCACATTGACAGCCGACAGTACATGGACTATTCATGCACTCTTCCCTTTTGGGCAGCTATCAATTCAAGTACACATTACAGTGTTGCATTCACCTACACCCTAAGTACAGTAATTAGAGCGGTCCTCTTAAGAAACAGTCCAGATTTGGACTCAGCACTCAATAGTAGAAAAACATCGACACCAGACGTCTCGGTAATATCCGGGCAGACCGCGAGGCCCCTCTATCCATCTATGCATATCTCTACCTGTGACTACGACAGCATAACAAATGTTACGATTCAGGTAATATTGAAGTTGGGTTTGATGCCGAGAAGTACTCGTTACTGGTCAGTTTGAACATGTAACCACATAAGACTGACCTGGAGTCCTTATATTCATTCGAATATAACCTTTCTATGGATAAAGAGTAGTAAATTCGCTCTTCCCACATTTTCTATTAATTTGAAGCATCTGGACAATGGGGACCATAAATCGCTGGCTATCCATCAAAGCACGCAAATGTTATCGCGGAGGATATTGCTGATCTCAGATTCTTATATTTCAAGCATTCTCGTTGCCTTACGCAGTGCGATTCATTCTAGCGCCTTCCAAATTGTTTCTCAACTCGACTCAGTATTTAGGAAGAAATTGGAGCAAATAAAAGAGTCGAATATCATTACATCGGAGACATCTGGTACATAGAAAAGTGCAGCTGTCCTCTCTCCGAGGTCATCACGATAAGAAAGGACTAAAGGCATCCCTTTTGCGTTTAAAAAGGCCACCCGAACATATTGATGAAGGCAGATCGCTGACAGTTACAGAATATCACAAAATTCCTCACAGAGTGAATTATTTTAAATTCTAGGCAGATTTTTCCTACCCTCTTCAATACTGTCTGAAAACTATTTAATAACTTTCTGCCGTAAGCTAGGCCAATTTCTGCCTTTAGGGGGCGAAATATGCCATCAATTTCCATGCATACTGGTGGGAGCAAATCACTTCAAATAGGTACCGTGATGCTGCCGTATGGATCCCATTTACCTTTCTAAATCACTAATGGAGCTGTCTAATACGGATAACATGTAAAATTCTCTACAATCCCTACTTTTCTCCATGTAAATAATTTTTCACGTACCATGCTCTACTGCAAACGTGTACCGAACCCACTTTCAGTCTCCATCAGCTACAGAAAGCCCTCTGTCCCCTGTTCTTCACATCTTAAGTACTCCCTTTCAATTTTCCTTTTTGTCCTTCATCTGATCGCACCCGCTACTTCTATTCGTCCCCTTTGTCTTCCACTATGTTCAAAAGAGCCCGCAGAGTCAAGGCCACCCCTGGGGCCGAGGGTCAGCTATGATCCCACAACTGTGCAATTAGCCAGTGCGTGTCGCACCTTCCCTGTCGACTCCGACAAAGACCTCTCGGCTGTTGGTAGTGATTGCGCTTCTCCCAAAACAGTCCGAAAACCCACCACGACTAAGTCTTCCCAGAAAACCCTCATTACTGCTCTTTTGATGCCAGAAAGCACTTCCAATTCCGCCAAAATGCCGCAAGATTCGGCCCCTGAAATCATTACTACTCCAGTAAAAAGGCCAACCACATTAATGTGCAGAAGCCCAAAAAGACGAGAAAAGTCTGCCCAAATCGAGAGCATTAAAGAGGGAAGAAATCTTCTGATGCTTTTAAAGCATATTTTTACATGAGACAGCCAGGTTTTTGGTTTTATAATTTTGTGTAAATTTCGATCTATATTTACCTTTTATTGCTACGGGAGCTAGTTTGAAATTAGGTAAGCTGAAATTTGTATAGTTACCGCCGACACATGAAGATTTCATTCCTATTTTGCTATATGTAATATTAAATTATGTGAATTTGATGTACTTACATCAATACTTATCAGAGTCACACTCCATCCTTAATAACTGCGGTTTTCCTTCTTTATGTACAGAAATAGCTCTGCTTGAAAGAAAGTACTCCGATTTTCTCGATCTCTTTGCTTATATTAGCAAATTTGAATGTTTTTTTCAGTGGATATTAGAAACTAGAATGATCACGCTTGCCTGGGAAAATTTATTCCAGTCTTCCTAGAAAACTTTTAATTGTTTTATATACCGTCACTGGTGAAATTCATAATAATAGAATAGGAACTTGACTAAAAATTGGGGTCCTAGAATTAATCTTTTAAGGAACGTTTTAAATTAGGACAAAAAGAAATTTTCACTTTTCCTCGAGACTAAATGCTAATTTTCCGTTTAGTTATTTATTTTGATTAAAAATGTTTAAAAAAGAATTTTTCAGAACATATAAGGAATCCAATTCACATCTCATTTATCTGCGTGACGATCTAAAATGATTTTTTCAAATTGGGAACTTATTCTTCCAATTTTCTGCAAAACCTGTCTTGTTTAAAAATTTGATTCCGTTTGGAATCGAAATTTTAGCTATTTTTTTGTATATTTGTTTACCAGTTGAATATTTTTGAGAAATTTGGTTTCCTGTCACCGTTTGAAGACGTAGCACAATTTCTGTTGAGTAGATACTTTTTCTATTTTACGATGCTTTATATAATCATACCACGTAAGGACACAGGACTCCAGATAGGCCAATAGCTGTATGTTACGGAGATCAAAATCCTTATTTTCTCACTTCAGAAATAAAACTCGTTTTGGAAAAGAAGCGTAGAAGATCATTCTCCCTTAATATATATGATCTGACGGGATTTTTCACTGAATCATCTAATTCGAAATTTTAGCCTTGTCTGTGCCTTTGCAAGCCAGCGTAGTTTCCTAGACGCCAAACAATCTCACCAACGTTCTTCAAATGTGCAGAAATGTACGCTAAATGATGACCGGCTCATGCTAGTACACTCTCTTATGCATCGACGCAATCATGGCCGTGCAATGAAATTGTTTTCAATATTCTTTTTGTTCCACATTAACGAAAACCCTACGTCCCTTATCATATCATTCATTAAATTGATACTGTGAAGCTTCGGTTATTGGAACCGAAAATAAGGGTACATCAACTGTAAGTGGAACCAACAAAACTCTCTGGGCGGAAAATACCTAAAATATTAATCATGATTTAAGGAGGTTTCTATTTGTTCAACTATACCCCAAATTTTCAGGATCTTGGATTTTTTATTTTTAGTTATAGTTTCAAAAATTAATGGTGCTCATCAAATAGTTTGAACATGTTTAAACTACGATGTTTAAACTACTTTACTATACACACAAAAAAATTCCGTATTAACCAAATAAACTGAGCACAACAAAATCTGTATTAAATTGAACTGGACTGTACACTACGTGTTGTTTGATTTTCTACTGTATTTTACAAAGGCGCCTTAGCGTTTATGATATCCCCCTCTTAAACGTTAACTCAATCTCGTGGAAACGAATCTTAACGGGAATTCAATGAAAAATTCCCCCACGAGCATACATCTGAATATGAAAATTTTATACAAGTAACAAAAATGGCTGCGTGATGCACTCTGTAACCTGCAAAAAAAATATATTTAAGCAAAGCCAACAATCCCTACAGATCAAAATGCTTATTGCTAAGCAAACCCTTCTTCAAAGAAAAGCTCAGAAAAGCCCTGTAGGGTCAAAGTAGGTGAATTTACTGCGAACAGAGACTTAGCGGCCTTCGAAAATATTTGAGTCTAAACTAGTGGTAATCCGGAGAAAAGCTGGAATATACCGCATTTTATGTCATTTGATGCAGTTCTCAAGAGAAAAAAAGTAGCCAATTTCCGAAAAACGGTGGACGCAAAGGGCAAGAACTACGCGAAGGATTAATAAATTGATTAAATTTATGTAATGCTGGTATGTAGCACGCAGAAATTCCAATGGAGACATGATGCTAGCAAAAATTCCAAAGTTCCAACAGTTAAAAAATACGAATATTCCTACTGAAAATGTCAGAGGCTGAAATTTCGCTCTGTTTTGCCATTCAAAGTCAAGAGAATATGGTTTCTGCACGACCTAATGTCCCGTGGGGAGTATACTGATGCAGATTAGGGCTTTATTGAAAAGGTAATTTGTAACAGATAAGCATACACTTGAGATCTATGACCCCGAAAACATAAAAACATATTCAACATAGCTGAATGCCGGCTAGTTTATTGATTGACAGCTTAAATCATCAAAAAAGCTCAACCTTTGCCAGGTCAAAAAAAAAGTGAAACAGAAAATCAAATTTATGCCATGTACTAACGAGAAATGAACTGAAAAACAAAAACGGTGATAGCTTGAATCTCTAATTCACTTCCTTTCGTTAAAGTAAACAACTGAAAAGTCAAATGCATTACTCATCACATTCTGTCAATCATAGCGGCAGTGGTCAATTTTTCAATTTTAAAAATCGGCGTATTTACCTAATAACTGGAGAGAAGCTGCCCATTCTGATGATTTTGATTAAGAGGTTCCATGCTCTAATTTTTTTCTCGGCGCATTTTTGGATGGTTCCCTCTGATCGTTATTTGATTTGAATGGGGTAATTACTTTATTGGAGTAATTACAAAAGTGTTTTTTTACTTAAAATAATAATTTTATGGTTTTCTTGCTCTCAAGATAGATCATAATCTAGACAGAAACCCCGAAAGTTATTTAAATTTTAACGTCTACAATATTGGAGGGTTTTTTTCTGCTAGGTATATATATGCAGCAAAAGCTCAGTATTAGAAAGGGTAATTTAAAACAAGATTAAGACGGAATAGTTCTAAAATTTTGCAACGGGGACGAAAAGAATACCCTTTACTACGAAATATACTAGGTTCAAGCATCAATCTTTAATGATTTTGGTTTACATTTAACTGGTTCCATCAATTTAATCGTTTTAAAACGCATCCAGCTAGTCATTAATTATATAGAGGATCATAAGAAATCCTATCGTTGTATAGTTCAAAACTTTTGTCGGACCGAAATTAAGTTATTTTACTCTATGATGGGCAAAAGTGCAGTAACGAAGTTTTGAAATAGAATTATGTAGACCTCAAATTAGTTCTCACCACTTTATGAAAAGGAATCGAGTTTTTTAAGCGAACTTTTCGAAACTAAGTTATTAATATGAGGACATTTCCACCAATGGTTCAAAATTTTGCACACTTCTGGTCAATTTCCGAACTCTCATTACAGTTAGTTCCATCGTCCGTTTCATTCTCATTTTAGTTGCATTTAATCTACTCTCAGTACCATATGAAACCTAATTTTAATCATTCTGCAGAGATTTAATCTTTCCCGATCTTCTAAAATTCCTTATTTTGCTTCATAGAACCCTGGTACATGACTCTCGTAGAGAAAATCTCCAAAGATGTCCAGCTTTTTTCATTATCGCTTCTCTTTATTACGCAATAATTGTCGGCAAGAACAGAGACATACCTGTTCTATTATCTCTCCGTAAGTACCTCTTGATTGATATGTATTAACATTCTACTCTCATTGCGTTAATTTTGGAAGCGCAGCTCTCATAGGGGACTACTCCAGATGTTGCTAAAAGGGTACCTATTTTATTCGACAAAAGAGACTAGAAGTCTCTGTCGCTAGAATCACAGGAATGATATAGAGCCCTCTATGTCATTCATATTGATGAAAGGTAATTGTACCGTATCTAAAGCCCCTACATGAGGCCGCTTCAGGGGATCAATACACGGTCAAAATTTTGATTCAAAAAACGTTTATTCGTACGTTTTCGTACATTTTGTCGAGCCTTTTTGTCTCCCTTCTCGCGTCTATTAAATTTTAAGGGGACCATTTAGAACTTTACGTTGGATCTGATACTTTTAGTACCATTAAAACTGATAGATTCTTGGTTTCAGGGTCTCGTTGGTGTCTTTGGCTTTCAACATTTCCCAAATTCTCAAGATATTGGCAACTATTTTGCGTTAGCCGATATTTGTGTTATATCCAACTTATTTTCTCTTTATTGACTCTTTCTCAACTCACCTACTCTCTTTTTGACTAAAAGCGCGTCTATAATATTGATTAAATGATCCTTTAATTTGATTTTGACACCATGTTTCCAAACTTTAACATTCAGAGAAAATCTCACTACATCTCCCCCATTACGAGTCTTTCCAATAAACCTTTGAGTTTAGTGAACCATTTTTATCAATTTGAAACTTTAAGCGATTTTTATGAAAATTTTATCTGATTTAAGGAAAAGTTTATGCAAGACTATAGACATTATATAAAATCACTTAATCGAGTGACTATTTCCATTTTCAATACTAAAGATATTGGAATTCTAAAATGTAACTATTTTTCTTTCATTTACTCGTTATCGAGGGAATTGAATTTCTGTAAGTAGTCCTTTCTCCCCTAACAGCAGCATAAAACCTATGACCTCTAAAATAAGTAATAATTTGATATTTTAAATAGAATTGATGTCTTAAAAATTCTTTGCTAACTTTTTTGAAATGTTTTATAGAATTTAAATAGAACCAGATAAAATAAATTAAAACTATCATAGAATAAAATCGTCATGTTTTTTAGTAGTCAGGTTCTTGACATGTTTGAGGTAGACCTATTGGCCTCGGCAATACTTGGCTGACTTTAAATTGGCTCTACAAATGAGAAGAATAATTTCTTGAAGGTCTCTGTGACCATTATCAGATCGTGGGAAAATGTTCATAAACTCGATAAACCCCCTTCTAAAATTAATTAAAACGTTAGATCACCGTTTTCTCGACGTCGAAGAAGAAAATTAGATAATATCAGCTTGAAAAGGTCTTTAAATCGAGGAATGTAAAATTTTTTTGCTTGGGGATCGTAAAAAAGGCACAGAGACGTTATATGGAAAATAACCTGTAAGATTGCTCCTGTACGCAATTCGTGCAATTTTTTTCAACAATAACATAACTTTTTTAAGTATAAAAAGCAACTGAGATGAAAAATGTATGCAATAATGTGAATTTACGCCTAATAAATGGAGAAGATTTCGTAAATTTGTGGAAATTCGAGGGTAACATTTTCCTTCTATTTCCTGTTTTCCTGTTTTTTCCACCCAGGTGGGTAAATGTTCCTTATATCCCAATCTGCTCTCCCTGAACAGTTGCCTTATATGGAACTCCAAAAGAGATGCACATAACTGAGGAAGCATTCTTCCAAGACTGAGCAAAGTATTAAATGGGGCCCTAAGTGTAGTGCAGTTGGTACTCGTACTGCACTGTCACCTGCAGAGCTGATTTCGGTGATCTTTTTACGATCAAATCAAATTGTTGTTCATGTCAGTGCAGTGCTACCAACAGGTACTGTACAGTATAGTGAGGGCAATTTTTTCTATTTTCAACCACTATTGGTCTTGTTACTGTACACTAACCCTAGTGGCCTTAAGGCGTGCCGTTCGGACCACTCAGACTTAGCTTAGACCCGACATTATCGCAGTTGAATGGCATTTATTTGGCCGAGGGCAGACTTTACTAATCTGTAACTTGTATATATATTACTTGGCTGACATTGGCTTTACTTACTGGGCAGTTTTATTTATACCTACCTGACCATTTCGGGCCCAGAATAAACAGCTAACCCGATGATGACCCTGAACCTAACTCCCAAGTTCTGCCTTTGCAGCGACTATGCCAACGGCAACTTTGGCCGTAGCCAGGTTTGTAGGCCCGGACTTTCCTTCTATTTTCCCATATTTTACTTCCCATTTCATTGCTCGTCTACGATATTTATTCACACTTGGCGCCATAGACTTCGTCTTCTATAAATAAATAGTAACCTCAAAGTTGTCGCTGGTAACAGCAACCTTCTCTACAAAGGAGATAATCAGCATTGCTGACCCACTACTTCATCTGTTTATTTCCAATCCTGTACCCCTAGTTTCTTCAATTATCCTGACCCGATTCTTCTCAAGGTTCTATCATTCCACGGACCCCGGTCGGGCCGTACAAACCGGAGGAAAATTATTCCGACCACCCCGTCTGTAACCCCCATAAGTTCCTCTCGTCACCGGTGGACTAGGCTACTGCATCGCAGGATGCTTGTAAAGAAATTTGGACAGCGAACACACTGTGAATCGCGGTGTGTGTGTGTTTTCTTCTCGTTTTCCGATGATATTTCGTACTTAGAAGGGAAATAATGCGCACCGCGCATTGCACTATACGGATATAGAACGATTCGCATAACGATTGAACGTTTAAATAACTCACAGTTTGTTTGTGTTAGATTCTGGCATCTTAATCAATCCCCCATGTCTAAAATAAGGGAATATCGTCAATCGAACTTCTGAGGAGATATAGATACTCTCTTAGTTTCCAGTCAAAGCAAATTTTATTCGAGATTGATAATCAATGGCACAGCTAGCCGTGGTAACTTTTATTTCAACACAACAGCATTGCAACTCGGACGGGATACGTATATTAGAGAATTTGTTTTGGTGAAACAGGATAACTACATGATTGAGGAGATACTGCCGATTCTGCGCTCTTGTTCGCCTAGAATAGCACATTTTCTGCAATGCAGACCTCAGAAACTAACCGATTTCCCACAGCACATTTTTCCATTCCTCCTAATTGAGACATAAGCTACGCAGGAGCTCCATTATATTACCTGATTCTGCCTTTTCACACGGCCTTCGAATTTAAACTGCCGGTCTCATCGAGTTCAACTTCATCTGCCATTGGCCGATCTAATTTTTCGGTATCGTTGAGAGCACCGCCAATAGTATTCCACGGTACGTTTTACTCTTCATCACTTCAGTATTTTTCTCTTTTGAACGTGTCTTTAAGAGAAAAACCGATATCATGAGTAGGAAGAATTATATCAGACTCCTCAGATTCTCCGGATGACTTTTAAGAAGGGTTCTTTGTATACAGTATAAACTGATCCCCAGTGTCTGTCGGAAAATTTTCCTCGTTTGAGGATAAAAATGGGGTCTATTTTTTTTTGGTAAAAGATTCTGTTATTTTTGTTCCCATACACCTTTAAAAGAAATTAAATTACTTTCCAAATAATAAGTTACCCAAATTTTTCCCTTTTAATAGTAGAAAAATTGTAACCGAAATAAAACTCTCAGTAACTTTAACGCTGATCAGTGTACTAACCACTTTCCCCCACACGATAAACTTCGATTACTGAGTTAATTTCCCACATTATATTCTTTAGTACCTGTAAGTTGGTTCTTGAGCCTAATTTATGTTTGGTTGAAGATACTAGGCACTAATTTATCGTCCTAAGTCTACCCAAACTTCCTTCATAGCTAAATTTTAATTGAATAATTGATCAAAGGAAACTTTTTGGAGGATCGATTAGTCACGATTCACACTCAAGTTTAAGTGAAGAAAGGTTTTACCGTACCCTCAAAGGTGCTGAAAGGACAATTCTTGCATCTTTATCGCCTTTTTCTTGCAAGGAGAGACTTTGGACTGAGCTATCAACACTTCAGATTACCTCAGGAACTTTTTACACCACGGTATCTGACGAGCACACCACTTCGTATTAAATAGTGCTTGGAATCCGCCCTAGCATAACCAATGTCCAAATTTTCTATTATGCTTACACATTTCCAAATCTGGAAGCAGAAGCGCGACGGGAAGATTAGGCCGACATCCAAGCTAGGAAAGTTATATTTTTGGGTTCGACAGAGCAAACTCATTAAATATCTAATACCAAGACAGTGCCTTTTCTGTATTACTGGACGTGCCGTTTGACTTGTTGTTTCTTGATCAAACCGTTCAGGATTCGCGTACTACGAGCATTAGCATTTCAGACCTTTTCGCGACGGAAAATAATGATTATTACGATTCACGTAATAAAGAATATGTTGTGGATAATTCAGATTGTACTGGAGTTAGTGAAGAAGACCTCAGATGTGCTGTATAATAGAACACTGTGGAAGGTAAAGACAAATTAATAGGACTCAAGATTTTTTACATTAGAACGAAAGCTGTCAAATACCCATTACCATAACTACCTCCCATTCTAAGCAATGGTATTTTTCTTCAATCCCAACTTTCGCAATATTTTTTGAAGTGCTTATGTACCATTATTGAGGGACTCATCCTAAATTTTTTGGCAGTCAAGATACATTTTGAATGACAAAAATATTCAAGTTTTTTCGCTTTTATCTTTCCTGGAGCTGCAATTCCTTGGCCCTCAAATACAAATTCAATCGCCTCTGTATAGGCTGAAATTTTGGCAATGTCGTTCGCTGTTCATGAATTTATTCAGATTATTTAACATTTGAAGGATCTTTAAGTACATTATTCTACTGTTATCCTTATTCATAGTGACAATCAAGTTTTTTTCGCTTTTCCTCGGGAAAATTTTTCAATTGAGGGACAAAGAACATTGAAGTTCGGTATCGTTTAGTCCGTGGATATGTTTCCAAACAAATTGTTCGATTGCATTATATTCCAAATTCTCTCCTGGTTACAGAAATTTTAACGAAGAGTGTAGAGCTTCTCAGAAATAGTGCAAACGAGCCATTGAGAAAAGTAAGAATCGAAGAAAAATTCCGTTGCTTAGAACGAACTAGTTTTTTTGAAAATTATTGATATGCTACGTTCTAATAAATTTCTTTGAATCTTGGATACATTTGAAATATGTCTTTAGTTCTGGTGGCCAGTTCTATATAATCTTGCAGAGATCCTCTTCAACTTATCGGTGTACTGCAGCTGTAAACTTTGAAGCTTCGCGTCGTCCCCAGCGAGAGAGCATAAATCCCCTTCAGAATCCCACTTGCCTACATGCTGCGCTGTGTGTGACACTTTTTTGCTTCTTCTGCTGAAATTTCCCAAATCTATCTCCTTCTCCACAGTCTCTTTTTCTTGTGACGTAATTAACATTCCTTAGACATACTTATGCCCTTTTCAGTTTTATAAGCTCTACGAAAATTCCCTCCGAATACCGAGCTACTGCCGCTCACTGGGCTAAAGAGTAAGTGGGTCCATTGGACGCCCGGTATTTGCGCAGTCTCTGTTCATTCTCGTATCCATTGCCGCAAGCAGTTTCTTTGAAGATATTCCCGCCGCTTCTAACGTACTCTGGATGAAAAGAGGAAACCGTTTAGATATATTTGTGCTATAATTTTACAGTTTTATGAGATTATCTTACCGTATTTATCTTTCTCTTCCCCACTTTTGCATATGTAGCTATGGCTTTTCTCTTTATAACTTATCTCCGGTTTGCGACGTTTTCCGAACTGCAGTTTGTTCATTTGCACACTAAAAGTTCTTTCCTCTAAAGTGAGAAATGTAAATTAGACTAAACTTTCAAATGTCATCGAACAAAGCCCTTGCATACTCAAAGGCAGCGCCGTCAGACAAAGAACTTTGAGATCATTTTTAATCCGGGATTTCTATGTAAACAGAAGAAGTTTGTTTGATCGAGAGCCGGCTTTGGTTGTAATGTCCTGTTATACCTCTTTATTTATCAATGTTCAAGAGCCAGACTGGTCCTTTAATCGCAGTTCATATATTCCTTCAACTTTTTATTTTTAACAAATTCTATAAACTTCTTAAAATGCATTTTGGTAAGCACTGCGCAACTACGTACCATATCTCTTTTAGAATATAACACGAATGATGAAGGATCTTTCACTGCAAGTAGTTTCTATGGTCACAGAATACCCTAAAATTGTAACTTTACCATGGCAGGTCACCAGAGTGTGGAGACCCAGAAGAGGGCACGCTACGCCGACCTTTGCGCAACAATACACGCCGACTTCTTCCCCCTCTGGTTTGACACACATGGGGCACTGGGCTCCTCTGCTCCACACGCGCTAGGGAAGATAGCCGCCTTCTTCTCCACACGACGCGGCACTACCGCTGCCGTCGAATACGACCGCCTGGTCACTACCCTCTCCTCCCTCGTTCTCCAGCTCACGGCCCATGCCGTAGCTCGCCGTGCCCCGTCTCTCGCATCACCTGATGCGTGAGTGACCCTGCTCTGTTTAGTGAACATGTAATAAAAGCGTTTGTTTGTTGTTTGTTTGTCACCAGACCTAAATTGTCGATTTTTGAAGTTTGGTTCTTTCGATGTTTACAAAGAGTTCTCATTAGTCCGACAGTTCCATTTCTTCCGTATCAGTCCTGCTGCACCACTTTCCAAATTCCACTTTCAACCCACTCGCTCCTTACCGCATTTATTTCTTTGACTTGCTCCTTGAGGGGCTCAGTTAAGGAACGACAGTATGCCGCTTGTTTTCTTGCTGGGCTCTTCTCTACATGCTGTGGGAGTGGAGTGCCATCTGTGTCTGCCGTAACATTATGTGCACATCCACACTAGCGTACAAGTTGACAAGATATCAGCAAGCATATCTCTTTCAGTAATTGAGCCCCCGCCCTTTCCCTCTGAAAAGTGAACCTATTGTAGTTTCCAAATATTAACCAACTACTCTTCTCTCGCTTGAAGCGCCTGTGAGAAAATGCCCGAATGTATTTTCTCAACGCGCATTGGAAAAGGGGGAATTTTGGATTATTTTAATGTATGGAAGATATGGTCGGTTGTATTCACGCCGCTGGCAGTGCGATGCTTGGGACAAGTCGTCGCTGGGTAACACCAAATAACTTTCCTTACAGAGCCGGCTCAATCGCAGCGAGCATGCATGCCGCGTTAGATAGGACGGCCGCAGCAGCGTGCCTTTGGGTTAGCACCGCCCGAACCTTCCCATACGTCTCCATCGCTCGAACGGCCACGTTCCGCGCGACATCGGTTAGCACCGCACACGCGTCTGGATGCCAGCCTACGGGGGTGGATATGGGGATAGGCAAAAGCCTTCCCCAAGCAGAGGTCGCAAGCAAAGGTTGATACCTTCAGCGTTTGGCGGGTATTGCTGCGTTGGGGAGACGAGGGGATTGAAAGTACGCACTCTCCTACTAGAAGGCGCGGGGGGTTGACGAACGTGATATGGAAATAGTCTGTTCCTCCATTTTTACCCACTGCCTGGATGTCTGGCCTTGTGCGGCGAAGCCCTGTCGCTGCTCGATAGCTGGGTGACTGGATAATTTCTGCAAGTCCTAGGAGAGGAGGATGACTTAACAGTCGTGTCGTAGAGTTCGATGCCCGCCACGCAGGCAGTGCATGATATGATCCCCGTAGCCGTCGAGGACCTCAGGCCATTTTTGCCTCGGGCAAGGAGTGTCCGGGGCGAAGAGCGAGACTTGAAGGTAGTACAGCAGCTACAGTGAGAATTCTCGGCTAGCAGTCGATGTCCTCAGGGCATTTTTGTCTCGGGCACGGAGTGTCCGGGGCGAAACGGGGTACTAGTCTTAGGCCGGGCACGGAGCACAATAAGCTCATTCCTCTGCGCAGGGAAGGCCCTACCAGCTACTTTCTAGCCGGTACACACGCTCAAGCACTTGCAATATAGGTCCTTCCAATGGTTTGATTACAAATACAGAGGACTCCCAACCTTTCCATTACTCGCAGTAAACCAAACCATTTTTCCCCCCTAGAGGTCTGGACCTCTTGACTCTGTAGGTCGCCGAGGAGGATATCTTCTTGCACTGCAGCATGGACCGGTTCTTTCAGTCTTTTGCGGAGGTTCTTGCTTGAGCAAAATACACTAAACGGGAGGAGTCGTGAAGGCAGGCAGGAGATCGACCATATTCGGCAGACGCGAACGGCATCATTGTACGTCGCAAGATTCGTGATAGGGGGAAAAATTGGGGTGTTTTAATGATTTAAAAAATAGGTTAGCCTCGTGATAGGTGCCGGTAAGATTCCTGCGGCCAGCCTGTTGGCAGCCGCACTTGAGGCAAGGAAAGCGGCTCCCGCGGTGCTTTTCGCCAATGTGAACCCTGAGCCAAGGGTGGGTTTCATAACGTCCAGGGGTTTCCATAGGAAAAGGGGGAAAAGAGGGGGTTTGTTGTGGGTGACATTTTGTGACAGATGTCTTGGTTGTAACCAAAGATGTTACGGTTGTAACTAAATCACATTATACAGTACCGTACTGTATATCTGGAAAAGTGATTAGAAAACAGTAAATTCGTTGTAGTGTAGTTTTACCACTAATGCACGATTGTGTAACGCTTCGAAATCCTTAATATTAAATTTGAATTAGTTGAGTAAACTCTGTTTGCCGGGCACGACACGCGGCCCAAGTTGACGAGCCTGCATAGTTATGCTCCAGAAATAGCCGAGTCTTCACCCCCTTACTGAGTATCAGCTGCGAGACGCAACAGCTGCCGCGTATCTACTTCTCAACGAAGAGCGTTGTCTCAGGACGTGATCCTAAAATTCGTTCTGATATCTAATTGGACATGTATCTTGGGCCTATCAACAATCTGAAATCATTGTTTTATCATCATCAGCTTTCGGGGCCACAGAAGACTCCTCATCCCTCGCTGATTTCTTCGTTGGTGCCCCGACACTCAACCCGGTCCACCGTTGCTCCCCCGGTTCCGAAGCCCACATTGACCCTCCTGCACACACTCCACCAAGTCAGCTACACAGGAGTACCTCCCTCCATGTTCTCTCCTCCACGACGCCCTCTCCCCGTTGTTGCTCACCTCGATGCACGACCCTTGCTTCTAGTTTGAAACTCGGCCAATAAGACGACACAGACGGCATTAACTGCTTACAGTACAGCAGCAATATGTAACTCGATCATGGAACTCTGGCCCCCGGGCGAGGCCTCTTTACCAGGGTATAAAATAAAATGTTCGACCGACTAGCTTTTAGGCCTCGTAGGTTTTTTAAAAATATATAGAAATTTCAAAATACTGTAGTACCGTACTAATAAAAAATCGGCCGAAAAGGTGGTTATTCTTCGAGGCCAACTGTTATCCTGTATTTCCTGTTTTTCTTATATTTTGTCCAGCATCGCAGAGTATACAGTAATACTAGACAAGTACAGCCGAGTTTTCAATCAAAATTAATCGCGAGAACAATATAGGGGAAATGGTGTGATGAACATTTTATTTACTGTCGAATATGGGTCCCACCTCAGGTGCACAGACATTGTACTACGGCATGTCGCCTGTATCATACTTGGGATTTGAAACCCCTGATCCGATTACACTATCAGATCAGATCATCGAGTCACAGTACAGTAGTTTAACCGACCTCTCAAGCTGGACCTCTTTCCCTTCGGAGGGCACGATTTTTTTGAAGAAGACATACTACGTTGACATCGAGTCCGTGGTATCTGCCGTCGTGACAGCGCTGGCCCCTTCTTTATTAAATCAATTCTTTACTCTACTTATCTCGCATTCCTTTCTTATCCCCTCGGTTTGATTGTACAAACCGAGAAGAAAGAGCAACAGAGCGGGTTTCACGACAATCCGGATTCGAGACCCGTTTGTGTTGTCTGTCGTATCCTGAGATTCTAAGGTTTGAACCGAAAGACATCGTCTCAATATGCCTATCTCACGTGCGCAGTTCAAGTCGCAAATCGACAAGGTCTTGAAGAAGATCAATACTTCATCCCTGCAGAATGAGCTGTCGTCTTCTCTTTTGGCCGCTGCTAAATCCACAGTTCTATTCTTCATGCCTGAACCGCAAGATGGATCATCGACTGAGTCCACTACGTTTGTCATGCCTGATGGAGAAGATGTGCACGAATACCTTCTGGATCTACTTCCTTCGCCGTCTCACGTATTCACTCCGCAGTTCTTCAAGATGCCTATGTTTGCTGTTACTATTCTGAATGATGTTGCCAAGCTATACTCGTTTGATGGATTTCCCGCCGCGTACGGTGAAGCTGCTCCGTTGTCCGATGCAGACAAAGAGGACAGGCGCGTCATGCTGAATGTTTGGTTCTGCTACTTCATGAATTGTAATGGAGATTTCTGTCGCGTTGTTATCCAGAAGATGAAGTTGAATAGAGGAGGGCTGCCTGGGAGTAGCAATAATCCCATCGTCAATCCTACCCAAGATGTTGCACCTTCTAGTCGACTCGCAACGGTTAACCCTCAGGTGGCGCAAGAAGTGAATCGCAACAATTTCTCTGGAAATATTGGTTCTCAGGGTAATCGCTCTTCAGGTGCCCACGAAAATGGTGCAACCACGGGAACGCAGAGCAGATCGCTGATTCCGTCATCTCAAGAACCCACTCGCCACTTCGTTGTCATGCAAGGTGGTGATGGAAATGTTATTTCGACGGACCCCGTTGGTCAAGGAACCCATTTCGTCGGGAGTGGTCATAACTCCAATGATGACTCGCGTAAGGCCAATTATGTGATGCAGATGTTCAAGGAGAGCAAATTCTCCGGCGACCTTCAGCAGGACATAATGGAAACGATGAAACTGTATGCTATTTGTGCCAGGCAGTACAATCTCTCGCCGTCGCAAAAGGCCGATTTCTTCGTCCATGTACTTGATGGATCCGCTAGGAAGTTCTTTTTCGACAATTGTCGCGAAGATATGTACTTTAATGAAATCGCCAAGGTAATGTTGACCGAGTATGTGAGTGACGCAAGGCAGTTGCAAATCAAGGGAACCCTGGAAACACTTCGCCTACGAAGTTTCATGAAGGAGAGGAATCTATTGGACGTATCTGACGGTCTAAGTAAGATTGTGGAATACATCAATGAGCTGGCTCCGCAGTGTCCCCCTGATTTCCGCTCCGACTCTCACAAAATTGATTATCTCCGCAAGGCAGTAACGTAATTTCAGAACTGGTCAAGCATTCCGATTCAGAATATCACATCCCAGTCTTATTCTTATAACAAGTTCGTCACGACCCTTCATGAATCCATTCAGAATTTGCGCCAAATTCGTCTTCTGACCGGGGAGACGGAACGAACAACTGAGACTGGTGTGGTACAACAAGATGAGGACATCGAAACTAATATGATGCGTTATGGTAGGAGCAATCGCCATTTCCGAGGCAGGAGTCGTGAGTATAGTGGACATGGCCAACGTACCCGTCCGACCGCGAGTCGCAGCCGCTACTCATCGAAGGCTTTCGAAGAAGCTCGCCGCATGAACAAGTGTGTTAAATGTGGTGGTCCTTGGAACCCCCGCCATAAGTGCTCACCAGAGGACATCGAGAAGCACGCAAGAAGCCGTCTACAGGATGGTGAATCCTCAGTTCACATCCTTGCCGATTTTATCAGGGCTGAGAAGATGACATCCCAACAATCGGATGAGAGCTCCGACGAGAGCGAGGCTAATTCAAATCACCAAGAATTGAACGCATTCGACTCTCACTTATTAGAGGGATACCTTGAGAAAAATCCCTTGGAGAAGATAGACGAAGACATAGTTCAAACGCACATTGCGTCATCCCTGGAGTTCCATAACGAAAGACGAGACATGGGACAGGATTTTCGCCTAGGCGACGGGAGCGCTTAAAATCGCCAACTCGTCGCCGGAAATCAGTGAAATGGAAGGCAAGGAGCAGAGATGGGAGAGAGTGGAATGAGATAATGATAACGGACGTTTATGTTCAAAGATGAGCTCTGAGATGAGATCCAAACGCCCAATCGGCTTTCTTTGCGACATCGGTGCCCCTAAATCAGTTGTCAGACGAAAGGAGTTGAATAGGATACACAAAGCTCTCGGTATATATAACAAGAAGGTACTTCCGTCAAGAAACCGTTTCAGATTCGCTGACGCTACGTACGACTCCCTTGGCCGGGTATCAATTCCCCTACGCACACCATCCGGAATACCGCGCATTTACATTGAGTTGGACATTGTGGATGCAGATATTCCAGCATTGCTAGGACTAGATGTCCTGGATAAGGAATCCATGACACCTTGCACAGTATCGAACAGACTCATCAAGCGAGTTCCTCATACTGGTCGACACGGTAATACTATTTACCTAGATGAGTGGCATGTTCCGATGATTCGCTCTGCATCGAATCATTTGTACGCTGAAATGGACTTCTCAACAGACATGTATTTTACTCGCACGCAACTGGCGAAGCTCCACAGACAGTTCTTCCATCCAAGCGCGGGGAAGTTGTTCAATCTGATCAAGAGAGCCCGTCCGGAGCATGCTACTCAGGAGACTATGCGAACCCTTGAAGATCTATCGAAGCGATGTGACCCTTTTCAACGCATTCAACACGCCCCAAGAAGGTTCAGAGTCACTTTGGGAGCTGAGGATGTCCAATTTAACGACAAGGTATTACTTGATATTATGTATCTCGACGGTGATCCAGTGTTGCATATCGTGGATGAAGGTACGAAGTTCAGCGCAGCTAGATTTTTGCCAAACGTTTCCACAGATGCGATCTGGGAGACACTCCTAATCTGTTGGGCTACAGTGTACACTGGCCTTCCGAACAAGATCCTTACCGATCAAGGATCGCAACTCGGAGAGCGATTCATTCACTTTGCGAGCTTGCAGATGTTGAGGTTCATCAGACTGGTATTGAGGCTCACTCAAGTTTCGGATTGGGGGAGAGATATCACGAGCCGTTAAGGTCTACCTTCGGAAGATTAAGGTTTCACAGCCCAATGTGAAAAAGGACTTGGCTCTTTCGTGCGCTGTGAAAGCCATGAATGATACTCTCGGTCCCGAAGGAATCGTTCCGTCCGCATTAGTATTCGGGGACTACCCCCAAGTTGCTACGAGATCTGAGCTACGTCCTACACGAGGAACCCTTCAAGAACGGGCAGCTATCGCTAATATCGCTCGAAAAGAAATGGAGTCTCAGGTGGCAGCTATCAAGCTTAAGCGGGCGCTTAGTTACGCCGTCCCACCGGCCGCTGACCGTAGCTTCGAGGCTGGGGATAAGGTTCTGGTATGGAGGGAGAAGATTGTTGCTAGTCGCATCGGAGAATGGCTAGGCCCATTCGAAGTCTCTGACGTTGATTACGACAAGAAACTAGTCTATGTTAGAGACGATCCTAACAGTCCAGCACGGCCCTTTAATATCTCCCAGGTGAAACCGTACTTAACCCCTGAATTCCTATCTCATTCCTTTCTGTGTGACCTTGACAATAGCGTGAAAGGATTTCGATCTCCAAGTGATGATTTGATATTGGCAACAGAGGTACTTGACCCAGATGATGACCGAGCTTTAAGTAAGGAGATGGAGGAGGCCAAGAAGAAGGAGATCAAAGGTTTATTGGAACGTGGAACGTTCAAGGTTATACTGAGGGAGGATATTCCTTCAGATGGAAACGTTCTTCCTGGCCGTTTTGTCCTTTCGCTTAAGTCCACAGTCGACGGTAAGACGAAGTACAAAGCTCGCTACGTAATAGGAGGGCACCGAGACAAGCTCAAGAATATCCTCGTCCATACATCCTCCACGTTGCAACCGCAATCTGTCCGTCTACTTCTCGCGCTAGCAACAATATTCGGATTCGATGTTTGACTGCAGACATCAAACAAGCTTATTTGCAATCGTCCGAACCGCTTGCGCGAGAAGTATTTATTGAAAGGCCTGCGCCCGAGTTTGAACTCGACCCAGATCAATGCTTGCAGCTTCTGCGCCCTCTTTATGGTCTCTGCGATGCCGGGGACTTATGGCACACGACCTTGGACAAGCATCACAGGGATGAGTGGGCATGAAGCCCTTTAAGATAGATCCCTCGCTCTACTACCTGATGACCAACAAAGTTTTGCAAGGCTTAAGCGGAGCGTACGTTGACGATCTCCTCCGATGTGGGAACGAATCTTTCCGTGAGGTCTCAAATTTGACGAACAAGCGCTTCGAGATGGATGACGATGAGAGGCTTCCGTCAGAATTCACAGGTTTTATTATCGATCGTAACAAAGATGGCTCTCTCGTCATGGACCAGAGCCAATACCTAAAAAACCTGGAATGTCTACCCTCAGATGCATCGTTTAAGCGGTTCCGGTCAATGCGCATGAAGTTAGCATGGTTAGCTAACACCAGGCCTGACTGCCTTTTTGAGATTTCACAACTTGCGCAAGTCACTGAAGACAAGTTTGAAAATCAACGTGCGTCGATTATCAAGAGGTTAAACAAAGCAGTGAAGTATGCTGTTGACAACTGCGTTCTCCTTCGAGTCCGAAAACTCATAAGGGACACACTGAAAGTAGTCGGATTTTCTGACTCATCGTTCGCCAACAACGATGACTTGTCATCCCAGCTTGGGCATATCGTATTCTTGGGTGATGCATTGAACAACGTCGTACCGATCCACTTCAAATCTTACAAGTCGAGAAGAGTCACGCGTTCAGCTATGTCTGGTGAAGTGATCGCTTTTAGCGACATGTTCGATATTGCGATTTCCATTGCACAGGAATTGAAATTAGTTTTAAACCAGCATGTACCCGTGCAGCTTCTTACGGACAGCAAGAGTTTGTTTGATGTAATATCAAAGGGATCTCGTACGTCTGAGAAGCGTACCATGTTAGACATCGCCGCTGCGAGGGAAGGTTTCCGTGACAAGCTGATATCTGATATTGGTTTTGTTAGAAGCAGTAGGAATGTTGCAGATGGTCTTACCAAGGCGATGAGCCAAGCCCTGTTGCGCAACGTAATTGCCACAGGCGAGGTTAATTTGGAACCAGAGCAGTGGATCATTAGAGACTCCGGAGTCACTTGAAGTTTTACTACACTACTATCAACTGTTTCACCTCCGCTACCCTAAGCTTAGGAGTATTTGGTCCGCCACACAATGTCAAGCTCTCTGGGCAAAGTCTAATTGGGAACGCCTCAGCAGAATCTAAAATGATTCGACGATTTGCGTCAACCAGAACACAATGGTCCACCAACGGCGCCGCTTTTTGAAGTAGACGTACAAGCCAAACACCTTTGTGCAAATTCCCAACAATCTGGCATGCCTCATCAATTTCGCCTTTGCTAACACTCTTAGCACCCGGGAACTTCCTAATGTTGAGTCGCATTCCAAGGCTTTGAATGAGCTCACCTGCCCTGCCGATACTGGTTGGCCGCTTTCCGCAATCCACCAACTGGTCGCGTGCACGAATTGCAGCCTCATTCCCAAGCAGACAAAGAACCCCGTTCACAATTGATGCTGGAATACAATCGAGCATTCCACTGATACCGATCATGTCCGTATGCTCTTCTACCTGGAACTCGTTGAGTTTGGGGCTTGTCTCCCTTGCCCCGCACACCCTGTGTGCACAGACACCCCCGGGTTTCTGCGACAAAAATGCAGAATTGTGTTCAAAGCAGACCTATCAAAACGGTCCTCCGTCATGTGACGGAGCTGCCGGGGTCCGGGAATAACACAGTGTCGCGGTATCTTCCTATGTTTCGAGGGAGCAAGAGGAATGGTTTGAAAACCAACTGCTCGATATCCAACATGTGGTGGCTCTAACGACTTGATATCGATAGCGAAATAACTCGATACATCACGAACCTTGGCTGAGCAACCGAACCAACAACCCTTCCGGAACTCAACACCGTTGACGGTTGCACCACTACCATACATGACAGCATCAACTGTCCACTCTGCACTGTCCTCCCTGACATTGCGTTGGGGTTTCGATAAGCTATGCACGGTAGCTGCGGGATGGTTCGGTGTTTTGGTCACTGCGCCTCGGAGCAATCTTGGTTTTGCGCTCATGCATCGCACCATGGTAACAGGGCAACAGAAGGGGACAAAGAGATGGAAAGACGAACGAACACGCTTAGCCGCAATTGCAGGTATCGGTCGAACGTGCCAAGGGGGGAAGGCTTGGCCGTTGGCATCTTGCGCTCCATGGTTTTAAAAAGATCTGCACTCCTTACCCCGCCCTCACCAATTTTTTTTTTATATATTTTTTTTGATTACTTGGCATGTGAATTTTTTTTGAATTTAATGGGGTTGCGCTCGATGACATGTTCAAATCGGGGGAGTGTCGAATATGGGTCCCACCTCAGGTGCACAGACATTGTACTACGGCATGTCGCCTGTATCATACTTGGGATTTGAAACCCCTGATCCGATTACACTATCAGATCAGATCATCGAGTCACAGTACAGTAGTTTAACCGACCTCTCAAGCCGGACCTCTTTCCCTTCGGAGGGCACGATTTTTTTGAAGAAGACATACTACGTTGACATCGAGTCCGTGGTATCTGCCGTCGTGACAGCGCTGGCCCCTTCTTTATTAAATCAATTCTTTACTCTACTTATCTCGCATTCCTTTCTTATCCCCTCGGTTTGATTGTACAAACCGAGAAGAAAGAGCAACAGAGCGGGTTTCACGACATTTACTCCCGACAAAGAGCCATCTAGCTAGGGCTTTGTTGTCGGGGAAATGGTGACCTTCTATTACTATAATGCATTACAAGGGGACCGTGCGGCCCCGACAATACAATACTTTCCCAAAATTTCGATCGCTCGCACTGTATTTGGTCATCTAAATTTATCGTTCTACTGTAGGGTAAGTTTGGGTCTATCTCACATCCTCATGAAGGTATGTTCTAGGGAAGAATGACGCTTTATTGTTTGAAGACAAGTCCGCTCTACACATGACCTCGGGTTCTGCTAGACGGACGACTCCGGGCAATGGTTGAACCAATTGCCCACTCAAGCGAGAAAGGGACCGGAAAAAACTCCACCACCAGAACCGATGATTCAGGAAGCTTAAAAAACTCCCACAATAAGCACATAATTTTACAGGTAGAGACGGCGACGTTAACGGCGAGAGCTCCGGACAAGCGAGCTTCACGATAGGCCCCAAGACAGTGAAGACCACAACCGCTCGCAGTTCGTCAAAATGATGGAAGATTTGAACGCTGCAGGGTACGGTGGACTTCGCAAACCTTGTTCCAGTAGTATAGCCATCCTTTTACACCTTTCCCAGTTCGTCCCACGTGCGCTGGGGGCGCGGAGAGGCAATCCACTCGATGTGGCCATCGACAAGAACGTTGCAGGGAAAGCTCTGCAGCCGTGACGGGCAATCTCCTGAGGGAAGAGTCGGATGAAGGTCCGACTCCCACACCGTACGCGGGCGCCGAGCGATATGCAGTGAAGATTGGGTGTAGTTAGTCGAGAAGAGATGGATTGAAACACTGAAAAAATGAGTAGCCGATTGCGTTACATGTACTAGTAGTGCACAGTAATGACAAGCGAGTGCACTGTACGGTATGTACTGTACAGTAGTACTGTACAGTACTCTGCCATCCATGAAAATAAGATACGATTCTTTACATGATTTAGCCACCCTATTCAAACCTAATTTTTTTGTGGTACTCAGGGCTTGTTGCACCTGCATATTGTAGTGATAGTAGTGACCGTACGAATGCAAATATGAGCCAAAGATATGGCAAACTATGGAAATAAAAATTATACTGACAGCGTTTTTGCAGAATTCTGCTGCGGACTCGTGACTAAATGGGCTAAAACTTGAGCTGTTTGTCACGACTTTGTGACTACTCTGACAAGCGTGAGAAATCTTTATTCGCGATAAGTCAAGGCCTAACTACCAGTACCAACGTTCTTGGCGGTGGCATGCATCCCTTCCAGTCCTTACGCACTAACCCGCCATGGCCAGTGAAGCTGCTTCTTCCATGCCTACACAGCAGCCCTCCCCGCAAACCCCTCCACATCCTCTCTGCCTATCTGTACGCCGCCGTTGCAGGCTGCAGTAGTGACTATGCCCGGTTTGCTGACCTCATCGGCCACTGCAGCCAGCTTTTCACCAAACGGGGACAATTATCGGCGGGACAACAGTAACCGCCACTCTAAGTTCCTCCCCACTGAAAATCTCATAGCAAAGCCGAGCATGGCCGCTCCAAAGGCCCATATCACGTCGTGAGGGACAAGTCGCACTCGATATGATATCTTCGCCGCTCGCTGCAACGAAAACAAGTAAATGACTTCGACAGTCACTTAGAAGTAGTTCCACGACCGTTTAGACCGCTTGAAAGAGGCACTACCGAAGTGATACGGACTGACGAGTGCACACTCAGGTATTGGGGGCAGGGAACTCAGTGAAATGAACGAGCCCATTTAGCAAGTGAAAAAAGCGAATTATGACTTCAAAGATAATAATAAAACGAAGAATGAGAGGTTTGCGAAGGACTAGAAAGAGAAAGAGAGGTTTAGACGTGATCTTGTTGCTACTTCATTGTCGAGGAAGAATAATTTTTCGCCAGACTGCAAGAGCAACGTCGAAGGCTCTGGAAGCGCCTCAGTGGCAGTATCAAGGAGCGCAAGAGGCGCAAAATGAGCTGTGACGCAGCTATGAGCGGAATTTTTGCTGCGTTTGGAGAGTTGGTGAAAACTTTGGACTTTGCGAGAGTTGACTTGGAGAGGGAGACACTAGCTTTCGAGGGATATTAGTTCGACGCTGAAAAGGATGGGCGCAGCTAGAATCGCGAAGGACGCCGTTTGGAACGCCAAGAAAACACCGAGCTCTAGTTGAAGAAGCTGCAGGCTTTATTGGGTGTGTTCCGGGAGCAGCAGAAGTAAGCCGATTCACCCGCATTTGGCCCTCTGTGACGCTTGGGAATGTCATGAAGTACAGAAAAACCTGCGGGTTTTCTCCTCGCGGAGTCCGAGTTAAACCTCGCACGCTCATATCGGCGGACTTTATACTCGTGTCACCCACTCGGATCCAACTTAATCCTCTTTTTTCAGGTCTATATACACTTGCATAGTGGGCGGCTGGCAGATTACATTCTGAGAAATTGGGTTAGGGTACACACATTTGCGGAAGTTGCCAAAAAACATACAGCTTAAGAAGAGTAGCCCAATCGGGCTTTCCAATAGATTCATCTTCCGCTTGAAGTAGACAATTGCAAAGTGCAATTTGACTTCCTTGGATATTCACTCGACCGAGATTCTTGCAGACCATATCGACATTTCAAACTCCTTCTGTGCCTTTGTCAGGTTAGAGCTTGTAAGGGAACATCCTGATACCATCGTCTATTGTATCCTGAATCGCCTTAGATTTAGTATCGTCTGTAATCAACCTGCCAGATCTCAAGCAGCGTGCTGTCCAGGTCACTTCGTATTTACAGCCTCCAGTCATGGCGGCGTCCCTCTATCGGACCGCAAGCGTCAAAATCATCCGATCAGAAGTGTTTTCTGTCTATTATTTGAGTTCATGTTTCCATTTGTGTCCGTTATTGACAACTCGCTGATGTCTCTGGCCCTTCGGGCGGAAAATGCCAATAACAGTGCAATTGATAAGAGCCACACAGTTTGGCAACCCCTGCGACTTGTCGTGAATAGCTCTAGCAAAGCGTTGAGTATGCTTCGCCATATAGGAAGGGTATATGGTGCACATTAAGTCCTTTTGTGCAGTCCGCATGCACTCTAGCGCTTCCCAACAAATTTCCGAAGGTGAGGCCGCTACTTGCCAAACATAAACTCCAATTCTGTCCATCTGGCAGGTGAGGGAACACGTCGCTAACTAGATGGGTTTCGAAGATCTGGGTTACGCTGTACCGATTGCGTGTCGCGTGTGTTTACCCGCTGGGTCACGCAACTGCTTTAACCATCCGCTCCACATCTGGCTTTATGAAGCGAAAATTGCGAACGCAATCTGGATCGCAAAAGGAGTTGAAGTTAAAAGAAAATCAGTTGCTTGATGTGCGCTTGCTGCGCTACAAATGCGGTCGTACTCGACGAGGTCGTGTTCTACTCGCGACGCCAGGAATAGCAACACACCTGTGCTTGGGAACGCTGACTGCGATGTGCGGCGACGCCGCTTCCATAGCGCACCCACCACTGCCCCAAGAGAGTGCGCGCGGCTGCGACACGCCGTTCTGGTGATGTCAGGCTGAGACACCATAATCGCCAACGGTTGACAGTCTCGTACTACACACCGGTCGCGACTAATACTCACGAGTGCACGCACAACTTTGCCGGCGTACGCGTATCAAACGCTGCGTCCATTTAAAATAACGCTTCAGAATTCTGGACTCGTCATTCCTGAAGAATGCGGCACATTTGAGCGCATTTTTTTTGAGCGTACGGTCTCAAGTGTGGTAAATTATCGTTCTTTATACTAGCTCCGCTTCCTGTTCTGGCCATACACCCCACGGCCTCATGAAACAGCCGTCCTACATCTTTAATCATGGGGTGAGTGGAGTTGGTTTACTGCGAAGGTGGGGGTGAGTTTAGTGTGCCTCACTGGTTATAGATGTAGGGCGGCTACTTCAGTAGACGGGGGGGCAGATCTGTGTATGTGAGCGTCTGAAAAGGAGGCTGAGGCAGGCGGGACTTTCTCACAAGGCTGCTGGAAGAACAGCCGTAAGACATGCTGCGTTTGACGAAATCGTCGCCGCAGTGTGTCTTTGCGTAAGGACGGATCGCACCCGCTTGAAAGTCTCTACGGCTCGCAAGGCAAAGTGCCTGGCCACGGGCCCGGTGTTTGAACCCCTTTTACACCTCTGAATGCCGCGAAAGCGTCAAGGTTCAGAAGATATCGAGAGTTAATCACCATGCATGCCAGGTCCCGACTGATCCTGGTGCCAATATCCATCCTTGGAGTCGTCATGCAAAAACACGCGGCGGCGGTTTACTGCGAATGGTGCAAAGGCTATGAGTCCTATGAACTTGCATTCAAACTATGTGTCATCTCTAATTGGTAAAGCACCCCAAGCCCCCATCCTTTACAGGGAAAAACTTTGGTTGTTTTATTTTTGGAAAGTAATGTCATCCCCCGAAGTGAGGCCATGTATTCCATTAGGAATTGAGGCGAGTGGGTGTAAGCTTCCACAGTAAGAGGTTGCCAGCTTGCCTACGTCATTCTGGAAAAATGGGCTGGAGTCAAGCCATCAGGCAGGCATCATTGGACAGTGATGCCGTTGCGGCGTGCTTTTGATTGAGGACTTCTTCACCCTTTCCATATGCCACCATTGTCCTTACTGCCACATTCTGTGCGACGTCGCCTGGCAGCACATAGGCATCCGGGTGCCAACCTCTGAGGGTGGAGTTGGGGAAGGGAATAAGTCTAACTCTGACAGAATTCGCAATGAATGACTCCTATCTCCTCATTTTCGCATTTTCCGCTGCATTGATTGAGGTCAGCAGGTTGCTAATATCGGGTCCGGTACGGTGAAGCCCTTCCCGCGGCTCCACGACTGGGTTGTCAAGCTGCCTTTTTCAGATCACTGGCCAGTAGATCGACCTGACGCCCGTGAAGCATCGTCATTGAGCTTCCGTGCAAGCATTGAAAGAGGTGGTCGCCGAATCAGTGGAGCATTTCGGGGCAGTTGCTCTTTGGGCATGGTGTCTGCGGAGCGAGAAGTGGGGCTTGATAGCAGTACCTTAATTATAACAAGAATAGGTCTTGTTTCAATATTTGCCTTTAGTACCGAAGATGGGGCACAGTACACCAAGCTTTCGCACCGGGGAAGCCATGGAGGCTCGTTTACAGTGCAGTACAGTTTTTGTGTCCCCCACCGTTGACCCACCCCGCCTCACCGCCATAGATATCACGGTGGTCTCGCCATTCAAGACCACCGCCAGTATAAAGACCACTCCGATTGCCGGTGACGCCGCCGTCCTCGCACACCGGAATACCCTGAGGGAGTTAGAACGTGAGCTCACATGTCCGCCTGACACCCCCTTCCGACTGCCCGGAAACCACACTTCCGACGGTATGATTCTTTGACGCATCTACCAGCGCCTCAGTAGTGGCATGTGGTCGTCCTTCGCTGTGTCTATTCCGCCTGCAGTCGACTGCACCCGGCCGACCTGAAACATCTGGATGGCTCGTAGCCGTATAGTCTGAAGTCAGTTCGGCACAGACACTGTCTGTTGAAGATATTTATTTACAGCACTGTACAGCATTGCATCTCGATTTCGGTATTACAGTAGGTGCTGTTTCAGGTCGACTGAAATTACGAAGTTTTTGGTACTTGCTTTCGACTCGCTCTAGGTAGGATGTCTGCAGCAACATCGAAGGTGGTCGACGAGTACCCGGTCGCTGTCCAGACCCGCCGCGGATGCTCGAGGGGAAGAGTAAAGATCCGGCTTTATCAGTAGCCTATTTACGCCAATTGGTCCACATGTGCAGTCTGGTATGTTGCACCCTGCGACATATCGACTTGTAGAGTTTTGCCACCCTCCTCAACCCTTATTCCTTTTGGTTTGTTTGTAGGATGTTCAATGTTTTTGCATGTTGCACCTGCAGCACCTGCAGATACAGGGGGAACACGGGGCTTCATGTTCTGTAACAGATAAACTGGCTGATACCCAGTCAACTTGGTAGTGTGCATGCACGTGAAATGTTGTGGCAGGCGCTGATGGTACTTCACTCTACCAACAAGTAGAAGTGAGGCCAGCAAGCAAACAAGCCGCATTGGAGGTTACTGCCAATGCGGCATGTCGCTGTGAAATACCTTGCACCTTTGAAACCCGTTCCATCGCACGACTGGCGACGGTTCTCCCAAGTTCCTTAACGACGGCGAACGCCCCCGGATGACAGTCGCCGAGCGTTGAAATGAAGACAGGAATTAGGCTGTTTTTCCCCGGCAATTCAGCAAGAAATCCTTAGTATTTCTGCTTCTTATCCGCATGGGCTGCGTTGAGGCGCGTGAGTGGCTTGAATCTCTTCGCTCTGGAATAGGAGGGGGCAAGAGGGTTGACGACGGTTACGTCAAAGTAGTCCGTGCCGGCGGCGGCTCCCATCGCCCTGGAATCCGCCCTCTTGTTCTGGCAGTGTAATCGAGGCTCAATAAATCGTCGGGTGGCCTTCGCCAGGTCATCCCAGATACAGGGTTGAATGAGTAAAATTCAAGTATATTTGACAGGATCCTTACTGTAGGGCTTCTAAATACTGTTCAGTTCACAGTACTTTACAGTACAGTACTTTGCCGACAATCTGTGTATTCATTGTACAGTATTAGTCTCGGATGGACCAACCGGCACACAGAAGTGGTGGTACTGTACTGTATGATACTGTAGTACTTGGTCTGGAGCTGTTTAAGTCAACAGGATTTGGCGTCAAATACGAGACCAACAGGTTACTCCCCAGACTCAGCGCGCGACCTTCGAGCATTCTGGTGCACCCGCGGCCTGATGCAACAACTCCCCGCCCTCTCTCCCAGTGGCGTACCACAGCGCCATATCCTCGCCATTTCAAGAGAGCTATGTGTCAATGGAAGCACGGGAAGCGCGAGCCGTCGCCAACGCAGCAGAAATGCAGTAGGAGAGGGACCTAGCAGCGAAAGTGGCGGCCATTCGTGGCGAAGTACTGCAGGGACGATCGAGGCCAGGATGGAATTTAGTGCCGCTATCTCTCGCCTCGTTAGGATCAACTTCTGAGACAACATTCAAGGTCATAGGGAGATACGCTGCAGTAGTCGCATCTCGCAACGTATTCCCTACGGGCGGAGTGAAGACTAGGATACTTCAAAAGCTTAGCTCCGCTATTTGGTTCACATGTGCGGCGTCTGTAGTACGTTGTGCCCCACGACAC
Organism: Kappaphycus alvarezii; assembly: GCA_002205965.3. Lineage (NCBI taxonomy): Eukaryota > Rhodophyta > Florideophyceae > Gigartinales > Solieriaceae > Kappaphycus > Kappaphycus alvarezii. The sequence goes on along the minus strand of NADL03000736.1, from coordinate 197,248 downwards.
GCAGAATTTAGTCACCGGATTCAAACTTGATTTCCTAGTGACTTCGCAGTGTTGCACAAGCAAACATCAGTGATAGAAGTCTTTATTTGCTGTTCAACATACTTTCCCCGAGATTGTGTAGCACTTGCCTGCACGACAAGCATCTCGCATATACAGCGAGTTTCGCAATAGCCAACAGTACGAATTTGTCATCTGGAAAAAACCTTGCTACGGCTCACCTTGCTTTAGCAAAGCGGGTAGTTTCTCTACTATCATTCATGAACGGAAAAGAATTTCGTAACGCCAGCAGCGCCCCTGTACTCATTGCTACAGGCGATGAGCCATACGCAACGAACCACCTCATCTATTCTGTCGAAATGCACCGTCGAAGCATTTCTACTGTTTAATTTGTAAGCGACAAGTTGCCCGTTTTGCCACTAACTTTCCTCGGGACTTAACCAGCCTCTACACCCCTTTTCACGCAAAACTTGTCCATCTGTCCCTCACCAACCATGTTGTGTATCAGATCCTTCTCCCAATATCTCAGTCGCACATAAACTCGTAGAGCCCTGGGTGGCTGTCTACAATTCAACTAGTACATAGAAACAGTCTTTAGACTCAACATAACATGCACTATCTCAAATCCACACTGCGCAACACTATAACTCCATCATGTTTCGCACCACACGAAAGCGCACATCTTCTGTTTGCGTGCTCTCTCGAACAGAATCCTGACGAATGTACGCTTCTACGGTACTTCTCTCAGTTTCGCCCTTTCAGCAAAAACCCTCAAGAGGGAGCCCACGACCTGCTTTTTGCTGGTGCCACACGCTGTCCGCCACCTTACCCGCCACATATCTTAACATGAACTTCCACGTCCATACTGCGACTGAAATGCTTCCGTTTCGTGCCCTCTCCCGACAATCCCATCTCTCAACATTTGTACATAATGCGACTCTACAAGCCCGCTTGGAATCTTCCTCTACCAGTAGAGCGACGTCACAGCACATTTGCGCCCTCAACTCCAATGAATTCCTCCCACATTCGTTGCACTCTTCCTCACCAGAACAGACCATACCCTCATCACTCCATACCCTATGCTCCCCATGTCCGCAACCAAACATACTTGGCCCTCGATGTAGCTCGAACTCTCCGTTATTATCTCTACAATTCATCCCTCCATAAAAAGCTCAAGGGATCTGAACTACCCCACCATGATCATTTCTCCGTAACTGTTACCATAAACGACTTTATCTGCTGGTGTCAAGTGCTTGATTGGCGCTCATGCATTCCTCGCCGTTACGACGTATACGCCGCGGACTTCCCGTTGACCCTATGCTGCTCCCCGATGTGAATCCTTTCCTAACTTTGTCCCGCAATACTTCACGCATTATGTACACTGCTGCTCAATCCAGTACACACTCCACCGTTCCCAAGCGTGCCACACCTGTGTTTTCAGGAACATCCAACTCCTATGGTTAAAAAACCACCAAACAGTAGTGACGCTGCTGTTTGCCCCCTGCTGTCAAAAACTGACTCCTTGAAGGATTCGGAACGGGCCCCACATTGCGAGGAACTTCACACACTGTGCATACTATAACAACTCACACCTTCGCATGTCCGGCGTGCTTCTATGCTAAACCCCACTCCTTTACGCCCTCCCCTTCTTCAACCTAGTCATCCATAGCGGACCAGATCTTCTACTCCACACGCGACATCCACGTGCCGTTGTTCCTCCCTTCATGAAGGCTCCGTTGCACAAACTGCACTACAATGCTCCCCCTGCGCGTCACTCCTAGCTCACCAAAGAGGTGTCATTCTTCGCGCCAGTCATCGTTCATATGACAAGGCCACAGCAAAGCAAGAAGTCTCTCTCCCCTTCTTATCCCGCCATGTAATGTAATGAGGAAAGCTCTCGCCTGTTGCGCTATGGCGGAATATTGCCTGCCCCCCTTGGATGTCTCCAGACATGGATGAGGCACAAGTCCATGTTGCGGGGCATCTGACCCACTCGTTTGTGAATCCAACACGACAAATGCGGTTGCCGATGCTGGCTACAGGAGATTATCACGAGACGCGCGGGCAGCAAGTGAATTGCTAGAACATGTGAACGTACATTTGCTTGTCCGGGATTGTCATCCTGGGGTATTATCGATCGCTCTGTTGTTCTCACAATCTAGGAGCCTTGTTGTTCCATGACGCTGATTAGAAGACGGCCATTTGCATCGTTTCCCATCTCACAGTTTCGATAATGACAGCGGGTGAGTTGTGGGGATGGTGTACTGTACTGTAGATGTGACTGGAGTGGACCGCTCCTTTTCTCACGTTCCATCTTTAAGAGCCAGTCACTGGGCCCGATTTTCGTCGCACTTGTTGCCCGCCACAGAAAACAGCACATCACCAGATGGGACAGCCTGCCATTACAGAAAATCATTTCGGACATAATTACAGCGGTATGTCTAAGCTTACAGCCACCAGTTTTCGTTGCTGACAACGACATTACATCAGCTTTATAGAAACAAAGAAAAAGAAGCGAGGTTTCGTGCACGTCGCAATGCGCCGTGCTCCCAACGTAAGTTGCAACTCTCCAAACGGTGCCATTAATGGCCATTGTGCAGGTTTCACACGTGTCCGTGCTGCGCCCAATGGCTTTCACTTCTTCTCCCGCTTTAAAGAAGACTTTCAGTGAGCTGCACTGACTTATCTCAAATCCACATAAATAATTTGATTCTGGTGCCATAAATAAGACAAGATATGTATGAATGTAAGCAATTCAACAATGACCCCGAATTCAAAACAACCTTTTGGGGCCAGGGTCTGCAGTTTCATTAAGTCTCCTCTCTCAATTTCCACTCTCTCCGCCAGTGCATCAAGGCACTGGTATGACATCATGACCTTGCCACTCCCTCGCTGCCAGCGAATGAATTCTCAAACATTCACATTCAGATTTCCGCATCCCGGTTTTATTAACTCCGCACTGCTGTCGAGCAGCTCATACGATCAAATACGTGCCAAAAGGGTCCTTCACTCGAACATATCCTCGTCAGTATCTCCTGTGAAACAGCACCATTCATGAAAACGAACGAGTCTCTTACACTGCAAATAAATTCCCTTTTCCGGAACAGCATTAACTCATCATCCCTCACTGTCTTCGCTGACATCCAAACTGCCGTTTGTCAAAATACTGTCTTCTAGTCTCTTTTTCGCTCCTAGTGGGTAGATATGCGTCCGTCGTCTCTGAAAACGGTCGCCAGTGTCCCACAGGACTAAGGCACCCATACTTGTCCCCTTTTTTGCTCCACTGCTCAGAAAACTGAGTCGTCATATCGATGGTCTCAGCTTCTCAAGGGAAACATACCGCGCCATCGATTCTTGACTCATCTGTGCCAGTAGTATTGACCTCAGATTCCTAAGAAAATACCGCAAAAACCCACAAGAGGGCAGATAAGCTGTCAAACGAACAGTTGGCAACCTGATAAAAGCACGTCCCCTCTCTTGGTACCTTACATGGATACGCTTTTTGCATTTGCACTGTCTGATACAAACCTGGCCTTAACTGAAAAGCCGCTCGATTTCCACAGTGACTTCCCTAACTGATGAATTCATCACATCTCGAAAGCAGTGTTCCGAATCAATTGATCCGATGAAAAAATGCTGAGTTTGTTCCCCAGCATGGCACTCCACTGCAGAAGCCCTGAGCCTGTTAGAACTGCCAGGTTCTATCTGCCAATCTCAGTCAATATTGCAGTAGCAGAAAACAGTTGATTCTTTTCTGACTGCCCGCTGAGAAGTAATAAAGGTATCAGCTACCTCTTAACTTTCTCACAGTATCACTAATGCTGTAACAGCCTGCTCTCAATTTGCTAGTTGCGGGTAAATATCACGCAATGAAGCCTTTAAGCATGATTTTAGAATGAATAGCACATTTCTGTGCATATGTCGATGCTTCTAGAAACAAGGAATGTACCGAATTCTTTCTATGCCCTAACTGAGTCAAGAAGCTGTCGCCGTATGCAATGCTTTCGCACTTTTCATCTCGTACACTTCTTGTTGGAATCATGTAGGGAGGAATGCATTGCAAGAAATTGGCCCGAGTTCCCGCGCTTGCGGCCTGCATGCGGTGGGTGGCGTGGATGCTTCTGGAACGGTTAACCCTTTTTTGCAGCAGATATCGTCAATGCCGGAATCGCGACGCTGTCAGGCTGGCGCCATAGTTTCGCTGCCTCTCAACAGTATCCATTTCCCCCTAATTTCAATGTCTTATGTACCAATTATTCAGTACTGACCGTCCTCTGTCAAGAAACTGACGAGGCATTTGCTCTTCAGGTGGAAATAGATAACAGGTTTATCGCTGGAGGAGAAATTCCACCCTCTCAAAGATTGGGTACATATTGTAATTGTATAAAGGAAACTGTTCACGAAGGATCGTACTTTAGCATTACTGCATTAACAGCATTTGCCAAAAAGGAAACATAACTCGATTTTGAGTTTACTCAGAACCCTAGTATTTGCATAAAACAGGCTTGGGCTTCTCACAAAAATCTTTCTGTGATCACTGTGACATGCTTACTTCCCTGGATCAGAAACTCATTCATTTTAAATTGAAACCTGGAGGTTAACCTCAAAAATCATTTTTGAAAACAAATGCAAGAAGTCTTTGTAGAAACTTTCTTTCTTTCTTTTCTATTATCCCGTTGGGATCTTCAAGATTCAAAAACAACCACTAATAAACTCGGGAGGGAGATAAGTATTTTATGGATCTAGTCATATCAACTCCACATTCTTTACGGAAGTGGTATGTTTTGAATCGGTCACCGGTCGATAGTGCACAAAGAAAACTTACTTCCATTGTTTCTGGTTTCCTGTTCTCGGATTGTTGGGCTAAATGAATCCTATAAAGATCATGGAGGAGACTGCCATTACACATAGCTTTCCAGAGAAAGCTTGTTGCCATTTTATGTGGAATGTTATTGGGAATCTATTCATTAACAAAAATATTCTTGTAAATGCACCATGGTCCTGTGGTTTCAAGTAGATTCATGTCCCCTAGGATCTATTGAAATCATCCAGCCCTATGATTAACCTTCCAGGCCATTAAAGATGACTGTTATAGAAATAGTTTTCGCTCATTTGCGCAAGACGGTTGGTACCAAATTGAATGATTCAGTCGCCCAATCCTGGAGACTCATGATGCTGTAGGTCCTATGAATTTAGGAATATATGTAAAAACATGATCTCATTTCGTGCCATTCCATGAATGCATTGGCCATTAAGAAAAATCAGTTATTGCAGAGAAATAGAAAAGAAATGCTTGTCCTCCAGAGTTTACGTGTCTACTAGATGGTGCAGCAATAAACTTCAAGACGTTACGTTGGTTAACATGGGGCCGACTACCGGGCACCAGACAGAACGTGTGTGCCGCATTCTTTAGAGACAGTCAGGTTTGGCAGCGAGGACGGACTTATCTGATAGAAGTCCTCATCACGTTGAGCTGTTTGACTCGAAAAAGAGTCGTGGGGCTCTCCATGCAAAGTAAAATTCTCCATTTGGCACGGAATAATTGTCATTTAGTATTGCTGGAAGGTGTAGAAGAACTATTAGCCTCGGTTCTCACACTTGTTTTCTTGCAGCTCCAGATGGTAGAGAAGCCGTAATGTTAGACACGTCACTGCCCTTCGAAAGAGTGGTGCTAAATTATCCGCCAAAGGGAAGCCCATAGTGAAGGCCACATCGAGTAGTATGTCGTGCAGGAGGGGTGCTCAATCAAAGCCATATCCGTGGTACAAGATTATCGGGGATGTCTCTCGTTATGTCTCAGTGGTGAATAGAGAGATGAGAACAAGATGATTCGGATCAGGAGGATGCTTATAGCAGCACTTAAAAATATGTTAGAAATGCTTGGCGGAAGCGCACTGGAACTCGGTGAAGAAAGTACAGCTATTCCTTGCTTACTTGCGAGAGTTTACTCCCCACTGTGCCAGTGGCAAGCAATTGTGTTTGGTAAGAACGAGTAACTAGGATTGCGAAACGGCTGGATGTGATTTAAAGGCAGGATTGCGGCAATGGTATAATGATTGTGATTGTCAAGGAACGGGATCGAGGGACTGTGCGGTTCAGGGATAAAAAAATGGGTCCCTCAATTGTTCCAGATACCGACATTGTATTATGGCAGCTGACCTCAGCGGTAATAGAAACTGATTCGCACAATGTTGGAATATGTAAGACTATGTGATTGTCGTTGATTCCTCTCTTCACACTTTAGCACACTATTCGCAGTTGGTCAGATTAGGGCAAAGTGTATTGTACTGTGCTGTACAACACGACAATTGTACCAAAGCATCGCCGTTACCACAAGAATACGCGAAATACTGTACCTAGTTATGTAATTACAAAAATTGCGGAATTATGTAAGCAAACGGGAATTTATTAACTAAACATATCGATTAGAGTCATGTTATGTACGGTATACTGCGCAGTGGCACCATACAATATTGCTGGTTTTTTTAATTAAAGGGCTGGAGTTGAATAAAATCATTCGTTTTTGGATCTTAGTCTTTAACCTATTCAATAAAAAAATGGAAGATAATTAATTTCGTTTTTTTGCCGCTCCTTACACTAGTCAATTATTTTGCGAATCATAAATCTCCTTCACTCTCAAGAAAAGAAAAAAGACTAGACCAGGTACAGTACTGTACAGAACTACCTCAAGAACTCGAGAGGGCATTTGCGTAGCACACAGGAAGGTTTACATTGTAGTGCTCAATTCAGTGGCCCCACCTACTTCATTTTGCATCGTAATCGCTTGGCACAAGAATTGCTCGATTTGCTGGGCACTAAGACAGATGGGGCAAAGTGCATGGCTTCTTTAAGTTCCATGAGAGACGCCTGCGGTTTCCTCAAAAATCAAAGCAGAGTTTCATTTATTGAAATATTGTCGGGGTAATCTTGTTCTGGACGTGTAAGGACCAAACTGTTTAACTCTGCCTTCCTGCAATGCTGATTTACATTAAAGCTATCTAGGGTGTGCTGCGGTAAAGTTCCATCCCTCTAGTGCTGTACAGCGGCGGCATACTAAACAATAATACCCCTTGTACTGTTAACGTAAACTATCCTAGGAGTTTCTAGACCTAATATACTATTTTGGATAAGTTCCACTGCGAAGGATATCAATAATTCTTTCCGAGTGTAAAGTTCACACCCTTTACCGCACGGTTCATGCCCATAAAACGAATAGGAAACACTTCACCTACACACCTGTGGCATAGAAGCTCGTATACGATATTACAAAACCCTCAACAGAGGTTCTCGGTATCTTTGCCTCATTTGGGTTAGCAACCGTCTTTCCATTGAAGTAAACAAAAAAATCGTAGGGTCCTCTTGCTTAAATCACGCGCAAAGTTAAAAGCATCATTCATACAGTCTGACAAAGAGTAACATTGGTCAAATAATTTTTTTTGGGATCACGTTTTACTACAGTTCTTAGCAAAATAGAAGCTTGGAATATCTTGTGTGGGAACGAACTCACTTCAATTCAATCATAGCGAAAGTCCTAAGTACGGTTAACATCCTTTAAAGGCTTGACCCTGCTTCCATAATATGAAATTTTTGGAAAGAAGAAAATACCCTTATGTTTGAAGTTTGTGCTCTTATTGCAGTATTTAAGCCACAGAATTGATACTGTAACAGTTTAATCCCACATATAAAGAATGAGGTTACCAAAGTTCTCATTTGAAGATTGGAGTGGTATTGAAATTCCACTCTGCAAGTTAAAATTCTTTACTCCACTCGCAATAAACCAGCCAAAATACCCCCAAATGAGGGTATCGAATTGTTTTTTTCAAATCATAGTTCGCCAGTCTCCATTTAACAGCTTTGTGAATGGAAACGAGGGAAATGGACAAGAAGGGATCCTATTTGAAGAAGTCGGAAACAATGACTTATTTTTCATACATCTCGTGGCGGGCTTGACTGTATTGACAGATTTAGATGTTCGTTGAAAATTTCCAATTTTCTTCTGTTTCAGAATCGACGCCTTATTCTCAAATACAAAAGCATCCATGTTATCGGTGTGTCTTAAAGGAAATTAACGGTCTCCTTCCAAAGTTCTTTCACTGTTACAATTCCAGCTCTTCCCTCAAAAATCATGTCACACTGCAGGCCTCCATTGACGGATCTAACGAGGTCCGATCCAAATGGAACAGATGGAATTCTGATTTGAATTCAAGCCAGTCGTACTATACGTTGGGAAGCAGCATTTATTTCATTCTTGTGAGTAATCCATAGTATTGGAAATAAGAAGTAAAAATATGGGAATGCTGTAATCCGTGTGGAGCGGTGCGTTACCCGCACATCTTACGTATCAAGGTGCTATAAAATAGCTGTTCTTACCTCGCACTTATTATAAATCTTTGCCATTCCTGACCACCATGTCTCACCTGGTTTCTCGAAGTCAAAGTATTGGGATTGTGTAAGAGATTCTCCTTCAAGGGGTCGGCGTCAATGCTCGCCGCTTAGTGCGACGGTACCCAGGTACGGTAAGGTCAAGAGGAATGAAACATCAGTACTGTAGCAACACTTTTGGATTGGCAACTATTCATCGATAGAAGGCTCCGATTGATTTATTGCATTACTCTAGATTGGATTTATTGCATTGGTTTGACAATCAAAAGAATTTCTGATCAAAAGCGATTTCCCAAAGCCCCCTCAAATAATTTCAATTAACTGTGCCTAGTTTAGGCTTTAGGTTGTGGTCAATCTTTTCTTGTTTCAGACGTGTTGCTGTCAACAGCTTCATCCTCTGCGTCTCTATGCAATAGAGTAAATAAATGAACAGTATTTGTAAGTTGCTGTAATAACGTGGAATATCCAATCTTTTGAGAATTAATTAATATTCAAAAATCAAATGCAGCATTCTAGGGCTGGTTCAGCTGCCGCTGCTGGGCAACCTACTGTACTTCCCATAAATTTGTCATAAACTGGAAAATATACGCATACCAAATATATCTTTGAAAAGACAGTAGCGCTCTCTCACTTCTATTCACGGTGCGTGTCGCACGACATGGATTGTGTCTGAAAACGCTACACACGCAATTTGGAGGGTCATGTCAACGCTGTCCGCATTTAATTAATGGTCAAATTTCTCCTGCCTCTGCTGCACATCTTCTTGAGCCATTGTAATACCTACTCTTGTTACAGCAATTGAGATTAATTGATAAACACTATAGATTTTAGTTAAATGTTGCGAAATCAAATCCTGGACAACAAAAAAAGTTTCTGTAAAGCCAATGTACTTTTCTGTCAACAGCGTAGCGAGCTTTATGGGGATCCTTATTTTAATATTTAGACTCACTCTTGCTCCAGGAGCAGAAATATTGTCATAGTATCATACTATTTTAGAAGAGATTTTCTAATTTTTTTCCTTTCAAAAGCACTGCTGTTCAAGAGTTATCCCTGCTACACTGACAGGCAGGCTAACCACATCATTACTTGCTCCTATTAAAAAAACCCCTCTTAAATCCAAGTTAAGATCGGAACTGCATTTCGTACCGTATTACTGTTTGTATGTATCATTTCCAGCTTATCTGCGAAAGAGGTACAGCAAAACAAATATTCAACTCTTTGCCTGCAATAATAATAATAATAATAATAATAATATGTTACTTCAATGATCGTTTATGGCCTCTGCCAGCCTTCCTCCTTCCTCCCGCCCTTCATCTGTACGCTTTAAAGTCGCATGCTAATGCTATCTGTTCCATTCGGTTTATATCGTCCAGAGCTGTCTGTGACTAGCGACATCCACGTCCACTCCACTCGCTCGTATGCCCCGCAAAGCTTCCATCGTTGCTCCGCCAAGCTTCACTTCGCTGTTGCACAGACACATTCTTTGACACGCCACCCGCCTTCTCATCACAGCTACCTCTTGTACTCGGGTAGCCCATATTCTCTGCATACTTGGTAAGCATTACATCTTCAGCCATCAACCCTTCAATGCACTTTACCTATCCTCTTCAACCTTTTTTGAACGGTCCGCGCTGGTCAGCCCACCGCCCCGCAGTCCCATCGGGCACTGCCGATCGCACAGCTGGTGATCTTCCTCTCTTTAGCCGCCTATCAGGATTCAACCTATCAAATGTTTTGCCTACAATCTTCCCATCTTCACTTCCTTTCTCCTATATTAGCACTGTCTGAGAGCAGGCTGTGCAGCAAAAGTCCATTCGCGATCAGTGCATCAACCACTCAAAAGCTTGCTAACCTCTCCATTATTCATCCGTCCTTCGGCTTGCCGTTGACTATATCTGTGGACTCAAACCACCCCCGGGCTGCCATGTCCGAACGCCGTCGTGGGAATCACCAACAGTCATCGTCTTCCTCATCAGGAGGTTCTCGCCGCCGATCACCTGAAGAGGAACAACGATTGCAGTTATCCGCTGGGAAAGCACCTGTCAGAAGAATGACATCTCAGTACAATCGAGTCCGCGTTGAAGACTTACTCAACGCTGAAAGCGGCTCATCCTCACGGGTCAGGGGGCCACATAGAGGTTCTAGTCGTCGCAGGGAATCGAGTTCTGGCTCGGATTCCCCTCCTCCTCTATCAGACTACTACTGCGACAGGCCACACTGCAAGCGTCGATTTCCTTCGAGGGAGTCATTGATCGCTCATCAGAAACGGTCTCACCCTACGCCGACCAATTTCATCTGCGAACATTGTGGATCAAGCTTCTCCACCCCCCTAACCTCAACAAGCACGTAAGTACAATCAATTCACTGAAAGCAACATCGCTTTTCATTTGTTTTCAGAGGATCGTGAAGAGAGGAGCTAGAGACTAACCCTGCGAGTATGTATTTGCCTTGCATTACGATCATGACGAGATACTCAGATTCGAAGTGTGCATGAGAAGGTGAAACCGTTCAAATGCGAGAAGTGCAATTCTCGGTTCGCATTTAAGGACGGACTACAGCGACACACGCGGATGGTGCATGATCAGATTCGGCCGTTTCAGTGCCCATATTGTTCGTTGCGCTTTAAAACCAAGTCCCACCTTATCAAGCATAGCTCTGCGTTGCACCCAGACAGGGCACTTCCCTCCCTGGATGGCAAGGGTGCGGGGCCGAGCTCGCGACGTTAAACGCGCAAACTTTGAAAGAATTGGGCACGGTTAATGTGGGGAGGAAATTGAGTTTGTCTCTGGAGGGCTGCAAGGGAATGGTTGGTTGTCGTGAAAAGATACGGATGGAACGGAGGAAACTATTGGAACACAATATCGCAGAAACACGTTGTTGCCTTTCCGCTCTCTGGAAATGTGTTAGCTGAAACTCAAAATTAGCAAGGTTTGAATTGCAGTAACCTTTTGTCTATGCTAGGAAATCAGTACTTGCGGATCCGTTTTCCTGTTTGGAAAAAGGCCATTCGTGTTTATTGAAGAGAGTTTGATATCCGAAAAATGAAAAATTCCCATGGGATCTTTTTGCTCACTCCTGGAATCGACACATTCGTAGTAAAGCATTTTCGACTCTGTTTTAGCAGTATGGCCGAATTAAGGATTCGTATGACCGTGGAATACAGTAGTCGATTTATTACCTTTTAATTTACGTCATGTGCGCCTGTCCACGCCCCCGTCGTTCACAACGGCTTCTCCTTATCACTACAGAATTTTAGTCAAAATTTCATCAAACCGCGGATGGGACCTCTCATTTCCAGTCAGCGTCAATTATCGTTTCTGAAACCCTTGTTTCTACTCTACTGAAGTCAAGTATACGCATACTGCGTTTTTGACCAAGAATGCATATTTCACAGGGCACATTTGTATGTTTCGGCCCATTACTACAAAGAACAATTTCAATTTTGATAAACAAATGAAAGCATTGTGGCGTCGTATTGCTGCAGAACGCATTCTATGCTATCGCAGGAATATCGGACATGCGATATTATCTACATGAGATACCAAGGCAGCACAAGGATGTTTTTCAGTTTTCCTAGAACTTTACAAGGTTATCGAGATCAATCGAAAATAATTTTTATGGTGAATTAGATGTTTTGACCTCATTTGCTGGAATTCAGTTAATTCCTATTCCATTCATTTCCATATGTTCATCTCAAATTGTCAACGACCTGAGTTTAACCATTGTTTTTAGATCCGGGAAGAAACGTTATTTTCTGTGTGGCTCGAACAGCCAGCTGTTGACAGTTGTAGTACAGGTAGGTACAGTACATGCACCACCTAGTACAAGGCTTACAGTAAATTCACCCTCAATTGACGCTTTCCTGGTACATTGCACTGTACTGTACATACCGTAATACCATACTGTACTGCACTGTACAATACCGTACCGGTTGAATTAATCACTATTTAGTCCATCATCAATACACTTGGCCTTTGAAGGGTTTTCGGCTGAAGTCAATTACGGTAAATGCCCCACCACATATTCCAAAAAGCCTGGTTAGGCAAATCAAGAATTGACTCAAGCTGGCTAGGTTAGTAATGTTCGAACCCCCTCTTGTACAGATGGGCTCAGTCGTACAGTACTGTATTTCAAATTCTGTACTTTAAATTATTTACAGCAAAGCACAGTACAGCGGGAAATGTGGGGTTATTGAATAGGTCGGTTGTGGCCCGGAATATCCTACAGGTACAGTACAGTACAGTACTGTACAGTACAGTAGTGCTCTTCTGCCACCCTCGCCAATGCCGCCAAAAAATGCACTTGGACATCTATGGTGACCACGGTGCTGACCTTTGCCCGTTTCGTTTCGGCTGACTCCACCATCACGATGCGGCTCGTAATGAAGGATAAGTAATGAGTAAGCATCATCTTCTATAATATGCTGGTGTTCTAAGTGACCTGAACTGCCGGCCGTGACTGCGAGTTCGAGGCCCACCTTGTCGTCCTCGGCACCGAGCTGCGGCCAACAAATATTCTCCTGCAGTACCTTTCCACTTCCTCTTCGTCCGACTCTCGCCCTGTCGAGTGGGAGATAACCGTCGTCCCCCATTCAAATCCGCTACATGCTGAAAGGAGATAAAACTACTGAGAGCGCCCATCATGATAAGAGTCGGGAACTCGAGCCCTGTTTGGCCCGCAAAGCCTTCAATCTCCAACGGCCAAATACTCTTCCCAAACCACCTTTTGGTCCATTGCGTTTGACTCTCTGGGTGCCCTGTCAAATGGAAGCATTCGCCGCCTTGATGAACGTATACTCCCCCATTTGCGCCTTGGGCTTACGAGATGGCAAGCGGTTCGCCGCAAAATTCATCAACACCGTCGCTCAATCATTTGATCGTCTACAAATGCCAACCTGTCTCGAGCCCCCTCGCAAGCCGTTAATACTGTGCAGCATATTCGATTACATAGTCCCTAACTGTAAGGGCAGATAAGTGCACTCACCTGAAAAACTCATCGAAATATCGTACGGTAAAATAAACGCATTCTGTACTGTACTGTACTGTACAGAAAAATATGAAATGGACGTAGCGTTGTACAGTACTGTACAGTATATTGTAAGATGGGAGCGGATTGTACTGCGCTGTGCAGTTTCCGACACGATCGAGCACGAAAATACTGTACAGTACAGTACTTTACAATGCTGGGTGCTTACAGTATGATAACTTTGTGGAACTACTGCACAGTACAGTATTACTGTACTTCTGCACCATAGGGCCCGGCGCAGGAACGGATTCTGCAGCGGACACCAGTCACACAAATCCAACGAGGTTATTGTGGTGGCAAATCTTTATGGGTTGTACAGTGTTGCACAGAAGCGTGCGGAGGGTATTCATAAATTAGCTACGGATGCGGGCGGCAGATGGAAACCTGTCACGCCTGCATTACTTGGAGACTAAATGCAAAACGAGTAGCGAAGTCGCGGATTTGTTGGGGGAGGAACCGCGACGGGAAGCAGCGAAGGAAGCAAGGCGGCGGAAAAAACCCCTGCCGTCGTCGCCAAAGGCGCCATAGATATCAATCCTGACGGGGGAGAGGAGGATATCGTTTTGGTTGCAGTAAGTGCCGTAATGACGATGTTTCTCGCGCTCGGCGAGTGTCGCGGCTGCGCCTGCGGTGACCGTACTTGGCGAGATGTGGCGGCGTGTGGAGGGGTGGGCAACAATAACGTCGACGGCGATATCGGCACTGTGAAACCCGTATGCAGCGGGTATGTAAATGTCCATTCGTAACGCGGGGACTCCGAATGCCCAGACGAGTTGGGAACCTGGTAGAGGAGCGGATGCTCGACGAGGGCGATGGTCCTAACTTCCTTGCAGTAGCGGGCACGAACGTTGCGGAGGACGTGATGTCGCCGAGTCATTCCGTCTTGGTATTTGCAGGTAAACGAGTGTTGACCGCTTGGATCTAAGACGGGTGCGATATCGGCCGAGCACAGTGAGAAGACCGCGAATAGATCCAGAGAATAGCGCGATGCGGAGATGGAGAGCCAGAGCGACTTTCCACGCAAAAGATTACATGTATGTACCGCGTTGGGGGTGAGCAAGCGAAGGGAACATAGAAGAGACCGAGGATGTGCGCACGGAGAGGAGCCGTGCTCGGTCGTGTGCTGCCACGGACAAGAACGACCTATCGGACTTCGATAGCATGAGTTTAGTTGTGGTCGCAGACTGGAGCCTTTCGCCGGGGACCGGCGATGAACAAAGCTCGAAAAGGGCCGTGAATGTAAGCGACGGAGACAGCTGCGGATAGCGGGAGGATAAGGGCGAGATGGCGGACCGAGGAATCTCTTCCAGGTGGCGGTCTTGGGAAACTCAGCAGGTCGGAGATAAGTCCAAAAGAATCAATTACAGATGCTGCGTAAGCAGCCTGGGTAATGTCTGAAGTTTTCAGGAGACCTAGACCGCCCATTGAGAAGGTTATTGTTGAGTCTAGAAAATGCTCGACTCGGAAGAGTTCACTTATCGTGAAAATTGGACTCTTTTTATTCAATTAACTCTCTTGATAAATGAAACGGTTATACCAGCGAAATAATAAGAACGCTGTTTGGACAACTCTGAACATTTTAAGTAGTTGCAGGCCCTCGTTTCTTATCCATGTCGTCCTACCTTCTTTCTTTCGACGAATCTAACTCATGTCCTTTGTTCCCGCCTGGCGTAGGGAGTTTCATTTTCGGAGGTTACGGTAGTAGTATTCGAAATGAAATATCTGGGATCGGTTCCTTACAAATTGAGGCCTCTGTAAGGCCGCTGCTTCGATTTTCTCCACCTCCAGTTGTTTTCCCACGGGGACACTTGATGCACTGCTCGCCGGCCTTGTGTATTCGATGTTTGCGGGGTACCAGAAGAACCGCGGTTATCCCTCCTCTCCTCTTGCCCGATGACGTCAATGACAGGTGTTGATGCGTAGTAGTCGGTCCCTTTATGCCTCCCCTATCGGCCCTGGGCGTTATCTCGAAGGATCAGAGTAAAAAAGAATGTTATACCCCTCTTGCGACCAGACTGAAAGGAAAATATAGAAGAGATTATGACCTTCTGTCGGATTGGAAAACTCGCAGCACTGACAAAACTTTGTCGATATACCATGTGGGGTGTTAAGCGCGCACGAGCAGATCAAGGTAGAACTGTGTTTGAAACTTTGGTTCAGGCTGGCTGGGTTAAGCCGACCGCTCCAAACCAGGGTTTATATAGAACTGAAGATAGCTACAAACTAAAGGAAAATGCAGTGTAACAGTAGCGAATTCAAAGTTGTTCCCGTAAAACAGCCCTGACAGTATCGTAAGTAGCGCTTTTAGAATTGTAGTCGGCACGAGTGACATACTCTGACAAGATGTAAGAAGTACATTGGTCCAGGTGGCATTGGATAGCAAGGCGACTTTTGATTGGTAAAGCAATGATATAATATCCCAGTGTGCAACTCGCTTGTAACTATTCCAAGTGTACCAATTGGGTCAAACGATGTGTTCAGAACTGTAAGGAAGGTTTAATGACATCAAAGTGCCTAGTAGCCCTGTTTGCAAGGTTACCGGTGGTTTGAATCTGCAGTACAGTAGATACAATGAATTAGTGTAAAGCTGTAAGGTCTGTGAAGTGAAATACAACATCACTCCCCCCTATAGAAAAGAATCACCCCGATTCTTGAGGTTATAATTGTACTTATTCAAAAGTTCTTGTGAGTTCATGAGGTATGATTCGGGAAGCCACGAGTTCTCATGATCTTCGTAACCTTTCCATTTGACAAGGAATTTATTTTTTCCACGTTCTTCCTTATGAGCGAGTATAGATTCAACTTCGTATTCCTCATGTCCATCTTGAGATTGGACAGGTGGCGGAGGTGGAATTTGTCGGTTGAATTCATCTTCAAAGAACGGTTTCAAGAGGCTAGCGTGGAACGCATTATGAACTCCTCTGTCAATCGTCGGTTGAGATAAGTGCAGACGGTACGTCACACCGTTAATATCCTCTGTTATTTCAAAGGGAACACAATACTTTGGGTTCAGTTTGTGTGATCTAGCCGCATCTTCAAGTGATAAGTTTTTTGTTGATAACCAAACCTTATCACCAATCTTGAACTTAGACGGCCTTCTTTTCTTGTTTACATATTTAGCGGTGGACTCATTCGATTTTCGGGTCTGATTCTGGGCTTTCCTTAATGCTTCTTGCAGATCTTTTAGGAAACCTGCTGCCGCTGGATTGTCTGAAGCTAAAACATCTAAGGGTACTTTTCGTGGTTGAATTCCATAATTTGGGAAAAATGGTGAGAAAGTTGTGGTTTCATTCACAGAGGAGTTGTAAGCAACTTCAAAGTCTACCAGGTAATTATCCCAATCTGATTTGTCGAAGCTAACGAAAGCACGGATCATTTCCTCTATTTTCCTGTTCACCATCTCCGATTGTCTATCAGTTTGTGGGTGGTATGCAGAGGAGGGGGATATGTTTGTTCCTAGTAGAGCAAAAAGTTTTGTCCAAAACCTGCTCATGAAGATGGGATCTGGGTCACATATGATATTCTCTGGCAATCCATGATTTCGGTATAGGTGATTCTTGAACAGCAGTGCTGTTTCAGGAGCATCTGTGTTTGGTTTCGTTGGTATTATTCTGATCATCTTAGAAAGTCTGTCAACGACCATTAACACTCCGTTGTTTCCACTTCTCGACTTTGGGAGAGGTGTGATGAAATCCATGGTTATGTGGGTCCATTTGGTTTTCGGTGGTTCTAGTGGTTGTAAAAGACCTGCGGGCTTCTGATTGGTTGCTTTGCTTGTCTGGCATTGGCAGGAACGTACGTATCGGATTACATCCGATCTTAAATTTTTCCAATAAAACTTTGGTGATATTCTGTTGATACTTTTGCTTATTCCTAGGTGTCCGGTGTTAGGCGTGGAATGATAGTCATGCAAGAGCTTGACTCTGAAATTTCCTTCTGGTACACAGATCTTCTTGTTCCTAAGTAGAAGCACCCCTCGACGCTCAAAGGGAGCTTTAGGATCTTGATAATGGGTTCTGAGGTTCTCATCCATACCATATTCTTCTGCCAACCCCACTAACTCAGTGTTCGTGAATGATATGGTCGAAATTTTATTGGATTCTGAGGATGTCTTGGTAATAACTTCTTGGAGTAATGAATTGTTTCGGTGATCAGGTGACGGCACATCCTGTGGTTGCCTCGATAGTGCGTCCGCCACTACATTTGATTTTCCTGAGATGGGGATTATCTTCAAGTCGAAGTTAATTAATCTTTCCAGCCATCTTACTTATCCGGGGACAAGTTTTCTTGGGTTTATAGGTATCTTTGCGGATGGTGGTCCGAGTGAATAGTGAATGGATTAACATGAAGGTAAGATCTCTACCACTTTAGGGAATCTACAATAGCCAAAAGTTCCCTTTCATGGGCCGCATAGTTTTGTTCCGCATCATTAAGAGCCCTGGTGCAAAAGCGACCGGACTTTTAGAACCTAATTCTTCCTGTTCCAGCACTACACCAGTTGAATACTGTGATGCATCTGTGGTTACGTAGATAGGCAGTGTGGCGTCGAAATTTCTGAGAACCGGTGCTACAAAGTGTTTGCTTGAGTACTTTGAAGGCATCATCTTGAGTGCGGCCCCAGTGGAAATTCACGTTTTTCGTCAATTCTGGCAGAGGTTTTGCAAGAATTGAACAGCCTTTTATGAATCTCCGGTAATAATTGACAAAACCAAGAAAAGACTGTACTTGTTGCTTATTCTTTGGTATCGGCCATTCCATGCCTGCACTTATCTTATTTGGATTAACAGAAATACCACTTTGAGAAATGATGTGTCCTAGGTACTCCACTTCTGTAACTCCAAAAACACATTTAGATAATTTTCCAAACACTTTTCTTTTCGGAGGATTTCGAGTACAGTTCGAATATGATCCAAGTATCCTTCCATGTCTTACTGTAGATGAGAATATCATCAAGATAGACGATCACAAAAAGTCGAGCTGATCCTTGAAAATGTCATTCATTAGGTTCATAAAAGTTGCCGGGGCATTAGTGAGTCCAAACGGCAGAACAAGAAATTCAAAGTGCCCGTATCGTGTTCTGAAGGCGGTAAATGGAATCGAATCTTCGTGTAGTCTAATCTGGTGATGACCAGATCTAAGATTAATTTTGCTGAAGAATTTTGCTCCTTTAATTCGTGGTAAGGGATAGCTTTTTTTACAGTAAGCCGGTTTAAGGCTCTGTAATCCACACGCATCCGTAGACTATCATCCTTCTTGCTCACGAATAGAATAATAGCCCCCAAGGGCTCTTAATAGGTCTTATAAACTCAGCTTCCAGTAGCTCGTCCAACTGTTTTCGGAGTTCTGACATCTCTTTGCCAGAAAGTCTGTAGAGACCTTTCTTCTGAGGTTCTGCTTCTTCCTTTAATTCTATTTCAAAGTCTTGTTTCCTTCTCGGTGGCAAACCTCTTGGGAGCTTCTCTGGAAACACATCAGCAAATGTTTCCAAAACCTTCTATATGTCTCGAGGGTATACGGGTGCTTTTGGCTCACTAGAATGTCAAGGTCTAAGTAAAATTGCAAAAAACTCTTTTTTCTCATCGAAATCACTAACTATGGCATTGAAAGATACAAAAGGACTCACTATGGCATCATCAGCAATAAATATGATTGAATTCCCCTTATGTTCGATTTTCACCTCATTATTAAGGCAATGATCTTCGCCCCAAGCGAGGCGCACCATTCTTACCCAAGAATTGCATCATAACGCTTCAATGGGCTTACGGCAAAGTACATAGGTTCATTATAGGCGTTAATATGTACACTGACAGCATTTACCAATTCTTGAAGTATCTGGTCCGCACCGTTGGCCATTTCAGCAAGCTCTCTGGAGTATCTGGTCATTATTTGATGTTTTTTGCAAAATGATTCACTCAAGAAGTTGATATCACCACCAAGGTCTATGAGGATTTTTGCTGGCCCACCAGCAATCGTACCCTTGACAATGAGAAGACCCTTGTGATTTCTCTCGAATGCAGGGGGGAATGTTTCAATGAACTTTGCATTCGATCTGATGGTGGACACGATGTACCTTTTTGTTTGATTTAATGATAAATCTCGACTTTCTTTGTCTAACACAAGGGTTTTTGATGGTTCTTCGATTACTGGAACTGACTGGGGACCTTCAATCAGTTCCTTTGGGCATTTGGGCAGTTCTTGGCCATATATCCTTTCTGTCTGCACCTGAGACAGAGACTTTCGCGCATATATCTTTCACATTCTTCTTTGTCAAGCTTCTGTAAGTTGGAGTGTTTTTTTTCAGCCCCGGTATCACTTCTACGTTTCCAATTTCCATTGGTACTGGACTGCTGGTTCCAGCAAAAAAGCTTCCATTTCCATTCTTTCCTCCAGAGAACATTGGTGGGGTACCGGGTCCAGAACGCCGATAGGCCGACTCCACTCGCTCAGCACCCCTCATTAGGTCGGAGAGGTTGAAGTATTCTTTGGTGCACAACGCCTTCCAGATATAGGGCTTTAAACCGCGAGAGTAACGATGTATATGGTCTTTAATTCCAATATCGGGATGTCGAGTATAATTTTGTTGAAGTATTCGTTTAAGGTAGGAACGTCTTTGACTTGTTTCGAGCGGGCGAGTTTGTTTCGCACGATCTTCTCCTTGTTCAGTGTTTCAAAACGCTGGATCAAATCCTTCAGGGTCTGCCAGGAATTTATTCCTTTCCCTTCTGCTGTCTTGGAGTGGAACATCCACCATTCATGGGCATTGCCAGCCAAGTAGCTGAGCGCTATGTGTAGGGGTCCATTGCCATCATTTCCTCTTAGGTAGTTGTCCATCTGAACACACCAGCTGCCAATTGATCTTTTCCCACTGAATTTAGTTGGCTTGTTTTTCTTGGGCCAGCATGACTATCCACTGGGACATTACTTGACGAACCGGCCTGGTTACGGGCGTTTACGAGTTCAGATTCTAAGGAGGATACCTTTTGCGCTGCAATAGAAAGCTCCGATATGTGTGCCGCAATCTGGTTATTGGCATGCTCGAGACTCTGCTGCAACTGAAGTACCATTTGCGTAAGAGACTCTAGGGTGACTTGCGGCTGATCCATAGCGATTAAGTTCACAAAGGCAGTAACAGTATTTGGCCTGGTATCTGGGAGAAGTTTCCGACCTTACACATGTACACTTGGTGATACGTGTACACGATTTCTGTAACACCTGGAGTAACAGAGAGTCTCCTAGATCGTCTTGGGCTAACTACTCACGATGTGAAGCCTCCAGCAAGCAGGTTTTTCAAAATGCCAACTTTGAAGAAACTTTACTTCATTGAGTATCTATCGTGTACACTGCAGGACTGACTATACGCTAAGGACTAACCGGATGTTCCACGTCAGGCACGTGCAGTGGGGCTCGCGATAGAATCGCCATTGCAACAGAAGACCACAGTGTGCAACTAATGCGCTGATAAATACGTCTGCGGATCACTGCTGTGGTTGTGTTGAGCTTCTCTGCGATTCGCGGATGAAGTCTTCGAGGAACAGAATGGAGGCGGGATGGGCACCCAGGAGTCGAAAGCCAGGGGCTGAAACTTGAAGTTCGGTTCCTGGAGGGTGTTGTGGGAATGGGGGGGATGCGGCGTACCAGTTTGCGCTCCAGGTCTTTGACTTTGTCTCGGTGGGCAATGTCGGCGGCGCCGCCGGCCATTTGTGTGGCCCTTGTGCGCACGCCTTGTTTGCCAATGATTTTTGAAAAAATTGTGATTTATAATCTGATTGGCTCTCCTTGCACCTTCAAATTCCGGTCCTGGTGACCTAGTGGTTAAGTGTAAGCAGCTACTGATGAAGTGGTCGCGGGTTCAAATCCTCCCGGAGCACTTCCAAAAAGTTCCTTCTCTGACGTAAGGGTTGACGTCAGTCACGTCGGGTGCGTTATAGTAGCCCTTCTTCCGATTCTTGCTTTGCAGTGGTTGTCCTGCCTAGGTCCTGATGGCGATACGGACCTAAAATTGTAAGTCCTACTACACGGATCTGGGGCAGCAGAGGAAAGGTTGCAATCACAGCGGAAGGGTGAACACAACACACACACGAAGTCGATTGAAAATGAACTTATTGCTCTATTTTCCTTTTTCTTACTCGAAATCAAGCAAATCTAACGGAAAATAAAGGCACTAATTGTGACCTCTGACTCTGACTGTGAGTCGATGCTGAGCCCCGTTCTGATGGCGGACAAGGTCTTGTTCACTGAACAACTCAATATTGCAGTCCTTGCACTTGTACTCCTTCTTGCTTGTACGGCGGATGTGACGACGGGAACGGAGGTGCTCGAAGTACTGAACGCGACCGGAGCAGATGACTTGACAATGACGACAATGGAACGGAGAGGACTTCGGATTCTTGTTCATCCGCGGCCTTTCCGAGGGCTCAGCCTTGCGGATTCGATGTTGTACCACCCTTTGGATCGACACAGAGGCGGTGTCCGGCAGTACTTGAAGCCTTCTCGGAGGAGCCCTTGAACTTGTCGGTGGCCTTGACGGCTCGAGATGGTCGGACGCGACGGCTTCCTCGGGACCGGGGGTAAGGATCGAAGACCAGTCGATGGGGGTAGGGCAAACGATCGAAAAGGGGTGCGAGGCTCTTCTACCGTAACAAGGACAGGCCCCTTTGCAAGTGCTCGGGTAAGACAAGATTTTTGCAAGTCGGCGTCGGTGTCTTGGGCTCCTCGGGGCTGAGTAAGGCGATCGGGGTTCTAGGAGTCGACGGACGAGGCGGAGTGTTGGGACCTTGCTCCTCGCCAATCGGTACTACTGGCGAGGTGGGCGGGGAACGAAAGTCGGCGAGGTCTTCTGAGTCGTACTATGACGGCGACGGAGGGCGGCCCTTTGACTTGATGTTGTACGACACTGTGGGTTACCGCGTAAGGGTCAGAGTGAAAAACACAGGGTTAGTCTCTGTTTGCATTCGGGCAGCTGATATAAATCTAGTAGAGATTTTATCCCAACTGGCGGATTGGAAAAACGCAAAATAAGGCACAAATTACTTGCGATGCTACCACGATGTGGGGTGTTAAGCGCACGAGCAGATCTACGTATCATGGTAGAACAGTGGTTGAAACTTTGGTTGAGGCTGGCTGGGCTAAGGCGGCCGCTCCAAACCAAGGTTTATATTGAACTGAAGATAGCTACAAACTAAAGGAAAAGCACTATAAAAGTAGTGAATTCAAAGGTGTTCCCGTAAAACAGCCCTGACGGTATCGTAAGTAGCGCTTTTAAAATTTTAGTCGGTACGAGTGACATACTCTGACAAGATGTAAGAAGTACATTGGTCCAGGTGGCATGGGATAGCAAGGCGACTTTTGATTGGTAAAGCAATGATATAATATCCCAGTGTGCAACTCGCCCGTAACTATTCCAAGTGTACCAATGGGTCAAACGCTGTGTTCAGAACTGTAAAGAAGGTGTAATGACAGCAAAGTACCTAGTAGCCCTGGTTGCAAGGTTACCAATGGTTTGAATCTACAGTACAGTAGAAACAGTGAATTCGTGTAAAGCTGTAAGGTCTGTGAAGTGAAATACAACATACCAGGTGTGAGCTGTTGGGCGCACAACAGATAATCGAAGGTTAGACTGGTTGTTGACTCCCCTCGGTCAGGCAGGAGCTCCAGACAAGAGGGTATCTAAACGGCTCAAAATTTCAAAAATACCTCTAAACAGTACTAAAAATACAATATTTTGATTAAAAACAGCCCCAACAGTAGTAAAATCTTCAATTTTCCTCCCATGCCATCAACATTACTGTAGACGTGCGATGTTTCGTGGCTCAAGTTTGTGCGCACAGTGTACTGATATGCTGTCCACGAATTGTGACACAGAAGTCATCATCATTATCATAATCAGGAACCGTCAATTTGTTAGCTTAGTGCTAACTGCGTTGTCAACGTCGATCACATGCACTGGTGTGCGCGACACGATCGCGTTCGCCAAAGACGGCCATTTTAAGGCCACAGAGTCGGTCCTTGTCCAAGTCTGTAAAGAATGTTAAGTATAAGTAGATCAAAAATGTGGGACCCTGCTTTATTTTGTCCAAAACCATCAGCCGGCAACCAGCTAGGCCATTCTCCTCAGAAATGTGTATCCTTGAGGGGTACAGCACGTCAATGCATACTGTGTGGGACCACACTGTAGCATAAACCTCCGCTTGCCATTTCCCACAGTCTCGACAGTACTGTACGGTACACTAGTTCTTACTAAGGGTAAAAAAATCCAAAATAAATCTCAATGGTGTTGAAATGCTTGTGTTCAGTTTAATTTTTTCTGCGGCCAAGCGGAACCTACGTTCCCATCTTCGGACTCTGGCAGCCATTTCGCCCTCTTATAGAGGGCTGCTAGTCCGGGGTTTCTACGCTCGCACATCGTACTGTAAGAGCCCGCCTCACGGTTGTACAGTATACAGCAGTACTGTATACTGTACGAGCGAGCTAGCCCAATAGAACCGAGACACTAGTTGTAATGTGACACTATACTTGCGCAACACGCCCCCAACTCACTGTGTGTGCCCCTCGTAAGAACATAGCCATAAAGGCAGCGCGAGTTGCCCTCGGTGCGAAGGACCTCCCTTTAGTAGCATGTGAGAATATAATGCGCATGCTATCGGAACGATCAGATATCTAGAAGTTGATCTTACTCGGTAGGGAGTAGCGGAGTCCCTATATTATCCATAACGATTCTGTTGGGGTTCATCATTATCATGTATCGAGTCAGGAGTTCCTTGATCTCTTCGGAACGCACATATCGGACTACGTGACCGACTGCGTCGGTGACGAAGCCACTCGAGAGGGCGTCTTCTTCCAACTTGGTCTCACAGAATCTCAGGACGATCGTCGCGTCTATGATGAGGTAAGGGAAGAAGACTGGATCGTTAGCACTGTTCGCCGGGACGATGACACACAAACCTATCGAGCGTTGGATTCGGACACTGGAGAAGAGTATTAAGTCTTGCTATATATTACTATATACATTAGCTTTCTCAGACCACCAAAAATCGGACGGTCACTCGATCTCTCGTCAGGCTAGGTTCTCTTGATGATGCAAAGGTCGAATCAGTGCTGTCTCAAGCGTTCATAGATGGTGCCTACTACATCCTGGTCGTCGTCTCCAGTTGCCATCGGTCCCCTCGAGGGAAACACGTTCTCTTCCGGATTCTTTTGTGGCTTCGCCGCGCATCTAAGTCATATTCTGTGATGGACTGACGTGCGCATTAGATTATCGATTTCTAATGCTCTCTGCCAGCTAGGTGCTCATTCCGTGGTCAGAGAATGTTCGGAATTCTATCAAAGTAACGATCGAGCTTTGAAGGCCGATATCACTGGCAAGGGACGCATTTGGAGGCTAACGGACGCTCAAACGCGTGCCCCTCCCCGCTTGTTCGTTTTTAATCAATTCATCAGTCTCAATAAAGGCCTAAAACAGCCCTTGGGCCTTGGTGATGGGATTTAAGTCATGCAGATCCAGTATTCTGGTGGGGTGAGTTCCAGCTTTTGGCAGAGGTCCCAAGAAATCAGGTTGGAAACTGCACCCGTGTCCAGTAGAGCATAGTTTTCGGTTCCATATAATTTCACGGCTACAAAATTTAGTCAGCGTGGACCTCCTGAAGAATTAACCATCGAGTCCTGTGTTACGGGCAGCCTCTTTGACAACAGTAGCTTGAGAACCTTTCCGGACTCCTCAGCATCTCCGCGTAGTAGTTGCTCGAAGTTCATACCAGTGGCAGCGGAGGCCAGTTCGGCATCCACTGCCACTGATATGAATCACGCTGTACTTCCCGACGTGATACCAGAGTCTACAGGAGTTCTTCTTCGACTTGCGGTTTGCTATTTTATTTTTCATCGCTGGGACGGGGACCATGATCGGAGGACGGTCACCTGGGGGCATTTTCATGATGGAATCAAGATACATCAAGTTTAATCTCCTCTGTTTCGGGCGTGCATGCCAGTCTGCGCCTCTCTTAGTGGAAGTGAAAAGCTTATCCTCGCGAAATTCCTGAACGACCGCCACCTTGTCATCATTATTCTGCTCTTTCATCTTCAGCTCCTCCACCGAATTGGATCGGGCTGCAGAAACTACTCCACTGCGATCATCTTTACGAGAGCCTCTGGATTAGCATTTCGCCTCCGAATGACCTCTCTTCCCACAAAAAGAGCAACGTATATCTCTATGCGGATTGTGCAGACAATGGCTCGACCTATGACTCTTGTGATTGCGATAAATGCAAAATACTCTGCATGTATCTTCACCGGCGGCGTATTTCTGTCGAATTGCTTCTTCACGAGCAAGAAAGTTCAGCGAATTGGTCGGCCAGCTGATCCAATTTTTTTCCAAGTGCTGATAACTACGAGCACCTGGATTTTGGAGAATCGCCTTTGGCGTTCCAGTCGAGGAGGCTTCGTTAATCTCTTCTCCTTAGAAAATCTTCTGTCCAATTAAGAATTGCGTGATTGCATCATTGAGCACCTTGTAGTCCATAGGGGCTGTTAACCTCACAAACTGCACCATGTATTAGTTTTCTGCAACTGCTTTCCGAAGCAAGCCGAACGAGGCGGTATCATTGAATCCAAGTCTCTTTTAGAGAGCGTCTAACTGCGCCAGAGAGCCTAGTAAATCTGTCGGTTCCAACCTAGCGTTGATAGAATTGTTAAGTTCTTGTTCTGGCTTTGGGGTCTTCCCAAACTCCCCGATGAGCTTGTCATTAACGGTAGAATCGACCTTCGCATCATCTGTCAACGCCATATCGCGCGTAAAAGCCTCGTAGTAACCCTCAAAAGCTGCGCCTCTGAGGTGGTAGAGGAGAAGGAGCGCCTTTCTTCCTCGCTTTTCTGGGCACATCACTACATTCTCGCACGCAAAAAGGAAGGACACTACGGTGGAAGAGGAACTGTCCAATTACACGTGTGATCTCGGGGAATCGTTCATATTCGTCTTATAATTTGGATGCGGTACCATGAAATGGTTGTGTTCAGTTTACCTTTTTCAACATCCAAGCGAAACCTACCTTCCTCAGTTTCGGACTCCGACAGCCCTTTCGCCATCTTACAGGGGGCTGCCACTCCGGATTTTCTACGCTCACGCAGCGTACGTGTACGTTCGTACACGTACGCTCTTATAATCTTCAATAGTAATGTAAAATGTATGAGCGAGATAGCCCAATAGAGCTACGATACTAATAGTCCCGCGACACTTAACTCGTGCGACAGATTTTACGGTGACTGAAATAGTGCATGTGTAGTATTACTCAGTAAATTGAACCTAATTAAAGTATCTCTACAGCACAATATATTTCAATGTGCCGTACCGTAGTGTACAGATAACACTTCACAGTATGGTACAGTGCTATCTTTTACGAGATGTAATTCGCAACACCAGGAAAATAGTGGTAGATATTTACGAGTTGTGGAGTATGGCACAGAAGAGTGCGGAGGTTAGCAGGGATGAATCGTCGAGGTGAGAGATCCCCAGATCTATTTACCCCTAGAAGGAGGTGTTACAAGCGAAAAAAGTGCTACCGTGGTATATTTGAGCGAACAAAAAGATGCGGATAAGGACCTAAGATTAGAGGGCTACAGATGAGTATAGAATGGACAGGGTCTAACATCTATGCCCTGTGAAAAGCGTAAAAGAAACGGCTCTTGGGCTTCAAGTTGAATCTCAAATTCTGAACTATTTGGGAGTGGACTTGAAATTGTCTCCTAACTAGCTTTACCTCTTCAAGAGGAAGCAGTGTAATCAGATTATGTAAAATTATTGGCTAATCATAAATCCTCGAGGATGCATACATAATTCCATAAAATGCACCAAAAAATCATGTGGACGATAGAGATCAGCGATAAGATAGTTCCAAGATAAATATGTACATCTATTCCTCGCAATCGTCATCCTCAAGATCATAAACAATAATTTTTTGCAAAATGATACATACTACCTACACAGTCCACAACCATTCCTCGAGTTGTTCAAATCTTCCCATGGCCTCCAACTGCAATATGCAGACCATTAAAAGTATCCTTATTCAGCTCCATGACCGATGCTCCTGGGAATCCTCTCCTACCTTCTTATATCTAGTTTCAACCTCCCGAAATTTGTGGAACCTGAGCAGTGCCTATGTCAGAGCAGCACCACTACTGTACAGTGCACCGAATCCACGTAAAAAAATTGGACAAAATTGAAAATACAGTTCCAGCGCAGCCAGCACAGGAAGCCAACAGCCAGCGCAGTATTCCAGCGTTTTTTAAGTTGTCCAATTTCCCTTACATCACGCCTTTTCGCTCAAGATGAATGTTACGGCTCTTTATTGTTCTTCTGTTGTTCTGTTGAGTGTTATTTGACTTATTGATAAAATATAGGGCCCCTGGAATGGATCGCGGTGTAGCTGATTACCAAAATAATGCTTGAGGAAGTACGTTTGCGTCACTGAAATGTTACTCCTCTCCTCGCCATGGCTTTATACCTAGGCCTGATAACATCAGGGTGAGGCTGGATACATTCTTCTTCTGTAACACTTCCAAATCTTTCCATAGTGAAATAATATATGTATGTGCAAACTAGTCCGTAAGATGCCGAAGGAACGGATGTACGTACGAAAAGAAGACACGAACCAGCAAGAATGAATCGTGGTAGGATAAGTGAGCTCCATGTAACGCCCGGAAACACAGGTAGATGTTTATCATAAAATAAGATATGAATTGTGCATCGTTCGAATCTTCTGACATATTGTATTGCCAGAGAGACATATTGCGTAGCAAGGAAGATATTCTTCTTCTATTGACGACATGCTGTGCGAAATTTCGAATACGAATTGCAGGGATGAGGCTGCAGCAGGTTCTCCTGATTTATCCTCCCCCATCCTCTGGTGTACCGTCCTCTCGGGGGACGCTCAGAGCCCCTTCTCGGTATACTAGGGCACGTATAAACTCCTCGGGTCATCATCACTACCTCAGGAGGATGATATTCCCTATTTGCACTTCTGTTCAGATGAGGGATGGAATGAGGTTCCCATAACGGGTACGGAACCAGTCTATATTCCATATCCGGGGGTAAATTTTACCATCTAATGCACATATCTTGATGGATCTTCAGGAGTAAACAAAATGGTCGAACAATATCCAGATATTTTTGCGAAAGGTTCCCGATAGCTGCTTTCCCGTACCTTCAAAACATAATTATACATTAATTCCACAAAATTTGGACTCGCTTACGTAAAACTCCCGGTTTGGAACGAGAATAGAACTATTATTAATAGTTGGTGATCTTCTTCGGGAAGAAATGGACCGTTAAAAGGGCGGAAACATAGACAAATATTAAAGTAGAAATGGATGATAAGATGGAGCTCATACTAATCCCAAGTAAATGAGCCAATCAATTCACACGCTATTTCTCCCCCAATAAGGTATAATCCTGTATTTATATATTAGTATGTTTTGTGGTTGCATATATTAATCCGTTAGCAGGAATATTCGGATTTTGGGTGGTAAAGGACGAGACCATGTGCATAGATGGCCCTCCTTGATCTCCTCCCTGAGCTTGATCAGAGCATGTAATGCGAGTTCATTCCCTCCGTGACAATGCAAGGATGAGTACCTCGTTTGGAATGCTGACCACTTCACAGCCTGCCGTATGGATTTTTCATGTATAAAAGTACTTTAAAGTTGACTGAAAATTGTTGAAATCAATGATAGGAACCCTCGTTTCTTGTCTATGTCAGCTTTTGGCGTGATTTACAACCTTCGCGGGTCAATAATTCAACTTTTCTACTCCCCTCATCGGTATTATTTGTTACTGCGTCTCTCTTTAGCATTCTCAGAGCTATTCAATACATTAGCTCAAACAGTGAGTGTACAATTATTCCTCTCCTTCGGCGATAATCGTATAAAGCCTCTGATAAATCATTATACCTTTCGGTTCATTCTCCGACACAGTTCTCGATACTGCTCGTTTGATGGTTCATATCATTATTTACCCTTTTTCGTTTGACTTAGGAGCGTAAGCGGAAACTTTTTTCAATTGAATCACTTTCTCTCTCAAAAAACTAAGAAGCCACGTTGCGGTGAAACAAAGGGCGTCATACGAGATGATCCTTTTCGGAAGACTAAACGGTTCTTTTATTTCTTTTTTGATGAATTTCAGGACCAACTCAGCACTGGTCTCCTCAACTGCAACTGGTAATGTCCAACTAGTAACGAAGAAATAGGCCACTGGTACACTAGCTTGTCCCAGATTTGAACCAATCCATGCAATTCCTTCGAAAGATGTCGATACGTCGGATATTTTCTTTGACGCAGGCGGGGAGGGAGGTGCTGCATTTTCTCTTGAATTTCTGCGATCTTGCGCTCTTCTTCTTTGTGATCCTTCCTCTCCATTTTTGAAGGACTTCTTTCGGTGCGCCCCTATGATCAGATATGGCATTCGACAGTTTCTTATTCCCTTTGCCCAAAGATTTGCCTTTCAAACTCTTAACATTGTCCTCGGATGCGATGTTATCGCAAAATGAATCAAACTTGGGGCTCAAATTTGCTCTGTATTTCCAGTCATCGTCTGTTTCAACCCCAGAATCAGATTCACCCCATGCCACATTTAGTACTCCTCGGGCCTATGTTTTCCATTTTCGAAAGTGTTAGTGGGTTAGGAATCTTTTCTGTCTTAGCTAAAAGTGAAATTTTCACTGTCTGTTTTTCTTGTATCTTTCGGATGTATGTTTTTGTCGAAGTTCAGTGGCATCTTTACGATTATTCCGTCAATAAGATCTGAAACACTTTGGTTGCCAAAGTATATGCATGTACCCAGTTTTGCCATGGTCGGACAACTAATGATTGCATCGAAAGTTAGCACATACTTTGCATCTTTCGTCAGGAGCAGACCAAAACTTAGTCGAGTTGGGGCCGATGCAAGCTCGGCTACCAAATTGTACTTCTTCACATGCCCAAATAAATTTTTTGGATGCTCTTGAATTTCCGATTTTTTTCATTTTCTTAGCTGGAGTGATCTTCTCTCCTGGAGAATCTTGATCAGACCTCTTCCTCCGCGGAGGTACAGGTGCTGAGATATGTCCAAGCGTTTCATAATCTAACCTAGAATTTTTCGATAAAATGTTCCCTTCTGCATCCCTCTTTGTCAAATTGACTTGACAGATTTCGATAGCGATAGGTCCTGATTCGCTTCTCGCGCCGAATAGAATTGCCCGTCAGTTGGCTTGACAAGCATTTGCTTTCATGGTGAACGTAACTAACGCTCGTTATACAATGAGTATTTCTGCGTGGATTCTCAGGACAACTATTCGCAAAGTGTCCAGGCTTTTGGAAGTAGGAGCAGACTTCTGCTGCCTTAGTGGTCCCAGACTGGTTTTCTTGATGGTAAGATTAAGGATCTCTAACTGCGAGGATATCATGTAAATTATATTATCGAATCGGGTTTCCATAACAGAAAGAAACGGGGTTGGTTTACTGCGAGTGGTGTGAGGTTTTGGAGCCCTGCGGACTTGTGCGGTGTGTAATGACCTACAATACTAAAAGTAGGGCTGTTTCACCGACTAAAAAGTACCGGGTAACCCTGTCAATAAGTAGGCGGCGTCGGAAATGACCATCGACGCGGCGTTTCGTTGAAGAAGAATGGCCCTCACCCCAGGGTATTGGTCCAGGACTCGGCTGGCGACCGACTGTACCACCTCCTTGTGTGTGGAGAACGCATCGGGATGAAACACCCTAGCGCAGAGATGGGAATTGGGACGAGCCTGTTTCTATCTGAAAATCCGGCTTTAAGTCCCTGGTATATTCTCACCTTATCACGGTGGGCCTTGTTCAAGCTCGTGAGGGGGTTGAAAGTTCTCCTCCAAAGATGAGAAGAGGCCATAGGGTTCACGAAAGTGTCATCAAAGTAATCGGTGCCGCCGGCAGCGCCCGTTGCCCTGATGTCCGATCTCTTCTTGTATTTCCCCTAAGACCGAGGTTCGATAGAGGGATCCTGACAGTGGGGGAATGATGGGGTAGTTCGGTTCGTCATTTGAAACTTCTAGCGGGGGGAGTCTAAACAGAGATTGGAGAGAAAGAAAGGAGAAAACAGACCAATCCGTTCCTTCTCTCCAAACTCTGTTTAGATTCCCGATTCTGACAGAGTGATGCAAAAGATTGTGGGAAAACACAGACTACAATCTGATACCGTCCAGATACCATTCCGCCGAGTCAAACGAGGCGGCACTGTTCTCCAATACGAACCGAAGAGTGTTTGAACATACAGCAATAGGCTACGGTCGGGCAACGTCCCGATACAGATTATGAAGTATCATGCCAACAATGCTTTCAGTCGCAGACTTCAATATGATCCGTTAGGACCCCATTCTGAAGTGTGATGCAAATAATGTTGAGACAGTAAGATACTCTACAGAAGGAAAAAGTTTAGGTAGTTCATTATTTGGGAAGTAGGATCATTTCTTTCTGGAAGGGATAGATTATTGGGTTATTTTAATGTATGGAAGATGTGGTCGGATGTGCCCACAACGCAGGGAGTGCGTTTTGCGGACACTGGGTGACACTAAATTACCGTACCTTTGCAATTTCTGGAAAGTGCAGAGAAGCCTGCAGTGTAGTTTCGCCTAAAAAAGGAATGACTTCTCATGACTCCGTATATATACTTGTGATGCTGAAATTGAATAAAAGCCAGGTTATGAAAGCCAGAAACTTTCAGATGTGGAGGAACTAAAGCTTTTTTTGTACTTGGGGCAGGGGGGAGAAATTGGGGTGCTTTACTGGAGCAGGTGCCGGCTGTTATCGGAAGTGATTTTATCTGAAAACCAATTATCACATCATCTACCAGACAAATATTGTGCAATGTGAAGAAAGGGAATAATCACACTTCTCCCCCTTATTGTATAACCAGGGGATAATTAAAAATAACGATACATTTTACTTCCCAAATAATAAATTACCCAAAATTTCCCCCCGTTTTCCTGGAGATGTATTCATTCCTACTGATTCGTTACCAACAATTTCTCTCTTTCAAAGCTATATTATAGCTCTGAACTCTATGCTCCCTGATCTCAATCCGAAATATTACATCCTAGCAACAAACTTCAACCCACCTACCTGCACCGTGCAAGCTGTTATCTCGACCGTTCTCATTAAGAAACTAACCCCCCTGTCTTGGCAAGTACGCAAACTCAACTTTCCGTTTCCTTTTTATTGTTTAAAAATGTCATTGCTCCTCCAAGGCATTATCAAACTTTTCTGCCCGGAGAATGAACACCGTCACTCTTCTAGCTTCCGCGGGAACGAAATTCCGTCCCCGAGTCTACCTCAAAACTCTCCCTCACAGTCGCACCGTTCCAGCGATACCCAATTGTATTCAAACAGTAACGGTGTAAAGCTGCATCTACATTCTACGCACCCTCCCGTCAACTGTGGACTGCTACATTTCCAAGGTTCAGCCTCGACGTCGAGATCGCCTGCCCTAATTCAGGACTTGCCACTCCCGCAAACAAAACTCAAGGCTGCAACCCTCACCACTGCAAAATTAGGCGGAACTGCAATCATCCGACACAAGCATGCTCCCGTCCCTAATAGCAACGGCTCTTTGAGCAAGTGTAGCAATAGAAAATCCTGTTCATGTCAGCATTTTTCTATTTCCCCAGATCTACACCCCCCCGCCAATGTGAAATTTCTTCAAAGCGCAAATGATGCGAGATCGCACTCATACTCTGTCCACCCTCACTGCAACTCTGCATCACCACTTTTCAAAGTTACAGCATTGACATCGAGATCGTCTGCCCTGGTTCAGGAGACGC
This sequence comes from Kappaphycus alvarezii, assembly GCA_002205965.3. Lineage (NCBI taxonomy): Eukaryota > Rhodophyta > Florideophyceae > Gigartinales > Solieriaceae > Kappaphycus > Kappaphycus alvarezii. Next base: position 164,033 of record NADL03000736.1, on the reverse strand, counting down.
CGCTCCTGCAATCGAAACTCCAGGCCGCGAACCTCACCGCTGAAAAATCGGGCAGGCCTGCAGTCATTCGACGACGGCATGCACCGCTTCGTAATAGCAACGACTCTTGGAGCAGATGCAGCAACAGAAATTCGTGTTCATGTTATCAATCTTCCCCTTTATTAGATAAACGAACCGCCGGCGATGTGCCATTTTGTCAAGCCGGAAATGATGTGAGATCGCACCTAGACTCAGGACTTTCACATTTCAATTGCTCATCCTCACATTTCGACATTGCAGTCTCCTCATCGTCTGTCCAAGGTCTAAGAGCACCATTACATCAAGACAACCATCTGATCCCGCGTTCTGCTGCTCTAAATTCGATCTCTACTCAAGTCACACCAGGCCAGTGCTTGGCTTTCAGTGATAGCGGTGGAGGAGGTAACGTTTCTGCAGGATGCGTTTCGAGCACGTCCCAAACATCCAGGAATCCCGAACGCCAAGCGAGCTATTTAGTTCCTCTTCCTACTCAATCTTTCTGTTATGTCCTCTCTTTGGCCCGAAATGTCCACAATCATCTGTCCAAATTTCTGATAATGATGAATACTGGAGAAACATAGTACAGGGATCACGTACAACCCTATTGACATCCCTTCACACTCTCATGGATCATGTTCCAAGACGAGCTGTACTTGCGCGCACTGTGCTGAGCTGTTTTACAGGATTAGCGTGTCGAGGAGTAATACTGATGATTAAGACGGCCATATCGGGGTTCAGGAGTAAGATAGGATTGGTACTTAGAGTACTGGAGTTTTTTCTCGAGGATGAGAACGGACAGATTGAGTATTAGAATTGTAGGGACAGGTAAAGACTATACTGTAACATACTTGTCCCTCCTATTAAAATCTTGGCTTTGCGCCGATTCTGTCGCTGCGAACGTTCTTACATGTATAGCAGTGGTGGAATTGATTTGGTTCTTTAATTTTTGAAAAGTGCGGTTCGGCTATCCCACGGTGTATGCTAGACATGTTCAAGATAATGGATAATTTTAGTCATGTGCCTAAATAGCTGACAGGTAGTTGCATTTCCCAAAAAATTTCAGAGTCGAGGAATCCCCCAGCCAACGTTCGGACGCCACGCTCCGTCATTCCGTCGAATATTGATGCACCGTGTGCGGTGCACGATAGCGGTACTACTCGCAATAAATACTCGATCTTACAGACCCCGAAGCAGTTGCGCAGGAGCTGAAATGCCACTTGCGTATTCTCAATATCGACGTCGGCGTTGAGGAATGCTTCGAGGGAATGTACATGAGAGGTGAAAAATTGCGCACTAAACTGTGCGGAGCCGACGGGGGCGTTAAGGACAGTTGTACCTGCACTGTATTCCTGCCTGAGTTCTATCGGGTAAAGGGAAAAAGGTTTGGGTGTTTTACTCTTAGAAGATATATCCGGTCTATCCCATTCGGGTGAAGGCGTTGCACTGCCTCAGGCAGTGCAGAGGGCCACCAAACCTTACATTTGGACAGCGAAAGATGAAGTCCTCGGGTTGTTGCATAGAACGAGGAGAGGATATCGAGTGCTTTGAGGAGGTGGTCGTGGCGTCCGATGATGTATCTGTTAGGGATAAATCAGCAGGGGAAGAGATCCTCAGAATCAATTTCCCCAAGAAGGAGGTGTTGCAAGCGACAGAAGTGCTACCGTGGTATAGTTGAACGAACGAAAAGGAGTGGATAGGGAAGACAGTTGAATGGGCTACAAGCAAGTATGGAAGGGGCAGGGTCTACCACCTATGCTTAGTGACTAGGGTAAAATAAATGCTTCTTGGGTCTGAAGTTGACTCTCAACTTCCTAACTATTTGGGACTGGGCTTGAAGTTGTCCGCCAACTTGCTTGACCTCTCCATGAGGAAGCAGTTTACTCAGCTTATATAGACTTTTGGCTACCCCTAAAGTCCGAACATAACTACAGAAGGTACCAGGAAATGTACAGAAACAATTTGTGTGGATGACATACTCTAAACAGAAGGTACTTAAGAAACTAACAATCAATGAGGTCCTCTTATTTCCCATTCTCTACATCAGATCCAAACAACTCCTCTAAATTATCCATGCTGTCCAAGCAGTCCCCACAAAAATCTGCGAATGGCTCACAGCTCTCTATTCCCTCCTGGGAGATATCTAAACTACTAAAGATATCTCCATCCGGTTCCAGCGTCGACACCACTTGATCCATACTCTCCAGTCCAGGCCCCACCAGTACAACACTTTCCATGCCCCCATTTCCCTCATCCAACTCGTCCTCGTCCTCGTCATCCTCCTCTTCCTCCTCTTCCTCCTCTTTCTCTTCTTCAACCTCCTCTTCCGCCTCATCCTCCTCTTCAACTTCCTCTTCCTCCTCATCCTCCCGTCCTCCTCGTTATTATCCTCATAGACCAATCCAGGGGCCACCCACTCCTCAAAGGTCTCCCCAGCTCCCTCCTTGATGTCCCACTCCGGCCCCTTACCTACCTGCTCCGCCTCATCCTCGATAAAGAGGCGACGCACGAATTCGATGACCTTTTTCTTGGTTTGCCGGCGCAGGTAGTCCTCGCGGTCAGTAGGTCCCAAAGGGAGTAGGGGAATAGAGTTTAGGGGCGGGGATGGCGATTTTTGGAAATGATTTTCGAGGGGCGTAGATTGGTCATTTTGGTAGGTTTGGGGGAATGGGAGGTAATGGAGGGTGTTTCGGGTGTGAGGGGGGAAAGGTGTCATGAGAAAAATGATCGGGGATGTTTAAAACTTGGAATAAAGGGGTTTAAATAGGCTCCCGGGGCAGGTTCTATAGATTAGAAGTAGGTAAAATAAATCTGCAATGGATTTTTGTAGTAGTTCATTTGCGCCCTTTTTCTCAAAAAAAGTGAATTTTGAGGAGGAGGTAAGCAAAAAGGGAAAAAGAACTTGATTCGGGATCGATTCAGAGGGGTAGATACAGTATAAAAATATCTAGATAAAATGGAAGTAAATTTGGAGAGGACCGCGGTAATGATAAGCGAGGTTCAGGGAGGACGAGGAAGGACCGGAACTACAAGCAAATTTGGACAAGGAGAGGTAGTACAGTAAACTATAGGCCTGTAGATGACGGCGACAAAAAAATCTGCGCCTAACAGTATCCATCGTCACGGTACCACAGTTGGAGCAAGAGATTTCCCACGTTCCCATCTTCTTCGTCCCAGAGGCTAGGAGCTGCGGAATTTTGAGTACGATGGGGTGCAGTACCAGGTCGAACAGGAGGCCGCCGAGGTTATCGCCCTATTGTGTCCATCGCACACTACGAATAGTGTGAGCACCGACCCACAGATATGAAGGTTCGTGTGTGTAGCAGTATGCGACCCACGGCAAAAGCTCGGGAAGAGATTCATCGTGGCGTCCAAGAATGTAGAGCGGCTTCATAGGTTGAAAGCATTCTCAAAATACACGGTAAGCATACCGTAGTCGGAATTATGTCCGAACTTTTGGACCACTCGTCGAACGCTGTGTACGATTTTGTCCGTTCCACATCGAGTGGAGATCCCCACCTGCAGCGGTTGCAATTAACTGGCTGCTTTCGCAGTGGCTCTTTTCATAAGGCAGCTGCCGTCCAGCCTTGAAGCGTTTCACCCACAGCGGTTGGCCTCGGTGTCACGTCCCTCTTCGCTAGAGGTATGAGAGGTGCTCCCGCTATCCACAGAGATAGGGCGGCTGGAGCTCTTCCGGCTGCTAAAATATTCACGACTCTCCTGAGGGCTGCAAATAATCCAGAGTGTCCGAGTGAAGACGGAGACTTTATCAGTTTTACGAGGTGGTTGGGCCGAAGAACAGAACCTTCCCCAGAAGAGCCCGGTTTTAAACCTCTGATAGCCGCTAGGACCTCTTTTTCGCTAAAATCTCGAAATGGGGGGATCTTCTCTGGCAAAAATTGTCCTCGTTTTCGGTTTCGGCGGGCAGTTGTGGGTATTTGGCGAAGATCGCATCAACTAAGCCTGGCGTTGATGAGAGGACTGATAGGGATAAATCGTCGGGAGAAGAGATACTCAGAACCAATTGACCCATGAGGGAGGTGTTTTAAGCGACAAAAGTGCGACCGTGGTATAGCTGAGCGAAAAGAAATGAGTGAATAAGGAAGAAAGTTGAGAGGGCTACAAGCAAGTATAGAAATGGCAGGGTCTGCCACTGATGATCTGTGACCAGCGTAGGAAAAATGTTTCTTGGGTCTGAAGTTGACTCTCAACTTCCTACTACTCGAGACTTGACTTGAATTTGTCTGCCAACTTGCTTGACCTCCACAAGAGAAAGAAGTCTACTCAGCTTATTTAGACTTTTTGATTAATCCTAAAGTCTCACGCAAACATACTAAGAACCATAAAATGCATCAAATGGAATCTTGTGATCGAGAAAGACTAACAGCAGATACTATCAGGATAAATATCTAGATTTACTCCTTAATATCTTAGTCCTCTAGATCAGAGCCAAACGGTTCCCCTAAAATATCCATTCTACCCAAACATTCCAGAAAAATATCCGCGAACAGCCTATAATTCTCCATTGCCTCTTGGGAAATATCGAGACCACTGAAGATGACCCCATCCGGTTCAAGAGTCTGGACCACCTGGTCCATACTTTCCGGCCCCCTCTTCACTATTCCAGCGCTTTCCATGTCTCCCCCCTCATCCTCCTCATCCTCCTCTTCACCCTTCTCTTCATATTCGTCAGAAGAGCCAGAGATAATGATTACTCCATCAGTCTCCCATCCGTTCTCCATGGGAGCTCCCCCACCGTTGTATACTAGTGGCTCCCACGGGTCCACCCAGTCCTCCTCTTCATCCTCCTATTCCTCCACCTCCTCTTCCTCCTCTTCCTCCTCTGCCTCTCCTGTCTGCTCGAAGCAATTGCGGCGGACCCACTCCCGAATGCGTTGACGGTACATTCTTCTGCAGTAGTCGTCGTAGTCGGTTGGAACATTTGCCATCAGGGCCAGAGCGTTGAGTGGACGGCGGCCTCAGGATGAATTGATGATGGTGCGTGAAGGGCGGAGGTTGCTCATATTAAGGGCTAAAAAAGGGGTGACCCGATGGGGTAGTTGATGGTGGGGGGATTTACTCAACAACGTCGATTTCGAACTTTAAATACTGCGAAGTTTTCGAAGAGTATGACGAACTTGGACATGTAATGACATTTATTAATGACACAGTGTCTTAAAATAAAAAATCAACCCATGAATTTGCCACACTCATCCAAATTAGAAATGTCTTTCAAATTCAGAAACTGTAAAAATATCTTGCATATTCCGATACTGTATCGGAAGTTGGTCCTCTCCTCGAATTTTTTTCGGGTGCAAATTTAGCGCACATCACGGACCCCCAGTGAAAATTAATGCCTGGGCGGCCTTACCGTATGCCCCCTCCTGGCCCAATTTCGTTGCTCGCCCGACATTGAGCTCTTGCTGCGTAGATTCCGTGTCACGGGGTGCCGCCTGTTCAGTGGTCTGATCCCACAGGGTCTCAAATTGCCCAGTTTTGCAAAGGTCTAACCTGTCCTTCATTCGGTCGGCGAGTGATTTCCAGCGTGTCTCGGTACAAAAGCTGGTGTAGGATAGGTTAGCTAGCATGACCGCCGGAATGTATAGCAGTTAAAGGGGGAAAAATTTGGGTAGTTTAATATTTGGAAAGATTTGTTTCGAGTAGAGCCATGAAGCATTTATCGAGGACGAGATCGATTCTCCTACAAAGACAAACTGCGCTAGTGGTATTCTCTAACGCAGCCTGTCTGCTGTCAGGCCTCCCCACATCATTCTAAACAGAATGAAAACGCCCGCAATCCACTTCGTTACACAACGCCCTTCTCCAAAACTGCTCGGGTTTTCAGACTCTCAACGTCCCACAGTAACCACACCCACTTTATCTATATTTGCAAAGTAAGATCATCACATGAGAGAGAATAAACACAATGGATGTAGACTTATATGGCAGTCACAAATGACTTGAAAGGAACAATGCAATAGGAATTACCGAGCAATATTTTCTGGTCCGGTCTAGTCATGCTTTAGGTCATCATATAAGGACGAATCGTTCCATGGACGTCATTATGCAGTGCCAATTCTATCTTTTTGGTCCTTGAGATTGTTTCGTAAAGAGTCGCAAGGATGTCCGCTGTGCGGAGCCCAGTTTCGGAGACGAAGAGACGGTCTTTAGGCTGTTAATCTAGTCCATAGGGCTTATTACGTTGTTGGCGAGATCAATAAGAAGAGAGTTTCACGTTACCTGGGATCAAAACCGGGAAGAAGTATGCCGGTAGACTTTTCTTCTAGGACTTTAACACGTTCCAGATGCAAAAACTGAAGTTGAAAGACGGAGAATTGTCGAGGTTCTCGAGCAAGGAGCCTCAAGTTGTACCGAGGCATAATGTTCTAGTTGGCTTAAGAAAACGTGGTGTTCGAGAGGTGGGCGAGGAGAAAACTGGTTGCGGCGCTGCATCCGAATCGAGAACCATGTGATTTTTATCATATATCGTTAGTACTGTATCCGGGTAAAAAGCATAGATGGGGTGGTTTACTCAAATTTCCTGATGACGAAAATGGCATGTGGCTACGAGGTTATTTTACAGCGAGTGATGTCAAGATTGATAGTGTTAAGAACCTGTACTATGTTTTACCATCTACGGTAGGAGTAGAGGGGCTTGATAGGAATAAATCGTCGAGTGAGAGATTGTCAGAACTAATTTCCCCTGGAAGGGGGCGTTGCAAGCAAGAAAAGTACGTCTGTGGTGTAGTTGAGCGAACAGAAAGAAGCGGATAAAGAAGAAAGTTCAGAGGGCTAAATGTGAGTATAGAAGGGGAGGGGCCTTCTGCATACGCTCTGTGACGAACAAAATCCCAAACACGCCCCTGCTCCATCCTCCTGACGTACTCATCGTATTCCGATGGCTAACTATCCTTCAAAGCTAGGGCGTTAATGGGACGCGGGGGCCTGTTTTACTTTTGATGGGAAGAAGCGGGCGGAGGTGGGTCATCTTGATAGAAACTGAGGGGGTGCGCGGGTGAGCTGAGGTGGCTCTTGATGGTAGAGATGATGCTCCAACGACAGCTCTATAGAATTTCAAAAAGGGGCATGTCTTTGGTAATTCTAACGGCCTTGGCGAGAAAAAATTCGACAGGATACTGCAGCCTTGAATGTGTATGATTTCTGGGGCAACGTTAAGAATCTGTTTCATAAAATATTGGAAAAGGATTTGGAGAGAGAAAAGGATCACGAGTCAAAAGATTTCTCCTTTGAAAAAGGAGGAGCAAAATTCTCTGACAAAAATTGAAAATTAAAGTGGTACAATGAATTTGGATTCATAAGGAAATGGAATTTGAAGAACTTGTCTTTTAAAAAGAGGATCGGAAGGGTGGGTTTATAGATGAAGTAATCAACTATTTAGAGGTTCTCTAATTTCTCTCTATGGGCGAGGGAATCGTCGAAGCGAGGAGGTGGGAGAATGCAGTCGGTTTTGGTATGCGTATATAGCTCATGGAGGTACACTCCCTTAATGTCCATGTGTTCCAGGTGCATTTGGGACCTAGCGGAGACTGAGAATAGCAGGAGAATGCTTGACTTATCCCCATTGTAGGATGCGGTGAAGTTGGGGTCGAAATGATCGTTTGACCCCATGAGATCACCGGGTCAGCACATCGGGTCTCGCATGCGACAATGTCATTCGTGGGGTGATTCTCTAGCGATATTGTATTGTAGTAGGGATTTGCTTCGTGCCTGGGGGTTTGAACGGGAACTAGAGGATGTTGATCATGTCATCCAGTTGATCCAGCTCGGCGCTGTGAGCTTTCGCCGTTTTGCTGCATCGAGATATTTTGCTGCTTGCCGTCATGATCGCGGAGGTGAGGTGATATGGGTGATGGTTGTTGGGATTGATGAGATATAACGATGAAATGATTAGAATCGGTCAAAGCTAGGGTCAAAGGGACAGAACTCAACTGTGCGGAGATTTGATCCCGATTGAGTGCGATGTACCTTATTTTGATTTTACTGGTATTAACGGGGTGGAGATACTGTGCCATGTCAGTGCGAAGATGAAGCTTTTTCTTGCGCGGCTGCAGTCGGGGAATGGTGCCAAGTTGCCCGAGGGCGAAGATGCGGGGATGTTGGGTGGTTTCCAATGTCACAGAAAGTAGGGCAGATTGTGGACAGAGGAGTGAAATGTTAGGTTATAATTGGGAAAAAGGAGGGTGTTTTTATTGAGATGTATGGATTGACTGGAACCCATTTGGATTTGCAAATCTGAATGTCATATTAAATACATGTACATATAATATTGGTTATAATTGAATGCTGCGTCTGCAGCAGCAAATTGTCATTGGTGCACGATTAGCCTACCGTTATTAAGAACTTTTTGAGTATGTTTCAGCAGGGTCTTGTTAAGTCTCTCTGCGAGGGAATTTTGGTGGGGGAGTAGGGGCTAGTGGGATGAAGTTGAATGCCGCAGGCGGTTGCAGCGTCTCTAAAAGAATGAAAGGTGTTTTTTTGGGCATTTGCACTGTAAATTTGAAGATGTTATCTTATATGGAGGGCAAAGATGTATGTAGGGGTGGACAGTAGCAGTTTGTAGACTTCGTCAGGAAGAGATCGTAGGATGTCGGTGTACAAGAATCTTGTGGCGGGTTCGATTATAACCAGAATGTGGAGATTTTCATGACGAGACGGCGGGGTGATCGGTCTGCAGGGGCTGATAGAGATGAATAATGAAGTTCCGCAGTGATGGATTTTGTGGTTTCGAGTTTCAGCTTTTGCATTTCCGTCCCCGCAACTGCGGCAGTGTAGTGCCGATGACTTACTGCGTAGCGTTTTGGGAAGGCTTGAGAGGTGGCTGTGCCTCCCCATGTGATAGAGGGAGCGGTGTGGATGTGTCCTTGTTTGAGGTTCGAGGTCAATTTGCTTGGGAGTAGGGATAGTGCGTTCCAGGGGAGGGTTTGAAGAGCCACTGGTATTGTCAAAAAGGACTTGGAGGGACGAAGGAGTGAGGAGGAATGTACCGGTAGGGATATCAAAGGGCCTCAGAAAGGAGTAGAAGGCCTTGGCACGAAGAGATGCAGTTGAGCGGAGCGGGGTTTGATGGGTCGGCAGGGGAGATGCGACTGCTGCAGGAGAAGGAGATGATGTTCAGTATGTATTTTTTTTCCTTGAAGTTGGCGGTGGTGATGATTTGGTGATTAGCAGATGAGAGCTTCGTAGAGATAATTCCAGCTCGGGAGGATGTGAAAAATACCATGAAATGTTGGGAAGCAAGTTTTGCAACAGAAAGAAGGTTGCGCTGAATTCGTGGGACGTAGACTGTTCTTTGAATGTGCAGGGTCTTATTCGTTGTTTGGATGGATTCGGGGCCAAAGGGATTGCTTCGAGATATGTGTCCAGAGGCAAAGCGAGTGTAAGAGAATGGGGAGTGAAAGATCATTGTAGAGTGGGAATGGGCCGTATTTGTAGGGTGTGCCGCTGGATCGAGGGCGAACTTAACATCAAATTCAGTATCATTTTGCGTTTGATGCGAAGTACCGTCTCGCTCCAGATAACTGATCCGTTTGATAGGGGTAAATCGTCGAGAGAAGAGATACTCAGAACCAACTACCCCAGGAAGGAGGTGTTGCAAGCGACAAAAGTGCTACCGTGGTATACTTGAACGAACAAAAAGGAGTTTATATGGAAGAGAGTTGAAAGGTCTACAAGTAAGTATGGAAGGGGCAGGGTCTACCACTTATGCTCTGTGAGCAGGGTTGGAAAAAGGTTTCTTGGGTCTGAAGTTGATTTTCAACTCCCTACTACTCAGGACTTGGCTTGAAGTTGTCTGCCAGCTTGCTTGACCTCCACAAGCTGAAGCAGTTTACTCAGCTTATATAGACTTTTTGGTATCCCTAAATGCTCAAAGAAACATACTAAGAACCATAAAATGCATCAAATGGAATCGTGTGAACCAGAGAGACTATTAGAAGATATTTCCTCAAGGTAAATATCTAGGTGCCATACCCATGCCAGCCACCCATCGGCCAGGGGTTGGAATTAATGTGACCATTATATAGACCTTTCAGAGTCACTCTTAGTACCACCCAGAACCTGGACTTGTACTGACATCTATTATGACAGCGTGTCTTAAAATCAACCCATGAATTTGACACACTTATCCAAATTAAAAATATCTTGCAAATTCAGAAACTGTAAAAATATCTTCCAAATCCCGATACTGTATCCAAATTTGGTCCTCCTCTAGATTTTTTTTTCGTGTGCAAATTTTGCGCACATCACCGTTCATGGACTTCTTAGCGAGAGAGGCCGCTGCCGCGGGGTCGATGGAGGGCGGTGAGTCTGAGCAAAGGAGGAATTCGGCGTCGAGTAGGGAGGCGTTGATTGTAGGTGGATCGGCCCAGTAGGTGAGGTTAGAGTATGTTAGTTTCAGTTGGCTGACGAGGATGTCCGTTGTGGTCTATGACTTGTTGGAAGCGGCTGGTAAGCTTTTGGAGTCTTTTTCCGCACTGAGAAAGCAGGGGTTGTAGAAAAGAGATCAGAAGTAGTGTAATTAATCGAATATTCCCTGTCAGTTGAGGACACGAGAAAGGTTTGAGTTTTGTTAAGCGGTACCTCAGCCCATAATCTGTGATGAAGGACAAAATGCCGTAATTAATGGGGTGGCGCCGGTATCGGGAGCATCCTGGAACCTTTTATAAGTGTAGTGTGAAGTGCCAGCATGTACACGGCTGTGTACGTATCCAAACAATTTGAAATGAAAAAAATGATTCCGAAAACAGGGGGGCTTTCAGGTAATCAGTAAAACATTCCTTACTTAACCAAAAGGACCATTTTGAATAATAGTAGTTATCTCCATCTCTTCACGTTGCAACTATACGAACGACTACAGGCGTGCACTAGAAATGACAGTCTGTACATAATATGGTACGCAAAACATGCGCGCGCGAAAACACAAGGGAAGGTTCCTACATGCATCCACACCGAGCGTTGAACATATTTTGTCAAGAAAAAACCGGGGAAAGGGACCAGAGAGCCTGTTTATGGTTAAAATTGGCGCTTTGCTTTAATTTGATTAGCCTTCATTTTTCATCTTGGCTTTGTACTCAAATCAGAGTGGCAACCAAGTACCTTGGGAACCATAAATAACATCTCTAGCTAACCCTAGAAGCGGTGACTTCATTTGCATAAACAGAACACCATGATCCCAATTCTATCAGGTCATTCCGTCGCTCCAATTATCACCGCTTTGGTGAGCACGTATGAAACATGAGCTTGCATAAAGTTGTGAAATTAAAAATCATGGATGATTTTTACATTTATATGTAGCAATTGATTCGTTTCCGCGCAATTTTAGGTGAAACATATAGAAAAAATAAACATGCTTTAGTGACGTTGCCCCGATTTCGTATTCCGCTATGTTTTAATCTCTTTCTCTGCAACGAAAGAAAATCCTGATTGGTTTTTCCAATCGAATCCACTCATTTTATGATTCAATAGCCCTGCCAAATCTTTAGCGTTCACATTTTTCTTCATATGGTAAACCTTCTGGACCCACTAAAAGGCTAAAAACAGTAATCAATTCAATCCGATAAACTACTTTTCTAACCCCACTTACCTATCTTTCCATTCCGAATACAAATTATTTGATGCATTTTGAAGTACATATGACCGTATTTCCAATTATTGATACAAATTAGTTTTTTTCTTCATTTCTAGATTGTGTACCACAGCGAAATGTCAAAATTATGGTATACGAATTATCAACCTCTGTTCCCTCTGCTTTCACCGCGTTCATCGTCAACTGAATAATTCCCTGTGTCACAGTTTCCATCTTTCAGGCATTTCAAGGCAAAAATCAGAGACCTATTGATCCAGGTGACGGAACAGCGCCTGCATTGCTAGCAGAAAAATTTTGCAGCATGCTCGAATTTCGATCGCTAACCAAAATACCGTCTGGAATATATTGAAGCGCGTCGTAAATCTGAGACGCGCAAAATGGGTGATCATAGCAGGTGCTATAAGGGCACAGTATATCGCTGTAATGCACACTACAATAATCTCGGAGGAGTCTCTAAAGCTCTGCAGTTTCAGTTAAGAATGGAAGAACGTACAGAGTACATCCAAAGGGGAACAGCTCCACAAATTCCTGAGGATATAATGTCCTTCAGTATACTGCGTTATTCGCTCCACCAAAAGCATGGAATCGCTTCTAAATTTAAGTTCGCTGATATAGGAAACCAATGGCAGCACCTACTCATGCTGCAATATAGTAGAAGAGCTCATAGAGCGTCATGTCGCCGAGAAATTAGGTAAACTAATGGGCAATCCGAGTCATGAGCCAAAAAGTGAAAATCAAAGGAGATAACTCGCGAATTGAACAGAATAAAAGGAAGTGAGTGTATTATGTGGGAACCTTGCTCCCAAAATATGGAGTTTTACAATATATTTTTACAAGATTCATATTTTCTTTATATTCTTACAAAATTTTGTTAAGTTTGAATTTTGATCATGCAATAAATGATAACTAGGGCTTATGAATCCTGTAGGATTTTTTTGCTGTATAATAGGATTAATGATATTGGCGCTTGTGAAGCAATAAGCCACACGAACAGCAATTCCAAAAGAATCCTCCGATTAAACCAAAGCCCCTAAAGTATTTACCATATTGTCTTCCCAAAATAAGAATCGCAGGAGGAAAAAATTGATGAACTTATGATCCTCTCGGGATGGAAAAGATACATGAATCGCATTTGAAGGGGTTGGCTTTTCTAGAAAAGAAAGGTTCTAAGGTTCTTACCACTGTTATGATACTACGCAAAAAATAAATACTTCATGATTTTTGGTCATATCGGATGATTTTTTGCAAATGCTAACTTCCGTTATTATGGGGTTTGCGCATTGCAGTGAATCCTTCAATTGACTGAAAATTTTCGAGGAAAGACTTTTTCATGCGACGCATATTACATCCCCGTAATGTTAGATGCCCTTGAAGATGTTCAAGAATTAGAAGGCCCCGAGTTCCTTTGGCCAAAAAATTTGTTCAAATTTGACAGAGAAGGATGTAATATTCCTAAATTACGACGACGCGATATTTAGATGAGCCAAAACACTTGGCGTATTGATTTTCTATTCACAAAGGTAGCCATTAGCCATTCAGCCTATCTTTTTGGCGTAAAATGCAGCCTAAAGAGCATTCATCACACGAATTAGAAATCTTTACCTCCTCTACATTTCCATATACCTACGCTCTACTAACATTTTCACTACACGTACGTTCTACTGCCAAGCTCCATTTTCAAGACGCTATCCCCTATTTCTTCAAAAAGCAACAATTTATATAGTTTTTTCCAATCTTAATAATTTAAGAAGAAAACATCAACAACCAGATCTTCGATGGTAGGCCGTTCTCTTCAGCAATGTATTTTCTTAGATGCAAAGTAAGAGGAAAACTGTGCGAGATTTTTGAAGCCCCAATAATTCGTCCCATATCTTTTCAAATTGGTCTCTGCAGCACATTGGATCCTTAAAAATTATCTTGAAAAACAATACAGCATGGATAAAATAAATTTCAGCGTCTTTAGATGCTCGTGAAATTTTTGGATTGCCCCTCAGTCGTAGAGAGAAAGCGCGACTCAGAACTTTCCTGACTCGCTCTTTGACTTTTAAACACAGAAGACGTCGTTAGCTAGCTTTAGGGAATTCATAGTTATTTATACTTAATCAATATGCAAAAAAATATTTTATTAGATGTTAAAAGCCATAATATTTCTAGTTGACTCCATTGCTCGACATTACTGATTCCCTGAGGTTTTCTCACTCGATACTACGTTCTTTCAGATATCTTCTACCGAACTCAATCTATGATGAATAAAGTAAGTAGAAGATACCGGTGTTTTATATTGAAGCGTTTTTAATACAGTAATTAAAACCTGTAAGTGTGATGAAGAACTGTGTGTAATATTTGAACCGTATGGAAGGGTAAATGAGAAATTAGTCCTTTTAAGTGATTTTAGAGGATATTTGTTTCAAAATTTCCCCCTAATGAGGTATTAATGGGTATATTATAGGTGTAAATATAGTTTCTAGAGAGACTATGCACTTACAAAGGAGACTGAACGAAAATAATAATTTCAAATATACAGTCATCGGATCGAAGAGATACTCAGCGACAAAGCCAAGTGATCATGCAGATGAGCACAAAGAAATGATCTAATAAAACAGGTTTGATCCTAGCGCTATACAGTTGGAACCAAAAAGAAGAAAACATGGCACTAGTAGAAGCTCACATATTATGGATCAAGTTTTGGTTTAATGAATGTCATTGGTGGATAAAGAATGTATGAGCATATAAGTCAAGGATACTTTGAGTTCATGGTCAGGGATGGCATGATAAGTACAGAGTAAAGTATCTTTAAGTAGTACTATCGATAGTTTGAAAATTACAGAGTAAAAATGTCAAGATCGAGTAGGAGTTTGTTGTATTTCCCTTCACAGACCTTACAGCTTTACACGATTTCACTGCATCTACTGTACTGTAGATTCAAACCACTGGTAACCTTACAACCAGGGCTACTAGGCACTTTGCTGTCATTACACTTTCCTTACAGTTCTGAACACAGCGTTTGACCCCATTGGTACGCTTGGAATAGTTACGAGCGAGTTCCACACTGGGACATTATATCATTGTTTTAGCAATCAAAAGTCACCTTGCTATCCCATGCCACCTGGACCAATGTACTTCTTACATCTTGTCAGAGTATGTCACTCGTTCCGACTACAATTCTGAAAGCACCACTTACGATACCGTCAGGGCTGTCTTACGGGAAAACATTTGAATTCGCTACTGTCAGACTGCATTTTCTTTTAGTTTGTAGCTATCTTCAGTTCTATATAAACCCTGGTTTGGAGCTCCCGGCTTAATCCAGCCAGCCTCAACCAAAGTTTCAATCACAGTTCTGCTCAGATCTGCTCGTGTCCGCTCAATACCCCACATCGTGGTAGCATCGCAAAGTTGTGCCTAATTGTACGTTTTTCCAATCCGCCAGTTGGGATAAAATCTTTACTAGATTTATCCCAGCTGCCCGATTGAAAACAGAGACTAACCTTGTGTTTTTCACTCTGACTCTTACGCGGTAGCCCCAGTGTCGCACAACAGGAACTCAAAGGGCCGCCCTCCGTCGCCGTCAGAGTACGACTCAGAAGACCTCGCCGATTTTCGTTCCCTGCCCGCCTCGCCATTCTTATAAATTCGCGAGGAAGAAGATCCCAAGACCCCTCTCGTCCGTCGACTCCGAGAGCTCCTAACGCCCTAATCGGCCGCGAGGAGCCCAAGACACCGACGCCGACTGGCCAAGATCTCGTTTTACCCCGAGCACTTTCAGTTAGGGGAGAACCTCCCCTTGTTACGGTTGAGGAGCCTCGCACCCCTTTTCGATCTTTTGCGCTACCCGCATCGACCGGTCTTCGATCCTTACCCCCAGTCCCGAGGAATCCGTCGCGTTCGACCGTCCTGAACACGTCAAGGCCACCGACAAGTTCGAGGGCTCCTCCGAGAAGGCTTCAAGTGCTGCCGGAGGCCGCCTCGGCTTCGATCCAAGGGGTTGTAAACCATCGAATCCGCAAGGCTAGGCCCTCGAAAAGGCTGTGGATGAGCAAGAATCCGAAGCCCTCTCCGTTCCATTGTCGTCATTTTCTAGTGTGGTGCTTTTTACTAACGTCGTTTAACAAATTAAGCTTTTCGGGTGTCTAGTTTTACGTAAGATGTGTCATTTTAGCTGGGCTTGATTTTCTATATGTTTACTGCAACCTACAAGATTTTTGGACATTATTTGTATATCTCACTATAGCTTCCTAAGTCTTGCTAGTTCCAGGGAATAATGGCCCAGATCTTGTAAATATGGAGTGGAAATATATCACAATATCTTAGAAATGATTTAAACTGAGAATAGCTGAGATAGTACATAAACATGAAGTTCGAGGGCTACCCTATTTCGTTTAGATCCCATGTTTGTAGAAAATGTGGGCATTTGCAAGGTAATAATGGTATTCCATGTTCCTTAATCACAAAAATATCTTAGTGGAACATATTGAATTTATAAGTATTTAGTTCCTTTGGGATTATTCTTTTCAATTTTAAGGAATTTTTTCATTTATTCGCTGATGGCACCCCTAATATTCAGAGTGACAAATAAAAAAATCCTAAATATATAGAATTGGATGTCACAGACTTCCAATTCTAATTAAGATGGACCTCAGATCTGTAAAAGAATTTCTTCTTGATTGGTGAGAAATATTTTAAACGTGTACCACATTTTTTTTCTTTCTTCTTCTTATTTTAAGGATTTATTTAATTTCCCTCGATATATTTGATAGAAAGGCATATGGATTAAAGAAAAATACACCTTTAATTTTTAATTTGTTGAATTATCCTCAATACAACAGATACCGTTATCGTAAAATAGGGACTAATAGATTTTCGCTCATAGCTAAGTAAAAAACGGGCAGAGAAGATAGGCATTGCTCGCAAGTTCAGGACATAGACCCGTTACAAGTGAAATACAGCTTCACTGTGAGTTTTTTTCAAATTTGCTGACTAATCTCTTGTCTTCGTGAAATTGAAAATCTTGAACTAATGTTTGCTACAGAATGAGGTTATTTTAGACCTCTTTTCCCGCTCGACTTAGTGAATTGTTCTTATCGATATAGATAATGAAATGGAGAAATGTCTTTTTTGAGAACTTTTAGCTTTCCTCGCCTATGTAAGGATCAATTTTACCTATGAATAAATTCTCACATGGTGCTTGTATCGAACATCTAGAAAAAAAGAACAACTTTTTCTTTTTTTCACACTTATTGAACCTGTCACCAGAAGTATACCTACAGCAAAGCAGCGAAAGGAAGAGAAATAACGGTTGAATTCATCATATTTATTGAGCTTGTTTGACTTGAAGCTGTCGCGGAATCATTGATTCTTGTAACTATGGAGATAAAGAATATTTTTAAGTTCAGAAACAGAATGTTCAGAAAAGATTTTCCCTGGCTATCCTTCGTATTATTTATGTTTCCTTTTTTTCATGTATCTGTGACGAAAATTACTGCGTTTTTTGAGAATTATGGTTATCAATTTGAACTCCAAGCGTATAGGAAACATTTTAATAGAGCTCATTTCCTTCTTTCTTTTCTGTTTTGCTATCAATGCAATCCAAATTTGCTAAGTTAGACATTAGAGTCACGATGTATATATGGGTTGGAATATCTGCTGTTCCATAAATTTTAATCTTTCCCAATAATTTTACGAGCACATAAATATAATATGGCAGAGCCTCAGTGAAAAAATTCTAGAATGAGATGAATTCAATCTGTTAGGAGGCCATATTAGTTCAGTTAAAGTACCGAAATTGAGATTTTGCCCGATTTCCTGAAGAGTTAGGATTCGCAAGTAAAGTAGGGGCCTGGTTTACCCTCCTTAGTATTCTTTTATAATTATGTATATGATTCAAGTCGGGCAGATAGGGATGCATCATTATATTATATAGCCTTGGCTATAAGTATATATCACAAAGTTTTAATAATTATTGTACTACAAAGCGGGTGGTCTAAAAGTACTGCTCATTATCAACTAAGTCATTATGAGTGGCATGTCACCCATTTTTTTCTCCAATTGGCTATTTGGTTTCTTAGTATGCTCTATGCAACATATAGATCATATCAGCGATATAGATCTGATTAAAAGCTTATAGTATGCATTTTCAGCGGACTCAACAAGGTGAAGGGTAAATCAAAAGCAGTGAAGAAATATCATTATACTTTACCTTTTATTTCTCTGAGGTACTGTGCAAAATTGTGTTAGTTCCATTTAAAAAGGTTCAATATATTTTTTCGTGCAAATTTGGGAGGTTCTGTAGAAAATAACGGAAGGTGGGTACTGCAACTGAAATATTCTTATTGATCACAAAGCCAAAAGCCAAAAATTATTATTAATATTGCAAGACATGGCTCCTGACTTCTCACTGTCAAACCAATTTCCGAAAAAAGCACCTCCCCAACCCCGATGAAACTTCTCGGGCGACTTATTTTTACCTTCAATCGCCCCGAAACCCGCAAAAAACCGCCAAACGGGCTTACCGAGTATAATTTACTTTTTTGTTCGCAGAAAGGGAGAAAGGCCCGCAAAATTGGCTTACTGAATACCAATTTACTTGTTTGTAAGCAAAAAGGGAGAAAGTCCTGAAACTCAGGAACATGAAATTTTCAAACGTGCATCTCACGGAAAGACTGCGAAATAGCACTCCAAAATACAGTCACATCGAATATTTTACGCGTGAAATATATGGAAATTTAGCTTTTTATCAAAGTAGAAAGAGCTGACCCGGTATCAGAGCATGGAATTACCCAGATGATTTTGAAAATACTTCGTATGCTTCCACATCTTCTTGCTCGGAAAAGGAAAACTTGTAGAAATAGGATTATTATGGAATATAATGGGAGCGAAGATGGTAATAAAGTTTTTGGTTACCGAAGCTACAAATTTTCTGCCGGGCTTTCTTTTTGTATTAAGCGGGTTAATTTTAAGGTCTAATAGACAACAGACTTGAGAGTTATAGCAGTGCATCAGCTATAAATGGGGATTTACTTTCGGTATTTTTCTCTAATTGCTTAGGACTGAACTTTCAGACCGCTCATTGAAAATTTGTGCAAGAGCCCTTTTTCATTAAGCTCCAGAAAATCTTATTGATACAAGTCGGATTAGAATTTAAAACCTACAATTTCGAAAAAAAATCTACAGATAGGATTCAACCAGGTGCGACCGCCAAAACATGGTTATCAGAGCCCAAACAGAGAGAAAAATCACTGGGCCAGCGAAACTGAATTCCAATAAGATATGCACGGTGGGCGACCAAGACTATCTCGGCATATTGTTCTATTCTGTGGAAAAATAGGGAAATTATTTCAAATGCTTCCCAAAAAAACTTTCCCTTAACCCGAAAAGAAGAACTTTAAGGTATGAAGAGCCATAATTGCGAAAAAAAAATATGTCGTGTCAGATACTGATCCGAGCAAATACTAACTGGCAGTACTGGACAGGTCATAGGCCAAAGAGAGGTTAAAACGCTGATATATACAAGCAGAAGCAGCTCAGTTTCTTTTTTGCTCATCAAAATTAAAATTTGAGACTCTCACAAGCCGAAGAATAGAATTTCAATGGTGAAAAATATTTTTAAAGAATATAAATTCAAATCTGGCAACACAAACTTGCATTTTATTGACAAAAACGTATTACCTACTAGCTTTTTATATAGATTTTAGAGGATTATCCGCTGCCATACTACACAAGGAAATCAACCAAAGGAGCGTTAGATATAGAAATAAATCCTCCCAACGCGACCCAACATTTAAAAATGTTGACTTTTTCGCTGGGAAGTCGCTTTGAAAGATGTGAGGGTCAGTTGGGACGATTATAGATATGAGTTCATGAGTTTTTGATGATGGAAGCGGCAGCAGAAATTTCAAAATTCCGTAAAGAGTATCTTATTGGAACCTTTAAACTTTAAAGGTCATGAGACCATTAAAAGCATAATTTTTGCATTCAGATCCATATTTATGAAATAAATATCTTCTAGTTATAGTTTTACCAGGGCGTAGAGGCCCCTGATAAACAACATAAAGCTAGTGGTCTTTTTGAAGGAACTTTCATTGAATTTGCGAACGATAGTCTGAGACAGGGGGAAATTTGGGGTGTTTTTAATCCATGAAAAATATGTTCAGCTGTTCCCTGAGTGACTCCGTGATGTAGGTAAAGGCTTACAATTTATAGGACTGGCGGGAAGCAGTCGAAATGCTAGAAAACTGGCTTAAGGCCCGCCAACAGGCACGCCGCATTGTACATCGCTGCCGCTGCGGCATGACGCTGTGTTAAGACTTGTTTCACCTTTGCGAAAGTCTTCCTTGCCCTCATAGCGACGTTGCCTGCGACATGTCAGAAATCATCAGCTTTAATTATTTACCCACAAACATTTACATACAATACAATCTATAACATATTCATTTTACTCTTCTTGCAATTCTTAGCTATCGACAGTAAAAAAGATTTACTTTTTCCGGCCAGTTAAATTTCGAGCATAAAATGTTGATTTGATACAAAAAACTTATTTTTGTCCAGTATCTTTACAGGAAACAGGGGACTGGGGCTTATTCAAGAATTCTGCAGGTGTTTGTAGTACCGGATGCTGATAGTACAGCAGTAAAGTGCTCAAAAGCAATGAAACTAGAATCACGCTATCCTGGGCTATAAGAACATTTGTGTCACCGACAAATTCTTTCGTAAAACAGAAAAGGGACCCGTGCTGCAAAAGTATATCAACGGAAAAACATAATATTTTCCATTAAAGATCCATTCCAAGTTTCCGAAATATAAAATAGCCTTGGTAATGAACTTCACGCGATTTTATGGGTAGTTATATATACAAACCCGTGGAAAACAGCATTATTCTGTAACGAATACCAAGCTCTAAATAAAAAATAGATTATAAAAAACTCCCACATTTATTCAAATAAGAAATTGATGGCGAGTTGGAAAAATAAATTAAAATAAATATTATATAGCACGAAACAGTTTGAATGAAACAAAACTTTTTGCCTGAATTCAACTGGTAATACTCAGAGTTTAACAGTCCCACTATTCGCAGTTCTGTGTCTTGTGCTGATATAGCGAAGCTTTTTACCATTCAAATTTGATGCAAGTTCGTCATTAAACGTGAGAACAAGAGTTTCTCTATACACGGAAGTCATTTTGCCACTTATTTATTGCAAAAAAATAGTAAACCGACAATAAATGACGTGATTTCTTTAAGAATAAAAATATACATCAACTCAAACAATGTTACAGCCGTCAATGCTGACGAAGTCCTTGAGGCGTGGCCCTTTTTTTCGTCGCAAATAATAATACGACTGAAAATAAAAGATATCCAAGCTCTTCAATTTTGCATTCAGTCCCATTCAATGTAGCGAAAAAAAGAGAACAGCCGAATGACCTATCCTAGCTGACCAGTGAATATATGAAACATTTTCCATTACTAAAGTAGTATGGAAATATTAAGAACAAAAATTTCTTTTCCTTTTCTGCAATGATTCTTAGCACGAAAAGAGGGCCTTTGCGGTATTTTTCACATCACAACCAACATACTTTACAGTTTCTGGACTTGGGTTCGTAGCTTCTCAAAACAGTTGATGCCTAGAAAAGAAAATTTGAAAATACTCCTGTTTACTTTCTGTGTATGACAATAAATCTCTATCTACTGCAAAAAGAAGATAAACTCTTCAAAGCGACATAAACTGAGTAGAAGCAATTGAGAACAAAGCTTTTACCTCCATTGGTCGTAGAACGAAGAAGGAGAATTTTGATGCAGCGAGATAGTAGTTTGAGGCTATCTGGAAACTTAAGGTGATGTAGCTTATTTATTGCTATAGAGGTATTGAGTATGCTTATAATTTCGTTTCGAAATTGTTCATGTATAGAACAAATACTAAATTTTCACCTAATGAAAGCCCGTATTTGCATTCCATTACGGTTCATACACAAAATAATTACCAAAAATTTACAAAATTTTCACATTGAAACTGAAAAATTATTTTGATCTTGACTCATTTTGATTCAATAAAGAAGGCATTTCTGAGAAAGAAAGGTATTTTCCACTACCTCTACTTAAACTGTGGTATTTTAACTCCTTGGAACGAATTTTAATAACTTTATAACTCTTGAATTTAATATTGGCTCAAATATTACTATGAAGACGTTTCCTGGGTCTTTTCAAAGAAAAATTAGTTTTCATGAAGTCCATAAATTCAACATTTTCTGTAAGTTACCGATAACATTTCTTCATATTTTACATAATGTGAACGGAAATATTTTGATATATGCTATGAATATGGTTTCGAGTTTGAGGTGTGATCTTTTATTTTTTTGTCTACATGTAGGAAAGAGCGAATACAGGAAGAAAATGTATACTATGAACTAAATCCTCACTTTTATTACGTAAAGTCGAATAAAGTTGCTCATAAAACACTTTTTTTCCGCTGATTTTCTGAATGGGTCATAATAATTTTCTCTCTCCCTTTTTAACGAAATAAGTTAAGCCGAGATTATGGAAGTACTTTCGCGAAATTTTCAATATAAAATCATTTGCATGTGAGTATATTAAATTTAAATGGCTTTTTTCAGATATATGCTTCCCATGCTTGTTTTTATTCTTACTATGAAAGAGCTATTCATGATGCTAAACTATTTTAGTATAAAAATTCACCCATAATTTTGAAATAGCTGGAAATTTTTGTCTGTATTTTTCTGTATTGGCTGCAGAAATGGAAGTCCGAAAAATTAAATAAAAAGAAGAAATAGGCCACAAAATAAATTTTGATATTGCTGAGAACCGGGCTTCAGCGGTGAACAACTTGGTTCCAGAAGTAGAAGAGATATTAATGTATATTATTTATATATACTCAATGTCGTAGATTTTCTAAAAGACTTTCTTTTTTGTACTTAGGACCAACCTAATGCGAAAACCAAGTCTTTAAATCCTTTGGACTAATGGAACGAATTCTGAGCAAGACTTAATACAGAAGCTTTGCTTTTTTCGTATTATACCATGCAATAAGTTGAATTTTAATAGAGAAAATTTCCCCTATAATGTCAAAATAAATTACTGCACTATTCAGTATATACCATACTGCAGGGTACATAACGTACTTTACAGTACTGAGAATTATTGTATTCAATTATTACTGACAAAAATTGTTGTTCGTATTAAAGACCAGTGACCGAGAATAAAACACTACTGTTGAGGTCCACCGGATACTGCAGAAGAGAGTACTATGAAGCGAAGTAATAAACTTGGCAGTTTCTTAGGATACAACATTATACAGCACTATTTTTATGATCTTGTTTTTTAAACTTTTCGATTGATTCCTTGGAGTCGTTTGAGAACTCTTGCGATGAAGTAGACAGCGAAGATGCTTATTGGACATGCAATCAGATATCAGGAATTCTTCCGGGGATAGTTTGCAAGTCATTGGAAATAATTATCATGGCTTCCATTCAAATCTAGCTGGTTCTAGAGTAAGCCGAAGGAATTTTGTATCACTGTTAGAAAACGAACTACTGATCATCTATCTACGGATACAAAACTTTTTTATTAAAGTAGTTTTATGTCCCTCAGTCCGGCAGTAATAAGTGCCGACGTGCCGCGAACGATGCGATGCCGGTCGATGCGACGGCTGAAAGGCTCTAGCGATAGAGCTGTGAAAAAAGTTGTAGAGAGGGCTTCAAGGGGGGAAGGCGATTTTGAGACGGTAAAAGATAAATTTAAGAAACCTTCTGTAATCAAATTAGGGAAGGCCTTGGTAAAAGAGCACTTTTCTTTACGTTTACCTGCTGTATAGAGATTTTTGAAATCTGTATCTGATTTAGATCGCTATTCGTCCGAGCCGCTGTACTTAGTTTACTTCAGGTAAACTAGAGAAGATAAAATTACATTAATTGAAGGCAGCTGCCCAGGATCTTAATGAGACCTTTTCCAAAAGGAACAGGGTGGAATTTTATATTTTTATACATCTAGAATTATGATTAAAAGGTACGCAAAAATAGAAAATAGGCTTGTAACCAATATATTGTGCCTAAGAAAGGACACATTACCTATAAATGGAGCCTTAACAGTAACTTACCCTTTGAAAACTTGACATTTTATTACATTTATGGCTCTAACACCAACGCACAGTATTTTGATGATTAGCTTTCTATATCTGGGTCGAATTGATACTGTCTCCCATAATACGATTTTGATGCAGTTGAGAACTGAATGAAGCATAAACGCATCGGCTGTAGAGAACGCAAATACACCACTGCGCATTACTTCAAATTGCAGTTTTTCTCTTGTGTGACTTGATGGACCCGACTGCAAACCACTGAATGAAATATATGAACCTTTATTGTAAAATGTTTGTAGCGTTAATTCGCTATAATATAGTCTGTATTTTCGATTACGTATTTGACCTTTTTTAGTATTGTACGTACTGTACATTCTAAATGGCTACATTTTTACTTTTTCTGGCGTGAATATGAGACCTCGAACCTATGGGTTTCGGCTACGTATACCTGACACATGGGTGTGCCCAGGAGACATGAAAAAAGACTTTGTTCGTGCGGAAAACTTTGGGTGTGATTAACTTACAAAAGCAAAGAATTTAACCCCCTAATAGAGGGTGAAGAGCCCATTCTAAAGCCAAACGTTAGTGGTCGTGGGTAAAGATTGGTAAGGAAAGGAAGAAAAAATTACTCGATGGGTGTGAGTCCCCGGAGTATGCTGTTCAATGGCTTCTCGTAGACAGAATGGAATGTTACCTGTCTGGCTATTAGGCTGGTTGATAGTATTTAAAATTTGACTAAAGATGATGTGGAGCGATCAGGTCACCCACATAGCTCTATATTTAGAGAAAAATCAAGTAGTAAAACCGTGGCTATACTAGCTTGGACAAGAGGTATTACTGGGCACCCTGTAGGATATTCGGGACCACAACGGACCATATCTTTCAAAAATTAAATCAACCCACATTTTCCCCCTCTTGGACAGTAAACTATAGGAGGCACTGAATCTGGAAGCTATTGAACGTAGGATACATACAGTAAAAACATCTAAATTACCAATAAGATCGCTACGTCTGGTATATATTATGTTCGTCCTGGAAAATGATAAAAACATTTTCCGGTACTATTATCAATCGCGCAGTATGCCAGGCTATCAAAATCCGTCTCCAGCGCTGTCGTTTTCGATACGACTGGAATAAGAAAGCAGCCCACCGAAGTTGCGCGAGAATTTGTTACATTCATCCCCCATCCTGCAGGCCAAATATTCTCCCTTGTCCCTCATCCCCCACTTACCATTGATTCTCATTTTTCCAACTATCATGGTACTTTGATGCAGGACAGATACATCCGTTGCTAGCGCGATAATTTTTGACGACACTAGCAATGTATATGAATTCCATTTACTCTACGAAAACACTTCATGACTTTAAGAGCAGAAGAGAAGAAATATCTTACTCTCCTTGGATTTGATTGAAGAAGTAGAGAAATAATATGCCGCAAACAAGCTAAATTTCCTTCACCGACTTGAAAATATCGAAGATCCCCAAGCAATGTTCCAAGAAAACTAGAAGTTGTTCTAGAAATTTAAGACCTTCCCAGCACACGCACAGAGATGAAACGTACCTATATGAATGATAGCTTCGAAAAAATCGCAATGTTTTGAATTCTTCGTATCTCATTCAATACGAAAGCCCAGCAATGAACTCAGTGGAGTGAAATTAGACCGCTCTTGAAAAAGATTAATATTCATTCCCTATATAATCCGAGCCATTTTTCTTTGAACTGAAATATTAAAGCTAGTAAAAGATCATCAATTCCTATGGCACGCCATCAAGAAGAACTGTATCCAAAGGCTTACTTGTTTGATGCATTTACTTTTGGGGTAATAATTAGAGGTCGAGTGCAGGCTGGACACAAATAATAAAACAGCGGAATTCTTATCCCGAGCGTTTTAAAGTGACCATCAGCCTGTCTCCGATACCTACTTAGTGTATCTGCTCGCCGTTTAGAGGTCTAGTGTCGCAGAGAAGGCCACAAACGTAAAGCAATTTCTTTTTGATGTAGCCAGTTAGTTGAATAGGCTAAATATGGAACAAAATACAGCAAAATTACCTTCGATAAAATGGTCGCGAAGTACAGGGGCATTTTGGGTAATCTAATATAAAGAGTAAATAAAGAGTATGTGCTCAGTTGTATCGACGCGTCAAGAGCAAGTCGTTTCATGATATGGTAATGAAACTCTCTCTGGCGTATCAAGATCTTTCACCTACTAAATACTAAAAAAAACCATTCCAGTGAATCTTCTGGATAAGAAAGAATATTGTTAGATACTCTCAGGATAAATGTATATATCTACTCCTCACAGTCTCCATCCTCAAGATCATAACTATATAATTCCTTAAAATTTCGATACCTGCAAAAATGTCTTTAAGAATTCCCGCAAACGGCTAATGATCGTGGTTATACCCCCGAACGTATATGTCTAACTTCCAATCCTTCCTTATGATCCACAAACTAACCCTAAATACCAATCAAAGAGTCCGGGATCATAGTAACACTCTCACCCCTACTTTCTTCTTCTTCAACAAAAACCTCTCCATGTTTGAAAACTAACTTTTCCCATGGGTTTTCTCAGTCCTCACTTCTCTTCAAATCCTTTTCCGTGCACCCCATGCTCCTATGCTTCCTTGAAAACTTGAATAAGAACCTACTTCCTTACGAATTCCTTTTTTACCCTTTAGATTAGTCCCCATAGTCGGTAAGACCATTGTCCATCAAATGTAGGCCGTTGATAAGGCACCGGGCCCTGATTGAATTTTTGATGGTTCAGGATGGTCATAGATTGGTCATGTTGGTGGATAATTAAGGTACGTGACGATAAGCTAATGGGATGGTTGATGGCGGAAGTTATGCTTCCTCAAACTTCTATATCTTTTTAAATATGGTCATTCCAATGAAGTATTTCAAGGCCCTGGTTGGAAAAAAATGTAAGTCCGTACTTTATTTTTGATTTTGCCCTAATTTAAGGTCATCAGGTATTCATTTGAATACAAATATGATGGAACTGAATTTGGAGGACGACAAAATCTCGAATTAAAAAATTTCTTTTAGAAAGCGAGGACCAAAACTTTCAATCAATAAATAAAAGTAGAAGTGCCTATTGGATTTGGTATTCGTCAAGGGGAATAATTTTGCAGTTAAATTGTCAAAAATATGGGTAGGGATAACTGGACCGTTTTTCAATGAAGTTGCTGAAGTATTCCAGGTTTTAGAAAATAAAGATTCGTACAGCGTCGTTCTCGTCTCGACACCTTCCACGCACATTGATACCGATGATTAAAATTTTTCTATGCTAATTTGACCCTATCGCAACAGAGCCATCATATGGTCATCAAAAGATTCCAAAAGTCATACTAAGGGTTCTTTATCTGATTAAACTTACATATAAAATTGAAAAAGTCTCCAAATACTCTAGTACGTGGCCTTAATCGTGAATACACGGATGCCAGGGTATCGCAGATCCCCTACAGCTTAAGGCTTTTCTAATTATATCTACTTTTTCTTTTACAAGAGATATATTGTACTCTAAAGGTTTAACTCCTTTGTGACGTGGTATTTCACAGGCCTTTCAGCTTTAAACTCATTTACTTCATCTACTGTACTGTATATTCAGACCACCAGTAACCATATAACCAGGGATACTAGGCACTTTGCTGTCATAATACTTTTCCTGACAGTTCTTAACACAAATTTTGACCTCATTGGTACTCTGGGAACAGCTACGGACGGGTTACACACTGGAATTAATATCATCACTGCTTTTCCGATCAAAAGTTTCCTTACTATCCCATGCCACTTGGACCAATGTATGTCAGATTGTTTCAATCTTGCTTACTAAAATTACGAAAGTGCTACTGACAATACACTCAAGGTTGTTTTACGGTAAAAGCCATGCATTTGCAACTGTTAGACAAAATTTTCCTTTAGTTCGTAGCTATATCTAGATATACATAAACCATGGTTGGAAAGACCGGCTTAACCCAGCCAACCTCAACCAAAGTTTCAGCCATAGTTCAACCTATATCTGCTTGTGTGCGATTAACGCCCCATATCGTGGTAGAACCGCAAGAAATTAAGTTGTGCTTCATTGTTTGTTTCTCCAATCCGCCCGCTGGAATAAAATATCCACTATATTTATGTCAGCTGCCGGATTGCGAACAGACACTAACCTTGTGTTGTTCGCTCTGACCATTGCGCAGTAATCCCCAGTGTGGTACAAATGCAATTCAAAGGGCTGCTCTCCGTCTCTGTCAGAATACGACTCAGAAGACCTCGCCGACTTTCGTTCCCCGCCCACCTCGCCATTCACACCGATTGGCTAGGGATAAGATCCCAAGACTCCGCCTCGTCCGTCGACTCCGAGAACCCCGCTCGCAGACGTCCGCCTACGCAGCCCCGAGGAGCCCAAGACACCGACGCCGACTCATCTTCCAGGCCACGACCTCGTATTACCCAGAGTACTTTCAGATCCAGGAGCACCTTTCCTTGTTACGTTTGAGGAGTCTCGAACTCTTTTCGATCTTTCGCTCTACCGCGATCGACCGGTTAACGATTTCGAACCCCAGTCCAGAGGAAGCCGTCCCGTCTGACTGTCCCACCAACAAGTCCAAGGGCTCCTCCGAAAGCTGTAAACCATCGAATCCATAAGGCTGGGCCCTCGAATAACCCGTGGACTAACAATAATACGAAGTCTTATCCGTTTCATTGTTTTCATTGTCAAGTCACTTGCAGCGGTCGTGTTCAGTACTTCGAACACCTCCCTTCTCGTCGTCACATCCGCCGTACAAGCAAGAAGGAGTACCAGTGCATGGACTGAAATATTGAGGTGTTCATTGAACAAAACCTTGTCCGCCATCAGAACGGGGCCCATCATCGACTCCCAGTTACGAGCCGTAAGTAAAATTTTTTTCCATTGAAATAGTTTGCTTTTCGAGCAAGAGAAACAGAAATTGAGTTATAAGTTCATTTCTCAATCGGCTTCGTGTTTGTATTGTTTTCACCCATCCGCTGTGATTCCAAACTTTACTCTGCTGCCTCCCGCTCCTTGTAGTAGTACTTACAATTGTAATTCTTCATCGCCATCAGGACTTAGAAAGGAAACCACCACAGGGCAAGATTCAAAAGAATGGGTACTATAACCCACTCGCCGTGACTGACTTCAGCCCTTCCGTCAGAGAAGTAACTTTTTGTAAGTGCTCTTGGCGGAATTGAACCACGACCATTTCATCAGGAGCTGCCGAAACATAACCACTCGGTCACCTGGACCGGAATTTGAAGGTGCGGAGATAGCCAATCATATTATAACGCTGTTTTTCAAAATAGTCCCATCGCCGACGAGGTAAATCCGGTTGGATCTTAGCCGTATAGTTAGGACGTGCGCAATCCCCAGTAGATACTGAATTCATTAAACCTCTTCTTATCCGTCAGCCGCTCAGGCTCCTCGCGAGATGGCTCCACGGTTGGCTTCCATTTCAACCCACGTAGCACACGGATCTATTGTCCTGACGCCATGCCTACGGATTGACCAGCCCAATTAGCGAAATTCTCTCTCGCAGAATGCTTGCGGGACATCTCTCCGCTTCTCGGGGCCCTAATTGGCAACAGAGCGTTCACAGAGAGTTTTCTACAGTCCCAGGTCGCTCAGTGTCGCGGCACCCTGGACCGCCTCCTGCTGGTCCACGACGCCCGCGCTCGGTTCCACGTGCACCGGATCTGTGCCTCTGCATGCCTCCTATCGCATGAATTCAAGCTCTCCGATTCGCGCTTAGCTAAGTCCGCTGCAGCAGAATTCGATGATATACAAAGGTCATGATATGAAAAGTTACATGGCATCGCACTCACGGACCGAGCCTGGACCAAATCTGCCTCCTCATGCACCTCGATGGTCAGGTGTTCGAAAGCACCCCCTCGTTACTCCATGGCGCAGCAGCCGCCAGCATATGCGCCCGCACGGCAGTGGACTTCCGCGTCCGCCAAGCCGCGTGCTTGTGCACTAGCTTCTACCCGCTTCCGCGGCGACCGTTCCTTCCTCCTCCGTCAGGCCGGGCATTCGCTCCGCCGTTTGCCCTGTCCATTCCTGGTATTGCAGAACTTTCGACCCTTAACCCTCCCACTCCAGCTGCTTGACCCACCAATATTATAACCATTCTCAAACGGGAGCACCAAGAGGCACGGACAAGAGTTCATTGGCACGAAGAATCCTGGGCGACCGCTCCAAGGCCGTCCGCTCACAGCTATGCTGACGCTCGCCATCGCATCCGTGGCTTATCTTTCCGCTGCAGCCCCGCTGAGACCATTTTCTTCGTCCACTCCACGGCAGAAACGAAGGTGCCCACCACACACTGGCAGACTATGCTCCGCGGTCACTTCGGACTGCCACTGTATAATGACTCGATGCCCCTCAAACGCTACCACTGTGACCACCCTTGGACACCCTCGGGGATCTCGCCGTCGACCTCTGCTGCCCTGTTTTCGGCCGTCTTCACCGCCATGACTCGCTCCGTTATGCGTTTGCGATACAAGTTACCCAAGTCGCGGGTTTAGATACTCGGCACGAGGTTCCGCTCCTCGTCCCAGGCACTGAGCCCCGGCCCATCGATATCCATGTACAATCCCCCCAACCCCGAAAGGCACAGCGTTGCGCCCCATAGTGTGTGACATTACTGTCATCTCGCCGTTCAAGGCCGCAGTTCGCACCAAGGCAACCGAGGTTTCTGGTGGCACTGCTGAAGTGGCGGCTGGCGACAAGGTTAGATCTCTGGAACGCAACTGATAGGGGTAAATCGTCGGGAAAAGAGATACTCAGACCAAACTACCCCAAGAAGGAGGTGTTGCAAGCGACAAAAGTGCTACCGTGGTATAGTTGAACGAATGAAAAGGAGTGTATATGGAAGAGAGTTGAGAGGTCTACTAGCAAGTATGGAAGGGGCAGGGTCTACCACTGATGCTCTGTGAGCAGCGTTGGAAAAAGTTTTCTTGGGTCTGAAGTTGACTCTCAACTCCCTACTACTCAGGACTTGGCTTGAAGTTTTCTGCCAACTTGCTTGACCTATCTATGAGGAAGCAGTTTACTCAGCTTATATAGACTTTTGGCTACCCCTAAAGTCCGAACAAAAATACAGAAGGGACCAGGAAATGCATAAAAACGATTTTTGTGGACGATGTACTCTAAACAAAAGATACTTAAGAAACAAACAATCGATGAGGCCCTCTTGTTTTCCATTCTCTAAATCAGATCTAAATACCTCCTCGAAAATATCCATGCTGCCCAAGCAGTCCCCACAGATATCTGCGAACGGCTCATAACTATCTATTTCCTCCTGGGAGATATCTAAACTTCTAAAGATATCCCCATCCGGTTCCATCGTCGGTACCATTTGTTCCATGCATTCAACCATTCCAACACTTCCCATGGCTCCCTGTCCTTCATCCTCCTCGTCCTCGTCTTCATCCTCGTCTTCATCCTCATCTTCATCCTCGTCCTCATCTTCATCCTCGTCCTCATCTTCATCCTCGTCCTCATCTTCATCCTCGTCCTCATCTTCATCCTCGTCCTCATCTTCATCCTCGTCCTCATCTTCATCCTCGTCCTCCTTAACCTCGTAGACCAATTCCGGGGCTGCCAACTCCTCGAAGGTCTCCCAGCTCCCCCTCGACTTCCCACTCCTGCCCCTCAGGTACCTCCTCGGCCTCATCCTCGACGAAGAGCTTGCCGACGAAATCGATTATCTTCTTCTTATTCTGGCGCCGCAGGTAGTCTTCTGCGTCCGTCGGGCCATATACAGCGAGTGCAAGGGCGTTTAAGGGGCGAGAGGGGCGGTTTTTGTCATGGGGGAGGAGGGGCGAAGGTTGTTCATTTTGGATGTAAATGATTGTAGACGGAGGATTGAGGGTGTTTTGGGTGTGTGGGGGGAGAGTGTGATGAGTAAAATGATCGGAGACGTTTAAAACTTGGAATAAAGGGGTTTAAGTGGGATCCCGGGGCAGGTTCTATCGATTAGGAATAGGTAAAATAAATCTGCAAGGGATTTTGTAGTAGTGCATTTGCGCCCTTTTTCTCAAAAAAGCGAATTTGGAGGAGGAGGTAAGCAAAAAAGGGAAAAGAACTTGATTCGAGATCGATTCAGAGGGGTAGATACAGTATAAAATATCTAGATAAAATGGAAGTAAATTTGGCGAGGACCGCGGTAATGATAAGCAAGGCTCTCGGAGGACGAGGAAGGACCGGAACTATAACCAATTTTGGACAAGGGGAAATTATACAGTAAAATAAAAGTCTGTAGATGACGGCGAAAAAAAAAACGCTCCTATCAGCACGCACCTAACACCCTCGCCCGACGCCTCCCCGTTCCCTCAAATGGTGCATCTTCTGCGACTTACACGCCGAATTTCACGCCTCGACCTCTAGCGTTTGATTCCTAGGTGCCCGTTCCCCTGCTATCATTGCATTTATCGAAGAGTTTGTTCCTCGGATCGCTTGCAAGTGTCACTCGACACTTGGCGTTATCCGCCGCCGTATCTACCAGCGACGGAGTTGCACCCTCTGGTCATCCATCGCTCAATCCATCCTGTCCCGAGCCCCGATGCGCACGGACGACGAGGTACATCCGGTGAGATCTTAGCCGTATAGTTAGGGCGTGCGCAGTCCCCAGTAGATACTGAATGCATTGAACTTCTTCAGTACACTTTTTAGATAAGTAATGAGTAAAGATCCTTCTCTTTCTTCTCCGTGAATTATGAATGCATAAAACTTCTCCTGTACAAGTGGCCGACGTGGACAAATCGGTTAGCACTTAGCCAGCAACATAGTCGATTACAGTACTGGACCCCCGATATTAATGCAGAACACCTAGCAAAGTGGCAGCGGAAACCCGTTATTGACCTGAAACCATAAAGTTTCTCATGGCATTCTGAAGAACTGGTCTGTCTTATTCTTCGTATCGTGGGTAGGTTTTCCGGGATCCATCTAAGCGACTGTCTTTTACTCCAATTGTTTCAAAAATACTTTACACATATCAAGACGTGTACTAGTGTAAGATCGAAAAATTTTCTCAGATACCAGGCCAAGCACTTTTACTGCCTTTGTGAACCTTATCGCTATGAATCAGCCACAATTCACCCTAGATTCCCTTACTCAAAGATGTATCAGCTGCAGCAGAATCTCGAGCATGCAAACAATCAGACTTCCGCAACAATATCAGAGCTTCCTACTGTAGCACAAAGGGTAATCTCTCCGGAATCTGAACTGGTGGACGCCAGAAACAAAGCCAGCTCGTCAATTAATGCAGCTTTAGATAGTCAGGCTGGCCCAAAGAAAAATAATCCAACTACATTCACTGGAAAAGGATCAATTGGCAGCCGTTGTGTTCAATTGGACAACTACCTCGGACCAACAGATGGCAACGGACCACGACACATATCGCTCAGATGCATGGCTGGAAGTGCTCATGACTGGTAGATGTTTCACTCCAAAACAGAAAAAGGGAAGCAAATAAATTCCTGCTAGACCCTGAAGGGTGCTTTATTCCGGAATTTTGACACATTTAACAAAGATAACATCGTTTGAGACAAGTTTGTCCGCTGGAAACAAGTCAAAGATGTTCCTCCTTAAACAAAGACTTCAAAAAAGAGTATACTGAAAATCCCCGATATTGGAGTTAATGATCAGATAGATCGTTTCTCTCGCAATTTGGAGCCCTACATCTGGAAATTATTGTGTACCAAGGAGTACGCAAACCTATTAGAACTCATGAGGGATACTGAGCGAGTGGAATTGGCCTACCGGCGTTCTGGACCCGGAAATCTGCAAAAGTCTTAGGGAGGAAAGATGGAAATGGAAGCTCTTTTGATGGAAACAGGGGTCTCTTACCCCTGGAAATTGGTAACATAGAAGTAATGCCAGGGCTGGAAAGTAGCACTCCCAATTTACAGAACCTTGACAAAAAGATCGTGAAGGCTGTATGCGCGAGGGCCTCTGTGTCACGTGCAGACAGAAATGCCATATGGCCAAGAACTGCCCAAAAGCCCAGAGAAACTGGTCGAAGAACCCCACACAATTCCATGCATCTTTGAACCATTAAAAACCCTATAATTATGCAAAAACCTGGAGATTTATCATTGAAGCAAACAAAAAAGATCCATCTTGACTTCCATCAGGTCGAATGCAACGTTCATTGAAACATTCTCCCCTGCATTTGAAAGAATCACAAGGGTCTTCCTATTCTAAAACGTATCGTTACCGGAGGGCAAGAAAAGATCCTTGAAGACCCTGGTGGTGAGATAGAGTTCATTAGTGAATAATTTTGCAAGCATCATCAAATAAGGACAAGAGTTTCAGCGAGTTTGCTGAAATGGCCAACGGCGCGAACCCCATACTTGAAGAATTTTTAAATGCTGTCATTGTACATATTTGGGCCTATAATGAACCGGTGTACTTTTCCATAAGCTCATTGAAGCGTTATGATGTAGTTCTTGGAAAAGAATAGTTCGCCTCGCATTGAACATAAATCAATTGTCTTAATGACGAGGTTAAATTAGAACATTAGGGAAATATATTCGTAGTTATTGCTGATCATGCCGTCCTGAGCCCATTTGTACTTTTCAATACTGTGTTTAGTGATTTCCATGAGGAAAATGAGGTTTTTGCAGTTTTAATTACACTTGTACAATCTAGTGAATCAAATGAGGTATCCCCTTGATAAGTACAGAAAATTTGACAACATTTGCTGATTTATTTCCAGAGAAGCCCCAAGAGTTTTGCCTCCTAGAATGAAGCAGCATTTTGTAACATAATTAAGGGAAGGAGCAAAACCACAGAAGAAACGTCTCTATGGACTTTCTGACAGAGAGATACCAGAACTCCGAAAACGGTTGGATGAGTGAATCGAAGTTATAAAACCACGTCAACGTAGCTGATGGATCCCATTATATTCTTGAGCAAGAATGGTAATTTCGTACGGATTTGTGTTGATTAAATTACCTTCAATCGGCTTGCAGTGAAGAACATTATCCCTTACAACGAGTTGACGACATCTTCGATCGGCTTAAAGGAGCAAAGTATTTCTGCAAAATTTATCTTTGATCTGGTCATCACCAGATTAGACCACAGGAATATTTCATTCCGTTTTCAGCTTTCATAACTCGATACGGTCACTTTGAATTTCTTTTTCTGTCCTTTACATTCACCAATGCCCTAGCAAATTTCATGAACCTACTGAACGAAAATTTCAAGGATCAGATCGACGTGTTTGTGATCTTCTATCTGGATAACATTCTTATCTACATTAAGACATGGAAAAATCACTTGGTTCATATTAGAACTGTGTACTCGGATTACCTCAATGCGTTTTTCGTTGGAGTTACAGAATTAGAGTACCTAGGAAGTGATATTTTCCAAAACGGTATTTTTGTTGATCCAAATCAGTTAAGAGCAGTCATGGAATTGCCGGTACCAAAAAATTGGTGACAAGTACAGTCTTTTCTTGATTCTGTCAATTACTACCGGAGATTCATAAAAGTCTGTTCAATGTTAGCTAAACCTCTAACATAAATAAAGAATAACATCAATTTCGAATAGAACTGT
Organism: Kappaphycus alvarezii; assembly: GCA_002205965.3. Classification (NCBI taxonomy): domain Eukaryota; phylum Rhodophyta; class Florideophyceae; order Gigartinales; family Solieriaceae; genus Kappaphycus; species Kappaphycus alvarezii. The sequence goes on along the minus strand of NADL03000736.1, from coordinate 128,754 downwards.
GTCCAAGATTATGCCTTCAAAGTACTCAGACAAACAATTTGTAGTGCGCCAGTTCTCAGAAATTTCGACACCACACTGTATATCTAGGTAATTACAGATTCATCACAGTAAACAATTGGCGCAGTATTTTAATATGAATATTAAAGTTCCAGAAGACCGATCGCTTTTGCGTATATGATTCTCAATGATGCCCAAAAAACAATTCGGCCCATGAAAGGGAACTTTTGGCCATTTTATATTCCCTCAAGTGGTGGAGATCCTAAATTTACGGTAATTCTTTTACCGTTCAGTAGGAAGAATATCCACTGACATACATAGAAACCCAAGGAAAACTGTCGCCGAGACAATTCAGATGGCTGGAAATAATAATAAAAAGTTCGACCCAAGATAATCCCAATCTCAGGAAAAACAAATGTAGTGGGGGATGTACTATCAAGGCAACCACAAGACATCCCGTCACCTAATCACCGGAACAATTCATTACGCCACGAAGTTATTACGATGAAACCCTCAGAATCCAATAAATTTTTGAGCATATCATTCACTAACCACGTTAGTGGGGTTGGCAGAAGATTATGGTACTGATGAGAACCTCAAACTCCGTTATCAAGACAAGAAAGCTCCCTTTGAGCGTCAAGGGATGCTTCGATTTAGTAACGAGAAGATCTGTTTACCAAAAGAAAGTTTTAAGTCAAGCTTCTGGATGACTATCATTGCACGCCTATCACGGGACATCTAGGAATAAAAAAACAATCAACAGAAAATCACCAATGTTTTATTGGAAAAATTTAAGATCAGATGTAATCCGATAGGTTTGTTCCTGCAAATGCAAGAGCACTAAAGCACCCAATCAGAAGCCCAAAGGTCTTTTACAAACTTAGAACTACCAAAAACCAACGGACCCACATAAAATGGATTTCATTACACCTCTCCAAAAGTCAAGAATTGAAACAATGACGTGTTGACAGTCCGAGATAGACTTTATATGATGATCAGATTAATTCCAACGAAACCAAATACAGATTCTCCTGAAACTGATCTGCTCTTCAAGAATAATGTATACAGGCATAATGGATTAGCAGAGTATATCATAAGTGACCGAGATCCCATCTTCATGGGCAAGTTTTGGACAATACTGTTTGCTCTACGAGGAAAAAAGATATACCCATCTTTTGCATAACACCACCAAACTGATCGAAAGTCGGAGACAATGAACAGGAAAATAGAGGAAATGATACGTGCTTTCGTCAGCTTCGAGATATCAAATTAGGATAATTACCTGGTAGACTTTGAAGTTGCTTACATCTCCTCTGTGAATCTAACCACAACATTCTCACCATTTTCCTCAATTATGGACTTTGACAAAGAACAGTACCATTGAATGTTTTTATAGTGCAATAGCACTTTAACTTATAATTTTGTTTCTATAACCTATTTTAGCACTCGTTTTTCGAGCCCCATTTTTTGTTAACACTTTAAAGTGCACTGTACTGTACAGTAAGTGCCCCTATTGGTCATAGCACGGGACCCCTAACTGACCCTGATATTCATTTATGACTAACTGGCTAAAGAGTAGAACGTGTCTTAGCTAGTGATCTCAGCTAACAAGCTAGCTTCTAACTTATTATTTATCCTTGGCTCTTCGTGCCCACGCCGGTAGTAAAGGTATCGAACGTACCAACGACTTTACAAGTTTTTGGTTCTGTCTCTATTTGCTACTCCTGCAATTCACGCCCCTTTTAGCTAAGGCTCCCGCGCTTGCAGCTATAGTAGCTACTATCAACTTCTGCCCTCGCCCGTCAGCAAGGCATTCTAGCCTATTTATTGTTTCAGGTTTTTACCTTTTGGTGAGTATTGTCCCCATAGGGAGGACGTGTATCCCTTGTGTCCCTGTTGGGAGGAAGAGTATCCCACTGTCCTGCTGCGCAGAGGAAGAGTATCGGTGGCTTTTACCTTTTGTTTCTTTCCGTGCCTAAGGCGCAACCTCTTTTGTCTGCTGCCATACATTCTTCCCCTTGCTTCCGATAAGCCTCTACAAACTTGAGTTCTGATAGCTCTCGAGCTACTACCCTGCAGAGGGATTAAAATGGAATCGGTGTCAAACACCGAGGAGTCATTGCTTTACGAAATAGGGAGCGTTACCTTCCTAGGTCCAGTTCGGTGCATTGCACTACAAATGTTGGTCTCCCGACCTAGAAGCGGAGAGGTATTGGTGGCTTGTATTCGACTGTTTTCCTTTTCGGAAACATTTTTTGGTTTTCGTCACCACAGCAATTTTTAAGAGTAATTATACCAACTTTGCCTAAAATCGAGTATTTCTACAATGTCGACTCATCTAGTCACCTGTTTAGGATCCACAAATTCTCGGATCGCTCTTAGAGCTGGTTCAGCTCGTGGAACAAGAGACGCTGTTGAAACTTCCGTTCCAAAACTTTCTGTAATAGAAAGATGTCAGGAAATTTGCAATGAGTTGCGCGAGTAATTTAATTGAAGGAAACAATCACTTTTGAAGTGAACCGTTTACAAATGGCTATAGCCCAAGTTAAGTAAAAAAACTTAGAAAATGTTAGTAACGCAGAGATTCGTATCTCATGGCGTGAAGAAGGCTCACCTGAGTTCCAGTGAATCCTTTATTCTCTTAAGAATGATGTTTCGGTCATCCGAATGGATGTCAATAAAGCCCTTGAGGGCATCACGAAAGTGGGAAGCCATAATGATGACATGTTTAAACGTTTGGCCAGGAGTCTATCCAATATTGAGGACGCAAGTCCCGACTTTACAGTTGTTCCCACAACACGAGTACAAGAAGTTGATACTCCCAACTTTCATGTAGATCCTCAGGAATCGCTTCAACATAAGTTTGGTAAGGAGAAACGGAAAAGTAAGACTTCTAAGGAGTCTCACAAAAGTTCTCCTAAGAACAAGAGAAAGATCTCTAAGAAGGACAAGTACGGTGACCTCACGGATCCAAGTTCCAATTCGTCCTCGGACTTGGAAGCTTCCTCAAATGGTAAGGATGATGATGAAGAAGATAGAGATTACTCGCCAAGTACCGAAAGTTCCTCTTCGGAACTGTCCATCGATGAAAGAGATAAGACCCCTAGGAAAGCAAGATCCAAGGGATCAATAAAAAAGAAGCCCCGTAAGACTCAATCGTACAAAAAAGCAACCCTAGGTTGTCGAAAGGAGACCGTCGTGGTCCATCTTGGGAAGTGATCCGTAAGGTTCGACCAACGAACCAATTTATCGAAAAAAATATGTCTTATAGGATCTATCGCTTGGATAGTAGATCGCACCGTTTAACGTCCGGAGAATCTGGTGAGGTAAGAGATTACGCAAAACGTAACAGTACCAAACTCTACAAGGAAGATTTCTTCTCAGGGGAAGACACCATTACTGCATTAGAACTCTTACAAAAGTTAGGGCGGGAGTTCAACCTTCAAATTATGTCGGAAGCGCAAGCCTTTAGGGTACTGCTCAATTAACTTAATAGAATAGCTCGCCGAATTTTCCGATCGGTTTCGGAAACGACAAGCCCTGAGCAGGGAGAAATCGCTACCTAGCCGTAGGCTGTCCAGTGGCTTCTCCGAGGCTTTGCAAAGAATGATTCCATTCAAAATGCAGTTCTGCAACTGCGTGACATCATCCAACTTCCTAATGAGGATGAAAAGAAATATTATATGCGTCTGACAGAAGGTTCAAACCGTTGTGGTAATGTACAAACTTCACAGGAGTTAATGACAATGTTTGTCGACGGACGTGAAAAGACTACTACTTCCACTGTCACAAGGTATCGCGACTTGTACAGAAAAATTTCCTTTTTGGAACTTGTTGACTTCGCCCAAGCGGAGGGCGACGCTGTTAGAGCAAGAGCTCATTCACATACCCTCATGGTTTCCTTTGACAGGGTGCCCAAACCATCCACCATGAAGAAGGCGTCCTCGTTCCCATCGAAGACAAGGGATATCATCACTTTAGGCTGCACCCGGATATCCGGAATTGGTTTCTGTTCAAGGTGGAAAATCGATACTTTCGATGCATCGCTTTACCGTTTGGTTGGAAGCTCTCTCCAGCCTACTTTATCAAGTTCATGCGCCCTCTGGTCCCGTACGCTCGGCAGCATCTAAGACTGCGAATCAATCTCTTTACGCCTGGGTCTGGATCTGGTGCCCCCGCCGCTGCCGACGCTTCCGCCGCTGCTGCCGATTTTATCCAAGGTGGAGTACTAATCGAGGATCCCTAAAACTTTTGCAATTTTCGATAGACTCAGTAGAGTCTCAATCTGGGTGCTGCAGACATTAATTAAGTACACTTTAAGTAGAACTGCAAGTTTCACTACCAATTGCCGATGAAGACCCCCGCTGGTGTGACCGTGTGGTCGGGTAGGGGAAGAAAGGCCGGGTGCGTGGAGGGCGCGCGCGCGTTTTTTTGAATTCGAAACCCGGCTTGCTCCTTGCTTTCAAATTGGCGGCTATATTGCCAGAATGAAACGGTGTGGTGGAGGAAACATAACTTTACTTTAAATTTTGTTGTGTATATTCTTTAAAAAGCATTCAGTAAACAATTAGAACGAATTTATCAGATATGCGAGACAAGTAATATAAACCCTCTCACTAAAAAAGCCATTTAGAACATTTTTCTGTTAAAAGCGGTTTCCAATTGCCCAACACCATTCTTTATATGTTTACGGTAATGAAAAAGATTGTCCATAGCGCACGACACGATCTTGCGCTTTGGACATCGCAATTGCCTCCATCCATGCCCTTCTTCGCGACTGTTCTGCTTCTTCACTGGCCCTTCGTAGCTCTATACTCAGCTGCTTTTCGGCTTGCTCTTCACGTCTATTGTCTTGCAGGGACTGCAGTAGCAGAATAGCATCCGAACGAGAGACCTCAATACCAAATGTTGTGTCTAAACATCCACTTTTCACAGCCAGTCCCTGGTGAACCATTGCGTTTCATGTCCAAAATGAGTACCGCTGTCTTCTGTACACTGCCTGAACGGGTTTCGGGTCTTGACAAAGCATTTATTTGCAAACCCTAGATCCAGCTGGGGCCGCCACATCCAGAGGCCAAAGGCCAGTTCTTCTAAAATCATCTCCAATATTCTTCTCGCTATTTTCATTCTTATAAGATTCTTGAATAGCATCCCAGACATGGAGACCATGCAGCTTCGTGAAACTTGAGGACACTTGCTCACTGTTACTGAAATAAGTCTTCAGAACATCCTAGTTCGCATAGTACTTGAATGCTCCGAATACTGATACATCAAGTGGCTGCAAAGGATCACTGATATGCGCCGGAAGCGCTACTGTAGCAATTCGAGCAGATCTAAGCTCCGATGTAGCACTTGAAACCAGATAAAAGCGGCACGCATCGAAAAACAGAACAACCCATTCCTCTTCAGGATATTTTTCTCGTACTCATGTAATAAATGAAGATACTCAGTTCTTAAAAATATGTCCATCAATAATGGCGACATCGCGTCTCCAAAAATTGTGCCAACCTTCTGGTCTCACATTGCTTACCTTTTCGCTGTATGCTCCAGTACTGAGTATGGGCTCCTAAATGCCCTTGAATACTGCAGCAGGAGCAAAACATTTGAGACAGGCGCTTACACATAGAAGGATTTAAAATCCATTTGTGTATTGAAAATTGACCCTTGGCCACGTAGCAGTCACTCCGGCTGATGTAACTACACGCTTCCTATTCTTCCCACTTAAAACCCAGCTAGGGGAGAAACCCTTTTCATCCAAATTATATACTTGTCGGCTGTACTTGATATTGTAATCACTGTAAACTAGCGCAACCTGTGCGAAGAATAGAGCTACATTCTCGCCATTGAAACATAGCAGACGTAGCTGATCGACGGTTCTTGCAACGAAACAACTGAATTCATCGGAATGGCGGCAAAAAAATCCTTTAAACCAGTGCCGGGAAAACTGAGCTTGAATTAGTCGACAAGACGCATTTCCCGTACTCACCAGCTCGTCACGATACTGTCGTGCTAGATTACAAAATGCATCGCTATCCCAAAAAGGTTTTCTTTTCAGAATAAATGCTATGCGTGCCACCAAAGCCTTCTTTTGATGCATCTTGAAAATAGTTGAGTTGTCTAGTCTCTTCGAGTTAAGTAAATACGACCCGTATTCGTCACGGCGAATAACAGGTGCAGCCTGCTTGCTCCAACGCTGTAGATCAGATTAGGAGAACTTGAAGGGGTTTTCAACTGCACTTTCAGAGACACTGCGACAGGAGTAGCCAGCCTTGATTTTCTCAAGCGCCATCACCAAGGATCTGTGCGCTTTCATCGCCATTTTTTTGGTCGCACATAGAGAGTGAGTCATAGTCGTTTCGCGGTGTTAGTTTCATTGACGGTTGGATCAAGGGTATCGGGATCAATGGGAATGGAACCAATGACTATCGTTAATTCCGTTGTGTTCTGTACTACTCGCAATATTCATTTATTTTAATTTTTTAGATGGGCTGTTTTGTATTAGTTATTTCCCGGCAAAACGTTCCGAGTCCTAAAAACGTGACACTTTGTCCTATTACCTCGTTCAAACCCCGTTCTTTTCAATCTACCCTATACATCACTCTACTTAGAGTGTTGTGACAAAGTTTGGTGATCTTCGATTAGTTTGCGGCTGAGATTTGGGCTACTGAAAACAAGTGACTGAATGTAAAGTGAGCTTTTTTCCCCAAAATGCTTATCTTTTGATTTGGAAATTATTTCTTTTTACCGCGAATCATTTCGCAGTGCCCCACAAATAGGTTTCTGTACTGTTAGCTACGAGCGAAGGTCCAATTACAATGACTTTGGCAGCTAAGGATATTGGATACGTACTCTGTTTCGAAATCCATAGCTCCGAGGAAGGATCTGAAATCGGGCTAATCTCTAAGGTCGCAGTCGTAATGCAGAGTCAAAGAACGCTCTGGTCTCAGTGGAAACGAAGTTTTTGGTAATTATGCACTCAATGAGGAAGCGCCATAGGTCGCTCTGGACTGACCAGTGTTTGTTCTACAGCGTATCGTTCTGGATTTAATACACTAGAAGAGCATGAGTCCCTGATTTAGGTAGCACTAAGAGGAACAGGGAGATCTTACGGTAGAGTTGCAAGCGCATCCTTCCGGGATGCAAGCGCAACTATCCTTTCGGTATGGTTAAGTTGCGTCAGTTTCTGTCATTATGGTTTTAATTTTTGAGTTTTTCTTCTGTTTGTAGCTTATGTTGCTGCTTAAAATTTTTTTATGGAGAAAACCTCGGCAAATCTACGCATTTGCCAAGGCGTTTGAGGAATTTATGCTTACATTTTTCGCTCTTCTGTTCTCTCACGCTCCCATCATGCGCCATATCCGCCCGGGATCCGTGTCTACTGTCACTGCATGGCTTACAACGCCTAGTTAACAAGCGAAATCACCAAATGATGTTCTGGAAGCTCGAGGTATCGCACAAACCGGCCGGTTCTGTTTGTGCATTTTAAACTGGGCTTTGCGTACTGGAATTGCATCAACACCTCATCAAATCTCTTCCAGCCCTTTTCCTTCCACCTTTCAGCTTCTCTCATTCACTCTCCTGCCTCTTTCCGATGAATCAACCCTACATTCTTCGCCGTCCCTCACCTTTTCATAGCAAGGATTCCCCGTTGTTCCTCCGTTTCATTGAATTAGAGGCGGAGGAGTCTTCTAGTGAGGAGGAAGACATGGTTGCAGCTGATGCACCGGCGTCTCCGAAGGAGCATCTTGCCGGCTCATTGGTCTACGCTGACAAAGACTCCTCCGGATAGTCTGTCCAAGTGAATGCATGTACGAAGGAACATTGCTGCCAGGTCTGCTTCAAGTGCGTCCGACGGGCCAAAGCCACGCGTTGGCCATTCAAGAATGATATAAAACTCCGTTTCCGGGCGCCTAAGTTTAGGGGAATTTAGGAAGTAGTTTCATATAATTTAGTAATTATGCAATTTATTCGTTTTTACTGTAGTTTGCTTTTAGTATTTAAGGGAATAAATCTGCTCCTCCAGGGGGAGGTATCAAGTTGTCCATCAAGTCATTTTTCTTTTCCGGAGTTGGGTTCGTAGTGAACTCCAAACTTAGGAACTCCCTTTGAATTCTATTGAAGTTACGTGTTATCAGGCTTCATTCGTTATCCTTTTCCTTCTACCCCTTCCCTGTTCCTCTCTACTCTCTGTCTCTACGCACTTCTGTCGCGTGCAGCAGCTCTCGTTCCGTCTGAGCATTTGCGTTTAGCTTGGTTTGCTGTTCGGTTGTCGGTTTACTCAGATATCAGGTATGCGTTAATAGAATGGCTTAGCGCTGACAAAACATGCAAAAGGTCGAGGCAATGTTAATTCATTTAATTTGGTTTGTCTAGATTTCTACACGAAGTGTGAGGCTCCAAAAGGTGGTACATTAAGAGTTTGCAACTCGTTGCTTGAAAATAGTTAAGATAAGGGTAGAAAAAATTCACTGGGAACATTTATCAGAGTAGGGGAAAATCATTGGGAACATTTATCAGAGCCATTGCAGTCTTACCTGTTTTTCGTAGAAAATTTCGGCCCATCACGTATTAATGACCCTTCAGAGGCTCAGAGCCTGCATGTACTTATGCCTACCTCTCTCTGCTATCTTCGTCCGCCGCAGGCGATGCCCTCGCCCGATGTTCAACCCTTAATTTCGCTTGGTCGTCCGTAGCTTGAACGCCCCTCCCGATCCTCTCCCGGATCCCACCGTTCCCCTGGCTCTGATCCCCCCGACATCACGTCCACTGACCCCACGATTGCCCCTGCTGATAGCTCCCCGCCTCGTCCCTCGTATGTTGCTGTCATACGCTAGCCTGACGGTCCCCACCCCCAAGCTGCCTTCTTGCTCTCTGTTGTCTTGCCCTTACCTCTCACGACAATCTTTCTACCACCCGCATCACCGTGAAATATGCCGATTCGGTTCGTTGTGCCACCCAAGGCACGACGCGGGACAATCAAAACGCTTCGTCTTGGTCACATCTCCCCGATAAACCCCTCCTATGTCTGTAGTGTCAAGGGCACTCAGCAAGGTGACCCCTCGGTCCCTCGCTCTTTGCCCGTGCTCTTCACCCTCTCCTGCTCTCGTTTCAGGAGAAGTTCTCAGCTGCTCTGAATGCTTGGTATGCAGATGACGATAACTCATTCCTTCCTCGTTCCCATGCCGCTGCCGCCATCCGTGTCATCCAGCACGAAGAGGGTCCACTTTGGTTCCACCTGAACCTTTCGAAAACCCAAATTTACGGTTTCTCCCCCTCCCACATCTCTTTGTCACTTCCCTGCCCCATTTGTACCCCCCCTGGTTTTACTGTGCTGGAATCTACGATTTTTGGGGACACCTTTGTTTCCGAGTTATTCACAGGCCGCCAAACCGCCGTCGAACGTATCTTCCAATCCCTCCGAGCTCTAGACGATGCACAATTGGTTTTCCACCTCTATCGATTCTGCGCAAACGCCTCTAAGGTCATGCACTTGATACTTACGCTTCTACCCACTCAATCTGCGGTACTCGCCGCCAGCTTTGATCAGAAGCAGACGGAAGCGTTCCAACAATTGCAATTGCCCTGCTCAGATCGGGCCTGGCTCCAGGCCTCTCTCCCCTTTTCAATGGGCTGTCTTGGTCTCCTGCAATCGTTGGACATTACCGAGTCGGCTTACGCACCATCTGTAATCGATTCTTTCCATCTTGTCTCCGACCTGCTAAACCTTCCCAAGACCTCCACATGGAAGAGGTCCCCCCGCCTGCAATCTCGCTTCTATCTTCCCGCCATCCGTAGCTGTCTTCGTCGCTAACTGTTACTGGACTTTTCGAGCGTTGTTCTTCGCCCGTCCCGGTGAAAGGCTCCAATCTGCGATCACAAATGAACTCGTGCTTTCTATGTCTGACAGCTTGTTCTTGTCCGCAGCACCACCGGACCGAGCACGGCTCCTCTCCGAGCGCATATCCTCCTCTTCCGTTTTCTCTTCGCTCACTCATCCCCACCGCGGTACTTACATGTCCTTTCCTGCGTGGAGGAAGCCCTGGCTACCCGTCTCGACATCGCGCTGTTCCCTGGATCTACTCGTTGTACGGTCTGGTTTCGGCGCTCTGTCGACGTCGCGCCTTTCTTGGATCCAAGCGGCCAACATGCTTTGACCTGCAAGTACGAAGACGGCATGGCTCGCGGACATCATGTCCTCCGCAACGTTCTCGCCGGCTTCTGTAAGGACGTTGGCATCGCCTTTCTCGTCGGACATTCGCTTTCCTACCAGGATCCCAATTCCGCTACTCATTGGGAGTCCCGTCCATTACGAATGGACATCTACTGTACATTCCGGGTACCTATGATCTTCACACAAGTGACATTGCCGTCAACGTTACTGTGGCCCATCCTTCCGCTTGCCGCCACATCTCGCCAAGTACAGTTACCTCAGGCGCTTTCGCCACTCGCAGAGCGCGAGAAACATCGTCATTACGGCGATTACTGCGACCAAAACGATATCCTCCTCTCCCCGTCAGGATTAGTATCTATTGCACCTCGGGCGGCGAGGGCTAGACTTCCTTCCGACGCTTCGCTTCCTTCGCTGCTTCCCGTCGTGGTTACTCTCCTCAACAGGAACTTCGTGACTTGTTTTCCCGGTTTGCATTTAGCCTCCAAGTGATGCAGGCGCGACAGGTTTGCCATCGGCACCTGCCTGCGTGGTTGATCTCTGTTAGTCTCCGCACACTTTCGTGCCTTAGAACTCGTAAAGATTTGAAGTCGTAAAGATTTACCATCACCGCATGTTATCGAAAGAGGAACCATGTACTGTACTGTACCGTAAAGCACAGTTACTGTCCAGCATTGTACAGTATTGTATACTGTACAGTACTGAAATAATCCACCATTATTGTGCAATAAGTGTACTGTACAGTACTGTGCAATACTGTACCGGACTCTCGAGACTGATGTAAGCAAGCCATGGAGAATGGTCGGATCAAAACCAATTGTCACCAAACCTGTGCTCCACAGATCTGACGGATCAACGTTTGCTCCACTCCCACTCCGCGTCATCGACACTGCACCGCCCGCCGTCCACTCCCTCACCAGCCACCAACCCGCACTCCCTCGCCCCCGCCACCACCGCAATGATCATCCCGCTACCATCGCTCCTCCTCCTCTACCTCCTCCACACCACATTCTCCCTCCAACCACCCTCCCCACAACTCCACCTCTCCATTCTAACCGACGATTTCCGTCACCTGCGATACGAACACGCGCACTCGCACCTCATAAACGCCTCGACTCCCACCCCATCATGGACACGTTGCATCTCCACCTCCACGCAGCACGCGCCGCCCTCCGCAGCATGTTACACGCACCCCCAATCTCCACCAAACTCTTCCTCTTCTTCACAATCCACCCTGCACCTGCGACAGTCCCGCCGCCTCGTTTCCAATCGCAAAGCCTCACCCCCACCTCCCCCGCACGCACAAGCGCCATACCCAATTCGACATTGCCCGATTTCTTCTACCGTCCGCACAACGCGCGTGGTGCGTTTTCGCTTCATACGGCGTGTTTGCATGCCACTGTTGCGAATCAGACGGCGACGGTGACGTTTTCATTTCTGTCTTTTGTGATCTCGTTGTCGCACAAGTGCCCGTTCGGTGCGTTACCTTCTGTGGATGTGTCTGTGGTGCATAGGTCGTTGAATGGGTGGCGTTTGTTGATTGGGTTGAGGGAGCGGTTGTCGTCTGCGGTGGTGACGTCAGTGGGTGCGGAATCGGGGAGCCTGGGATGGTATCTGTACGGCTGGACGATGGGTCGGATGTTGACTTTGTGTCGCCTGCGGCACCGCGGTCTATGTGGGTGGGGTATACGTGTCATGGGTATCGGAGGGGTGTGGCCAAGGTTTGGGTGGTGGTGAAGTTGGGGCCGTTTGACGCGATACAGCATGAATGGGAGGTGGAATGTGGGGGTGGGGAGGGGCCTGCGGGGTTGTTTGTGGGGTCGGATGCGTGGAGGGGGATGTGGTGGGGAATGGGGTGGTGTTGAGTAAGGGGGACGGGGTGGAGGTTGGCGGGGGGTGGGAGATGTATGTAGGGTATTTGGATGGACGGTCGCGCGAGCATCTCGGGTATGAGGGGGTGGAGGTGGTGGGGCAAGGGGTGATGAGCGGGGCCGGGGTGTGGAGGGGACGGGGTAGGGTGACGAGTGGGGTGTTGAGGAAAGGAGTGGCGGAGAGGTGGGTGGTGCGGACGGGGTGCCGTGGGTGGGGCGTGGGAAAGGGGGAGGTGAGAATGGGAGTGCGCGGGGGGTATGAGGTCCGGGTGGGTGTTTGGAGGCGGTGTGGATGGTGGGAGGTGGGATGGGTGCGGTGGTTGGTTGTTGTGGGTATTGGGGCGTTGGCTGGTTGGGTGTGGACACGGAGGGTTGCGGTGAGATACGGGGCGTCGAAGAAGGGTGGAAGAGGAAGATTCAAATTGTGACTAGCGGCGGGGCATCCGTGTGGGCGGCAGCGGCTGGAAGTGAGACTTGCATGCGTTGGGCACTTGCCATTCTTGCAAAAGTATGAACTGTAAACAGGAGGACAAAAAGGTGGGTCGATATACACGTGTACATTAAACTTATTACAGTATTTTTTTGAATTCACTGTACTTTGTTCAATTACAGTACTTTTGTTGCTCCCTTTTGTTCCGTTGTGGTCGGTCGAAAGGGGCACAACTGTAATTTTGGTTTATAAAACTATTTATAATTGGGACTGTAAAGGTGGAATATGCTAAACTGTACAGTAGAATGAATTCATGTTTTCTTTGTTGCAGATTACAGTTTCAGCGGCATTGTTTTTCGATGTTCCCACGAGGCCAATATTGAAAAAGCGTGACTTTCGACCACTCGGTGTGGCCTGACTGTTATGGAGCAGTATCAATAATCAGTTTCTGACAGGACAGACCTCCGTCAGTTGTCGAACTTGTCAATTTTTGTCCCTCTCCACAAGCCAAACATTCAACGGAGCCAAGTCAAAAATGTCCAATTTGAATGAAAAAAAAACAGACCCCGAACCAAATAAGGGTTTTGGCAGGTGAGTGTGTCTTGAGTGCTCCTCTGCGTGCTTAAAGGCTGTGTGCATTGATTTATTTGTTCATTTTAGACGATGATTTGGTGCTGCGTGGCGCGCTGCCACCGCACTGTACAGTACAGTACCTACCGTATATTGTACTGTACAAACTGTACTTTTGCCATGTAAAACTCGCTAATTAAACAAGATTACTGCAGGATCACACATTCAATGTCACTTGCAACATTTATTGTCCTGTCCCCTGGTCCAGATCCATACCTCATCGAATAGCACACTCCACCGGCAGTAATTCGCTGCCTGTCCTCGTAACGTACCAATTTCCTTCGAACAAACCGTCCCCTCCCCTTTCCATTCGCACTCTCCAACATCTATATAAGCCCCCTCCTCTCCCCCACCTCATCCCAATCCACCCTCTATAATGCTCTCCATTCCCCCCCACCCCTCCATTCCACCATGCCTCGTCTCTTCAATATCTCCTTTCTCACCCTCCTTCTCCTCTTGCCCTCCCTCTCCCTAGCCCAGACCAATGAAGACGGCCGCATTCCCCTCTCCGCCGCCTCCACCGTTCCGGATGCCATCATCCCAGATCCACGCACCACGGTTCTCGAATACATTTCCACAGGCTCTCCCGACTTTGAGGTCCTCCTCTCCCTCCTCATAACCCTCAACCTAACCGACACCCTTGCCTCTCCTGCCGGTCGCGTCACCCTCTTCTGCCCCACCGACGCCGCCTTCATCGACCTCATCCGTCTCGTACGACCAGATCTAGCCCTGGACCTGGAGCCCTTTGACACCCCTTCCATTGTCGACGCCCTCCTCCTCAGTCTGGCACCGTTTCGTACGCTGCCGGCTGCATCCTTTGCATCCCGCGTGACATACTCGCATATCATATCCTCAATGATGCACTGGACTATGAGTCGGTTGAGGATCAATCCCCACTCAATACCACCGCGGGGGTCCCTATTTCCGTCGTTGATGGCTTGATTGTGGATCAGGATCCCCAACAGGCGATTGCACCAAGCGTCAGGAACATTTTTAACTTGAATGGATGGGTCCATGTTGTGCCACAGGTCCTGCTGCCATTTGATTTGATCACTGCTTTGAATATGATTCCGACGCCAAGTCCAACCCCGTCTCTGTCTCCTACGCCATCTATTGATCCTTCCGTGGTTCCCGAGTCGGTTTCTCCCACCGTGACTCCCACTCCGGTGCTTGTTGAGAGTCCGGCGGAGCCTACCCCGCCCGACAGCGGCGTCATGATTCCCACGGAAACGCCCATGATTACTGATGAGGAGTTGGAAGAGACGGACGAGGGGCCGATGGAATCACCAGAAGATGAGCCGATCTGTTTCCCCGCCAGCGCAACAGTCGAGTTGGTCGATGGGAGTGTGGTGAGCATGCCCCAGTTGGAGGCTGGTCATCAAGTCAGAGTTCATGAGAGTGGCACAGTCTCTGATGTGTTTGCGTGGACACATCGTATGGTTAAGAGAAGAGCCGTGTTTTATGTGCTGCGCACCGAGAGTGGACACGAGGTGCGCATGACGGGCGGCCATTACCTGTATGCCAATAGAGTTTTGACGGCGGCAAGAGCGGTCAAAATTGGGGATGTGCTGCGGACGGTGGCTGGGGAGAGTAAGGTGGTAAAGGTTGGTATTGAGAAGGGGAGGGGTTGTTTGCTCCGCATACCATGCATGGTGATTTAATGGTGGATGGTGTTGTTGTAAGTGGGTATTCTAGAGCCGTGGCCCCTTGGGTCGCGCATGCGCTATTGGCACCCGTCAGGGGACTGGTGCGATGGGGCAGGGTTACGGAACCGTTGGGTGGGCTGTTTTACGAAGGTGCCGATGAGGTGGCCCGGTGGATGCCAAGTGGGAGGGAAAGGTACTAGGATGTGTTTAGGACGATGAATAGATTGCAAAACGTTTTCGAATGTAGGTTTTTTTAGTTGTCTAGGCTAGACTGATGTCGAGCAGTTTTCGAAACATGTTCTCTGTGCATCTCGAGCAATCAGTCAACTAAAAAGTTCGCTTGTGAATCACTCTCGGTGAAAAGTGACAACTTAAATTATGTCGGAGATTAGCAAATTAGAAAGTCGTGCCAGGAGTCTATCGGATCCCCAGGCAGGATTAATGAAACAATGCAAAACGTAATCTCTAAACCGCGTAGATCGTAAGCATTTCTTTGTTGACATCTACATTGCATTGACTGACGACGTATTCTAATATCAATTTGCTCCAGAATTCGTAGCCTTTCGACTTGGCCTTTGAACGTAACCATCTAAGCTGTGCTAAGTTTGCCGTGGCTAGGGTCTGGCAAGTCCAACCTGCTTGTGTAAATCTCTTTGTCAGGGGAGGCTGTCGTGGTAGTGCTGTCCGACTGTTATCACTCATCCGCTGGAGACATTGATTTGTAGATATGTCACTCAAATCACTGCTTTTGATCTGCGCTCCTACCGAAAATCTGGACAAATTCTGAAACGGCAGTGAGCTGCAATTCAGGTTAACGCCTAATGCTCAAACGAGCTCAATTTTCTTTTCAATTTCCGTGATCCTCTCTTGCAGCATGTTGACATGACAGGGTTGCCATGTATAGTAGTAATTCTCGTTTTCCTACTCAAATTTGAAAGCCGTGCGACCTCTTTCTCACGAGGCATCGACGTTATCAGTAAACCGCCGTCGTTTTCCCAGTTCCGAAAATGCCTCTCTGCATGGTTCGAGACAAACATGTCGAGTTTGGACTACTTTGCTCTCAACTGGCCATATTTGCCGCTGCCTTTTGAGATACGAAACCAACATTTTCTGAGAGCATAAACCGCAGTATAGAACGCTATCCTTTCGATAGGGAGATGCTGTATCACATGTAATGTGTCATGTAGACTCGGGTTTCGCCGATGCCGCGTCGACCAGTTATGGCAACCCGAACGCGACTCTGCCAAGGGCTTTCAGTGCATGATGAATACAGCTGCGACTTTTTTCTGTTGTCATCAAGTCTGGCATCGGTGAGAGTCAGTTTGCAGACGATTCACACAATACTGGACATTTACGCCAAATCCAAGATGTTGTACGCATGCGTTTTCTCGCCGCTCTTTGCCTGGTTTATCCTTTGTGGCCAAAGAGTGTTCAAGTGGTTGATGCTGTTGGACGAGCTGTACCACAAGCGAATGCAGATGCGCTTGCCGTGTTCAACGGCAGGGGCATGAGTGTTATGGCATTACACAACTTGGCCTCACATGCGGAATACATAAAAATTGCAAGCGGCGCGGCATTCGGGTTTCCGTGGTGGGCTATGGTTGATGACATGGTTGCAAGGAGCTCGATAGGTAACGAAACGGTACAGGTGCCCCCCCTGGACAAGGTGCAACTGACACCGGGTAGGGTTGGGAGGAATGCCGGATATACCCTGGTTGAAAGCTAACGGAATCGAAGAATCGTATGATTGTACAGCAAAATACTGTACTGTACTGTTGTTGATGAACACATGCATAAGCGGCTAGATCTAAATTAAGCAATGAACGAATCCATATTCGATGAGGATACTGAAAAGGCCGCATATATGACACGTACAAGTTGATGACTACGAAAGAGCGAGCAAGCTGGAATACATGTGTTCAGAGATGGACAAGATGCGACGATAGTACTGTGGAGCGGGAGTGCGAAGCGTTGCACAGAGCGGACACAGATCAATGAACGAACGCGGAAATGGACACGCACAGAAGCGCGCAGAGAACAGTGGAAACTCAGTTGAAGGACAAATGCACAAATGCGAATGAGTAGAACGAAGCTGGAATGGTCGAGATGAAGCGATCACGTAGGGCTATATAAACATAGAATAGCGGCTGTCCGGATGCGAAAGCGGAAGGCAGCACGCCGGCATCTTGTGCCGAATCTTCTCGCCCCGCACAACCCGCGACGACTCTGCCCTCAAGCTCAACGCCCAGTAGCCTTACATTCAACACATCTCTTTAGCGGCCCAATCAAGAGTTATGGGCCCAGAGGGTTCAGAGTCGCCGGAGAGCCGTCTTTTACACGCACCAAGGCTAACTCTTCATAAGGACAAGTACTATTATCGCTGCGATGTCCGCATGTGGATGAGACGTGTACGAGTCTTTGCAAGCGGTGGAGATAGCAAGGCAAAGGGAATAGCTAACGGACTTGGACACGCTCTGTACGCTGCTATGGACCTATGCTACCGCAGAGTGCTTGATGCAGACATACAAGATGGCAAGCTCACGCTCGACGCAGAAGATGAGGACGCAGTCCTGTCGTTTGATGAGCAGAGAAGGATCGTCGAACAGATGCTGCTTACCGAAGCCAAGGACTCCCCGACAGATGCCGCAAAACGTATAATTACGTTAGGACGCAAGGTATTCAATTGCAAGCGATTTAAGAACGAAGACTACGCTACATTTGCTGAGAGGTTCAGAGGAGTGTCACAAGCACACATGAATTGCTTCAGGCATGTCCCTACAGCGCAAGAGAAGCAGCAGACGGCACTTATCATGTTAGAAAACGCCCAGCTACCTGACTCCATCTATAACAACTTACTGAGCTTACTTGTTGCCAAGGATGATGGCAGTAACGACAATGGACTTGGTAACCCAATCTCAATTTGCCCGATCCAGCTACGCGATATAAAGAAGCATATGCAACACGCTAAGGACTCACTTCAAGTTCACAGCGGAGAACCGGACAAAGTATATGTCACAAGCGAAGACATGGGCAAAGCCAATGAGCACATAGGCAAAGCAGAAGCAATTATACGGACCGCGGAACACAGACACAGCAAAAGATGTTATGACAACGGACTCACGCTCACATTCGAAATGGATGACGCCATCGCTGCCTTGAAAAACATCAGAACTTCGGAGATAGATATCGGACGACGCAATGGACAAAATGAGCACATAGCACACAGCGAGGTGCACATTGGTTCAATGATGGGCACGGGAATGCAAGTGGACAATCGCAATATGGGATACATTACTCCTGGAACGGGCGCCAAGTTAAATACTCGTTGCAATGCGTGCAGAGGTTTTAACCACTGGGCTGGTGACCCCGAGTGCCCGATGTATGGGAAAGGTCGCAGAGACTCACGAATTAACAAGCCAGGCAGGGGAACATACACTGAGAACCACCACGACCTACGCAACCAGATTACAAACGGACGCCACTCTCATGAGCAAACACTTGATAAGACCGTCAGATTCGCTGAGCGAGCACAACAGGTCGACAGTAAGTCCCCACCGCCCACTCAATTCTTCAGCAACAAGTGATGGACCCTAACCCGGTCTATGACCCGGGCGCACCACGCTCGGTAGGAGGAATCAATGACGCGGCGAGAATATGCGATCTCATGGAAATCGACCTCAACATAGAGCCTCCCCGGGAATTATACATGCACGGCTGGGGAGAACAGTGCCACGATCCAAAGCCGGTTGTGGGTCATTGGCATTTGACAGTCCTTGACGTAAACAGAAACCCCTGCACTTTTAGCTTTGATCTCCTTGAAGGAGACTCTGTGATAATCATCGGTCTTGACGTTGCCAAGTATGCACTTCAGGACAACATGTCCGACATCAACACATTGACGTTCAGGCGACCCAATGATACTTCAAGCAGACTATTCAACACGTACATCTCCAAGGATGGAGGCAACAATATGGTGGAACGCATACGCGTTGAAATATCCCCACGGCCCGTAACGTGTTTACAGAACCTCCTATCAACTGCACTCTCCAAAATGGCCAGACGGGAACCAAAGATATTCGCCAAACGAGTGCACCGCGCAACACACACACCGGCTGAACAAGTTGTCAACATATGCAAGCAGGCAGGCATAATGAACCCAGAATTACGGAAGGCCATACACGACGTCGACGACGCATGTGATATATGCGCCAGCTCAGGGAGACCTCAACCCAGCAGCAAAATTTCACTTAACCATGTCAACGAGGCATTCAATATGGAGATTCAAGTCGACTTGTGCTACGAAATCGTTGGGCAAAGTAAACGCACTATATTCATCGCCATCGACGCAGGTACTGGATTTTCCGAAGGCGCAATTACAACGGATAGACACGTGGAGACATTGTGCAAGTCGTTGGACCGTTACTGGATACTTCGCCATGGGGCTCCGGCATCGTTGTCTGCGGATGATGAGTACAACCGAAAGCCGCTACGCAACTTTCTAGCCGCGCATGACATTGTATTTAAACCAAGACCCACCAGGCGACACAACAAGACAGGGATTGTGGAACGCAAGGTGCAAACCGTGAAGACCATCATACGCAAGATAGACAAAGAATTGCATAATGACACGGCCGAGGATATTGTCATCAAGTCGGTGTTTTTATCCAACATGTTTTCCGGCTCACGCGTGCTCAGCTCTTTTCAGCTGGTGCGTGGATACCAACCGTCACTCCTTGGCATACCATCCACCAAAGTTCCGGAATCATTGATGCAAGCTCATATCGAGCAGACCGCAACACGCGCTCTTCAACGCGCTCTACGAGCCAAATCAGCGAACGTTATACGCGCTTCAGCGTACAAGGAAGGTGACACAGTGTGGATCTGGTACTCGTCGACAAAAGGGAATGAGCGCGACGAATGGTTACGGGCACGGATCGAGAAACTGCATGAGCACTACGCGGAAGTCAGACGTATCAAGAACGGACAGCCCGTGCGTGGACCTACCATGAAGCCGGCATATGAAGACATGCGACTCGCGCCACAATCTGAGCTCACGCGAGAGCTCATGGAATGCTCCCTTGAAGATGCCATCATGATTTCGGTGGACAAGGGGGGAGAGTAGCCGACAGCGACACAGAAGCTGATAGTCCACCGAACGTCAACGCCCTGATGGCGGCAACAATCGAAGACCCGAAAAAATGCAATGTAATCGATATTGGCCTCACTGAACCTAAAGGACCCAGAGAAGTTATGTTACCATGGAAAGCAAGACGCTTCGCGACATCGGCCGAAGAGCAGAAGAAGTCAGACCTACACCTGAACAGATACAAGTGCTTGAGTCAGACAAGGCACGTGTCATCGAGCAGATATACGAACAAGTCGGTTCCAGGCAAGTTACGAAGCGCGAGATCGAATTTGCCCCATTCTGGGTCGCAGAGCAGTCCTACTCCAAAGAATTTGACGATAACTGGTCGGACGCGTTTCAGGAAGTTAGCGAGGATGCCGTACCAAAAGAAGCGAATGTAATACGGTCCCATGTGGTCTACAAAGTGAAAACCGATGAGGCAGGGAAGCGGAAGCTGAAAGCACGTCTATGCCCACATGGCAACGAAGACGATGAAAAGGACCGAATCAGGAAGGACTCGGCGAATGCGCAACTCAATATCGTCAGGCTACTACTCTCGCTCGTCACTTTCTCGGTTTTGCAATTCGAACAGCGGATATAAAGGGAGCGTATCTCCAAAGCGGGCCCATTAAGAGAGACATATACGTCAGACCGCCTAGAGAATGGCACCAGACACACGGATACAGACGCGGAGTATTATGGAAGCTGCTCAAGTTACCTTACGGGATAGTTGAAGCGGGTCGACAGTGGATGCTCATTGCAGAAGAATGGATGATAGATGAGTGCAAGCTTGAACGAGTATTTGGCGTCAGTCAATGGTTCGTTAAAAGGAACACGGGTAGTAGAATCACGTTACTGGTCGCGAAGCTTACGGACGATTTTTTAGCGGCCGGAACTAACGAAGCACTGGACGACTTCTATGCGAAGATGCAACAGAGATTTGAGGTAGGCATGATCAACCAGGGACCGACATTTGTGTTTGGCGGATGTCAGATAAGCATAAGCAAGGATGGGGATATCAAGCTGTCCATGGCAGACTACTGGAAACGAGTCGAACCGATCCAGATGACAAGAACTAGACGTAAATCACGGGACTCACTGGCAAGCGCGGCAGAGCTCAGACAATACCGATCGCTCGCTGGCACGCTACTGTATTTGGGTAACGGAACATTGCCACAGGCCTCGTTCGTGGTGTCACTCATGCAACAGCGTGTCGCCAGACTTAAGGTAGAACACCTCGTGGTCGCAAACAACATGGTGGTCGAGCTCAGAAAACTCTCTTCGGTAGTCACGTATCGCAAGGTGCGCAATCCTACAGATGTATGCCTATTCTCTATGTCAGACGCATCGCACCCTAAGGATAGGGACTATGGGCAAAGTGGGATACTCATCGGGCTATTATCAAGATCGGGAATCGAAGATAAAGATGTATACCACTTGCTGGATTGGACATCACACAAGCAAAATAGGGTCAGTCACTGCTCATACGGTGCGGAAATTCTCGCTGCTGCTAGCACTGACGATAGAGGTTTCCACATGAAAATGGCCATAAACACGTTGTTCCACACACCCCTATCAAGCACGAGCTCAACGTTGACAGCAGGGGACTTTGGGATACCATCACTACCCTACATGAAGGTCGCGAGTACAGGCTTAGGCAAACCGTTCAAAGGATACGCAACAGCTTTGAAAGCGCAGAAACGAATGTCATTCGATGGATACCCGGGACAGTAAACCTTGCGGATGCCTTAACCAAGTTCAACATCGTCCTACACAAGAAATTGAACGACGTGTGCTCGACAGGATTTCTAAACATTAACTTGGGTATTGGCAAGATGGTTGACGCAGACACCTGGTGATAAAAGTTGGATCAGCAAGAGTCGTCCCCTACACTGTCTCGGACGACTGGGGGGATGTTGATGAACACATGCATAAGCGGCTAGATCTAAATTAAGCAATGAACGAATCCATATTCGATGAGGATACTGAAAAGGCCGCATATATGACACGTACAAGTTGATGACTACGAAAGAGCGAGCAAGCTGGAATACATGTGTTCAGAGATGGACAAGATGCGACGATAGTACTGTGGAGCGGGAGTGCGAAGCGTTGCACAGAGCGGACACAGATCAATGAACGAACGCGGAAATGGACACGCACAGAAGCGCGCAGAGAACAGTGGAAACTCAGTTGAAGGACAAATGCACAAATGCGAATGAGTAGAACGAAGCTGGAATGGTCGAGATGAAGCGATCACGTAGGGCTATATAAACATAGAATAGCGGCTGTCCGGATGCGAAAGCGGAAGGCAGCACGCCGGCATCTTGTGCCGAATCTTCTCGCCCCGCACAACCCGCGACGACTCTGCCCTCAAGCTCAACGCCCAGTAGCCTTACATTCAACACATCTCTTTAGCGGCCCAATCAAGAACTGTACAGTACAGTAGTGCACGGGTTGCGACAAAAACCAGTCCCAAAAGGTATACACTACTTACTTTTTATTTACTCATAATGTTTCTGGAGTGCTACAGTACAACAACAACAAGACTTTATGCCATCACGGTACTGTATCAAGGGTGCGTACAATATTTCGTACAGTAATTCGCAACGGTTCTGAACACGAAACAAAGTGTTACAGTACAGTACTATAATATAGTGCGGGACAAAATGATAGCCCACCCCTATCTTTGAGGCATACTCCCTGAAAAAAACATCCATTTAAACAGAAAAACTAGCCATTTCTATTTATTTCTGATGCCGACTCTGCACTTTAAACGATTCTCAAAAGGGCAATTACTTTCTTTATTTTCATGAAAACAGGCTACCTGGGAGGCTGACAAAAAGATAGCACATTACCATTTTACACGGAGTCCAAAGCAAGCCATTCCGACTTCAGTAGTCCGTCTTCTTCCCACCTCTTTCTAATACATGCTTCAAACGTTTAGGCATGCTTCTGAGTAAAGACAGAAGGTATTCTGATTATATATCCTCCCACTCTTTAAGCACAGTATTTCTAAGCTCCCCCACATTACAAAACTGCCTCCATTTCGCGTAAAACTTCCCCACCAGCAGTCCCCAAACGTTTTCTATAGGGTTGAGGTCTGGACTTCTAGCGGGCCACATCATAACCTTAATAATCTTCTCTTTCAGCCAATTCTTCGTCGTCCTCCCAGAATGAATTGATGCATTATCTTGTTGAAACTCCCATAAGTATGCGTGATTCTCAGCAGCAAACGGTAGCGAATGGTTCGCTAATGTCTGCGTATACATCTCCGCGTTTTAGCTCCTCGAAAAAAATAGCCAAACTCGACTTTGCAGCCGCAGGAAATGCACCCAATACCATCATTAATCCTCTTCCTATCTGCCGCTTCGATAAAAAAGTTTCATATCCTCTTAAGGCATGCCAGTAGGACTAGAACCCATCTGGTCCATCCATATTAAATTTTTTCTCGTCTGAGAAGACCACTCTTGCCCAGTCTTTGTGGCGATAGGAGCATGGTCTACTGCCCATGTCAGACGATTAGCGATATGTTCGGAAGTGAGAGAGGGACATCGCTTAACTTTCTGAAACTTCATAAACGGGGCACGGGAAAGGGCTTGGCGAGTTGTACGCTTGGAAACTGCAAGTTGAAGGGTCTTTTGAATGTCTCCGGCCTTCACATTTTTTTCTTTGTCTCTCTCAATATACGGCGTTTGGTGGCTGGCGACAATTACTGCGGCCTTCCCGGTGACTTTTTCTTTCGGTAACCCTCCTTATTCTTGATGTAGGCCGCCACAACCTTTCTGGAGCGCTTGAGCTTAACAGCAAGTGGAACTTATCGTCCACTTTGCATCTGAGTATGCTGCAATCTGGGCTCGCTCAGTTATGGTGAGTTGCGGGCCCTTTTCCATTTTTGCGTGACCAATTGACCGCTGCAGTGCCTCGAAAGGGTTCGTGGTGAAGTACTATGGACGTTTAATGGCAAAACCGCCTTGCATTTTGGCGCAAAAGTGCTGTTTCTGTTCAGTGTGCTATCTCTATGTCAGTCCCCGAGGTAGCCTTTTTTGTAAAAGATATAGAAAAAAACAGCTTCGGAAGGATTTTTCATGGAGGCAGAGCCGGCATCAAAAACAAACAGTACTGGCCAGTTTTTCTGTTCAAATGGAAGTTTTTTTCAGGGAGTATTGCTCAAAGATAGGGTGGGCGATCATTTTGTCGCGCACTGTAAATTGAGGCCAATTTTCGTACAAGTGTAAGCATTTCATTGTACTGTGATTCATTGAGACTACAACCTTCCATTGCTACCCTTCGAAGGGTACCCGTTATTTCTCAAAGCCCTTTTGCCATCAAGACATTATGGCGTTTTTCCACGCAATGCAGAAGTTCAAAGTACAGTAGAGACATAACGGTACATGCCACCATGAGGCGAGGTGGCATCACTCAATTACAGTTTTGCTTTCCTCCATTTGAGAGACTCAACTTGAAACGGAATTAACCGACTAACAAACGTATCCGTTTTCGGTACGTGTGCATCGCAGAATTTTGGTAGGACATACCGTAAACACCCCTTCGACTAGGAAGTACAGTAATCCCTTGTGTGACATTGCTTGATGCCTGAGAAGCACGGCAACCAGATTAGCAGAAGCATCCCTCTCTATTAAAAGCAAAATAAAGTCCTCAGTGGGGCTTGAACCACGGCCTCGAGATTAACAGTCCCGCGCTCTAACCAGCTGAGCTATGAAGACCTCACTTCACACCGAGATGGGCTTTGCGCATTTGTTTATATAGTGTATCCATCGCGGCTTTCAAAATTCGCCGAAATCTTCTAAATTTTGGCACTACCAGCAGCTCAACCTCTCAAACCCAACATTTCTTCAAACCACCCGTGCATCCTCATGCCCCTCTCCCCGGCGCCTCCCCACGCGCCCGCCCGGCGCCCCGCCGCGCTCGGCATGGATGAGTACATCCTATGCCGCCGTTGCTTCACGCCCGCCCCGCCGCCCACAAACCGCCCTCACAATAGTGCCCATCCATGAGCTTCCACGCGTCGACCCTGCTATTGGCGCACGTGTCATGAGCCTCCCGCAGGCTCAAGCGCTCATTGGCCAACCGGCCAACGCATCTCCTCAGGTCCTCGCCCGCGCCCGGGAGCTCGTTGCTCTCGGCGCCTCCGCCCCCGGTCGTCTCAATCCGCGCACGGGTGATCTTGAGCCCACGCCCCCTCCCGCCCCGCAGCTCGCCCATTTGTGCATCGCAACTACCCCGGACCGCTCCTTCGCCTCCTTCCAGGCTGCCCAACGGTTCCTCGGGGAGGCTGCCACCCTCGCCAACACCTCGCTGCCCCGCACGTCCTCATCCCTCACGTTGGAAAATGGACGTTCGTCTACTTCCGCGACGCTGCCCGTAAGGAGATGTTCTCCATCCTAGCTCACCTCCAGTGCTTGTTTCCGGACCTCCAAATCACCACTTCGACTATCGCGTCCACCGCCGTAGCCCTGGACGACTCCGCTGCCCAAGGAGTCGTGACCCGCCTAGGCCGAGAGGCCACCCGCCTACTTGACCAACCCTTCGCTCATGGGTCCTCCCCTACGTCCGCACGGCCCTCGCAACAACCCTGCGTCACCACGCCGGCGACGTCATCGACACCCGTCGTGCCGCCCGAGCCCGCCCCTCACGCGCCCAACCCGAGACCCCCGTCCCACCCAAGACCCCCGCCAATCCCGCCCGCCCACACGTTGTGAGCCCCGCTCACTCCACCACCCCTGCCCCGAACAACCCTGCCTCCAACTCTCCCGGCTCCGCCCGCAACAAGCGCCCCAACGCGCTTCCGGCCTCCTCCTCCGCCCCTCCCGCCCCTGGGCCCGCCCCTCAACAATCCCCCGATCTCACTCTACAATCCCCGGGCTCTTCCCCCTCGGCGACCAAACGCCGCTGCGCGGAAACCAAAGAGGCCCCCGCGGCGGAGTTCCTTATGGTGCCCACCGCAACCCCGACGCCCCCGGCCGTTCTTTCCCCCACTGTCCCCTCCTCGGCGCCACAGGGTCGGAAGTCCGCCACACCTGGTGCCATGCCGCCGTCGTCCGCAGGCATGCAAGATGTCCCACCTCCGGCCCAGGGTCCGCACAAGACCTCCGCTGCCCCCTCCCTCCAGCTGTCGGCGCGTCCGCAATGGAAGGAGTGCGGTCGGGTGACGGCTCCTCCGCCTAACCATCCTCCTCATGGACATCTCCACCCCACCCCCTCCTCCCCCTCCGCTGCATCTCCCTTACCAAGCCCCAAAGACATCCTCCGCACCCCACACCGGGAAATGGACATCTTTCAGGATATCCCATTCCCATGTCTCAAGCCCTTCACTCTCCTTTTATCAAGCTGGTACAAGCCGCCGCCAACGCAAGGGGGGCGAGGCCACCTACCGTGCTTTCCTGCACCTCCACATGCTGCCAACCGCTGTCCTCCGCCGCAGCTTGCGCGGGGAGGACGGCTGGCAGCATAACAAAGGTCAACGGTCCGCACTAGGTGCCCGCCTCCGGCGCGCCCATACTGGAGCTGAATGGAACGCGCTGTGGTTTGAAGCCCTTCGCGCCCATGAAGCTCGCTCTGAGTGGATCCAGCAGCACCGCCCCGCTTACGGCTCAGGCTCCAGCGACGCACGGCGCGCCCGTCGCGCTGAAGCCCTCTGTGCAGACGCCCGCTACGGCAAGGCCATGCGGTCCCTGCACAACGCTCCACTAGCCGATGTGAATGACCCGCACACCATCCAAGCGCTGCGTGATCTTCACCCCGCGCCCCCGCGCCCGATCACGTCCATCCTGAAAACAGCCTTCCTCCTCCACCAACAATCACGGCAGACGCCGTGGAGCAAGCTGTGCGAGGTATTTCTCGTGATACGACCGCGGGATCGGACCGCACTCCGGCATGCTGGTTCCACTTGCTAGTCAAAACATCGGTCAGCCCGGCCGCCGGGGTGACAGGGAAAAGTGTGCTGACGAGGTTGGTGACGCGGATCGCGCGTGGGGAACTGCCGGACTCGGTCCTGCCCCTGCTCGCTGCCGCAACATTACTCCCGCTACGGCCGAAACCGGACAAAATCCGTCCCATCGCTGTGGGATCGGTCCTCCGCCGCATCGTCACCAAGACGCTGCTGCCGAGCGCCGTCGATGACTCTCGAGACTTCCTCGCGCCATTCCAACCAGCCAATGGTATCAAGGCCGGGATGGATGCGGTCATCCATAACACCCGCGCCCTGCTTCACCGTTTCTCCGGTGCTCCGCATGTTGCCACGGTCCTCATTGACGCGCACAACGCGTTCAACCGCGTTGATCGCCAGTCAATGCTGTCCCAACTTCCAGCACTCGCTCCTTCTCTGGCCCGCTTCGTGAATATGATATACGGTCGCACTCAGCCACCGTTGCTTATACCGAATCGCCAGAACACGGTCATCACGAGTGCTCAGGGCACCCAGCAGGGTGACCCGGCCAGTATATTGGTGTTTTCCGTCACGATCCAACCACTAATCCGGAAAATCGCTGAGGACAGCAACATTGCGCTGAATCAATGGTACGCAGACGACGGGACCCTCATAGGGACACTCCAGGGCCTGCGCCGTGCTCTCCGCCTCCTGCAGGCCGAGGGTCCGGCTGTTGGCCTCTATGCCAACGCGAGGAAGACGCGCATTCACTGGCCGAACACGCTCCTGCCGGACCGCACGGACTTCCTCCGCGATTTTCCTCTGTCCGAGTGCTCGCGTAACGGCCTCGAGCTCCTGGGAGCGCCGATTGGCAACCGGGCCTTCACCAATGCATACCTACGGGGCAATGTCGATGGGTGCCGCCGCACCCTCCGACTGCTGACCCACGTTCGTGACCCCCGCGCCCGTTTCCACATGCACCGGCTGTGCGCGTCGGCATGCCTCGTCATTCATGCGTTTCGGCTCGCCTACCCACAACACTCGGCCCCCGCTGCACAAGCCTTTGACGCCCTGCAGAGGTCGTCTTACTCGGAGCTACACGGGATCCCCTGACAGACACTGCATGGGACCAAGTCACGCTACCGATTCGCCAGGGAGGTCAGGGATTCACCCGCATCTCCCCATTCCTACACGGCGCGGCCGCGGCTAGTATCCTCGACGCGGCTCCGGCCCGCGAGAGATCGGCATCGTACACCACGCAACGTTCCGCCGCCCTCTCCGGTCACCGATACCGGGGCGACAGGGCGTTCTTGGTCCGACAAGCCTTGCCGCGAATTCGAGACTTCCTGCAATGTATCCCCGGGCGTCCGTACTCCGTCGACCTTGGCCCATTTGACCCATGCCTGCTTGCTGCCAAACAATCCAACCTCCAAACCTTCCTAAATGGTGTGCAGCAGGAGGCACAGGCAAGGGTCCACTGGCGCGACGACTCGTGGGTGACACACCCCAACCCGGCTCAACACAGCACCAAGAAGTTCGACATCGGATCCGTGGCCTGGCGTTCCGGAACAGCCCTGCCGCCGCATTTCTCACCGCTCATCCCACAACCGCGACGGTGGTGTCCTCGGCCCACTGGCAGACCATGCTCCGCCGGCACCTCGGCCTCCGTGTATATGACGACTCCCGCCCGCTCACCTGCGCCCACTGCAACCAAACTATGGACGCACTCGGGGACCACGCGGCGGACCTCTGCCCAGCCGGTTTCGGTCGCCCGCATCGCCACAACTCGCTACGCAACGTTTTCGCCTACCACGTTGCTCGCGCCGCGGGCCTGGACTGCCAATACGAGGTCCCGCTGCTTGTCCCGGGAACGAATATCCGCCCTGCGGACGTTCTCATACAACCCCTGCCCCTGCCCACTGGCCAACAGGTCCGCCCCATAGCCTGCTACCTTACCGTTGTCTCTCCGTTCAAGCAAGGCGTGTGCACAAGGGCCACACAAATGGCCGGCGGCGCTGCCGACATTGCCCACCGAGACAAAGTCAAAGACTTGGAGCGCAAACTGGCAAGCCGGATCCCGCCACCTTCGCACAACACCCTCCAGGAACCGAACTTTAAGTTTCAGCCCCTGGCTTTCGATTCCTTGGGTGCCCCATCCCCCGCCTCTACTCTGTTCCTGGAAGACTTCATCCCGCGCATCGCAGAGAAGTTTAACACCACCACGGGAGTGATCCGCAGACGTATTTATCAGCGCATAAGTTGCTCACTGTGGTCTTCTGTTGCAATGGCGATTCTATCGCGAGCCCACTGCACGTGCCTGATGTGGAACATCCGGTTAGTTCTTAGCATTTGCAGCGTACACGATAGATAATCAATGAAGTAAAGTTTCATCGGGCCAATGGTGAGCGTCTTCCCGCCAAACTTTTTTAAAAAAGACGGCCTTCCGACGGATATGTCCATGCTACCTCATAACGCGGTATGAGAACGATTTCAAGTGGCGCACTTAGTTTCAAAAAAAAAAATTTACTTTTCTGTGTGTGTGTAATCTTTACGGGATGTGGAAAGAGCATGTGGGAGAACATGCTGAGGGGATTACAGAGAAATTAACATGCATAGGGGGATGAGAGAGAAACTAATCGGAAATGCATCTGGTAAGAACTTGACGAGCTTGTAACCCATGCAAGCAGAACACAAAGCGCGTGATTAGGAGGTGCAGCTCCCATTGGGGAGTGGTGCCTCGACGGGCAGCAGCGAACGTAGAAAGGCGCCGGAAGAAAGTCGCACCGTCGGCCCCAAGGGCACCGAACACATCAATACCAACAGGAAGAAGCCGTATATCGTTCGTGTGGCAGACTAGACCGTAGTGCGTGTGTTTCGCACGTTCAGCCATTGAGGCAGCTGCGCCGCCAGATAGGGCACACTGGGAAAGCCAGAAGTGACCTGTGGATGGGCCACTGTGACATCCAAAGCAATATCCTTCGGGTCGAGGCCATATGCAGCAGGGATATAAAGATCTATGCGAAGGGCGGACGAGGAAGAGGACGAAGGGGGAAGGGGAGGAAGCAGATGTTCAAGAGAGGCAGAAATTCCAAGCTCCTTACAGTAGCGATGGAGAGCGTTACGCAAGACATTGTGGCGACGGGTCTGCCCATCGTTGTACTTACAGGTGAGGGCATGTTTGCCCAGGGGATCGAGCAACGGGGCGATGTCGTTGGAACGGCGAGCACATACCGGACATCGATCATGACCAGAGAAAATCGCGCGGCCGAGGCGTAGAGATACAGCGACTATCCAAGCTTGCGAGGACAGATAGGTGCCGCGGTGAGGGTGCGGTAAAGTAGAGAAAGCTGAACAGGCGGACGACTCACGGACAGATAGGAGGCGAGATCTGTCGCGGTCAGAGGATGATCGGAAGATCCGATCGAACGTCGAACTGTGAAGCTCAGACGAGATAGCAGACTGGAGCCGTTCGTCGGGGACCGGCGTTTGACACCTCTGAAACAGGGAAGTGGGCGACAGGGAAGCCGAAAGATCTGGATAACGGGTAGATAATAAAGAAATCGCGGCCCGAGGCACTTCCTCCAGGTGTAGGTCTCCCGAGAAGGAGAGCAGATGTGAGAAACGGCGGAAAACATCAATCATCGAAGCCGCATAAGCGGACTCAGGGATTGACGAAGCGAGAAGAATGCCGAGGCCCCCGTAGGAAATAGGAAGGCAGGCTTGCTCCCATTCGGAGTCGGTGCAAGGACCATGAATCTGTGCGAAAGCCTCCCGCTGCTTTCGGTCGAAGCTGACGGCCAAAGCCGTAGATTGGTGGGGGAGAGAGTCCGCAGCATATAAACAACCTTACAGGCGCTCGCACAGAAACGGTGCAAGTGGTAGGCCATCTGGGCGTCATCGAAGGACTGAAGACAGGAAAAGATGCGATCTACTGCAGCTTGACGGGTGTCAAATGCGGCGCTGACGAAGGTATCGGAACCAATGGGCTTTACTTTACTGCATCCCGTGGTGGTGGTAAATCTTTATTGGTTGTACAATGTCGCACAGAAGCGTGCGGAGGGTATTCATAAATTAGCATCCCGTAGCGTTCCGCCACATCACGGAGGTTGCCCGAGCGGTCGCCAACCGAGCCTTGGACCAATACTCCAGGGTGAGGGCAATTCTCCTCCAACGACACGCAGCGTTGATGGTCACCTCCAACGCAGCCTGCTTGTCAACCGGTCTACCAGCTACTTTCTAGTTGGTACACACGCTAAAGCACTTGCATTTTAGGTCCTGCCAATGGTTTGATTACAAGTACAGAGGACTCCCAACCTTTCCATTACTCGCAGTTAAACCACCCCTTTACCCTACCTAGGACGGTGCGGAACCGAGCGGTTGTGGGTGCCGGTAAGTTGGATGGATTGGAACGATTTGAACTCTGAAGAAGGTAATGACATCGATGATGACATTGCTGACGCAAAGGGAGAGGAGGGATGTGAGAAGGAGAACGGTGACGAGTACGCGTAGGATCGAGAACGATTGGATCTACCAAGGTTATTGCAGTACCCTTGTTTTAGGCATTCTAAGCATACACCCAATTTACACATTCAAGTAAACCAATTTTCCCCCCTTTACCCTATCTTTAGTCTTGAGCGACACTTAGGCCACAACTTGAAATTGTGTATACAGTAGACCCCTCTCTCATACATGAGGGACACTCTGAATGAGCCAATGTATTCCTGGCAACGAGGGTATTCCAGAGAACCTCCGTTCTGAGGGTATGTACAGTAAGTGGTTACTCTACTTACAGTAGTCCTAGTCTGTGATTGCTCCTGGCAGGAAAATTAAGTAAACCAATTTTCCCCTTTACCCCCTTTACTGCATTACTATCGAGGGTCCAGTGCAGGAACCGATGTTGTTGCCAAGTGCGAACCGGGTGATCCACGTCAGCCACGTGCACAGGTGTGCGGGACACGATACCGTTCGCCAGAGACGACCAGATCGTGTAATTAATGCGCCGATAGATTCTCGTTCTAATAACACCAACTGCAGTATGCAGCTCCTCCGCGATGCGCGGGAGGAGATCCTCTATGAAGAGGATAGTAGCGGGGGAAGGCGAACCCAGGGAATCAAAAGCCAGCGGTTGGAAATCGAAGTTGGGGGCCTGGGTGGGGTTGTCGGAAGGGGGCGGGAGTCGACTGGACAGTTTGCGTTCCAGGTCAGTGACCTTGTTGCGGTGCTCAACTGAAGCAGCACCTCCCACTTCTCGGGTACCCCTTGATTGTACGTCGGCCTTGAATGGTGAGACGACGGTGACGTCGCAGGCGATGGGGCGCTTCGCAGTGCCGTCGGGAGCTGGCGGTAGCTGGACGAGGATGTCAGCGGGTCGTAGCTCGGTGCCTGGCACCAGGAGCAGAACCTCAAACTCGCAGTCCAGACCGGCTGCACAGGCGATACGGTCGGCAATGACGTTACGTAGCAAGTCATGCCGGTGCTAGCGACCGAAACCAAAAGGACAGAGGTCCACTGCGTGGTCTCTTAACCTGTCCATGGGTAGTTTGCAATGCATACAGTTCGGAAGGAGCGAGTCATCGTAAACAGACAGTCCAATGTAGCGACGTACCACGGTCTTCCAGTGTACTGCCGACACTTCCGTGTCAGTGGTGGGATGCGCGAGGAGGAATGCGGCACCGGGGCCTTTGCGAAATGCGAGGGCGCATATCCGGTTCCTCACAGCGGCGGCGGTGTGATCGTTGGGATTTGGGCAACGAACCCAGACTTCGTCGTTGCAGTGTGCCTTGGCCAGAGCCTCCTGCTGCACACTCTTTAGGTAGGGTTGCACGTGGTTGTGCGCTGCAGAGAGGGGAAGCGGGTCGAGGGACCCGAGTTCGACAGAGTAGGGATGGCCGGGTATGCGGAGGACAAACTCGCGCATGGGAACGGCAGCGTAGCGGAGGAAGAAAGACTTATCTTGGCGGCATCGAGAGCCAGTGAGGGCGGTGAAGCGTGGTCCGATGTGTGTCCCGGACCTGACACGGGCAGGTGCCGCATCGATGAGACTTGCGGCATCGGCACCATGGAGGAATGGTTCGATAAGTGAGAAGCCGAGACCACCAAGTCGGAAGGGCAGTGTGGCCTGCGACTATGCTTCGTCCGACAGCGTGATACCATGAAGCTCCGTAAAGTACGTCCGTTGAAGCGTGTCAAGAGCTTCAGCAGCGGTACGGGCGTGTGTCGGGTCGGCAAGTTTGAAAACATGGTCTACTAGACATGCCGACGGGCAGACGGGATGCATGCGATAGCGTGCGCTGGGTCCGCGACCTTTTGGAGCAGCTGGAGAGTGCAGCGGCAACTTTCAATTGTTGCGCGGAGGAACGAGTCAGTGAACTCCCGGTTGCCGAGCGGCTCCCTAGAAGTTCAAACCCGTCCGAGGAGCATTCCTTGAGGCGGAACTCACAGTGTCACCTCAAAAAAGGGAGTGTTAATGTAATGTAATCTGTTCAAGACCTGACTCAGTACGAGGATGCTACAGCCGCCTTTGCCACATGGAACGCCTCTTGTCGACCCTCAGAACGAATTCCGTTTAGCAATTTCTGCTCCCCCAACCCACCATCGCAGAAGAAGCTAACAGACGCAATTCATATGGCTGCGCAAGAGGCCTTGCCGCTCGGAAACATCCGCACCCGCGCCTTCCGCGCTAGCATGTCCCTCCCCGGAGCCAAAGGCTGGGTCTACTGTGCACCTTGCCCAGGATTGAGGACGCACATCAAGAGCAAAGATTTCTCCGTGTGGTTCCAGTACTTTTGCCAAACCCCTTTATTCGCCCCAGGTACCCCTTGCCCAAAAGCAGGGTGTCCTGAAATGCTGGATATCTACGGGGACCAGTTGCTACATTGTCGCTTTGGCTGCGAGCGGAATACTCGCCACAACAACCAGGTGACTTTACTGGGGAACGATCTCGCAAGAGCCGCCCGACGTCCTTCCATTGAACCTCGTTTACACTTCCAAAACAGGACAAGGCCGGATATCAGGGCGATGGGAGCCGTCGGTGGCACGGATTATTTCGACGTAACCTTTGTCAACCCGCTCGCTCCGTCCCACGCAAGAGCCAGGGCCTTCAACCCACTCACAAGCCTCAACGCAGCCCACGCAGAGGAGCAGCTGAAATACCAAGGGTTCCTTGCTGAACTGCCTGGGAGAAACAGGCTGGTTCCTGTTCCCATCTCAACGCTTGGAGGATGGCATCCGGCGGCGCTCTCCGTCGTCAAGGAACTCGCGAGAGCTGTTGCCACTCGCGCAATGGAACGGTTTTCGAAGGTTAGATGCATTCTTTTACAGCGGCACTCCGCATTGACAGTAACCTCCAATGCCGCTTGTTTGCTGGCTGGCCTCCCCTCCACCTTCTGGTAGATTGGAGTGCCATGTACAGTTTTCGATGCATTTTACGGTTTCGCAAATGGCTTGGCCAAGATACGGTATCTACGCTCCGGTTCAAATTTACTGGGTACCAACCCACATATAACCACAGTAAATTACCCCCCATTTTCCCCTTAATGTAATGGGGTCCCGAGCAGATTAGACTTTTTGTAACAAGAATTCCCATGCAAGAGAAACGAGCTGTCATCCACCACTATAGCGTACCGATCCACTACGTCACCAGCGAGGTGAAGAATGGGCCCTGTAGAGACAAACCTGTCGCTATCCACGTGCTCGTAGTAACCTCGCACACGCGCTTGGTTGGCGCCTGCCCACAGACGCCTTCAGGGTTAAATATGATAGGGGCGGCTTCCGTGGAAGATAGGGGTTGCTCATCATCAAATGGGGGGGAATTTTGGGTGCTTTACTTATTAGAGATGCAGGAAGGCGATTTCCAAGGACTGGTGATGGCAGGTCTGTGTATTGGAGGGTCTGAAAAAGAGGCACAGTCAGGCTGGACGATCTCACAAGGCTAATGTAAGACCAGCTGTTAGGCATGCGGCGTTGGACGAAACCGTCGCCGCAGCATGTCTTTGCATAAGGACAGATCTCACCCGCCCGAAGGTCTTCATAGCTCGCAAGGCGACGTGCCAAGCTACGTCTTCCAGCACCGCGAATGCGTCCGGGTGCCAACCGCCAAGATTGAATATCGGTACTGGGATCAGTCGGGACCTGGCATGTGTGGTGATAAAGTCTTGATACCTCCTGAACTTTGATGCCTTCGCGGCGTTCAGAGATGTCAAAGGGTTGTAACATCGGGCCCCTGTGTTTGAGGGAGCAAGTTGATCGACGAATTTAACATCGAGAAAGTCTGTCCCTGCGGTGCTCCCTACAGCCCTGATGACTGGCCTTGTGCGGTGTTGGCCATAGGGACGGGGATCCGTGACTGGGTCCTGGGCGGCCTTTGCTAGTTCCGACGTGAGGATTGTAACCTGGCGGTCGTTACAATCGATCCACTCTCGGCCATGCAAGCAGTGCAGGCGTTGGTCACCGAAGATGTCCAGGGTTTTCGAACAGTTATTCCTGGGGCACGGGGTGTTGGGGCCAAAGAGTGGTACCTGGCAGTATTATTGGAACCAGACGGAGGAAGCTCTGAAAGCAATGTGTATCTTAAGGCCGAGGCATGGTGCCCAGTGTACCCATTGTTTAGCGCCGGGGAGGCCCATCGCCGAGCTAAAAGCTTGTCTCCTGCCGTCGCCAGGGGGTGTTCGTTCTTGAAACGCTTCGTGAATTGCACCCGTCAGCTTCCTTTGCGAGGGTGGATTGTTGGAGCAAAAGGCGCCAAAGGGAACTATCTTCGACGGCGGACAAGAGTCAGAACGCACCCTATAGGCGTCAACTGCATCGTTGCATGTGCTCAGCACTCGTTCTGAAGCCTGCAAGATGGAGCGGCCGAGGATATCAGCAGCGGCGCAAGAGGCGAGGAAAGTGGCGGCGGCAATGTCGCACATCGACGTGAGGCCTATCCCTAGTGATAGTTTCTTGGAGTCTAGCGGTTTCACTGGGAGCTGGAGTTCTTGAAAGTCCTCACATTCGAGAACGCCTCTGCCCAGAGTTAGGACGCATTTCTCGATCATCTCGTCGAAGCAACTGGCGCCTTCCGCAGTACTTGAAGAGGGAACGACGCGTAACAAGTAGCTTATCTTGCAGACGCCCAAGCAATTTCGGATGAGTTGAAGTGCCTATTGTGTGTCCTCGAGGTCGGCACTTGTTTCCATGAAGGACTTAAGGGTGTCTACGTGTTCGTAGAAATCCTGCTGTGTGAATGCTGTCCAGCCTATCGGGGATTTGAGAATACGAGTTCCGTCGCTTCATACTTACTTTAATCGGCTGGGTAAAGCTCTTGGACGGATGGCGGTGGTGCAGTAGGCCACCCAACCTTGCACTTTGTCAGTCTCTTTGTCAGGAACGGATGGAGGCCGCGGTTTGTGGCGCATGACCACGAAAGGACTTCTAACGCCTTCAGTAGCTGCTCGTGGGTTCCGATAATATATCCGTCGTCACGGTACCATAGTTTTAGTAGCAGCTGCCCTACCTCCATGTCGCCGTCTTCGTTAGAGGACAGGGAATCCAGTATTCTCAGGACCAAGGGGTGCAGGACTAGGTCAGGGAACAGTCCTCCCAGGTTGTCGCCCTGTCGGGTTCCAACCACGCTCCGCATAGTGCCTGCCAATAGATATGCTGGCTCTTTGGCGTAGCCATACCGTACCCATGGAGGGAGCTCGGGGAGAAGTCCTTTCACGGATTGGAACGAGGATTGGCTGCAGAGGTTGAAGGCATTCTTGAGGTCTACAAAGAGCAATGCGTAGTCTGCCCTCTTTCCGAGTGTTTGCACCATTCTTCGCGTAGTGTGAACCGCCATGTCAGTCCCGGCTCTTGTTGATAACCCCACTTAGAGAGTTTGGAAGTATAGAACAGCTTTCTTTGACACACTTCGCTTTGAACAGCTTCCGACGACCCTGCCCAGAGTCTCTCTGATCGCAATCGGCCTCGGAAACCGATCCTTTTTTGCCAGTGGCGTGAGTGGGCCCCTGTGATCCACGGAGCAAGTGTAAAAGGGGCTCGTCAAGAGGTCATTACCTGGACCAATTGTGTAATTGCTTGTTGAAATCTCGACTGCGTGACGGAGGAGGAAGCTCGAAAGATTTGCACGAGGTGGCATGGCTTCAGTCCCGAGCCCCCAACAACGGAACCTGGTTTAAAGGCTCGGATAGCGTGCAGGACATCTTCTCCAGTAAAGTCTCTAAATCCAGAGGAATGTTCCTCAACGAGAGATGTGGCGTCCGTGCTTTCATGGTTTTGTGCGTGTTGAGGGTGCTGGTCAAGTAAAGCTTGGGTCACGTTAGGTGTAGAAGAGAGGACGCCGAGGGATTTTTGGACTTGGGATGCTTTGCCGTATGCGCTTTCTTTCGCGAGCCTAGTTGCCTTTCTCACATTAATGTCGTTTTTACTCGGCGTGCTTCGGCTGTTTATCTCCCCGCGTGGTTGACTAATTCAGTGCCTCTCTCCACAATGTTTCGGACTCCCCAGAATTCCACAACTATGTGCTGAGTCTCAGTCTGTCCGCATTGGATTGCTTAAGACGCTCTGCGGTGCTGGTTAATACGTGAGGTTGGTGACCATAAGTGACGGGAACAACAACACATCGGCGAAAATCTGCGTTGAGAGCTTCGTTGAATCTCTGTCTCCGGATGTGCAGCCCTGGACTGCCTCCAGTATTACTTTAGCGTGAAAATCTGATAGGGACCCGCGGAACTTGGTGGGGATACGAGCTATGACTGGAAAGTATTTGGTAAGTACCTGTTTCATTGTCGCCAGGGGCTGTGTAGATTGGTATAGTCTCTCGCGAGCAGGACTCGTCGTGCAGGGACATGTAGCAGACGGCGGCGGCGGTGGAGCATCGGTTACTGGCAGCACAGGGACTAGTTTTTTCTGGACCTTCTTGCAGGTGAGACTCATGTGGGGAGTATAGTGTCCCGGTGCTGTATTGACTGTGAACTGGGGGCACTGACTTGGCAAGGAACGTGGCCGTGAGGGCACTGGAGACGTACGGAAAGGTTCGGGGGTTTTGATGCAAAGGCACGCCGCAGCAGCCGTCATGTCCAATGTGGCCTGCTTGATGGCTGGCCTGAAGGTAAATTTTTAGGGAGCGTAGTTCCTTCCCTATTACTGTGTCGTTATAGCCTTTTTGAGTCGATTGTGGTTGTCTGGATCACCATAGGATAGAGCGGATATATCTTCCAAGAGTAAAACACCAAACCTTCAGACCTGGGGCCACTTGGAGTAAGAGAACTCGAAAAGTCTATTTTCCGTTGGACCGCTTACATTTGAACGTACGTATTGGTCGTGGCAACCGCATTACCAGTACCCTAGATTTTTGAGATACTTGTTTAAGGAGCAGTACTCAAGTCGCTTCGCTAGTACCGAATGGTGACGTGCGAGAGGGTTTCGGTAGACACGGGAGGGCTGACAGCAGGCCTGTTGGTCTTGCGTAATGGCAGGAATGGGGAGGACAAGTGCAACAACGGAGAAAAGAGACAGCAAACCATGCAGCTCCGCTTTACAGCGCCGTTCGAAAAGCAACACCCTCCTTGCGCGCCATTCACGGGTCGTCCAACGTGCTCCGGAGGCGAGAGGTGGCGGTACTGTCGACAACGAGGAGATCGGGGCAGTGAGAGCGCAGCGGTCGCGGCATATTGATCTGCACAGGAAACGGGATGGACGGGTGGAAGCGGCCGCGGCTGCACCCGACGACATGTCGCCGGGGTGGGCGCCGAAAGCTGCGAAATGTTGATGAAGCTTCGAGGTGGTCGGGTTGAGTTCGGAGTCCGGTGAAAGGGAGCTGGTTTAGAAAAATGGGGTGGTTTACTTAAGTTTCCTGATAACGGCAAAAATGGGGTTGGTTTACAGCGAGTGGTGCAAAGGTTATAAGTTCTATGAATTTGCATTCAAACCATGTGGCAGGATGTACAATGCAGCTAACGGAGCGAGTCCATCAACAAGAAAAGGGACACGGGGCATTCATTTACTGTAACAGTTCAGCTGGCTGAAGCAGCCGAAAAAGAAGTGAAGTGATTCAACTTGGAAACCGTCGCAGGACTTCTTTGACACGTGACATCACGATCTCTTCACGAACCCAGTACGGTTACCTAATTGGATCCACTATCGCTAGTTGGCCATCCTACGGCTAATTTGCTTTTGCCGGGACGCAATCATCCCGTTTACCTCGCTAGTTCCCTCGAAAAATTCCCTCGCTAGTCGAGTAAATTTTAAAAGTTACCTAAAGCGGCAAAACATGCTCTCCTTGATTTAAAGTTAATTTTCCTGATTGATACCGAATTGGAATTAAAAAATCTTGTTTAATTATTTTTTTCCAACCTTCTGAAATACCAACCATCAGAAGCCAGCAGTGTCCAAATCCATCTCACCCGTCCAACACCATCCAATCAAACTACGAGAAAAGTTACCTTCAATAAAAATAATCCGGTCACCTCAAATCCATTACCGCCTTTCCCCATTACCTAAACCGGAACCCAAACCCGTTCCTACCCCTTTAAAAACCATAAACTGTTACAATCCTGGCTCTGCATTGCTAACCCTAACACTACCCCAACGCGTAACAAAAACCACCACAAGAGGCGTCCCACCTTCCCTTCCTCTCCTTTCTCTCGCATTTAAATCCACCATCCAGACCTCTAGACCTGCGAGCCCGAACACACGCGCTCAATTTCTTTGCTCACCATGTCCACGCCTAACACTTTCATCACCCTCCTCCTCACCCTCTCCCTCATCTCCCCCTCCCTATCAACACTTACACTCTTGTCCGCTCCATCCCCCTCCTGCAATCCTATGGCTCCGCCCATACAACCCTCACTTTCTTGCTCTCCATTCCCCCCTCAAACCAGGCCCTGTCCTCAGCCCTCACTGTACAACAATCCGATTCGCGGCCAGTTATCACCGGCCACAACATCCTCCTTAACCAACTCGATGAAAGCTCATACAACGTCACCCTAACCGTGGACTGTGACGCATGGGTTGGCCATGCTGATTTCACAGTCCAAATAAAAGTCTTCGATTCCAAAGAAGGAAGCTACACGGAAAAGATTAATTCGGGGATAGACGTCTTCGGTTTGACCATTTACACTGTGAATGGCGATGGCGTTGAGGCCATTGTATCGGGAGATGATGGCGAAAAGGTCAGCTATGGTTCATACTTGGAAGCTCTGTTGCCCCCGCGCATGTTGAAAACAGTAAGCTACAGAGGAAAAGCACTAGCGGATGTTGATGTACAGCAGTTGAAGTTTTCGGTTAGAGATTATGAAGAGAACGACGTCGGTGGGTCGTTCCTGGTGCAAGGAGGAGTGTACGGGACTGTGGAGGGGGATATCGCATTGGCGCCGAGGAAGTATAGGGTCGGCTCTGGGTTGGTAATGGTTGGAGTGGAGTGGGAAGAGCTGGAGGTCGGGGGGAGGTGTTTGAAACTGGTTTTGTGGTGGCAATGGGGCGGAGCCCGGAACCACCAGCTGTTGTCGAGACGGAAGGGGTCGTGGAGGGCGATGTGGTGGAGGAAGGGGTCCGGATTGGGTTGAAGATGTTCAACTTGGGGGCCATTGAGAAGATGTGGGCGAGGGGCGGAGGATGGGTGTTTGAAGGGAGTGTAAGTGGGATGGAGGAGGGAGTGGTGAAGTTGGAACGAGTGGAGGGTGAGGGGAGCGGCGAGGTGGAGGTTGTCGTTGGTGGTGTTGGGGTTGACGGTGAAGTCGAGGTAGTAATGACGGGGCTATTGAGGGTAAGAGTGGCGGATATGCCTGAAGGATCAGTCATTATGGACCAAAGGGGGGATTTGAGAGGTGCCACGTGGAAAGGTGTTTGGGGCATCGTGGTTGGGGTGGTCGTGGGAACGTTAATGGTTGCGGTGGTAGCGGGACTCGCGATTAGGGCACGATGGAGTAGAATCGCATCCGAGAGACAGGAGAGCAGCATGAGTGGGATGGGTACTGTCCCTTTTGAGTGTGACCCTGTATATGTGGCGAGAGATGTATATGGACGGGGGAGTCTGCAAGTGGGTGACGTTTGAAGGGTGAGAGACGATCGCATGTCGGTTGCACACTTGAAAATATGATATCGATATACTAAGGTCATTACGGAAAGTGAATAGCTACAAAAATGAAGCGGATAATCGCTCATCCGCTCAATGAAGGCGAATATCGAAATGGATTCCTAGTCTTCCGGCCAAGCAAAACCCAGAATAATTTCTCATTTAAACATAACTTGTTTCTTTTTAGCCATTTTAATCGGTATGCAATGCAGCAAGCCAACGGAAATAATTCGATACTTCCGTAGGTGCCCTTTCCACTAGTTCTTACAAACGTTCAGACTCTTTGCAAAAGTTTAGGATAAGCTGACACTCTTCATGTTCTTGCATCCAGAGGCGTTTTCAGTGGTCACGGAGCTTGCAAGAACCGTCACCTGCCGCGCAATGGAACGGTTTTCGAATGTTCGAGGCATTCTTCTACAACGACACTCGGCGTTGGCAGTAACTTCTAACGCTGCTTGTCTGCTGGCTGGCATCCCATCGACTTTCTGGTAGACTGTTGCTGGTGCTAGCATTCGACAGCAATGATTTGTACATTGCTTCGACCATCGGTACATGTATTTAATATGACTTTCAGATTTTCAACTCCAAATGGGTCCCAGCCAATCTATACATCTCAATAAAGACACCCCCCTTTTTCCCCACATGTTCTAGGCGAATCGATAAATGTGAAATTCTATATTACATGGAACATGGAATCACGAAGCGGTAACGCTTACGGTTAAGTGCAGTGTTACATATTAATTCTATGATTAAATAGAGCGGGTAGCAATACAGCTGGCCAGCTCCTTAAACTCCTTACTCTTGTCTATATTTATTTATTCCTCCGTGGAAGGAATTTAACTCAAAATTTCCGTTTAAGAATGCTGCTAAAACATTACCACCACGAACACTAAATTTATATTCGTGTAAGCTAGATTTCATTTATGTTTACAAATTTATTTTCGGGTACTAATGGTCCAGATAGATCCCAGATAATAGAAACCAGGAGGAAAAATGTAGCTACAGTAGCACATTAAATACCGTAAAAGCTTTTCTTATAATTCTCTACTTCCTAGGTCCTACCAAAAACCGAATGGTCTTTTACTGTCTGATGCAGAGGATGAAACAACGGACCATATCTTTCAAATATAAGCACCCCATATTCCACCCCCTTAATTCCCCTCTGCAGGTGCCAGGTTTCCCAATGAGTGCTTAACCTGAAACTTGCCCCCTTTCTTAATTTCCTCCACTGAAACTGCCACAAAGTATGGTCTCCCTTTCGTCAGCCGTCTCCGAAAATTTGTCCGGAACTGGCGGCACACGTCATTTACTCCTGTTTCCGCGACCAATCTACATTTTCTTGCCAAATAATTTTCGTATGCCTTTTGCTTCGACCCGCAATCATAAATCGCCATTGCCGTTGCGACATTCGTCTGAGACTTTGAACATGTTTCCAATCTATCTGTTCTCTTTTTCTTCCGTGGTGGCGTGCGTGCAGTAATATTAAATACTTGTTGCAGTGGCATATTTGACAGATGCAGGAATTCGGCAGTCTTATTGTTCATCTTGGACACCTTAACTTTGACTTTTTCTTTGAACAATAACCCGATAGGCTCCATGGGCGGTACAATTGGTCCGATTGGGCTTGGCGAAATAGGAATGATACCTGCTGAGGACGAAGGTGCAGGCGATGACGCGACTGATGGACTAACTGAGCCCAACATATCCATTTTCGGCGTCGGTGAGGCCGTTGCTGTTTGGATGGCCGTTGAGGATGGAATGGTTGAAGGCATTGGGGACACGGTACCCGAAAAAGTCACGCCCGGCATTGGTGTGACCGTCGCAGATGGGAACACTGTTGGTGGTGGCATGTTTGAAGTCATCGCCGAGGCGGTGGCCGAAAAAGTTGCTGTCGGCATCGGTGTCACTATCCCAGATGGCGATGGTGACTCTGATGCCGACCTCGATGGTTCTGTTGTTAGTGTAGGTGATGCGGTCCTAGTTGGGAGCACCGAGGGCACTAAATCGCTAACGCGAACCAATTCATGAGTTTCATCAGCGAGCCTGAAGAACTTTTCATTCCCAGCTTTCGAAATGCGCAGTTCGCCGGTTGGTTCTCGGCTCATCGAGAAACTGCCATCGTCCCCGTCGTGTGCATTAAATGCAACTAAGAATTCTTCCCTTGCATGTTCTCGCTCTTAACAACAAGTCGTTGATGCCCATCGAATTCCTCCCTCCGGTAAGACAATGTTGTTCCGAGAGTGAGCACATAAATATCAACCTGGGCTGAGATCCCTGGTGCAGTTAGGGTAATTAAACATGTATTTTCAACACAAGATGATATGTCATCTGCTACTATTGCGTCGTCCGCAATAATCATATAGGATTCGTAGGTGTGCATCCCACCTGTGCCTCTCATTTCAAAGCTGTCGGCTACCAAAAAGTATCCATGTGACACTGGTGACCGCACCAAAGCTGTGGACCGTACCGCCCATGCCAAGGGCTCAGTGCGATAGTCTCGCTTCCAGGTCCACATTCCCCGAAAACCAACGTCCTCATCTCCGTGTAAGTTTGATTCCGGTCGTGTGAACCCAATGTCAGCCCCGTCATCACCCTCTGGCCACCCAAAGTCTCGAGGGTTCCCAAATTCAGGAGTTGAGAACACACGATGAACTCTGAAGCTGGTTCCGTTATCGTGGTACGTGATAGTGAATGCGTCTGGAGGAGAGGAGTGTGGCCAGTTGCGAGCCCACTGCACATTGTACGCATATGTCAGATTGGCAGCGGCAAGAACAACATCGCCATCGTCTAAAACTTTCATCATTCGTGCACAAGGCGCCTTCTCGTCCTGTGCCAGTCCATCAACGTGCATAAGACTGTGCTTGCGCGAGTCGACGTTTTCCCTCCACGGTAACTCTACCAGCCATGTCTTTTTGAAAGAAGAGTAAGTAATGACTCCACGGTCTGCATTGTCATGTCCTGGAAAAAAGGCATCGGGGCGGGCATCAAAGTGAATCGTAACGGCGTTATCCTGATGACTGCTCCTAGCGATAAGAAGACCTCGACGAGGTGAATAGTACGATTTCGGAACCATATCCTGTAGGACTTCATCAAGCCCTTCTAACGACTCTGCGTCAGACCTGTGCTCAGCTCCGAAGAATGTCAATTGCGCCATATTCTGAAACCACTCAATCCGGCAGGGATCATAATCTCTAAACATTGGATGCATCCTCTTCTTCCAAAGCATGGTGGTCAGAGGGCCATCGGGGTATGCATACCTGAATAACGCTATGTGAGCTGGATATGACACACCACCTCCACTAGCGTGACCGATGAATTCTCCGCACATCCAAGGCTCGTACATTTGCAAAGCATTGTGGATGAGATTTCTGAAACGGGGAGTGTCAATTGTGGCAATTCCACGACGATGGGCAGCTACTAACCCCATAGAACCCTCGCGCAGAGCAATAAAATAGGTATAACCGTCTTCGAAAGTCGAACCGTCTCCATAAACAGAATGGGCGAGGAACGCTTCAATCATTGCTTCG
The DNA here is from genome assembly GCA_002205965.3 of Kappaphycus alvarezii. Classification (NCBI taxonomy): domain Eukaryota; phylum Rhodophyta; class Florideophyceae; order Gigartinales; family Solieriaceae; genus Kappaphycus; species Kappaphycus alvarezii. The sequence goes on along the minus strand of NADL03000736.1, from coordinate 84,418 downwards.
AACCGAGTGATGAGGCCAGTGTTGAATCCAGTCTCTCCCTCCGCAGCGAGGACTGCAGATGCGTAAGCATCGAAACCTGTGTCTTTCTCAATTGCCAGGTTGGCAATGTACAAATTTGAGTGATACAACGCCCAATTACTAAAGATGCGATGTGGGTGAAGCATGGCATTAGGAGAGATTCGATCAGATGTAATACTGTTTCCCCATGAAAATCTCTTCATTACTAGCAATGCCAATGCACTCCGTATAGTGGTGCGATCTTCCTCAGTCATGTCGTGATAGAGGACGTCATAGGAGAGCCCCATGCCGCTGCTGGCGGTAAACCAGTCATTCTGCACCTCCCATCTGATATCGAAATTCCACCAATGACCGCCTCCTGTCTTTTCAGTAGGACAGGTAGGGTTGCAATAGTAAGCCCTGTGAGCAAGCATAATCTTTGCCCAAGTAACGGTTGCGTTTATACACTTTTGCTTGATATCCACGGGGAGAAATCTTGCGCTCTCTCCATACATTTCTGCTCTCTTCTGTGAGACTGAAGCCCAAAATGCGCACATGAAGAATGCACCACTGTTCAACTCATCAGCTTCGGCTGCCTTATCGGCAAGGGGCTTGATTGCAGTTCTCTCTGCCTCTGTGAGGAGACTCAGGTCCTCCACGGAACCAGTGTACAGATCTGTTAGGCTATCATTACGATAAGTGATCAACTTGTCGATGAAGGGGATAACGGTCCCTTGTTAAGAGTGAAGCTCCTATGATAACGAGACCAAGAACCGTGCAGATTGAATGTAGACTCATCTGCATAGCGCTCGAGAAGTTTGTCCCAGTCTGATGCACTGTTAATGATGCGAGGATGGACATATGGTTGAAAAGCAGCGGAGGGGGCAGGAGTTGGACCAACGGCACCGAAGAGGAGAGGATTGATTGGGTTTGCCTCGGACAGAATTGTAGCGGTAACCATCGAGGGGTTAAGGGCACGATTCACGTGATTGGTATAGCTGGATGTGAAAGACTGGGAACAGTTGGCGAGTTTAACCGCCGAGATGATTGCGGGAAGGGCTAGGAAAACAGACAAGATGCGAGGGGCCATGGTTTATAAGGTGCAGTGGAATACAGCGGCAGCGTTGGTGGCAAGAAGGCAGAGTTGTGAGAGTGATGTGTGCATGGAAGCATAGACACGTCGGGAAGGAGCAGGGTAGTAAGAGGCAGAGATTTAATAAACCTGTCATCGATAGAACTAAGCAAGAGGACAGCAGCAGAGAAATAGACTAAAAACTTTTAGCTTTTCAAATATATTACGTTGGCGCGCGAATCGGATATACGAAGGAATGGGCTCAGAGAGGGATTCCGCACAATGGAATCCTGGAACGATCATTCGAAGTCATCTTGAGCAGGAAAGCTACTCCCAATGGTACAGTGGGGGAAAATTGGTACAGTTGGGGGGAGATTGCATCCAACAATATTTTGCTCTTATCGATAGTAGGCGCATGTGCTGATTTTTTCCATTACGAAAAAAAATGAAGATTTTTGATCGTGACGGATGAATCCTGACTGACGTGAATATATACATAAAATTTTGGCCCAACAATTACACACATAAATTGAGTAGCTCTAACACCCGGTCACGTTTACCCAGAAAGTATTTTTCCGTAATATTTATCAACATCATTACTGTACTGTAATCTAACCCATGTACATGTACCACTTTATTAGTCAGGAGTTAAAATAAATGTTCACCACACCACTGTAGATTTGCAAAAGACCCCATAATGATATGGCAGCGTTACATTTTATTTCAGTGTTAGGCTATAAATTCCTTGATCAACCTATCGGTTTTGATGATGTCCTCTGACAGCCACTCCCACAAAAAAAAATATTACACTACGGAATTGCCGTACCATGTTATGCATTCTCCCCTACAGTACCTTCTGCCAGTAATTGGCACCTACAAGACCCACTTAGGCCAATTACTGTATGGCTGATAACCAGTCAACTGATGGGAAATTTGGAGTGTTACTGATTTGACATGTCGGACGCCTATTAGTAGATACTGAACGCATTAAACTTCTTTCTATTTCCCAAGACGGGGGTAGGGCCAGGTATGTGTATTTGAGTTGTATGGTAGCATGCATGCACGTGAAATGTTACTGTATACAGTATGCTTTTCGAAAATGTTTGAAACGGGGGGTTAATTTACTGTGGTAGATACCGTATGTGGGTTGGTACCCAGTAAATTTGTACCGGAGCGTAGATACCGTACAATGCATCGAGAATACCCAGTCTACAATTACGTACGAACCCTCCAGTGCGACATTGAAAACTCCCCACTGTACTACTGTATTGTCGTCCCCATTAGATACTGAACGCATTAAACTTCTTTCTTGTCTACTAGCTAGTACTGCACTACACCGCACAGACCGATATTCAGCTTCATAGAACGAACAAGTTGAATGCATTCAGTATACCTGTGCAGCAGAACCGCTTTTCTGGACGCCGTCAAACGCCTATTCCCCAAATTGCAGCCATGGGTCTCGTACTGTTACGCAAACGAGCCAGCGTACTTGTGGTCCGGCCCCCATATCATTCACAGCATGAGAGGAACACAGCAAGGGGACAACCTCGGTGAAATTCTATTTGACCTTGTCCTGCACCCGTCATACTTAAGATCCAGGAGCTACTACGATCGGGTAACCAAGAAGACGACACCGTAGGTAACTTGCTGCTCCATCTATGGTTCCATGATGATGGGTACATCATCGCGCGCCACGACCAAATCGCCCGCGCGGTCGAAATACTCTCATCCATCGACGCCACCGGCAGGGGACTACGCCAAATGCAGGGTCTGGTGGCCTACAGCGCTGCCGGCGCCCGTTCAATGCTCATACCCGAAGGAGCTGAAGCAAGAATATAGCGAGGGTACACGTGCCCTAAACGCTCCCGTCGGTTCCTCGGACTGGACGAACAAATTCTTCACCACTCACGTCCAGTCCCTCGAACCGTTCCTCGAAGCCGTCATAGACATTAACAACGCGCAAGTGGCTTTTCAGCTTTAGCACAATTGCTTCGGGGTATGCAAGATAGGATACCTCCTTCGTGTGGTGCAACCCTCTTGCACGGCGGAGGGCGCCGCAATGTTTGACGCCATGATAGAGCGATGTCTCCGGACACTCGCCGGAGGAGTACTGGACTCGGATATATTCCGAGAACTCCAACTACCGGTGAAACCCCAGGACCCTAAGAAACCCACCCTCGGTTTAGGGTTCACATCGGCGAAAAGCATCGCTGGGGCCGCTTTCCTTGCCTCCAGCGCAGCTGCCAACAGGCTGGCCACCGGAATCTTGCCGGCACCTATCACGGATCTTACGACGTACAGTGATGCCGTCCGCGCCACCGAATGTCGTCGATCTCCTGCCTGCCCTCACGACTCCTACCCTTTCGTGTCTTTTGCTCAAGCAAAACCCCTCCGCAAAAGACACTAACAGAAGCAGTCCACGCGGCAGTTCAAGAAGAGATCCCTCTCGGCGACCAACGAAGGCAAGCCTTCCGGGCTTCTATGGGCCTTCCCGGCGCAAAGGAATGGGTCTATTGTGCTCCGTGCCCCGGCCTCAAGACCAATATTGACGCCCGTGAGTTCTCAGTGTGGCTCCAGTACTACCTCCAAGTCCCACTCTTCGCCCAGACACGCCGTGCCCACGCTCAAACTGCCCTGGGGTCCTCGACTGCCACGGGGATCACCTCATGCACCGCCTGCATGGTGGGCACCGCACCCGACGACACGACCGTCAAGTCATCCTCCTCGCCCAAGACCTGCAGACGGCAGCCCGTCATCCGGCCATCGAGCGGCGACAGGGCTTTACCGCACAGGGCCGGATATTCAGGCAATGGGTAGGAACGGAGAAACGGACTTTCTTGACGTCACGTTCGTCAATCCTCTCGCGCCCTCCGATAGGAGAGTGCGTACTTTCAACCCACTCACCTCCCTCAACGCAGCCATCTCCGCCAAACGTAGAAGGTATGAACCACTGCTCGCGATGTCTACTAGTGTCTATCCGGCCAAGCACTGTCCAGTTTCCGTTACATTTTGGAAAGGTAAATGTTTTGGAAGCCCGAAAGTTTTACTGGAAAAAAGGTTTTTTATGTTTAGTTACAGTACAGTAATTTTTACTGTACATGCGCCCTCGTTTCTGAAACCCCACACGATAATACGAACTATTTTTCCTTCCAAAATGAAGTCTTTTTCACAACTTCTTGCGGAGAGCGGAAGCTGGTGAGGAAAAACTGCTCTAGCCTTCACCGAGGTCAACAATCTTGAAAAGTTTGTTTTGATCGGCCATCTACACTCATGAACTAATGCGGAGGGACAAGAAATGCGCTGAGGTAAATACATTTTGTATTGAAAAAGAAGTGGACTACTTTTATCCTCATATGAGGACTACTCTTAGCTCATATCCTCATGTGAAGACAACGGTCCAATAGACACTAGAGGAAGGCTTGTGCCTATCCCAATATCCACCCCTGGAGGCTGGAACCCAGACGCGTACGCGCTGCTAACCGATGTAGCGCGGAACGTGGTCGTTCGAGCGATGGAGACCTATGGGATGGTTAGAGCGGTGCTTACCCAAAGGCAAGCTTCCGCGGAGGTCATGTCCAACCCGGCATGCCTGCTCGCTGGCGTTGAGCCGGCCCTGTAAGGAAGGTCATGTACAGTACTTCAGTGTTACCCATCAGCGACGATTTATCCCGCATAACGCATGAGCGGCGTGGATATAACGAACCACATCTTCCATGCATTAAAATAACCCAAAAATTCCCGCCTTCTGTATACTGTACTGTACTGTTGTTGAATGATAATGCAGCACCTGGCAAGTGCAGCACACAATGCGACACTAAAGCAGATCAGGATCGCAAGACCCAACGATCCGAATCAGAACATAGCGCCGAGAGTCGCCTGGGAGACTCCCAAGCATGACTGGAGCATTGATAGACCACGGACGCAATAAGACGCAACTGAAAGAGCATAGGACCATTGAAGCACCAAATGGAAAAGGCATTTCGAGCACGCGGCCGCAGCGCAGCAAACAAAAGTCCAAAGAGGAATCAAAGGCAGGAGCAAAGGAATGCAGCACAGGCGTACGCAACACTGCAATGCAAGAACAGGGCGTGAGCAGAATGAGAATGGCGATTAAGGAAAGCGGAAATGCAGATCGTGGGCGATTGAAATAAGCGGGAATGCACAGGGCAAGCGATGTCAATGAGCTAGCGGAAGAAGGAATGAAAGCGAGTAGATGGCTACAGAAACGATAGGAAAGCGGCTGACCTGAGAGAAAAGGGAGGCGGCACGCCGGCAACTTGTGCCGAATCATCTTTGCCCTGCTGGCATATCTCTGACGCGACTCTCCCTCTGCAACAAACCAGTACCGCCACTGCCAGAACTACAAACTGCACGTTTTTTCCCTCTACCCAGCTGGCCAGTCTTCAGTTATGGACCTAGAGGGTTTAGAGTCTCCAGAGAGAAAGCTTCTGCAGGCACCTAGGCTTACTACTAGTAAGGATAAGTACTAGTACAGGAACGATGTTAGAATGTGAATGAGACGCGTCCGAGTATTCGCTAACGGAGGCGATTGCAAAGCAAAGGGAATAGGTAAGGGTCTGGGACACGCGTTTCCGCAGCTATGGACCTATGCTACAGAAGGGTATCGGACGCCGAGATACAAAATGGCGGCCTCATCCTCGACAATGAAGATGAAGTAATGACTTTCACAGAACAAAAGCGAACGGTCGAGCAAATATTGCTCACAGTAGCAAAGGATTCCCCGACCGACGCGGTCAAACGAATGATGACGCTAGGACGCAGGGTTTTCAATTGCAGGAGATTCAAAAATGAAGACTAAGACATGTTTACCGAACGCTTCTGAGGTGTCGCGCAAGCACAAATGAACTGCTTCCGTCATGTGACGACGGAGCAAGAAAAGCAGCAAACAGCATTAATAATGCTAGAAAACTCGCAGCTTCCTCACACAACCTACAACAGTCTCCTCAGCCTGTTGGTTGCCAAGCGTGATGACGCCACTACCACGAATCTCCGCAATACTGTGTCATTTAACACAGAACAATGCGGAGACATCAGAAAGCTCGTCGATAATATAACAAATTAGTAAAGCTCGCATCTTACAAGCCTTGAGCGATCGGAACAAAGCGCCCCAGAAGCACTCGAAACAACCATTGGAACCTAAAAAGCCTCAGAGAAATCATAAACAAAGCACAGAACCGTTCTTGCAAATAAGGAAATGATCATGAAATTGAACTTTCGTTTGGGTGGAGGGTGCTGTCGCAGCACTTAAGAACATCAGATCAAACGAAAAAGACATAATTAGGCGGGGAAAACAAGACGAAGGTCACTAAAGGAACATACCAATGGTCGGCTCGATGGTAGAATCAGGATACATCACAAATATGAATGCAAACCAGCAGCCGATCGTCGGATATATCACACCGGGAACGGGGGCGAAATTAATCACGCACATTCACGCTTGTAATAGTATCAATCACTGGACAGGAGACCCAAAGTGCCCGGTGTATGGAAAAGGTCGAAAGCACGGGAGAATCACAAAACCAGAACGCTGCAACTCCACTGGCAATGACCTGCGGAACCGCATCACAAGCAATCGAATGGGTCAAGAAGCGGAACATAATAAGGACGGTCGATTCGCAGAACAAAACATGACCCGGAGCAAGTCACCCCCGCCAACCCAGTTCTTCCACAACAAGTGCAGGACCTCAACCCTGTTTACGACCCAGGCGCTCCGCTTTCAATGGGGTGAATCAATGCCACAGCCAAACGTTGCGACATGCTTGAGATTGATCTAAGGATACAACCTGCACGGGAAGAGTATATGCACGGATAGGGGGAAGCATGCAACAACCCCAAACCGATCGTCGGCCTATGGGAAATTTCCATCCTTGACATAAACAATAAACCTTGCACGCTTCGCTTTGATATCATCAATGGTGACCCTGTACTTGTAGCCGGACTTGATCTGGCGAAATTTGCTACACTAGACAACATATCCACCTCCCCCACGATACGGTTCAAAACAACATCAGAAAAATCTCCGAAAATACTCCGTACTTACATATCGCATGAACCAGACAACCCACTTGTGGAACGGATCAGGTTGGAAGTGATACCAAGGCCGGCGACCTGCATTCAGAATCTGCTATCATCGAGCCTGTCCACACAAGCACGCCGATACCTAAGAGTCTTTGCCAAGATTATATACAGGGCAACGCACGCAACGGCCGATCAAGTAATCGCCCTATGCAGAAACTCCGGCGTCATGCACCCGGAACTTGAGCAAGCGATCAGAGATGTTGACAATTCGGGCGGAATCTGTGCACAATCAGACGGGCCACAATCCAGTAACAAAATATCACTGACACATTTCAATTCCGCATTCAACTTGGAAATACAAACAGACATGTGCTACAAGGTTATTTACGGACAAAAGCACCTAAGTATTGTCTTAACGGATATGGGAACAGGGCTACCCGAGGGGACATTACACAGCACAAGAATATTGACTCGCTGCGCAAGTTTCTCGAACGTTACTGGATCTTCCGCCACGGAGCACCAGCCGCACTTTCCGCCGATGACGAAAATAACCGCCAACCGCTGCGAAAACTAGTCAGCACACACAACATTAATTTTAATCCCCGCCCCATTCGGCGCCAAAACAAGACTAGAATATTAGAACGCAAGATCAAGAAAATCAAATCAATCATCCGCCGCATCGAGAAGGAGACCTCCGAGGAGACATCTGCCGACATCTTCACGCGAGGAATATCCTTCTCGAACCTATTCTCAGGCTCCAGATTACTCAGTTCTTTCCAGTTGGTACGGGGATATCAACTTTCCATACCGGGCCTACCTGCAACTAAAGTGCCACAATCACTACTCGACGTGCACACTGAACAAAAAGCCACACGAGCGCTTCAAAGGGCACTCAAAGCCAGAACCGATACCACTGCACGGGCTTTAGCGTACAAGGAAGCTGATCCTGTCTGGACCTGGTACTCGTCCCCAAGGGCAACGAACGGGATGAGTGGATACTAGCTCGCATTGAAGGTGTACACCAGCCCTTCGTTGACGCAAGACGAATCAAAAATGGCCAGCCGGTACGGGGATCCGCGATGAGGCCAGCATACGAGGACGTAAGACTGGTCCCCCCATCCGAGTTGACAAGTAAGATTGGTCCCCCAATCCGAGTTGACACGCGAATTGATGGAATGCTCACTTGAATATGCCCTCGCGAATTCAATGGACCGGGGGGAAGACGGTAAACATAACGAGCATTTGCATAGTCCATCGAATGTGAGTGCTCTAATTTCTGTCAACACAAGCGATACCGGCCAAGGAGCAGCACAAGAAATCGGCACCACGCAAACCGCGAGGTTGGGCACGCCTTTCAAGTTACTGCACAAAGCATCCCTTAAAGACATTAGGAAACTCGAGCACGAAATCATCGAACAATCAACAAACACAGAGGTACTAGAATCCGACAGAGCCAGGGTACTCGAAGTTATCTACCAGAAAATTGGATCAAAGCAAGTCAAGAAGCGCGAGCTGGAATTCGCCCCATCATGGATCACTGAGCAGGCCTTCGAAAAGGAATTCAAGGACAACTGGGCAGACGCGTTCCAGGAAGTCAAGGAAGCGGAACTCCCTGCAGAAGCAAATATCATAAGGTCACAAGTCGGCTACGAAATTAAGACAGATGAACCAGGCTCACGCTGAAGGCCAGACTATGCCCACACGGAATTGAGGATGACGACAAAGACCAGATCCGTAAGGACTAGACGAATGCACAACTCAATGTCGTACGGATGCTTTTGTCTCTCGTAACCTTTCTACAGTTGCGCATATCTGCAGAGTGGACCAATTACCAGAGATATATATGTCCGTCCACCAAGGGAATGGATGCAATCACACAGATACACAAGAGGCATGTTATGGAAACTCATTAAACTACGATATGAGATCATTGATGTTGGCCGTCAATGGATGATAAACTATGAGTCATGGCTACTAAGCGATGGAGGACTAGTGCAGGTACATGGGATCAGTCAATTATTCGTGCGCCGAGACACAACAGAAAAGATAAAACTGCTCGTGGCCAAGCTCACCGATGAATTCCTGGCAGCAGGCACCATGGATGAACTCGACCAGATCTTTGAAAAGATGAGCAAACGATTCGAGATCGGAACGATCAACAAAGGGCCCAAATAACTGTTTGGCGGATGAGAAATCAACATAAAAAAATTCGGTGACATCAGAATATGTATGACAGAGTACTGGAAACGTATCGAACACATCCTGTTGTCACGAAGCAGGCGTAGAGAGAGATCTGAGTTGGAAAGCGCATCCGAATTGCAAAGATACCGCGCCTTACTAGGAACACTGCTCTATATCGGGAATGGGACCCTACCGCAAGCGGCATACGTCGTGTCCCTCATGCAACAATGCGTGTCTAGACTAAGGGTGTAATATCTCATTGACGCCAACATTATACTAGCCGATCTCAGAAGACTCAGCTCAACCATCGTCTACAAAAGGGTGAACAATGCCACGAACGTATGAATTTTCTCATTTTCAGATGTGTCGCACCCCAAAGACAGGGACAATGGACAAAGCGGGATATTAATAGGTATAATTTCGAGGTCTGGGCTAAATGGAAGGAATGTGTTCCACCTGCTTGACTGGACCTCGCACAAGCAGTGCAGAATCAGTCATTCGTCCTATGGTGCTGAGATACTCGCCGCAGCCACCACGAAAGACCGGGGCTTCCATACCAAGACTGCGATCAATACAATATTACCACGCACTCCGTCAGACAATGAGAAACCCAAAACACACACACGAAGACCCACAGGGTGTTCGCTGTCCATCTTTCTCTTTAAGCACCCTGCGATGCAGTATCAAAGCTCGCCGACGGCGAGGAGGAATGGGGTTGGAAGAGCGGTGGGGATTCCTTGGACGGCTGGACGGTATACTTGTCCTCCGGGTTGTAAGGCCGGGCCGTAGTCCGCGGAATGCTAGAAACTTGGTATGGATCGATTCCAAAGAACCGTAGACACCAGGGGTGTAACACTGGACAAAGAAGAGGTAGTAGTGGGCCAGCTGTGCTGAGTATCTCCTTTGGATATAAGGATGTTGTCACCAACGACAACCTTGAAGTTCCTTTTTGTATATAAACGCCGGAGTCCGGGGCGCCAAGTGTGAGTAAATATCACAAACAAACAACAAAAGGGATATTATAATATCGGATAGAGAGTGGGGAAATAGAAAGGGGACCGGGCGGATAAACGTGGCTATAGCCAAAGTTGCCGTTGGCAAGGTTTCTGCAAAGGCGGAAGTTGGGAGTCAAGTTCAGAGCCAACACCGGGGTGGATGTTTAATCTGGGGCCCTAGTGGCCAGGTAGGTATAAATACTAGTTAAATAGGTTAGAGTTATCTACGGCGGCGGGGTGAGTGAAGTTAGGGTCAGCCAAGTTAGGGAGATCCAAGTTAGAGATAAGTAAATTCGACACTTGGCCCAATAGGAGCCTTTCACCTGCGAAAATATCAGGTCCAATTTGGAGGCCGAGTGGTTCAGATTGAAAGCCCTCAAGCCCTATCGGGTGAGTATACAGTACCAGGAATAATATTGGGCGACAAAAGAAAATTTCCCTTACTGTACCGTACAGTGCCTGCTGATTAGCAGTGAATCAGATCAAAAAGAGGTCGCCAAAATCAGCTCTGCCGATGTCATTACAGTGTGAGTGCCAATTGCCCCACAAACAGGGAGTGAGCAGAATGAGAATGGCGATTAAGGAAAGCGGAAATGCAGATCGTGGGCGACTGAAATAAGCGGAATGCACAGGGCAAGCGATGTCAATGAGCTAGCGGAAGGAGAAATGAAAGCGAGTAGATGGATATATAAACGATAGGAAAGCGGCTGACCTGAGAGAAAAGGGAGGCGGCACGCCGGCAACTTGTGCCGAATCACCTTTGCCCTTCTGGCATATCTCTGACGCGACTCTCCCTCTGCAACAAACCAGTACCGCCACTGCCAGAACTACAACCTGAATGCTTCATCCCTCTACTCAGCTGGCCAGTCTTCAACTGTACAGTATGCAGCCGATCATTCCTTCTAAATATTAAAGCACCCAAAATATTCCCCGGCAGTTCGACATAGGATCCGTGGCCTGGCGTTCCGGAGCAGCCCCGCCGCCGCATTTCTCACAGCACATCCCACAACCGCTACGGTGATGTCCTCGGCCCACTGGCAGACCATGATCTGCCGGCACCTCGGCCTCCCCGTATATGATGACTCCGCCCGCTCACCTGCGCCAACTGTAACTGAACTATGGAAACGCTCGGGAACCACTCAGCGGACCTCTGCCCAGCCGGCCGCAGTCGCCCGCATCGCCACAACTCGCTACGCAACGTTTTCGCCTACCACGTTGCTCGCGTCGTGGGCCTGGACTGCCAATACGAGGTCCCGCTTCTTGTTCCGGGAACGAATATCCGCCCTGCGGATACTCTGCCCCGGGACAATCCCGCCCTGCAGATATTCTCATTCAACCCCCGCCCCTGCCCACTGGCCAACAGGCCCGCCCCATATCCTGCGACCTTGGCGCTGTCTCTCCATTCAAACAAGGCGTACGCACAAGGGCACGCAAATGGCCGGCGGCGCCGCCGACATTGCCCACCGAGACAAAGGCAAAGACTTGGAGCGCAAACCGGTACGCCGTATACCGCCCTCCTCGCACAACACCCCTCAGGAACCAAAATTCAAGTTTCAGCCCCTGGCTTTCGATTCTTTGGGTGCCTCATCCCCGCCTCAAATCTGTCTCTAGAAAATTTCATCCCGCTCTTCGCAGAGTAGTTTAACAGAACCGCAGGAGTGATCCGCAGACGGCTTTATTAGCGCATAAGTTGCACACTTTGGCCTTCTGTTGCAATGGAGATTCTATCGCGAGCCCCATTGCACACTTGGAAGCTATCAGTTTATGCTCCTCCGCGGGCACATTTTTGTAGAGAATTGCTGCCCTGTCGAGAGATTTTCACTCGTCATGACTTCCGACATATTGATATGACCGACAACTTAAATATTCAAGATCTCTGCAGCGAATCTATGTCTGACAATATCTTCCTCGCAGATGGGATATGTTTACACAGAGAGGGAATGACAGGTTGTGAGAGAGTGTGTCGATAGAATTCTTTGTGTGATTGAATATTCTCACTGAACTGTCTCCTACCGCTTTCGTGGCAGCATTGGTGATACTATTGTAGTAGTCTAATTAGGAAGGTTTCTTGGACTACGTCGGTGCCTAGTATAGATTTTTTCCTTAATAGGGCCCTGTGTTGAGATAAATGATAATAAAAAGACACAAGCAAGGATTTCGTAGAGCAGTGAACCAACATCAGACAACGCCGCTCTTTTGACCAGCTGACGGCACGTGCCTGACGTGGAAAATCCGGTTAGTTCTTAGCCGTATAGTCAGAACTGCAGTGTACACGATAGATAATCAGTGAAGTAAAGTTCCTCAATCAAATAACTAACTCTTTTCAACAAGGAACCTACAGCTGTACAGTATCAACGAGAAAAGCTGGCATGGTACTTCACAAATTTTCTCATTTGAAGGTCCAAAACCTTGAGTGTAAGCTCTCCAGGCGCCTTGTACCACCATCTGACAACCTGCCTCGCCAGCTGAATCTCAGCTTCCAACCATCCGCTCCAGACTCCCTTGGAGCGCCGTCCCCAGCAACTGCTTTGTTTCTAGAAACATTCATTCCGCGGATTGCGACCAGATATCACACCTCGGATGCCACCATTCGCTCGCGAATCTATCAGCGCCTCATCTGTGTTCTGTGGTCCTCGGTGGATATGGACATCATTTCCCGTGCCCTACTGCAGGTGACCGATGTTGACAAATCCAGTTGGTTCTTAATTTAATAGTCGGTCAGTGGGTGCACACTCCAGAAACTTCATGAGTAGAGTAATTTAAGAAATGTTAGCTATCTATACATACAATAAATTCATTGAACATAAAATTTTGTCAGGATAACAGAGCCCGTTTCGTTGAGTTGAACGGTCGGATAGAATTTGTGAAACCGATGGCTGGTTCAAGCCGCTACTAGGCAGAACCCCGGTAATTATTTTACTCTAGGTAGACTAGCAGAGGCAAAAATAAATTAAATAATCGTAGCAGGCCGAGGTCCATTGGAGACTGAAGGCTAGTTAAACAGTTTAGATTCTAGCGTTTTGCTACCCAGACAAGTATGGCAACAAAAGATACTACGATAGGAAGCAGACTTTGCCCCAACGGGATGAACCTAATAGGGGAAGCGCTACCTATAACGAAAGCATAAACAGGAAATTGCACCATTAAACTATTTGACTATGTATAAAGTGGGTGGCTATGTTACCTACACACAGTTTGGCAACTAACTTACCGACTGTACCTGAGTTGAGTCGAATCGACTAGGTTACCTAAGATATGACTAACATCCCAAAAGTATTCTGATCGTGAGACTCATGAGGTACAGAGGTTTAGTTTTAACGCACAAGCCATTACTCAATGGGAGGCGAACAAGTTTAGTTCTCTAGAATGGTAGTAAAGGTGGAGCAGCCGTTTAAACTGGTGAATGCATCGGTTGGATTCGCAGACGTTATCACAAACCCGACAATTGAAATGTCTTTGAGATCGTAGGCATGTTTGAAAGCGGTGATATCTATCAGAAGCCTTTTCTCCCCCGTTGAAGAGCATTTTTTGATGACGTCAAAGAGGGACTTCCACTATTGGAGAAGACGGCATCAGAGTACATGGTGATGCGGAGAGCGTAAAAATAGACTATAGAATTGCAGCGACTTTTTCATCCGCGGAGAGGAAGTGGTTCAAATTTCTTGTTTACGGACGAAGACTAGTCACTGAAATCTGAGTTACAGTTCTATATCTATCGATTAAGGCTTGTTTTCCTTCAACTCGTAAGATTTTATAAGGTCCGAGCCATTTGTAATGCTCCTTGTCACGATAAACTAATAATTTTTGGCCTGTTTCGAAGTTCATAGTGGTGGAGAAAGGAATGTTGGCTAGAAGTGCGTTTTGAATACGCGTTCGGGAGCTAATGGTTTCCATTTCTGCCTAGCGAGGAATAAAGCACGCATACATTCCGCCTGATTGGGGAGGTAAGTGTTGACAGAAGGGAAGCGAGGGAGGGTGCTGGAGACAAGAAGCGAGGGGACAAGACCATCTGCATGCATAGTATCGTTCATGGCTTTGACTGAAAGAGAAAGAATGATATGGGAGACTTTGAAGTAGATTCTGCGCAACGATTCGTGGTATTTTTCGCGAGCTTCAAGAGAGTTCTGGCTTTCAACACCTGAGAGATCAGGTTTGATACCTGCCATTGAAGGAATGTTTTGGAAGCGATCCGAAGTAAAGACGGAGTCTTGATCAGCGCGAATGGTGTCAGGGTAACCGGTGTAAATGGAGGCCCAACATAGAAGAAAAGTTTACCAAATATATTTAATCGATTTGCCATGTAGAAAGCGGCTGCCGAAATTTTTTACCGAGGTCTACGACGTGGAGGACGGGTTTGGGAACGCTTTCAATATGGAGAAACGTGGGGTCCAGATATATCTTTGAAATGAAGCCTACTTTATCTGGAGACGAAACTTTGAGTGATTGGGGTCGGGTGGAAAAATGTTGGAAAGTTCTACATGAATCTGTGATTTTTTGCAGGATTCGTTTTGTTTCAGGGTTTGCATTTTCGGGGTGTGCTTTAGCGATGAGGTAGAGCATATAAAGTTTATCTGTAGAGTGATGAAAGAAGTGGCAATTAACAATTTGACTTATTGCTCAATAGGAGGTATGAGACGTTATCGGCGACGAGTTTTTCCTTGTTCAAGACGTCGGGATCTAGTAACACGCGTATATTTGCGGTGATGGCATCCATACTGATTGCTATGAGGGAACGATCAGGACAATGTAGGAACGAGCAGGACAATGTATGCGAACTGGAAGAATCCCGATAGAAGCAAAGGTTCCATCAACGAAGCGAGAGACGCTATTTGAATATATAGGAGTCATATTGCGTCCTGTCATTTTGCTGTATTCAGCTTTTTTGTTTTTGCCCTATAACTGACTCCTGAGCACCAAGGTCAATAAAAACACCATTAAAGCAAGAAACGGAATGGGATGTGAAATCCGATATTTTGGTATGGAGGACATTGGAAACAGTGCAGGGAGTATCTGTGGCATTACGGCGCAGGTAGCGGGAAGCAGGGATCTGACTGTGGCTTTTTGGGAGATTTCCGCTCAAAAATCCGTGGAATCGTCCTTTGTGTCATCAAGGGGCATAGAAATGGGAGGCTGAGCATGAATGATTTGGTCTGAGCAGAAGGGGTCGAATGCATGCTAAGCGTTGGACTCCTCAACAAGGTTTTTCTCTGGTTTTTCACATAGACAGGTATCATAAGCGCTATCTGGATGGGAACTATCGTCAACTTCTGGAAATTTGTCGATAGTTTCGAAAAGTGCTCGTTTAGAAACATGAGTTTCTTGATTTAGGTACTTCCTGGAATAAAAAGGAAGGAAATTTCCAATATTTTTTGACATTCTTGGGATGGGGCATTTGTTGAGAAAATGATTTTCCACAGTTCAAGCAATGCGGAGGGGTTGAGGGTAGGGGCTTAAGTTGGAATGACGGGATGTGGTCAGTATGGGCTGGTTTGCGAGTAGGGGCGTGGAGGAAGGGAACGAGAGTACACGTCCTGTCCAGTTGCAAAGTACGTGGAAGCTGATGCTATAGGTCTAGACAGTCGATTGAGTGAAATTGAAGATTCTTTCTCCGTTTGGAGTGAACTGTTCAGTTTCGACAGTAGGTCTTAGTAAGTGTTCTCATAGCTTGTTGCGCCAGTGAAGACGTGTGTTGACCAAAAGCATCCTGCAACTGCGCAGCGGAGCAGTTCAATTTTTGTCTCTTTTCCTCGCTTTTGACGGGGAATTCGCAGTTCGTATTTGATAATAATCGAATTAATTTTGCCCAGACCTGCTGAAAGCGAAGAGGAGGACGTGGATGATCTTCAATATGCAAGTTGAGAAAGAATCGGTAGAAATGATTTTGACGTGAGGTCGGATTGAAGTGCTTGTCGATCGTGGTAAGGGCTACATCGATATCAGCGAAAAGATCCTCAATATTATTTTGATAATGAATGAGGGCATAATTACCGAATAATAAATGAAGGAATTGCATTTTCTGATCTTGCGACAAAAGGAAATCTACAGCAGCGTAATAGGACTCAGTGAAGAAGGAATATAAGCTTTCCGTGAAGGGGTATTTCCTAGCAGCACCAATAAAACGCCCTGACATATTGCTGGCAAATTTTCGAATATCCTGGTATTTTCAATTGGACGGGGAGGGACATGGATAAAGAGGAGTTTATGGAACAGACTCGGTTGACCATATTGCCTTGATGTGTTTGATACATGAATCAAGTTCTGTGCCATGGAAAATAGCGGAGGCTATATTCCCAAAATTTTATCGAAGTTTCTAGCAACGGAAAAATTACGACATTGAAGGAATAATTTAAAATTTCTGTAAATAATGGGTTTTGAGATTATTTTTCGTCCGAACGTGAACGCAGGTTTCAAATCTTCGCAGAAGACGTCACAAAACTCATTTTCCATGAACGTTTCGTCAGATGCGTAGCCACGGATTGTGTCGACGAAATTGCGCTGTTCCTGGTTTGCAGTGGTCACTCCTGAGCAAATCAAATTTTATTGATTGTTTGCTTGATCGAATAAGGGGAGTTGAAGGGGTGGCAATGCATTTTTATGGGGAATCGGGACACCGAGATGAATAGGTAAAGGAAAAAATTTGGTGCAGAAGAGGCATTCGTTTTGAGGGACAGGGGCATTCTGTCAGTAAAAAAGGGTTTGCCAGAGAATATTTTGTGAATGAGGTGGAGCATGGTGCGGGGATGTGTGAATTTGTCAATTGCTCTGGGGTTTAACTTGAGTTTGCGGTATAATATTGTTTTGCTTGCGCTGAGAATGGTTGATACCATATACAGAGCCATTCAGAGCGACGGTTGGAGAAGGTGGGAGATTCTCCGATTTAACCATGTTGGACAGCCCAGCGACAGGTGTATGTATGGACGGGTTAGTTCCATGGGTTGGCTGCAAATTATACATCCCTCAGGCGGTCGAAGAGGAGGGTACGTGACACTGCGACGGATTTGGTTTGAGAGAAGCCGTGCACCTAGTGTTGACCATATGGCTACCTCCCAAACTGTATTATTCTTTTTTTGCGTTATTGGAGAAAAGAAAGGTCCGTTTTGCGAAGTACAATACGGTAGAAGGGCGTTACAGTAATTGAGTTCTGTGTAAATTTGGCTTGTTGTTCACAAATTAAGAATTGTACTGTACTGTAATCTCCAGGTACTGTAGTTGTTTTTTCGCCCCGTAGTTGAGCGGGACGAGAGCCGAATTTCGGCCAATTCGTTTGTGCTGTACCAAGCACAGTTAGGGGGAGGCACAAGAGCAACGCGTCTGCGGAGGAGTTTTGGTTGTTGCTGTTTGTTGATGATGTTGTTGTTGGTGATGGTGTGCGGGATGCAACACCATCACTCCCTTTGTACCGTAGATTCCCCTGCCTGAGGTGTCCAAGTCAGGATGTACTGCACAATAGACTATCTGGCAAAATGTAGTGCAGCTGTATAGCCTAACTGACAGTACAAAGCACAGTAAAATAATCTAAAATATATCAATTCGAGTCGTACGTAGTATATTGGAACTGCTGTAGGTTGACATTGTCTGATTGATAAAATCATTTTCTAATTCTAAAATTACCACCTTCTCTGTTCGTTTGAGTCAAACGAATTAAGCTTTCTCTACCAAACCATTGCTCAGTTGGATGACAAACGCGGCGATCTCTAATAATGCTATGTAGAAAGAGTCACTTTTGAGCCTAGTCAAAGAATCAGCGGGAATGAATTCAGAGCGAATAGAGTTGGTGTTCTGAAGTTCCTTCGATTTGTAAGAATTCCTTACAGTTGCAATATCTATCATAAGACGCTTCTCAGTAGTAGCCCTTGTAATAACGTCAAAAAGAGACAAACTATCTGTAAACACGACAACCGGTACAGGGCGTAATAGAATAATTGGGAAGTCGTGCTTCAGGGCGTAAGACGTATCTAAAGCATCAGACAATGCCATAGCTTCACTGCTAAGTACTGATCTAACGACACGTTTCGATTTGTGAGATGAACAGTTAAGCGGTTTACACCTGTCAGTTTCATCTGCTAAGAAAATAATGTATCCAAGCTGTGATGATCAGTCCATATTTGTCGCAAATGATGTATCAGAGTAAACACGTAATTAAAGTGATTTCACATCAAGCTTTGGCAACTTAAGTCGCATCGAGGTGTAATTTCTGACAAAGTTTGACGCGAGATTCATCCTTTTGATAAGCTTCTGCGGATCACTTTTCAATACGTCTTCCGTAAGTTGAGCGGCTTGAGCGATCCGAAATGAGATACCAGGCCTCGTGTATGCTATCCAAGCCAATTTAGCCTTCTGGGATTTATATGAACTAAAAGGGGCACTAGAGGGAAGTAATTTGAGCCTCTGTATGTAGTTGGATTGATTTACTTCGAAGCAAAAGGTTTTTTTTCGATTTGCGCTCAAGGTAACTGGATGTTATCGTATTCCCTACGTTTGCACTTGAAAATATTTTCGGTTTTCCTTGAGAAGTTTTCAAAGTAATCATTTACAGCTTAAATTAAATCGACCACATAGGTCTCAAAAAGGCCAGAAAGCTTCTTCCCAAATACCTTAAAGAAGAATGATCCGTTGTTAGTTGTAGATTCTATTCCAAGATCGGATCTTAATTATTCGTAGATTGTTCTTCCCCATTAATCACCTCTATCAGGGAGTCCATGGAGTGGCTTAAGAAGCTTAAGAATTGCATCGGGACCAAGTTCAATCTCTTTTGTCGGTTTTACATAGATATTTATGAGGAGTTTCTCAGCGCTTTGCAGATAAGCTTGGGTAACATCCATTGCGAAGAGCTTGATGCCGAAAATAAATGCAGGTAGAACTAGTATTTGGATCGAATGTTGACGAGCAGTGCTAGCGTCATGGACAAGAAATTCTTTCATTTTATCCCTATGAACTTTTACGACGAATCTAACTTTCCACACTTCACGATTTGTACCAGATTTGATAGCGAGTACAAACCTTCCACCTAGAACATTTGCGCTATATGGTACTTTATCCTTGCATACTACTTTCCATGTGCCAGGTTCAACCAGTCCCATGATTTACTTTCGTTTCGCTGGACCGAACTCAGCTGTGTGCGGATCTTTGGGGTGAATTATTTGTCTAAGATGAGTAGAGAAGAGAGGACTAGGGGGTTGTTCCTAGAAAGGAATGGTTTCAACCTAGTTTGATAGAATTCAGAGGGAGGGTAGAATTCCAAAGGGTCGACAATTTCTTCCCTAATTTCACGAAAGTACCGTTTTGCTTGTTGTTTATGGAAACGTTGACTCAGCGAATTTACCTTCCGAACATGAACCATTTTTTTATGGAAATCGATAAATGTATAAGGGCCTATCCATTCTTTCTCTTTCCCTCTGAAGATGAGAAATTCGTCACCGGGGTAGTAAAAACTTTCTGAAGCAGAATGGGCATTACTAATTAGCGTAGTTGTAATTCGTCTTTCTGCTATGATAGTGTTCATTTTCGTCATGGCATCAGCAATAACTTTCATGCGTTCACTTTGCTGAGGTAGTCTTGAGTTTAGAATTGCGAACCTAGGTTGGATTCCGAATACCAGAAATGAAGGTACTAAACCATTTTCTCTAACGGCGTCATTCATAGCTTTGTTAGAAATCTCGAGTAATAGCTCCTTCTTGATATGGGGGTATGTTCAATGTATCTTTCGATAGGTACGACGTAGCAGAGCATTTAGTTGTTCCCCTATACCAAAAGAGTTGTGAGCTTCGACACCAGAGATTCTAAGCATGATACCACATCCATTTAAGATATCTTTCCACCGGGGAGAGGTAAAGACTGATTCTCCGTCGGTACGAATCTGATTGGGATACCCAGAGCATTTTAGACACCAGGCCTTAAAGAAAGAAAGCCAGATTCCTTCGACACTCTGATTGTATCCTTAGTTACGATCTAGGAAAACAGCGCTAGAAAAGTGAGTGGCGGTGTTGATAACATGAAGAAATGGGTGATTGTTGAGGAACATTAAGTCAAGAGAAAGTTCTTACCCGAACGCTAATTCGTCTGTATCCTGCATGGATACTTTAAAAGGGACAGAAGTAGGACCAAGACGCTGACATTTGTACTGTCACAATGTCGAAAAATATTTTCGAGAATTCGTGTTTTCATCACATTCTGTCTGGCGGGCTCTTCTGAGAATTCTCAGTAACTTTTCCCTAGAGGGCTGGTGAAATCCCAGTTGACGTTTCGCCAGCTCTCTATGGGGAAAAAAAAGTGATAATGTGATTAAATAACAGGTAAGCATGGCCATTTTTGCGAACAACGGGTATTTCAAATTTCAGGATCGGATGGCACAGAGTATTTTCCACATTGTTGAAATATACTTGTGACTTGTCAAGTGTGTCAATTCCGAACAAGAACGGTATATTTGAATCGACTATATCAACCTGGAGAGATACAAAGAATGTTGGCAGAGGTATCTGGATTTCAATCAAGCCGATAGCGCGCTGAACGTTTTGTCCGAACCTATATAGGTTCCTGCCGTTCTTCATTCCGAAATTTGCACCGATGAAACAACAATAAGCATGGGCTTTTTGAATACCAATGAATGTTCTTTGTGCACCAGAGTCAGTGAATGCGTCTTGCAATTCAGTTTCTTGTTTCAGGCTTGAGTTTCCTTGGAAAGTAATAGTTTCTTCATCATTCAGGAAAACAGTAAAATCCTGTGTCCTTTATCTATGAAAGCGGATACATCAACTGAAGATTGACCTTCTATCGATATTAGAAGGCGACCTACTTTTTTTTAGAGAGGAGTAACGAATGAAAATCTTTTCATACGGGAGGGCAATTTACTGTTCCTTACAGAAAATCAGCATTATCAAAGTCATCGGAGCTTTTTGTATCGGGCTCCATTAGGTAACCGAGGTTTCTCGCTCATTGAGAGAAGCACTTTACTGATCCTCATTGGAGCATTCTTTTTTCTTTCCGGTATTGTTAAACGGATCCTGGGTATTTTCGTCGTCACTAACCATAGAATCTTCCACTTGTTGACATAGTTCGAAGAGGATTTGTTTTGCACGGCCATGATTTATGTTTAAGGCTTTGAAGATATTATTCATGACATTAAGAGGCATAGGGCAGTGTTGAATAAAATGATTTTTGGCTCCACAGTTGTTACAACGACGAATATTTCTGAAGCGGTCAACACTATTTTTACCAAGGGTATCTTTATGATATCCATTCAAACGATAAGATTTTTCATGAAGAATTGGATACGAAGCAGGAGCGGATGATCGCGATTCTGGCTTACGAGGTTTACCTTATGTTACATGGTTGAAGTAAAGAACAGGAATATTCGGAATAGTCGGAGGAGCGTTCGTTCTTAATGAAGGCTCTGAAAGACCTAGAGTCTTTGCACCCAGCTAGTTTCCTTCTATTTCTTCCTGATTTATAACACAACTGGAACCCAAAGAACCATATAGTTGTAGAAAAATCCATTGCGGTACCGGTGCTGCGGGGACCTTTTGGAGCAAATTTAGTGATTGTCTCTCTTACTTCTTCTAAGGCCTTGGGCACAGTACAAAGCTTCCCTTAGATTAAACAGGATAACCTTAAGCTTTGCAAGTGTTTACGAATGCGATTCTGACGAGTAGAGCTATTTTATTATTTACTCATTATAGACACCGCTGCTGCAAATGTTTTACAGCGCCCGGAGATATTCTCACGATAAAACCTTTTCGCTTCACCTTCAAAAGTGTTATGGAAGCACTGAAACTTCTTTTGATTAGGAAGTTCGTAATCCGCGGCGGCAAAGAGGTAGTTTTATATGTAATCATTGACATCTTCACCAAGTTTACCTGTAAAATTTTCCGTGTCTTTGAAACGAGTTGTAAAGTTGTGAGCAACTATCGAGTCACCAGCATAGCGAGATTTCTCATCAATTTGAGAGTATGAAGGGACTTCATTATGCGTTTTACCACTAGCGAGTACAGAATATGCGTCGTCCTTATCCTGTCCCGACCAATAAAGCATCAATGGGACTTCCCAGGAAATACGTGAATTTTCTATATGTTGAGAATACTTCAGCCCTTGCAGTTGCAAGTAGTCGCGGATAAGCCTGAACAGTACTGCTGGAACGGGAGGAAATTATGTGTTTAAATTTTCACGGGAAGCTATTCGCGAAGTCCAATTACCGCATCTTCATTTGAAGGCTGCGGATCGACATGGATATAAAGAGAAAGAGCAGCTTTAAAGTTATAATGAGACGGGGAAATTGGTTTATACACGTTAAGAAAATTTTGGATATACTCAAAAGTGAAAATCTTGAGCCCCCACCTTTAAAGATTCCGGGTGATAGAACAATGGAGACTTTAGGATGTATAGGGGGGTTGCAACTATTTAACGAAGTCCTAAGCGGAGTCGCTCGTCCTTGACGTGCTTCTTGGTGAGGATATGACGATCTGCGTCAGTCTTGTTTTGGATGGTGATATTGCACAACTTGCACTGGAAACACCTCGAATTTTTAAGTTTCCAGACCTTGTATATGTGGTCCTTACCTTTTTTGTCGACGTTGAACTGCAGGTGGGAAGAAAACTTGCTGTCGCACCGCTTGCAAGAGATTTGAGACGATTTGACCGTTTTTTCTTGCTTATACGGTCGTGAGCTACGCGATAGATTTGATGCGAAATCCCTTCTTCTATAGGCTCCAGCTGACGAGAGATCGAAGCACTGCCTCTCGGAGCTACAGGTGTCGCGACTGGGGCGAGCAGTATGCGGATTCGAAATGGTAGATACAGCTGAGGAGAGAAGGTGGCAGAAGAAGGCGGTGCGGGTGGAGGCGGAGTAGGAGGAGAAGGAGCCGCAATACTAGGTTGAATGGCGCTATTGAAGTTTACTACTGGTGTTGGTGGAGTGGGGAGGTAGTTTTCACCGGACATCACTGCGGGAGAGAAAGGACTCTCTCGTGGTACCTCTTCCGCGCCGCTCATTGCCTCGTGATCGATGAGAGTAGGGGCCCAGTTCCGCTCTTCGTCAGAGTTAAGCTCTGAGCCGAAAATGTCTTCCAAGTGGTCACGTAACCCACTGGTTCCTAGTAGACACTAGGAACCCACTGGTCAGTATGTTAGATACCTTTTACTTACCCGCAATGAAGCTATGGGTTATATTAATAGTTATAAGGTACCCTGTACTAATACCTAGAACAGCTAGATGATCAAAGCAAGCTACAGCTTAAAGCAAAAAGGCACAAACGGGTAAAGTAATGCAGCAAACTTTCCACAACAGAGGAGCGAAAGCCGAACTTCCAAGACAATCAGCGAATCCACACAGTAGCAGGACCAGCAGAATAGGCAAGAAGAAATAACAGGACAGCCACAGAGCCATACGAAGGGTAAAGGAAAAGATGACAGACCAAGAGGCAGATAGAAACCAACCAAACATCAAGAACAATAAGACCTGTACGAGAATACCAAGAAGACGACAAGGCAGAGAGGAAGCAGCCAGAGACAGACCAAGATAAACCAACACCAGATATCAACACCCAAACCAAATCAGAGCAGAAAGGAAACAAGAGGGGCTAAATTCCAAACCGGAGGAAAGGGCGAAAAGTGAATTCCGGAATGTTGTTTCGCCCTGTAGTTGAGCGGTAAAGGAGCAGAGTTTCGGCCAATTAGTTTGTGCTGTACCGAGCACAGTTAGGGGGAGGCACAAGAGCAACGTGTCTGCGGAGGAGTTTTGGTTGTTGCTGTTTGTTGATGATGTTGTTGTTGGTGATGGTGTGCGCGATGCAACACCATCACTGTGGGTGTTAAGCGCACACGAGCAGATCAAGGTAGAACGGTGGTTGAAACTTTTGGTTGAGGCTGGCTGGGTTAAGCCGGACGCTCCAAACCAGGGTTTATATAGAACTGAAGATAGCTACAAACTAAAGGAAAATGCAGTCTAACAGTAGCGAATTCAAAGGTGTTCCCGTAAAACAGCCCTGACGGTATCGTAAGTACCGCTTTCAGAATTGTAGTCGGCACGAGTGACATACTCTGACAAGATGTAAGAAGTATATTGGTCCAGGTGTCATGGGATAGCAAGGCGACTTTTGATTGCTACAGCAATGATATAATATCCCAGTGTGAACCTCGTCCGTAACTATTCCAAGTGTACCAATGGGGTCAAACGCTGTGTCCAGAACTGTAAGGAAGGAGTAATGACAGCAAAGTGCCTAGTAGTACTGGGCAAGGTTACCAGTGGTTTGAATCTACAGTACAGTAGATGCAGTGAATTCGTGTAAAGCTGTAAGGACTGTGAAGTGGAATTCAACATCACTCCCCCTACAGAGAAGAATCGCCCCGATTCTTGAGGTTCTGCTTGTACTTATTCAAAAGTTCTTGTGAGTTTTTGAGGTATGATTCGGGAAGCCACGATTTTTCATGACCTTCGTACCCTTTCCATTTGATAAGGAATTTATTTTTTCCACGTTATTTCTTATGAGCGAGTATAGATTCAACTTCGTATTCCTCATGTCCATCTTGAAATTGGAGAGGTGGCGGAGGTGGAATTTGTCGGTTGAATTCATCTTCAAAGAACGGTTTCAAGAGGCTAGCGTGGAACGCATTATGGATTCCTCTGTCAATCATCGTTGAGATAAGTGCAGACGGTACGTCACACCGTTAATATCCTCTGTTATTTCAAAGGGACCACAATACTTTGGGTTCAGTTTGCGTGATCCAGCCGCATCTTCAAGTGATATGTTCTTAGATGATAGCCAAACCTTATCACCAATCTTGAACGTAGACGGCCTTCTTTTCTTGTTTACATATTTAGCGGTGGACTCATTCGATTTTCGGATCTGATTCTGGGCTTTCCTTAATGCTTCTTGCATATCTTTTAGGAAACCTGCTGCCGCTGGATTGTCTGACGCTAAAACATCTAAGGGTACTGTTCGTGGTTGAATTTCATAATTGAGGAAAAATGGTGAGAAAGTTGTGGTTACATTCACAGATGAGTTGTAAGTAACTTCAAAGTCTACCAGGTAATTATCCCAATCTGATTTGTCGAAGCTAACGAAAGCACCGACCATTTCCTCTATTTTCCTGTTCATTATCTCCGATTGTCTATCAGTTTGTGGGTGGTATGCAGAGGAGGGGGATATCTTTATTCCTAGTAGAGCAAAAAGTTTTGTCCAAAACTTGCTCATGAAGATGGGATCTCGGTCACATATGATATTCTCTGGTAATCCATGATTTCGGTATACGTGTTTCTTGAACAGCAGTGCGGTTCCGGGAGCATCTGTGTTTGGTTTCGTTGGTATTATTCTGATCATCTTAGAAAGTCTGTCAACGACTGTTAACACGCCGTTGTTTCCACTTCTCGACTTTGGGAGAGGTGTGATGAAATCCATGGTTATGTGGGTCCATTTGTTTTTCGGTGGTTCTAGTGGTTGTAAAAGACCTGCGGGCTTCTGATTGGTTGCTTTGGTTCTCTGGCATTGGCAGGAACGTACGTATCGGATTACATTCGATCTCAAATTTTTCCAATAAAACTTCGGTGATATTCTGTTGATAGTTTTGCTTATTCCTAGGTGTCCCGTGTAAGGCGTGAAATGATAGTCATGCAGGATCTTGACTCTGAAATTTCCTTCTGGTACATAGATCTTCTTGTTCCTAAGTAGAAGCACCCCTCGACGCTCAAAGGGAGCTTTAGGATCTTGATAATGGGTTCTGAGGTTCTCATCCGTACCATATTCTTCTGCCAAACCCACTAACTCAGTGTTCGTGAATGATATGGTAGAAATTTTATTGAATTCTGAGGATTTCTTGGAAATAACTTCTTGGAGTAATAAATTGTTTCGATGATTAGGTGACGGCACATCTTGTGGTTGCCTCGATAGTGCGTCCGCCACTACATTTGATTTTCCTGAGATGGGGATTATCTTGAAGTCGAAATTAATTAATCTTTCCAGCCATCTCGCTTGTCTCGGGGACAAGTTTTCTTGGGTTTCTAGGTATCTTAGGGGATAGTGGTCCGAGTGAACGGTGAATGAATTACCATAAAGGTAGGATCTCCACCACTTTAGGGAATCTAAAATGGCCAAAAGTTCCCTTTCATCGGCCGCATAGTTTTGTTCCGCATCATTAAGAGTCCTGGATGCAAAAGCGACCGGCCTTTTAGAACCTAATTCTTCCTGTTCCAGCACTGCACCAATTGCATACTGTGATGCATCTGTGGTTACGTAGATAGGCAGTGTGGCGTCGAAATTTCTGAGAACCGGTGCGCTACAAAGTGTTTGCTTGAGTACTTTGAAGGCATCATCTTGAGAGCGGCTCCACTGGAAATTCACGTTTTTCGTCAATTCTGTCAGAGGTTTTGGAAGAACTGAACAGCCTTTTATGAATCTCCGGTAATGATTGACAAAACCAAGAAAAGACTGTACTTGTTGCTTATTCTTTGGTATCGGCCATTCCATGACTGCACTTATCTTATTTGGATTAACAGAAATACCACTTTGAGAAATGATGTGTCCTAGGTACTCCACTTCTGTAACTCCAAAAACACATTTAGATAATTTTCCAAACAACTTTTCTTTTCTGAGGATTTCGAGTACAGTTCGAATATGATCCAAGTTATCCTTCCATGTCTTACTGTAGATGAGAATATCATCCAGATAGACGATCACAAATAAGTCGAGCTGATCTTGAAAATGTCATTCATTAGGTTCATAAAAGTTGCCGGGGCATTAGTGAGTCCAAACGGCAGAACAAGAAATTCAAAGTGCCCGTATCGTGTTCTGAAGGCAGTAAATGGAATCGAATCTTCGTGTAGTCTAATCTGGTGATATCCAGATCTAAGATCAATTTTGCTGAAGAACTTTGTCCTTTAAGCTGGTCGAAAATGTCGTCAATTCGTGGTAAGGGATAGCTGTTTTTTACAGTAAGCCGGTTTAAGGCTCTGTAATCCACACACATCCGTAGACTATCATCCTTCTTGCTTACGAATAGATAGGAGCCCCCACGGGCTCTTACTTGGTCTTATAAACTCACCTTCCAGTAGCTCGTCCAACTGTTTTCGGAGTTCTGACATCTCTTTGCCAGAAAGTCTATAGAGACCTTTCTTCTGTGGTTCTGCTCCTTCCTTTAATTCTATTTCAAAGTCTTGTTCCTTCTCGTTGGCAAACCTCTTGGGAGCTTCTCTGGAAACACATCAGCAAATGTTTCCAGAACCTTCTGTATGTCTCGAGGGGAAGCGGGTGCTCTTGGTTCACTAGAATGTAAAGGTGTAAGTAAAACTGCAAATAACTCTTTTTTCTCATCGAAATCACTAACTATGGTATTGAAAGATACAAAAGGACTCACTACGGTATCATCAGCAATAAATATGAATGAACTTACCTTATATTCGATTTTCACCTCATTATTAAGGCAATTGATTTTTGCCCCATGCGAGGCGCACCATTCTTTTTAAAGAATTGCATCATAACGCTTCAATGGGCTTACGGCAAAGTAAAGAGGTTCAGTAGGGGCGTTAATATGTACATTGACAGCATTTACCAATTCTTGAAGTATCTGGTCCGCACCGTTGGCCATTTCAGCAAGCTCTCTGGCGTCTCTGGTCATTATTTGATGTTTCTTGCAAAATGATTCACTCAAGAAGTTGATCTCACCACCAGGGTCTATGAGGATTTTTGGTGGCCCACCAGAAATTGTACCCTTGACAATGAGAAGACCCTTGTGATTTCTCTCGAATGCAGGGGAGAATGTTTCAATGAACGTTGCATTCGATCTGATGGTGGACACGATGGACCTTTTTGTTTGATTCAATGATTAATCTAGACTTTCTTTGTCTAACACAAGGGTTTTAATGATTCTTGGATGACTGGAACTGACTGGGGACCTTTAATCAGTTCTTCCGGGCTTTTGGGCAGTTCTTGGCCATGTGTCCTTTCTGTCTGCACCTGAGACAGAGACCTTCGCGCATACATCTTTCACGTTCTTCTTCGTCAAGCTTCTGTAAGTAGGGAGTGTTTCTTTTCAGCCCCGGTATTACTTCTACGTTTCCAATTTCCATTGGTACTGGACTGCTGGTTCCAGCAAAAGAGCTTCCATTTCCATTCTTCCCTCCAGAAGACTTTGGTAGGGTACCGGGTCCAGAACGCCGATAGGCCGACTCCACTCGCTCAGCATCCCTAATTAGGTCGGAGAGGTTGAAGTATTCTTTGGTGCACAACGCCTTCCAGATATAGGGCTTGAAACCGCGAGAGTAACGATCTATCTGGTCTTTAACTCCAATATCGGGGATGTCGAGTATAATTTTGTTGAAGTCTTCGTTGAAGGTAGGAACGTCTTTGACTTGTTTTCAGCGGACGAGTTTGTCTCGAGCGATCTTCTCCTTGTTCAGTGTTTCAAAACGCTGGATCAAAGCATCCTTCAGGGTCTGCCAGGAATTTATTCCTTTCCCTTCTGCTGTCTTGGAGTGGAACATCCACCATTCATGGGAATTGCCAGCCAAGTAGCTGAGCGCTATGTGTAGGGGTCCATTGCCATCATTTCCTCCGAGGTAGTTGTCCATCTGAACACACCAGCTGCAATTGATCCTTTCCCAGTGAATGTAGTTGGCTTGTTTTTCTTTGGGCAAGCCTGCCTATTCACTGGGATATTACTTGACGAACTGGCCTGGTTTCGGGCGTTTATGAGATCAGATTCTAAGGAGGATACATTTTGCGCTGCAATAGAAAGCTTTGATCTGTGTGCCGCAATCTGGTTATTGGCATGCTCGAGACTCTGCTGCAACTGAAGTACCATTTGCGTAAGGGACTCTAGGGTGACTTGCGGCTGATCCATAGCGATTAGGTTCACAAAGCCAGTAATGGTATTTGAGCCTGGTATCTAAGAGAAGTTTTCGACCTTACACGTGTACACTGGGTGATACGTGTACACGATTTCTGTAACACCTGGAGTAACAGAGAGTCTCCTAGATGGTTCCTGGGCAAACTACCCACGATGCGAAGCCTCCAGCAAGCTGGTTTTTCAAAATGCCAGCAATGATTTTTGAAAAAATTGTGATTTATATCCTGATTGGTTCTCCTTGCACCTTCAAATTCCGGTCTTGGTGACCTAGTGGTTAAGTGTAAGCAGCTCCTTGTGAGGTGGTCGCGGGTTCAAATCCGCCAGGAGCACTTACAAAAAGTTCCTTCTCTGACGTAAGGGTTGACGTCAGTCACGTCGGGTGCGTTATAGTAGCCCTTCTTTCGATTCTTGCTTTGCGGTGGTTGTCCTGTCTAGGTCCTGATGGCGATACGGACTTACAATTGTAAGTCCTACTACAAGGATCTGGGGGCAGCAGAGGAAAGCTTGCAATCACAGCGGAAGGGTGAACACAACACACACACGAAGTCGACTGAGAAATGAACTTATTGCTTATTTTCCTTTTTGTTACTCAAAAAAAGCAATTTTAATGGAAAACAAAGATACTAATTGTGACCTCTGACTGTGAGTCGATGCTGAGCCCCGTTTTGATGGCGGACAAGGTCTTGTTCACTGAACAACTCAATATCGCAGTCCTTGCACTTGTACTCCTTCTTGCTTGTACGGCGGATGTGACGACGGGAACGGAGGTGCTCGAAGTACTGAACGCGACCGGAGCAGGTCACTTGACAATGACGACAATGGAACGGAGAGGACTTCGGGTTCTTGTTCATCCGCGGCCTTTTCGAGGGCCTAGCCTTGCGGATTCGATGGTTTACCACCCTTTGGATCGACACAGAAGCGGCGTCCGGCAGTACTTGAAGCCTTCTTGGAGGAGCCCTTGAACTTTTCGGTGGCCTTGACGGGTTCGAGACGGTCGGACGCGACGGCTTCCTCGGGACCGGGGGTAAGGATCGAAGGCCGGTCGATGGGGTAGGGCAAACGATCGAAAAGGGGTGCGAGGCTCTTCGACCGTAACAAAGGCAGGCGCCCCTGCAACTGCTCGGAGTAAGACAAGATCTTGGCAAGTCGGCGTCGGTGTCTTGGGCTCCTCGGGCTGAGTAAGGCGATCGGGATTCTCGGAGTTGACGGACGAGGCGGAGTCTTGGGTCCTTCTTCCTCGCCAATCGGTACTAATGGCGAGGTGGGCGGGGAACGAAAGTCGGCGAGGTCTTCTGAGTCGTACTCTGGCGGCGACGGAGGGCGGCCCTTTGACTTGCTGTTGTACGACACTGTGGGTTACCACGTAAGGGTCAGAGTGAAAACCACAGGGTTAGTCTCTGTTTGCAATCGAGCAGCTGAGATAAATCTAGTAGAGATTTTATCCCAGCTGGCGGATTGGAAAAACGCACAATAAGGCACAACTTACTTGCGATGCTACCACGACGTGGGGTGTTATGCGCACACGAGCAGATCAAGGTAGAACGGTGGTTAAAACTTTTGGTTGAGTCTGGCTGGGTTAAGCCGGACGCTCCAAACCAGGGTTTATATAGAACTGAAGATAGCTACAAACTAAAGGAAAATGCAGTCTAACAGTAGCGAATTCAAAGGTGTTCCCGTAAAACAGCCCTGACGGTATCGTAAGTACCGCTTTCAGAATTGTAGTCGGCACGAGTGACATACTCTGACAAGATGTAAGAAGTATATTGGTCCAGGTGTCATGGGATAGCAAGGCGACTTTTGATTGCTACAGCAATGATATAATATCCCAGTGTGAACCTCGTCCGTAACTATTCCAAGTGTACCAATGGGGTCAAACGCTGTGTCCAGAACTGTAAGGAAGGAGTAATGACAGCAAAGTGCCTAGTAGTACTGGGCAAGGTTACCAGTGGTTTGAATCTACAGTACAGTAGATGCAGTGAATTCGTGTAAAGCTGTAAGGACTGTGAAGTGAAATACAACAATCGCTCCCTTTGTACCGTAGATTCCTCTGCCTGAGGTGCCCAGGTCAGGAGTTTACTGCACAATAAACTAGCTGGCAAAATGCAGTGCATTTTTATAGCCTAACTGACTACATGAAGCACAGTAAAATAATCCAAAATACATCAATTCGAGTCGTACGTAGTATACTGGAACTACTGTCGGTTGACATTTTCTGCTTGATAAAATCATCTTTAAATTATAACAGTAGAATTTACAGTAATAGCGGTGACTTCAGTTGTACAGTGTGAGGTGTAAGCAGTACAGAGCTCTGTAAGCCGTGCAGCGAAAAAATCTTAGTAAAGATTAAACCGTAATGTTTTGATTTTTTCCGAATCTTTTGATTTTTTTGAATTGCTTTTAATTTTTTCTACCTCTTTGGACTTCTGAACTTTTTTTGATTTTTTTGATTTGAGGTTTTTTTTTTTTGGTTTTATAATGTAAATTTTTAGAAGAATTTAACGAACGGCGGCCTTGCAGGTAACGAATTCGACGGCGATGAGGTTTACTATTTCCGTGGGCTGTCAGGTCGTGTTGACTTGGAAAGAAGCGATTGTATTTTGACCATTGCAAGTTTCAACGTTCAGAAAGTTTCTACAAAGTTCGCTTGTGGGTTCGGAGTCTCTATGGAATTGTGTTTCTTTGTAATTACAACACGTAATGTTGCAAAGAGTACAATCAAAGGTCTTGCGGTTCCTTTAGCGCACGCGCGAGTTTGGGACGCGGCTGATGGTAGCAGTTACCCTGTCGGGTATGGTCTGTAGGGGTGTGGTGCGACGAAGGGCGTTTGCGGCGCGGGTCACAGTGGAGTGGGCGCGGGTAACTGATCTGTGATGGGCAGCGCTGGTGTCGGTGGCGAAGGATGTGGTTGGGCGAGTGCTTTGGGGAGCAGGGTGGGGGCGGAGGGAGGGGACACCAGGAAGGCGAGGATGCAAGGGGTGGGAAGGCGGTGGTTCAGGACGATGACGGGGCCGGGTGGTGGAGACGGGGGCAGGCCTGGCAGCGGAGATGGGGGACAAGAGGAAGGCGAGTATGCGGGGAACAGGAAGACGATGGTTGCGGAAGATGACGGGGATGGGTAGTAGGGACGGGAGAATGCCAGGAGCGGAAGGGGAGTACACGAGGAGAGGCCGGGAGGGAAATGGTGAGATTGATTACTTCTAGATGGGCTGGGAGGCTCGATAAGGGTGTGAGACCAGCAATCTCCGACTCGGTTTCCACCAGTGGGGAACCCTCAACTGAGTCCCCAGAAGCGTCCGAGTATTCCGATGAGGATAATTCGGATGGCAAAGGGGGGCGGTCGCCTGTAGTTTCTTCTGCAACCAGCCGGGAGTCGTTCGAAGCCCTATTCCTTACTACTATACACGGTTAGGTAGCTTTAGGGAGTCTTAGGGTCAGCTGCAGGCCGGGTTATATCTATGTTTGACACTTAGCTACTGGTCTACTGTCTAGCAGAAATAGGGACCCCAAAATCTTTCCAGTAAAGTCCTTTGTATCTTGAGTCGGGAGGCGAACGATGTGATGGCGAACTATGCGGCAGAAATGGACTCATGTAAAAGGCCGGAGACGAGGACGGAGCGGTGGGGGTGGAAAAAAAGTGGATTTGATTGGGAGTTTTAGTAAAAGAAATGGGCCTATTGCCCTGAAATTCGGAATGTCAAGATAACAGAGCCGGTTATCGTTGAGTTGAACGTTTGGATAGGATTTGTGAAACCGATCGGTCAAATCAACGGAGAAGGGCTCTGATATTTAGATACTCGGGAATGTCGGGATAAAAGAGCCCGTTTGCTTTGACTTGACCGGCTAGATGAAACTAGGAACTCAAATTCAACCCGAATCGGGACCAATTGCCTTGGTACCCCAGTTTTTGTCAACAAGAAAATATGCCTCTAGGTAGAAACCCATCCGATCCTCTTCTCAAACTTTCCGTCAGAGTACACCCATCATCTGCCAACATGCTCCAAATTTCAGTGTTAGTGCGCTAAGGGAACTAAAACATTTATCTAAAAACCGGTTAAACCCATCAAGTAACGGGGACAGTCCGGCAAAAGTAGTGAAATGACCAAACAAACTTCCTCTGTGAATCCATCCGTAACGAGGGCTGTATCGTACTCTTGTCCCCTACGACAGATCTTGATTATAGATCACATCAAAAGGCTCCAAGGAATCCATACAATAGGAGTAATAGATCGGGCGCTAGCGTACAACTGCAGCCCTCCGGCTTGATTAATGGCGACGACGCCAACTTGACCCTCTCTTATTCCCAACGCAAACATTACTCCGGATCCGAGATTCTCTTTCCCACACAATGGATCCAAGAACACCCTAACATCTTGCGTAGTCAACAACCTGTAGTCTATTCCACCGTGCTGCGATTGCAGACCACAGTAACGCAACCTAATATGCACAGTAGGTGTCTAGCACAAAAAATGGCACCACACCCAGTCCACTTCTTTCTTTCTTGCGGCGCGGCAGACGTAACCCATATCTATGTTTCCCCTATATGCCCCACGCCGGCCCGGCGAAACTTTCGCTCCGGCGATGGAACCTCTGCTTCTATTTGAACTCTTCCAGTTCGCATACATTGTCCTGATCGTTCCTTCACAGCAATCCGGATGGATGCCGTCACCGCAAATATACCCACGTTACTAAGTCTCGACGTCCTGGACAGGGAAATACTCGCCGCTGATAACGCCTTATATCTCCTCTTAAGCAAGAATTCAAAATTTTCACTGCCCCTGACTCGAAAGCATGGACATTTGTACCTCGATTGGGACTAAGCCTCGTTACGTTTCTTCCACAGTCAGCTGTGTCATCTCCATTACCACTTCTTTCACTAATCCACACATAATCTTTTTAACCTAATCGCTAGAGCACACCCACCCCGACAACGCAAACCCTGAAACAAAACTACTCCTACAAAAAATCACAGATTCATGTAGGACTTACCACCCGACTCAAATCACTCAAATTCTCGTCTCCAGATAACGTGGGCTTCATTTCAAAGATATTTCTGGACCTCATGTTTATCCATATCAAAAAAGTTCCCAAACCCGTCCTTCACGTCGTAGACCTCGGTACAAATTTTTTGGCAGCCCACCTCCTACAAGACGAATAGATTGAAGATATTTAGTATACTTTTATTCATTTCTGGGCCACCATTTACACAGATTGTCCTGACACCATTTGCACTGATCAAGGCTCGGTCTTTACTTTGACTACCTTCCAAAACATTCTTTCAATGGCAGGTATCAAACTTGATCTCTCAGGTGTTGAAAGCCGTAATTCTCTTAGAGTTGGCGAAAATACCACGACCCGTTGCGCAGAATCTACTTTTAAGTCTCCCTAGAATACACCCAACTAAACCCTCATATCATTCTTTTCCTTTCAGTCAAAGCTATGAACGATACCATGGATTTAGATGGTCTTTTCCCCTCCCTGCTTGTCTTCAGCCCCCTCTCTCACTTCCCTTCTGTCAACATTTCCCTCCCTAATCAGTCAGAATGTATGCGCGCTTTATCCCTCGCTAGGGCTGAAATGGAAACCATTACATCCCGACTCCGTATTCAGAAGGAACTTCTTGCCAACATTCGTTTTCCTCTACTATGAACTTCGAACCAGACCAAGAGGTACTAGTTTATCGTGATAAGGAGCACATTGAATTGCTTGGACTTTACAAAATCTTACGTATTGAAGAAAAATAAGCCGGAATAATAAGGATGGAACTTAAACTCAGATTTCAGTGACAAGTCTTCGTCCGTACACGAGAAACTTGAACCACCTCCTTCCCACAGATGACAAAGACCCTGCATTTATATAATCCATTTTATCACACCTCAATCATATACAGCCAAGGCAATGAAGATTATTCGCGGTCGTTATTTGATAATGATTGAATTAATTTTGCCCAGACCTGCTGAAAGCGAAGAGGAGGACGTGGGATGATCTTCAATATGCAATTTGAGAAGGAATCGGTAGTAATGATTTTGACGTGAGATCGGATTAAAGTGCTTGTCGATCGTGCTAAGGGCTGCGTCGATATCAGCGAAAAGATCCTCAATATTATTTTGAAAATGAATGAGGGCATAATTACCGAATAATACATGGAGGAATTGCATTTTCTGATCTTGCGACAAAAGGAAATCTACAGCAGCGTAATAGGACTCAGTGAAGAAGGAATATAAGCTTTCCGTGCAGGAGTATTTCCTAGCAGCACCAATGAAACGCCCTGACATATTGCTGGCCAATTTTCGAATATCCTGGTATTTTCAATTGGACGGGGAGGGACATGGATAAAGAGGAGTGTATGGAACAGACTCGGTTGACCATATTGCCTTGATGTGTTTGATACATGCATCAAGTTCTGTGCCATGTAAAATAGCGGAGGCTATATTCCCA
The DNA here is from genome assembly GCA_002205965.3 of Kappaphycus alvarezii. NCBI lineage: Eukaryota > Rhodophyta > Florideophyceae > Gigartinales > Solieriaceae > Kappaphycus > Kappaphycus alvarezii. The sequence continues at coordinate 48,869 of NADL03000736.1, read as the reverse complement.
AAATTTTATCGAAGTTCCTAGCAACGGAAACATTACGAAATTGAAGGAATAATTTAAAATTTCTGTAAATAATGGGTTTTGAGATTATTTTTCGTCCAAACGTGAACGCAGGTTTCAAATCTTCGCAGAAGACGTCACAAAACTCATTTCCCATGAACGTTTCGTCAGATGCGTAGCCACGGATTGTGTCGACGAAATTGCGCTGTTCCTGGTTTGCAGTGGTCACTCCTGAGCAAATCAAATTTTATTGATTGTTTGCTTGATCGAATAAGGGGAGTTGAAGGGGTGGCAATGCATTTTTATGGGGATTATTTAATAAGGAGCTGCTATGAAGCATTCCAGCGTACGCGTCGCCAACTGATTATTTGGAGCATATCCAAAAAGCGTGTTTAGATCCAGTCATGATATTATTGAAATATTTTTCGCCAATCATTTAAATTGATTATTAATTTAAGCCCTTGACATTACACTGGGTGAGTGTAGTGCCACAGACATAATTTGGCGGGACCCTTCGAAAATAGTGAATGACATCTTCGTTTTGCTTTTTTTCCTGTACTGAGATTGAAAGGAAAGGAGAATTTCAAAGTATTCGGAATAAGTACCAAATATAGTCTATAAAGACGAAAAATATTCTCGCTGCACATTATTTGCCATTTTTCATAATAAAGGAGGGGAAAATTCCGTTGAGAACATGTCAATTTTGATCCAATAGATTTACAATCAGTTTTGAGATACCTCTGCAGATATGTTGCCCAGTTTTCATAATATTTGTTCTGATTTTAAGTCTACGTTTGAGGGGAAGAAGAATGGTTATATCTTTGATAACAGTAAAGTTTTTCACTTAGTGGATAACAGTTTCACGAATTCGTAAATATGTATCTGTTTGTTTAAGAATCATTTCGTCAAGGTAGTTGATAACAGGTTCGGGTCCGTGTATGGTACGGTAGAGAAATAAGTTGACTCAAGATACTCATTTGGGCAGTTATCGAAATTTACCAACTTTCTTTCCTCAAGGTTAACAATCAGTGTGATACTCAACCAGAAAAGGATTACAAGACATATAGAATCTAGACGTTATCAAGGTAAAAAATTGCAGAGTACAGAAAGAACAAAATATGGACGCGATGACCGAAATAAAAGTGTTACAGATAAATCTACCTTAAGATCAAAATATAAGTCTTGTAAACTACTATAGAATTTTGATATGAAAACGGTTGTATATTCTAATATTATTCAAGTGCATGTAAGAATACTTGAGTTATTTTGTATTCAAATATATATATATATATTTGCAGTTGTTATAGTCTTTTATCCGATATAGTTATAGTTATAAAATTGTTTCCAATTTCATTTCGAATGAAAGTGGTATAATGGCAAGTTTATATTAAGTAAAAATGATTTACAATACTTCTTTGAGTACAAATTTCATAATGATATACTTAATAAAAATAATTTCCTATAGCTAGTATGAGTTAAATCCGAAATTAGAATAAATAATCAGAAAGTACATATAATCTTTTCATATTTACTGGACAAAATATTTACTGCAAATTAAGAGCAGACATTTCCGTTAGCATTGTCCCTGTCCAATAACATCTGGTAATCAATTTTGGCCAAAATGTTATGACACACCTGCGTTTGCACGCGGTTCTACTAGACCACATGTATGATTTCTCGAAAAATGTCGAAATGGGGGGATGCTGATTGGACTGAAAGTAGTATTATGACAAATTTATGGAAAACAAATGATTTTGCAATATTTCTTTGAGTACAGTTGTCATAATGATGTACTTGATAAAAATGATTTTTCATAACTATTCCGGGGCAAGTCGAAAATCAGAATAAAAAATAAGAAAAGCCCATAAAGAGGGGAGAAGTTTCGTTGGCGCTCAGAAAAATATACCTGTAGCCATTCCGAGGCCTGGGTAAGTCCGACATAAGAATAAATAATCAAAATAGCAAATACAGAGGGGGGAATTTCATTGGCCCTCAGCAAAAAAATATGCCTGGATTTTACTGAATTTCAATATTTTCACTTTACTGTACAAATATCTTCCTGCAAATTGGGAGCAGGGATTTCAGAAAGCATTGCCCCCGCCCAATAATATTTGTGGATCTATTCCGGCCAAAAAATCTTATGATAAATCTGTATTTGCACGCGGTTCTACCGGGCCACACTTTTGATCAGTCGAAAAATCTCGAGATGTGGGGGGTTTAGGGGTTTCAGGGGTTTTAGGGTTTTTACGGGTTTGGATCGAAAACTGTAAGGTGTTGAGCGCTTCCGAAGTATGGGCTTGGAGTCGTAGTGTTGAGGTAAGGGTATTGAAGTAGGGTAGGGACAGTACAGAGATGTTGTGTGTCGCTAGTGAGGAGTGGGAGGTATTGGGAAAACGTTTCGACTTTACTAAGTCTTCAGCAGCTCTTACCTCTCGAAGTTATTAAATGTGCAACTACACCTACTTATAACCAGCGGTCTGCGGACTTGTGGGGAGATCTAAAAGTGACCGATAGCGGTCGTAACTGTCACATTGTACAGAATCGGGAATAGGGGGCATTTTTTTGGAACATTCTGTATTCCACGTGGCTTGTTGTCTGTGGCTTACACAGATGGTGATGCAACAGTCTCATGTGATGTTCTAACGGTCATGTTAATTGACTGCTATATCCTCGTGTGGTCTTCCGACTTCATTTGCGGTAACTACCAGATTTGCGATCCTCCTGAAGTCCCTGTAAACGAGTTGGGCGACCATTCGTCAATAAATTACTTTAATTTTTTGTTTGGCTTTCCTGATCTCTTGTTAATCAGAAAAGTCTCGACCGGACAACGATTCAACATCATTTTCCGTGTTTGTTTGGTTTTGGAGTGAAAAGGTATAGTAATCCTTGAATTATTGAGTTCAGCACGGATGAATTTCTCGAAAATGTATTTCTCATGATCCTCGAAACGCATTTCTGTCCACTTTTGCTTTTTGATGACGCCATCTTAACCTCGAGCCAGCATTCCTTCGAAAATGAGGTGCAGTGCTTTGAGCCATTCTAGCTTGTCGCTTGTGTTACGTAGCAACCGAATGGACCCTTCTTTGATTATTGCAGACTTGTGTTGCCTAGGACGGTTACTGTTGGCTGGGAGGTATAGCAACTTGCTCGATGGTTTGATATGAACCTTGATGTCAATGGTCTTTTCTTGTTCGAACCTTGGTCCTCTGTAGACATCCAGATCCAAGGATGTAGATGTACTGTTGCTGATAACATGTGTGAGGGGTATCGACGAGGCTTGATCGAGTTTTCGAATAATTCTTTGTGCTCTATTAGCATCTTTAGCAATAGCCAGTTCTTCGTCAGTGACTCGAGATTTGTAGAAGATTCCAGCGGTCTCTTCGTCTAAGACGGGCTTGAACTTGAAGTATGTGTACAAGTTGGCGAGCAGGAGGGCAACTTGTGTTCCTGTTGCCGTTCCAATCTGTTGCTGGTAAATTTCATCGTTCCAAGTCACGTAATTGTTGTACATGATGAGTTCGAATATTTTCTTCCAAAAGCCATTGTTTTTCGCATCACCGGTAGTTTTTCTCCAATGTCGAGATGGCGTCTCTCAGTTTGATGTTTGATACGTCTTCTCAATTTCGTATGTGGAGAAGACGCATTCTTTTGGTAGTATGAGACATTCAGATTGTCGGACAACCATCTTACAATCTCGATAATTTTCCTTAAATTGATAAGCTATCGGCTGTAGCACTTCGGCGAATGCTCGGCTAACCCTTGACAGCATATAAGGAGTTTTTTGCAGTGATGGGTCGGCTAGAGATTCTATGCTTGTGGTTTTTGGGGGCCACATAAGAGCAGACTTTTTTTGCTCCCTCTGATTTTTCGATCCAACCTTTTTTGATACTCAGGGCGATCTAAGGAGTGCAAATTATAGTGATATTTGCCAGTCTTCTGGTGATCAGCCCAAATGGGAATATTGGGACTTTCTGAAACGAGGCAGTTCCAAGATTTCTGCGCAGTATGTGATTATATGGGTTTTATTCTTCAGAACCTCCCATCTCCAACCTTCCCTCCAACAAAATCCTTGCCGTCTATCCGCCGCACACACGTCTTCCTCCCTTAACTACTCAACCAATGGCCTGCACCTCCCCCTCCTTTCCCAACTCCATACCCCCCGCCCTTACGTCCCTACGATTCCTCTTATTCAAATCTCCTCATTCACGCCAATCTTTCGTTCTCATTCACTATCCGTCCCTCCACCAAATTACAATCTCCGACACCATCCAAATACAGCCGAAGCTCCATATAGCTATTCAAAGGCCGGAGGTAAGTCCGACATCAGAAACAATAATCAATAGAGCACATACAGAGGGGGGAAGTTTCACTGGCGCTAAGCAAAATATGCTTCGATTCTGCTGAATTTTAATCTTTTTTCGTTATTGTACAAATATTTTCCTGCAATTTGGGGGCAGAGATTTCCGAAAGCATTGCCCCCGCCCAATAATATTTTTGGATCTATTTCGGTCAAAAATTTTATGATAAATCTGTGTTTGCACGGGGTTCTGCCGGGCCACACTAATGATCGTTCAAAAAATGTCGAGGCATGTGGGGGAATGCTGATTGGACGGGGCCGAGACCGCGAGGTAAGGGGCGAATACTGATTGGAGGTGGGCAAGAGCTTCCAATCGGGCATATTAATCGCCTTCATCGGGGTAAGTCCAGGTACATCGGCGGTAAGTCCGCAGGTTGATATTGTGAAAACGGGCACAGCCAGTAAGTCGGACTGTAACTTTGTGCATAAGTGCGATTTTCTCCCATCATACCTGCGTGCCAGGTTCTTAGGATGGTGTAGAATAGCAGATAGGAGGTGAAAAAGCATTAAAGGATTAGTGGAGTTGAGGTATAGGAAAAACGAGGATACCAGAAACGAAAAAGCATGCCGTGGAGGTTTTAGGGTTTTAGGGGTTTTATTTTAGGGGATTAGTGTTTTTAGGAGTGTTTAGGGATTTATAGGGGTTTTAGGGCTTAAGGTTTTTTTAAGGGGATTTAGCTACCGGTCTGGTGGGGATTTTGGTGGCCGAGGAGACTAGTTGCACATGTTAATTTTATGTTCCCAGAACGTTAATATTGTTTCCTACAGTGTTCAGAATTTCTTAAATTTCAAGCTCATAGCTGTTCATGGCTGAGGTGTAAAACATTTTGGGATATAAAAAAATTTTGAAAATGTCGATTCTGGCTCTTTTTGATGCATTTGTACCGCTTGTTCTTGGAAATGGAATACAGACTTGTATTAACCCGTCATTGCTAAGGAATTTAATGTAGTAGGCAGTGTACACCCAAAATTTTATCGCAATGTGTGCTTTGGTAGCGTCATGGGATTCGTTTTGGTGCCATATTTTAAGAAGTTTTTGCGGTTAATTCGATTTTTTGGAGTGTTTGCCTATTGAAAGCATGAATCTTGTGCTGAGGAGGTAACTCACTGGTGTTATTCAGCGTCCATATTATGTGTGTGTGCTGGGATCATGGCTTACGTAGTAAAACGGGTCGGGACTAGCTGAATTTCCCTACTAGATCCATTTTTCAGATTGCCGTGAAACCCGATGAAGCGAACAGTTGCTATTAGTAAAGTTTATGGAAGATACGCGGCAAGTGGAACTCTGCATAAAAGTGGCCTTCGCTAAAAATTTGCTCTCCAAGCGGAAGTGATGACGGCTGTGTTTGGGAACAAATGATTCAATATGCTCTGAGTGTGGTCTTGGGATCCGGTAGAGTGATTTGGATACAAGATGCGTTTTAAGCCGAAAAATAACGCAGTGAGTCGTCAATAATAAGAAAGTGGGCAAGGTTCGCTGAACATAAGGCTTTGCCGAATTTACATAGGTGACGTTACTCAAGGCTTTTGTTGATAAAATGTTTATTAACTGAGAAAAGTGAAAACCAAATACCGTACTGTCTTTTTCGAATCCATTTGGAGGTTTGATAATACTTGAAACTCGATAAATGCAGCAGTTCGTATTAGTATGCCATGTGTTCGGTGCGTGGAATGTAATGCTACGGTGATTGGTGTCGGTAAAAAAATAACACAGAACGACCTTTTTGCGTTTACTAGATCCATTTGGTTGATATGTGTGACCTGAAATCCGGTGTATTGCTCATATCACAAGAGCAGGAAATGTGTACGGTGCGCGAAATGCGAGGATTTGATGAATGTATTTGTCTTTACTAAAGTCACTTGCTGATTCAATGCTTCTTAAATAAGAAACGTGACGTGGAAATACTTTATGTTCTTCATTCAATTTATTTGATGCGTATGTTATCAGTTGAAAACTGGTAAATGGAGCATATCATCTCAATAAGGTATTTGTATGGTTCTCGTAATGTGAGGCTCAGGCTAATGTAAGGTTGGAATATATGCCTTGAAATCCGTTGGAGCGACTGTCGTAAAAAGTAATTTATAAGGGGCGCCCAAAGTGAGCCTTTCGAGCATGGATGGGAAGTTTTATCCTTCTAGTGAATATCAAAGGCTTACGCGATTTAGGAGTGAGCATCATATCGGAAGGAGGAATTTTGCCATTTCGCTTCATGTGAACTGCTTAAGAAATACAGGGCTTATGGATACATGAAATTGAGGGCCATCCGGACTTGTTTCTAACTGACATGATGTAGCGATGGTAAAGAGATTTTCGACCTTTACAAGTCTCTTAGAATTAGAGCGTCATTCCAGGTTCTATTTACATAAAAATGATCATAATATCTATCCCATACGGCAGGGAGATTGGAGTTTGCGATTCCTGGTCTTACCTGCAAACAATGGTCATAACTTCTACCTTACATGGCCAGGAGATTTAAGTTCGCAATGAGAGAATTCAAAGCGAGCTGTCATTCCTGTATCTATTTTTTTTCTAAAAAATGGCAGTCATCCGGACATGTTTCTATCTGACATGACTTCGCTATGCGAAAGAGGTTTTAGGCATCTACGAGTCTCTTAGAAATAGAAAGTCATTTCCGGTTCTGATTACATAAAAATGATCATAACGTCTATCTTAAACGGCGGGGAAATCGAAACTTTTTATTTTCGATTCTTCTTGCAAAAACATGTCCATAACGACTAGTTTACACGGCTAGGAGATTGCGGTTTGCAAAGGAGAGTATTCAGAGCGAGCTGCTCCCTAGTTCCTAGATTCAGGGGTTTTAATTTGGCTTTTATTCTTGAGTTAAGATGCCACGTGTATATCACAATTTTTATAAATGCAACTGTAAAATCAATGTTCAGTAACTATTTGCTTTGAATTGGGCTCTGCGCTTGCAATTAATTTGGGTACTTAAGCTCCAACGTTTTTCTTTCGTCTCTTCCTTTTCCCTCCCCAAACATTTCTACTCTGCACCTGCACCTGCACCCGCACCCGCACCAAAATCAGAAGCAACAGATTGTGTTTTTCTACTAATTACTTGCAAATTTCTCTAAACATCATTTTCTCCAGAATTGCGCAAATGTTCCGTGCCTGTTTTAGCATCAAGCAGCTCAACATCATCTCCGATGCTATGTCTCGAAAGGCTCTTCGTCTTGTCGATAATGCCACTGTCGAGGTCATTGCGGAGGACATGAGTAGTTTTGCTTTTGACCAAGCGAAGAGAGGAACATTTACGATGGGAATCAAGTTCTCTCACCTAGTTTAATTCAACGGCGTCGTGCCCGGCTCTATGAAGTGAATTGTTTGGAACTTGAGCGCCAGAGAATTAGAAGCACTTCCATCCATAGATCTATGCACCTTACAAGCGGACGCCGAGTTAGACCTGAAAGAATCCATCTTTATTGATGGCCGTCACCGACACAGGAGCATTGTTCAGGCCTTCTTAGATCGGGATGACATACTCGACACTTATTTCTACTTTTGATATTTTCCTCAATTTACCGACAAACCAGGTATCAATAATGTCCTGCAACGCATCTTGCATTGCAAAATCGTCAGTTCCGTGCTTTCTCGATGAGCTGATCTGTATGAGAGGCCAGATGTTCCAGGACAGTTTACATACTGCGAAGAGGTTTTCAAAGAGACAGGTCTCCGTTCTGAATCATTTGAATGCCTTCATTACTCCCTTTTCACAGAGAAGGATCCACCGTGGGCGCTCTTTGGCCTCTTCTCTTTATCCAACATTATGGACGGAGGAAACAGAATGCTGTGGACTCTTTTGAAGGCTTTTTCGCCTGATATCATCAGAATGACGATTATGCGAAGGGGAAAAAAGAGCGCTTCTTGCTTACCTCTTCACGCAATCTCAATGTATTCTCATTTCCAATTGATGCTGGCTATGCAAGGATTTGTGTTTGCCGCTATTGTTTTGGTCTACTGCGTTTTTTGGGATATTTAGGGGATTTACGGAGTTTTTATAATAGGCGGTACGGGGGGATATGGCAAACAGGGCTACGCACTTTTGGACATGAAAATCGAGATTTGTTTTCTTGTGGGAGACATATTTTCAAGGTATATTCTCGGGAATTCCGGACAGCCATTTACTCCGCGCTATTCTCTATGGCTACGGGGGGTCGAGAATGTGTGAGACGAGATGGCGTGAAAGAAAAGGTGTGAAAAATATGAAGATGAAGATGCATCGGATTTTAATTCCTACCCAGGAGCCAAACAAGAATGAATTGTGTTTGTCTTCCAGCCGGGAGCTTAGTATTACACATGTCACGTTCCATGAATAGCTAGCAGTGGGCTAAAAGACAATCTATATCTTTCATACCTCATAGTATCACCTAGATCATTAGATGCGGTAAGACACGTGTCTATTTACCGACCGGGATTAAGACACGTGTACAATCTGAACATGGTCTAGAGTTTCATTACATACCGGTCCCGTGCAGCACCAATTTTCGGATCTTTGTCACGAAACACCTCATCACACACCGGCCCCAGTTGAAACTTGCTATCATTTTGGCACAAATCTGTCCCTGAAGAAATTATAAATTCCTGGCCCGGCTCTTAAGGGACCGCGTTTTTCACAAAAAAAAGCCGTACCCGACGACTGAATCTCTGCAAATTCGCAGACTAAAATCCATTTATCACTCGGGCCTACTCTCAATATTCTACCTCGGCATCCCATTAACTCTTGCAAGTTATCAACCATTTGCCCTGATTTTTCCGCTATTTTCTAATCTTCTGAGCCATCCTACCAATCCTGAGGTTGTACATAAGTGCTCTCCTCTCCCTGTTTGTAAGTGGAACAACGGTCGACGCATCGAATTCTATTCGGTTTTAATTGGAACTCTCTCTAGGGATAAGGACTATGCAAGCTATCATGTTCTGCTTTTATACAGACTCTGAAGGACAGTCGCGGCCATGTTTCGTTGTATGGTATAAGGACCCAATCCACCTCCAGGAGGAGAGGCGTCCCCCCTCAGTTCGTGCTCTAGACGAACTTCGAAATTTAGGGCACCGAGGACATCGTCGGAGTTGCCGAGGTGCAAGTGCCGAACGATAAAGAGTACAGAGCTAATATTCACGGACTAATTCAATTCATTGATGGACTAGAAATGAAAATGGTTGATCTTGAACACAGAAATTTGGGTACGAAGGAATCAAAAGGCTTTTACATTGCGGAACGGGAAACTCTTCCGACACAATAACGCCGTTCCTCGACTAGTGGCCCCTTTGAAAGAAAAGATGGAGATCTTGAGGACTTTTCATGATGAGCTAGGGTATTGGGATCTAGTAACAACAAAACAATTTATAACGGAAAGATTTTGGTGGCCCAGTATCCATAAAGACATCTATATTTTCGGGAAAAGTTGCGATAACTGTCAAAAATTCACTCCAAAAAGAAAGTATAAGACCAATCTAAGCTTTCCAGTTTCAGGTATTTTTGAAACCTTCTCAATCGACTTTGCCGGCCCATTCAAGGAAACCCATTCCGGAAACAAATATCTCCTTGTAGGTGTGGAACACCTGACCAACAGCAGTTGCAGTTGAGGAGGCCAATGCTGGGGTGGTCCTGAGATTCATCGAAAAGAAATAATTGAACCGTTTGGTCTACCAAAAAGGATCATCTCGGATAGCGCCCTTTGTTTTACTGCAACGTCACTGCTTCGTTTTTTGGAAGAAAAAGGAGTTCAGTTGAAGACTGTTCTCGTATACGCTCCTATGTCAAACCGGAAAGCTGAAAGGATGGTTGGAACCATCAAACAAGCAATATCGAAAACTATGTCGAAGAATGAGATCCAGTGGGAAGATGCCTTACCGAAAGTGGTACACGGCTATCGTCGAAGAAGAGGAAGAACTTTACGCTCACAATTTGAGCTAATGTACGGCAGGGCTCCTAGAATATTAAAGAGAGACGTGGAAACAAATCAGATCGATGTAGAGAGTAGAGAAGTCGAAATACTGGCCACAGAAGGCTGGAGATCACACCGCGCGTTAACACAGACAAGAATTGGGGGTGCAGAGGCTCCAGTCCAAACCTTCTCAGTCGGCTCTAGAGTACTTGTAGTACAATGAAAAGCAATGCAACCGGGTATGAAGTGGCCGGCCTTCCAAACAAAGTACCCGAACCCTTGCATCGTCACTGAGGAAAGACACTCGCATTATAAGCTCTGTTCAAGCTCAGGGAAGAGATCAAGGAGGGCCATCAATGCACGTCGCCTTGTCCCTTATCATCAGAGGCCTGAAGAACTCCTTCTCACACAGGACTTTGTGCAACCACGAGGCATACTCATCTTTAAATATAGAATGATTCCTATGGGAGGAAAAAGAGCCTGGGAATGGATCATCTCTATTACGCGGGACTACTACGAACTCCACGTAATCCTCCATTTCTACATTAATATGTGCCTATGGTTTCGTACGTTGAACGGCCCATTGCTACCCAAAGAAGATTTCCGACTATTAATAAGAGTTCTATTTTCATTCCAAAACGGAAGGTTCACGGAAGCAGGGCCAGAGTTTGTGGAGGTAATATATCATTACTCTACAGGAAAGTATGGGAAAGTAGCTATCGGAGACTTGTCGAAAACCTATCTGAATGTTATCCGCCCGATTTATGTATTTCTCAAGAACAACCAAGATTTGCCACTGAAAAGTTACAGCTTACCCCCTGATATGGAATAGCGACGGGTCCCATATCCAATATGGGAACCTTGCGTTTCGCCGCCAAGGAACACGAGCTCAGCTGAAGACCAAGATCCTCCCGAGACCGTCATGATGATACGAGCAGGACCATCTAGTGATCGGGGCGGATCATCGAAAAGGACAAGGTGTCGAGAGCAACGACGAAGATCAGCAAGATGATCACCTCAAACACAGCCTAGTCTCCCAAGTGTAAGCTATGCCTCCATAATTATTGGAAGGCTACCGACTAGACGTTGGCTTCGCGAAATAACGGATGACCCCCGAGAACCGAGGTAATTTCCTATTTTGCGATTAGTATTTGCATGTGCTTCCAAAGCATTCATGGGGCGCACCTTACTCGTGAGGACTCAGTCCTTATGTTGCTAGTTTTTTTCCTCCATCAGATACCCGTTTTTGGACCCATTGGCAGAGAAACTCGTATACCACATCTACTACGTTACATTTGGAAAGTTCGGAGAAGTGAAACAAGAGTAGTTCATTAGAGACCACTGTGAAACCATACTTGGGATATATGAAACTATCGACCAAGAGGCAGAGCCAGTCATCGCACGGTACACACTCTCCCACCATATCGGAAATCAGTTAATGTCATATCCTTTCAGTCAACCGTATAGTCTCCCTGATGAATGGATGGAACTACCAGAAGAACAGCATGAGCAATGTAAACGAGCCGGGACGAATGTCTTGAGAGGGAGGACGTGATGTGCGCTAAATTTGCACACGAAAGAAAATATAAAAGAGGACCAAATTCGGATACAGTATCGGAATTTGCAAGATATTTTTACAGTTTCTGAATTTGCAAGATATTTTTAATTTGGATGAGTGTGGCAAATTCATGGGATCATTTTTTTAAGACACGGTGACAATTATGTATGTCATTACACGACCAAGGTCGTCATACTTTTCCAAGATGTCGCAGTATTTACAGTTCGAAATCGACGTCGTTGTGGAGAACCTCCCGCCATCAACTACCCCATCGGCTCACCCCTTTTTTTGGTCCTTAACATGACCAATCTTCGCCCTTCCCAGATGTAGCCGGTCGGTGGTACTTCCTACATGCTAATACGTAGGAAAGGGAAATAAACCTATTTAAGTTAATTCATGCCATTCTGAGCTCATGAAGGGAAAAAGAAAAATTCCCAAGAACTGGTACTACGTATTTCGTTACCTACTGATAAACTAGCGTACTTAGCAGAGCTAGTTAGTAGATAGTATCGTAGCTACCGTAGTTACAGTAGATAGTATCTACTAGGTGAATACTTATATGTTTTATGCTAATTACGGTAACATAACATTTCTTACTAACTGCGGTAACGTATACCACAGTTGTATCTACATTAGGAAGTAGTATCTGCTAAACCCTGCTACCTGCTACCTAAATTCTGTAGGAGCTACCTTTTATCTATACCCGGTATTGAACTACCTATTGCCGATGTTAAATAGTACTCACTTCCTACCTATTATTAAGTAATTGCAACTATGTACTGATATGTGTGATACTGATTCTTTGTCACTAGTAACAAGTAGATAGTGAAAACTTCCTGCAGTACATTAGCGTTGACGTACTACTAGCAAATAGCTCCTTTGCGGAGTAAATTATAGCCTTTATTACTGTGTAGTAATTACTCACTTTTGAGTAGCTACTAGTGCTGCTACCAACTCGTAAAAAGTATTAATAGTACTAGTACCTATTGTAACACAGTTCTATGTTTTAATGAACCTTAATTGCATCTACCATCCAATACATAGGTATTGGCAGGATATATACAAATGTATTACATCTGATGCCATTACCCCCACACGAGAAATAGCATCACCGCCTTACCCGATCCATCTGGATTTTCGGTTGATCCACTGACTGACTTGATCCGTTCCGGAGCGCGACAATTGATCGAGCAAGCGCTTGAGGCTGAGCTGGGCGCGTTGCTTGGCCCGAATGCTGCTGGTCTGTCATCCACGGTCATCTCGCGGCTCAAAGCAGACTGGTGGGAGGATTATGAACGCTGGCAGAAACGCGACCTCAGCGCCCGACGGATCGTCTACGTCTGGCCGGACGGGGTCTACTTCCAGCCACGAATGGAAGAAAAACAATGTACTGTAAATAAGAAATATTTGCAAATGCCAACAATGCTTCAAATTTATACACAACTGATAACGCTATTGGTGGGGAAGCCTGTTAAAACAATGATGTCTAATAAAATTGCAATTACGTAGAAAAAAACACTTTCCATCGAGACCTGGAACCGCATAAGTTCCGAGTGGCTTTCCTATATTTATATCGCGTCTTTGCCAGTAGTTCTCCCCACCACTACCCTCACCACTGCCCCTCCACTACCCTCCCCTCCTCCCTACTACCTCCCTCCACTACTCCCTACTACCCCCTCCACTACCCCCCCACTACCCCACTACCCCTCCTCTACGTCAACGAAATGGCGAGCTCGTCGAATGGGGTAAACAAAATTGAGGTAATTGGAGACAGCCTTGCGCTGGGGGTTGAGGAAATAAGAGATGGTGGGGAGGTCGTGATGGTGAGGGAAGAAGACAGGTATGGATATGACCTAAAGAGCTGGGAGGGTGTTTGGAGTTGCAGGGTCCAGGCTCGGATCGGCAATCGCTACCGAGCGATGCGCCGTTCTGTCCGAGCGTTGGACCCTGCAGCTCAGGAGGTCCATATTTTTTCGGGGGCTTGGAACAGTGCGGTGGGGATTTGGGCTGGCTCAAGTTCGAGGAATGACTTTCGAGAACAGATGGCCGGTGACGTAGAGGGTCTCCCAACGGCAGGATCTCCTAACGGCAGTTAGGAGACAGTGTCCTTTGGCCACGGTCGTCGTGATTGGGCCGCACGAGTTGCTTTGGGAGCGACGCCATGGGGATTTTGATTTATACTAGGCCCACGGCGTTGCTCTCAACCGAGCAACGACGCAAAAAACAAACCTAATACAATATCATAAAGGGTACTACACTAACTTAAATGTTCAAGGCAGCGATCGGCGCATAGCCCTTGAAATGGATGCCATCTTCCGAAGTGGCACTAAATTCACGCAAATTTCTGAAAGTAACTCCCTTAAACTTCTTGCATGATGGAGAAAGGACTTTCGCGATTGTATGAATTTCGGGGGCCACGTCCTTGATTGTTCCTAATCTCTTCGTATCCAGCCTGCTGAGCGGTAAATAAAACGTGCGGCCTCATGACAATGACCCTCGCAGAAGGGCATTGCTTTTTGACGGCCTCGATCAAACTGTTGAAATCGCTTAGCATTGTTTCCTCAAAATCATATTTCGAACTTGATTTTCCCCAGACATTGGCTGCGTTATTCCAGGCGCCTGAGAATATGTGCACCTCTAGAGCGGCGCGATTCAACCCCCTCATATAACGCTTTATGGCGCCGTACCTGTTCCCGACCCTCGCCTGCACCCCGCAAATATGCAATTTGATGCTCTCGTTAATGATCTTGGCCCGAACCATCTGGTAGCTGATATCAATCTGCAACTAAGTTGTATCGAGGCTATTTGGAATGCGCGCAGTTATTGGTGTTTTGTTACCAAGTTATCAGCGGTTTCAAAAACACTTTTGCCAATGATCGATCTCATCAAGAATGAGCAGGATGCGGAGGAGTTTATCACTCATCTATTCCAAAGTCGCAATGAATATGGCAATGTTTTCGCGGAGGCTAGGCAGGAGCTTGAGGGCAAATTTGAGAAAAGGGAGCATGTGAATGTATGGCTCCTTTGTTGTTTCGTAACTTATTGGGAAAATTTTTGGAGCGAGACCTCTTCTTCTAAGGGGGTTGGGATGCGCAAGATTGATTGGTGCTTTAATAAATTGAAGCCAATTTGTATACCTGAAGAGATGCCCAAACTGGAAGAAATGGATGTTCTGGTCAAAATAGACAGCTTTAAGCGTCTTTATAAGACTTAACTGGAGGTTGCAGGCGCTGAAAAGTGATTGTTCAGTATGTCACTGTGCTGGTTTCTTTGTTCTAGGTGGGCTCGTGCGTCTTTGTAGTGTTAAGTTGTTTCTAGTCTTTAATGTTAGTTAAGATGCTTTAGTCTCTCGCATTTAAAATCTGAAGTTGCTTTTGTTGTTTCAATGTTTCTGGTGCTGTGGCTATGATTGCAGTGTTCTATTTTTTGGCAGGATAGGCAAAGTGTAGTAGACGGCATGCTGCTTGTACCGGCATCGTGGCAAGCCTGCCACGTCTGACAGCGTGTAGCTTACAGGTTTATCCTACCGCGTCTGCCACGTCTGACAACGTGTAGCTTCCCGATCTATTTTTGTATTTTGCCAGTCTGGCACACAGGAACAGATTGGCAGCCAGCTTGGCGTGCCTGTCGACTTCCCGTTCCATTTTCAAGTACGTACCCATAGGTGTCCTCTTCCGCAACCATGGTAACCTCTCCACCGTCCCTAATCTCCTTAACCCCAGCGCTAGGCTTTCCCCAATAACATGTGTTACTACAATTATTAGCCACTTGAAAGTAGATTCTACTTACCGACCTAATACTTCTATTCCATGTACGTATTAGTCACTAACTACGTACATGAAATAGAAGTGCTACTACGCACTTACCTACTACCTACCTACTATAAACTACGTACTTAGTACTAATACATGGTGGTACATTTTGTGCAAGTGTGCTATTAGTACTATTGCTTGGTACTATTAATACGATTACTAATCCCTGTAAAGCCTGAATCCTCAAATCCAATGTTATGTCCATAACCTCCACCATTCTCTCTTTTCATTGAGCTAGCTGCAAATCCTTGAATATTGCGATACTACTACGAGGGAAGGGCGTTTAATGGGTTGAATCGGGGAAGCTAAAATGTACTTGGTAGCCCTGCGAAATCGACTAAACGGGTAAGTAATAGCGGCATACGCTTTCAATTCCACAGCACAGCATATCTCACCCATAACTTGATCTTTTAGGGCATGCACCGCTAGTATGGTAGGTAGCAAGTAGTATTAGAATTACTTTTTGCTAGTACCTGCTTTTATATGTACCTAGTTGGTAGTAGGTACTAGAAAATAGTAATCAGTACTATTTAGGTAGGTACTACTGCCTATCACTGTACCCACTACTGTCTAGTAGAACGAATCGTGTACGTACTACTGTACCATAGTACCTACTAGGTATGTATTTGTTTTCACTACTTACTAGTATTATTACTATGGGGGACTTGTACATATAAGTAGTACTACTAATAACTACGACTACATACTATTCATTAAGGGCCAGTACAATTAGATAATACCACTAATACCTACTAGTACCTGTTACCTTTTTGGACTAGTACTACTAGTTAGAACTGCTAATACCTACTTGATACCAGATAGTAGTAAGTCGGTGAGGGAAAAGCAAGTGCATATTCGCATTTATGTAAAGTTAAAAAACTGACATTCATGAGGATCAACGGTGGACTCCATAATCATACAGATCGTTCGGGCAATCGAAAGAATTACTAAACTTAGGTAGCAATGCGGCAGAACTAAGACACTAGCATCGAGTGCTTACAGTGCATTCTGTAACCATTTAGTGCCTCGTAGGTGTAGTGTACACTTGCCAGCGATGATACCAATTTCCAGTTGGTTCGCTGGGCGAAATTCTATAGAAATTGTAATACTTGTTTTCGTTTACTCTGTCTTCCATCTATTTTTTGCGGCCAAGCAGAACCTACCGTCCCTTCCCCGGACTTCAGCACCCCTCTCGTCCTCTTATAGGGGCGGCCGGTGCGGGGTTTCTACTCTCGAAACGTGCAAGTACAGTGTACATTTCTAGTGTACACTGTACGAGCCCATACTTGGGATATATGAAACTATCGACCAAGAGGCAGAGCCAGTCATCGCACGGTACACACTCTCCCACCATATCGGAAATCATTTAATGTCATATCCTTTCAGTCAACCGTATAGTCTCCCTGATGAATGGATGGAACTACCAGAAGAACAGCATGAGCAATGTAAACGAGCCGGGACGAATATCTTGAGAGGGAGGACGAGATGTGCGCTAAATTTGCACACGAAAGAAAATATAGAAGAGGACCAAATTCGGATACAGTATCGGAATTTGCAAGATATTTTTACAGTTTCTGAATTTGCAAGATATTTTTAATTTGGATGAGTGTGGCAAATTCATGGGATCTAATAGTGCTATTTTTCTGTTAAGCACTGGAAGGGGTTCTGTTTTTGTTTCGCACCTCTATTTGAGGGCTTCTAATTTTATTTTGTTTGTTTGTTTCTTTTTTTTTGTTTTTTTTTTTTTTGTTTTTTTTTTTTCTGTTGTTTTTTTAGTTCAATAAAATACTCTAATGACGTCTCTTCTCGCCGAGAAAGGAAGCTCTCCTACGGTGCTTGTTACTGCGCAGATGAGTCTCTAGGTCGATCTCCTGGGCGAAGGTAATGTCGCAATCAGTACACCGCGGAGGATCCTTGCTTTCCCTTAACCTTTGTTCTGCCCTTTGGTGCCTCCCACCAGCCTCGTGCACAGCTTTTTGTCCGGAACTGACGAACTCGATGTCGCAGTTGCGACAGTGAAACTTAGGCTTTTTGCCTTTCTTATTCCTCTCCCTTCTCTCCCTGTCTGTTGCGACTTTAAAAGCTGTGGTACAGACAAGGTCAATGCGGGCCTGGGCCTGGGAGGAAGTAGCCACGGAAGAGGACCCAAGGGCGGTTGTACGGTGCGACGGACGGGACGAAGGCTGTGCAGAGCAAGGGGGTTGTCTTGAGTAGCTAGAGGCTTGGGAAGGAGACCCGTTCCGAATGGAGACCTGTTCGGATTCTTCGGACCCCTCCTCGGCCTCGTCGTCAATAAGGGGATGCCTAGGGTAAGCTGTGATGGCAGAGCTCTCCCCTTCGGTAGATCTGTTGACGAGGCCTTCCCTTTTTCCCTCCGACGGAGTTCCTGATACCTTTGATGATCCTTCGGGGTGCGTAGTGGCTTCCTTAACCCTCCAACCATTCCTCGAAGTTCCAGGAAGGTTTTTAGAGTATAGCAGTCACTGAGGGTATTGCCCCTTGAACTTCGAGCTAAGCACCGAAAGTCCAAAGAGACAAGGGACACCTGCAGTATAATGGGTATTGCCCCCTTGAACTTCGGTATGCACACCGTAAGTCCAAGGAGACAAGGGACACCACTGCCTAAAGGACAACAAGGAGTCGGACGGCAACGTTTGGAGCGGGGTTTTTGGATGTGGAGGTTTTGGGTGTGGGGGTTTTGGAGTGTGGAGGTTTTGGGTGGGGGTTTGGAGTGGAGGTTTTGGATGTGGTACTTGCTTGTTCTTGTCGGTCGAGGCTCACACCCCGGTCGACCAGCCTTTATATAGAGATTCGCAAATTACTAAGACGCACAAATTGCTACTAAATTCCAGCAAAACATAAAAAGTAGCCCTTAGACCCCCTATTCGCCTGTTTTGAGGCGCCTCTACTGTACTGTTGTGCAGTACACGCCATTTGTGGCTCAGAGCCATGCACAGTACTGTACATGGCTCTCGTATCCCGAATTTGTGGCCATGTACGGTACTGTACATGGCTCTCGGGACCATAATTTGTGGCCACAGGACACCGGCCACTGTGAGCCACAACAGGATCATTTTTTTTAAGACACGGTGCCAATTATGTATGTCATTACACGACCAAGGTCGTCATACTTTTCGCAGATGTCGCAGTATTTACAGTTCGAAATCGACGTCGTTGAGGAGAACCTCCCGCCATCAACTACCCCATCGGCTCACCCCTTTTTTGGCCCTTAACATGACCAATATTCGCCCTTCCCAGATGTAGCCGGTTGGTGGTACTTCCTACGTGCTAATACGTAGGAAAGAGAAATAAACCTATTTAAGTTAATTCATGCCATTCTGAGCTCATGAAGGGAAAAAGAAAAATTCCCAAGAACTGGTACTACGTATTTCGTTACCTACTGATAAACTAGCGTACTTAGCAGAGCTAGTTAGTAGATAGTATCGTAGCTACCGTAGTTACAGTAGATAGTATCTACTAGGTGAATACTTATATGTTTTATGCTAATTACGGTAACATAACATTTCTTACTAACTGCGGTAACGTATACCACAGTTGTATCTACATTAGGAAGTAGTATCTGCTAAACCCTGCTACCTGCTACCTAAATTCTGTAGGAGCTACCTTTTATCTATACCCGGTATTGAACTACCTATTGCCGATGTTAAATAGTACTCACTTCCTACCTATTATTAAGTAATTGCAACTATGTACTGATATGTGTGATACTGATTCTTTGTCACTAGTAACAAGTAGATAGTGAAAACTTCCTGCAGTACATTAGCGTTGACGTACTACTAGCAAATAGCTCCTTTGCGGAGTAAATTACTAGCCTTTATTACTGTGTAGTAATTACTCACTTTTGAGTAGCTACTAGTGCTGCTACCAACTCGTAAAAAGTATTAATAGTACTAGTACCTATTGTAACACAGTTCTATGTTTTAATGAACCTTAATTGCATCTACCATCCAATACATAGGTATTGGCAGGATATATACAAATGTATTACATCTGATGCCATTACCCCCCACACGAGAAATAGCATCACCGCCTTACCCGATCCATCTGGATTTTCGGTTGATCCACTGACTGACTTGATCCGTTCCGGAGCGCGACAATTGATCGAGCAAGCGCTTGAGGCTGAGCTGGGCGCGTTGCTTGGCCCGAATGCTGCTGGTCTGTCATCCACGGTCATCTCGCGGCTCAAAGCAGACTGGTGGGAGGATTATGAACGCTGGCAGAAACGCGACCTCAGCGCCCGACGGATCGTCTACGTCTGGCCGGACGGGGTCTACTTCCAGCCACGAATGGAAGAAAAACAATGTACTGTAAATAAGAAATATTTGCAAATGCCAACAATGCTTCAAATTTATACACAACTGATAACGCTATTGGTGGGGAAGCCTGTTAAAACAA
This sequence comes from Kappaphycus alvarezii, assembly GCA_002205965.3. Lineage (NCBI taxonomy): Eukaryota > Rhodophyta > Florideophyceae > Gigartinales > Solieriaceae > Kappaphycus > Kappaphycus alvarezii. The sequence goes on along the minus strand of NADL03000736.1, from coordinate 28,828 downwards.
TGATGTCTAATAAAATTGCAATTACGTAGAAAAAAACACTTTCCATCGAGACCTGGAACCGCATAAGTTCCGAGTGGCTTTCCTATATTTATATCGCGTCTTTGCCAGTAGTTCTCCCCACCACTACCCCCACCACTGCCCCTCCACTACCCTCCCCTCCTCCTACTACCTCCCTCCACTACTCCCTACTACCCCTCTCCACTACCCCCCCCACTACCCCCACTACCCCTCCTCTACGTCAACGAAATGGCGAGCTCGTCGAATGGGGTACACAAAATTGAGGTAATTGGAGACAGCCTTGCGCTGGGGGTTGAGGAAATAAGAGATGGTGGGAGGTCGTGATGGTGAGGGAAGAAGACAGGTATGGATATGACCTGAAGAGCTGGGAGGGTGTTTGGAGTTGCAGGGTCCAGGCTCGGATCGGCAATCGCTACCGAGCGATGCGCCGTTCTGTCCGAGCGTTGGACCCTGCAGCTCAGGAGGTCCATATTTTTTCGGGGGCTTGGAACAGTGCGGTGGGATTTGGGCTGGCTCAAGTTCGAGGAATGACTTTCGAGAACAGATGGCCGGTGACGTAGAGGGTCTCCCAACGGCAGGATCTCCTAACGGCAGTTAGGAGACAGTGTCCTTTGGCCACGGTCGTCGTGATTGGGCCGCACGAGTTGCTTTGGGAGCGACGCCATGGGGATTTTGATTTATACTAGGCCCACGGCGTTGCTCTCAACCGAGCAACGACGCAAAAAACAAACCTAATACAATATCATAAAGGGTACTACACTAACTTAAATGTTCAAGGCAGCGATCGGCGCATAGCCCTTGAAATGGATGCCATCTTCCGAAGTGGCACTAAATTCACGCAAATTTCTGAAAGTAACTCCCTTAAACTTCTTGCATGATGGAGAAAGGACTTTCGCGATTGTATGAATTTCGGGGCCACGTCCTTGATTGTTCCTAATCTCTTCGTATCCAGCCTGCTGAGCGGTAAATAAAACGTGCGGCCTCATGACAATGACCCTCGCAGAAGGGCATTGCTTTTTGACGGCCTCGATCAAACTGTTGAAATCGCTTAGCATTGTTTCCTCAAAATCATATTTCGAACTTGATTTTCCCCAGACATTGGCTGCGTTATTCCAGGCGCCTGAGAATATGTGCACCTCTAGAGCGGCGCGATTCAACCCCTCATATAACGCTTTATGGCGCCGTACCTGTTCCCGACCCTCGCCTGCACCCGCAAATATGCAATTTGATGCTCTCGTTAATGATCTTGGCCCGAACCATCTGGTAGCTGATATCAATCTGCAACTAAGTTGTATCGAGGCTATTTGGAATGCGCGCAGTTATTGGTGTTTTTTACCAAGTTATCAGCGGTTTCAAAAACACTTTTGCCAATGATCGATCTCATCAAGAATGAGCAGGATGCGGAGGAGTTTATCACTCATCTATTCCAAAGTCGCAATGAATATGGCAATGTTTTCGCGGAGGCTAGGCAGGAGCTTGAGGGCAAATTTGAGAAAAGGGAGCATGTGAATGTATGGCTCCTTTGTTGTTTCGTAACTTATTGGGAAAATTTTTGGAGCGAGACCTCTTCTTCTAAGGGGGTTGGGATGCGCAAGATTGATTGGTGCTTTAATAAATTGAAGCCAATTTGTATACCTGAAGAGATGCCCAAACTGGAAGAAATGGATGTTCTGGTCAAAATAGACAGCTTTAAGCGTCTTTATAAGACTTAACTGGAGGTTGCAGGCGCTGAAAAGTGATTGTTCAGTATGTCACTGTGCTGGTTTCTTTGTTCTAGGTGGGCTCGTGCGTCTTTGTAGTGTTAAGTTGTTTCTAGTCTTTAATGTTAGTTAAGATGCTTTAGTCTCTCGCATTTAAAATCTGAAGTTGCTTTTGTTGTTTCAATGTTTCTGGTGCTGTGGCTATGATTGCAGTGTTCTATTTTTGGCAGGATAGGCAAAGTGTAGTAGACGGCATGCTGCTTGTACCGGCATCGTGGCAAGCCTGCCACGTCTGACAGCGTGTAGCTTACAGGTTTATCCTACCGCGTCTGCCACGTCTGACAACGTGTAGCTTCCCGATCTATTTTTGTATTTTGCCAGTCTGGCACACAGGAACAGATTGGCAGCCAGCTTGGCGTGCCTGTCGACTTCCCGTTCCATTTTCAAGTACGTACCCATAGGTGTCCTCTTCCGCAACCATGGTAACCTCTCCACCGTCCCTAATCTCCTTAACCCCCAGCGCTAGGCTTTCCCCAATAACATGTGTTACTACAATTATTAGCCACTTGAAAGTAGATTCTACTTACCGACCTAATACTTCTATTCCATGTACGTATTAGTCACTAACTACGTACATGAAATAGAAGTGCTACTACGCACTTACCTACTACCTACCTACTATAAACTACGTACTTAGTACTAATACATGGTGGTACATTTTGTGCAAGTGTGCTATTAGTACTATTGCTTGGTACTATTAATACGATTACTAATCCCTGTAAAGCCTGAATCCTCAAATCCAATGTTATGTCCATAACCTCCACCATTCTCTCTTTTCATTGAGCTAGCTGCAAATCCTTGAATATTGCGATACTACTACGAGGGAAGGGCGTTTAATGGGTTGAATCGGGGAAGCTAAAATGTACTTGGTAGCCCTGCGAAATCGACTAAACGGGTAAGTAATAGCGGCATACGCTTTCAATTCCACAGCACAGCATATCTCACCCATAACTTGATCTTTTAGGGCATGCACCGCTAGTATGGTAGGTAGCAAGTAGTATTAGAATTACTTATGTTGCTAGTACCTGCTTTTATATGTACCTAGTTGGTAGTAGTACTAGAAAATAGTAATCAGTACTATTTAGGTAGGTACTACTGCCTATCACTGTACCCACTACTGTCTAGTAGAACGAATCGTGTACGTACTACTGTACCATAGTACCTACTAGGTATGTATTTGTTTCACTACTTACTAGTATTATTACTATGGGGGACTTGTACATAAAGTAGTACTACTAATAACTACGACTACATACTATTCATTAAGGGCCAGTACAATTAGATAATACCACTAATACCTACTAGTACCGTTACCTTTTTGGACTAGTACTACTAGTTAGAACTGCTAATACCTACTTGATACCAGATAGTAGTAAGTCGGTGAGGGAAAAGCAAGTGCATATTCGCATTTATGTAAAGTTAAAAAACTGACATTCATGAGGATCAACGGTGGACTCCATAATCATACAGATCGTTCGGGCAATCGAAAGAATTACTAAACTTAGGTAGCAATGCGGCAGAACTAAGACACTAGCATCGAGTGCTTACAGTGCATTCTGTAACCATTTAGTGCCTCGTAGGTGTAGTGTACACTTGCCAGCGATGATACCAATTTCCAGTTGGTTCGCTGGGCGAAATTCTATAGAAATTGTAATACTTGTTTCGTTTACTCTGTCTTCCATCTATTTTTTGCGGCCAAGCAGAACCTACCGTCCCTTCCCCGGACTTCAGCACCCCTCTCGTCCTCTTATAGGGGCGGCCGGTGCGGGGTTTCTACTCTCGAAACGTGCAAGTACAGTGTACATTCTAGTGTACACTGTACGAGCCCATACTTGGGATATATGAAACTATCGACCAAGAGGCAGAGCCAGTCATCGCACGGTACACACTCTCCCACCATATCGGAAATCATTTAATGTTATATCCTTTCAGTCAACCGTATAGTCTCCCTGATGAATGGATGGAACTACCAGAAGAACAGCATGAGCAATGTAAACGAGCCGGGACGAATATCTGAGAGGGAGGACGGATGTGCGCTAAATTTGCACACGAAAGAAATATAGAAGAGGACCAAATTTCGGATACAGTATCGGAATTTGCAAGATATTTTTACAGTTTCTGAATTTGCAAGATATTTTTAATTTGGATGAGTGTGGCAAATTCATGGGATCTAATAGTGCTATTTTTCTGTTAAGCACTGGAAGGGGTTCTGTTTTTGTTTCGCACCTCTATTTGAGGGCTTCTAATTTTATTTTGTTTGTTTGTTTCTTTTTTTTGTTTGTTTTCTTTTTTTTTTTTTTTTCTTTTTTTTCTGTTGTTTTTTTAGTTCAATAAAATACTCTAATGACGTCTCTTCTCGCCGAGAAAGGAAGCTCTCCTACGGTGCTTGTTACTGCGCAGATGAGTCTCTAGGTCGATCTCCTGGGCGAAGGTAATGTCGCAATCAGTACACCGCGGAGGATCCTTGCTTTCCCTTAACCTTTGTTCTGCCCTTTGGTGCCTCCCACCAGCCTCGTGCACAGCTTTTTGTCCGGAACTGACGAACTCGATGTCGCAGTTGCGACAGTGAAACTTAGGCTTTTTGCCTTTCTTATTCCTCTCCCTTCTCTCCCTGTCTGTTGCGACTTTAAAAGCTGTGGTACAGACAAGGTCAATGCGGGCCTGGGCCTGGAGGAAGTAGCCACGGAAGAGGACCCAAGGGCGGTTGTACGGTGCGACGGACGGGACGAAGGCTGTGCAGAGCAAGGGGTTGTCTTGAGTAGCTAGAGGCTTGGGAAGGAGACCCGTTCCGAATGGAGACCTGTTCGGATTCTTCGGACCCCTCCTCGGCCTCGTCGTCAATAAGGGGATGCCTAGGGTAAGCTGTGATGGCAGAGCTCTCCCCTTCGGTAGATCTGTTGACGAGGCCTTCCCTTTCTTCCCTCCGACGGAGTTCCTGATACCTTTGATGATCCTTCGGGGTGCGTAGTGGCTTCCTTAACCCTCCAACCATTCCTCGAAGTTCCAGGAAGGTTTTTAGAGTATAGCAGTCACTGAGGGTATTGCCCCTTGAACTTCGAGCTAAGCACCGAAAGTCCAAAGAGACAAGGGACACCTGCAGTATAATGGGTATTGCCCCCTTGAACTTCGGTATGCACACCGTAAGTCCAAGGAGACAAGGGACACCACTGCCTAAAGGACAACAAGGAGTCGGACGGCAACGTTTGGAGCGGGGTTTTTGGATGTGGAGGTTTTGGGTGTGGGGTTTTGGAGTGTGGAGGTTTTGGTGGGGGTTTTGAGTGGAGGTTTTGGATGTGGTACTTGCTTGTTCTTGTCGGTCGAGGCTCACACCCCGGTCGACCAGCCTTTATATAGAGATTCGCAAATTACTAAAGACGCACAAATTGCTACTAAATTCCAGCAAAACATAAAAAGTAGCCCTTAGACCCCCCTATTCGCCTGTTTTGAGGCGCCTCTACTGTACTGTTGTGCAGTACACGCCATTTGTGGCTCAGAGCCATGCACAGTACTGTACATGGCTCTCGTATCCCGAATTTGTGGCCATGTACGGTACTGTACATGGCTCTCGGGACCATAATTTGTGGCCACAGGACACCGGCCACTGTGAGCCACAACAGGATCATTTTTTTTAAGACACGGTGCCAATTATGTATGTCATTACACGACCAAGGTCGTCATACTTTTCGCAGATGTCGCAGTATTTACAGTTCGAAATCGACGTCGTTGAGGAGAACCTCCCGCCATCAACTACCCCATCGGCTCACCCCTTTTTTGGCCCTTAACATGACCAATATTCGCCCTTCCCAGATGTAGCCGGTTGGTGGTACTTCCTACGTGCTAATACGTAGGAAAGAGAAATAAACCTATTTAAGTTAATTCATGCCATTCTGAGCTCATGAAGGGAAAAAGAAAAATTCCCAAGAACTGGTACTACGTATTTCGTTACCTACTGATAAACTAGCGTACTTAGCAGAGCTAGTTAGTAGATAGTATCGTAGCTACCGTAGTTACAGTAGATAGTATCTACTAGGTGAATACTTATATGTTTTATGCTAATTACGGTAACATAACATTTCTTACTAACTGCGGTAACGTATACCACAGTTGTATCTACATTAGGAAGTAGTATCTGCTAAACCCTGCTACCTGCTACCTAAATTCTGTAGGAGCTACCTTTTATCTATACCCGGTATTGAACTACCTATTGCCGATGTTAAATAGTACTCACTTCCTACCTATTATTAAGTAATTGCAACTATGTACTGATATGTGTGATACTGATTCTTTGTCACTAGTAACAAGTAGATAGTGAAAACTTCCTGCAGTACATTAGCGTTGACGTACTACTAGCAAATAGCTCCTTTGCGGAGTAAATTACTAGCCTTTATTACTGTGTAGTAATTACTCACTTTTGAGTAGCTACTAGTGCTGCTACCAACTCGTAAAAAGTATTAATAGTACTAGTACCTATTGTAACACAGTTCTATGTTTTAATGAACCTTAATTGCATCTACCATCCAATACATAGGTATTGGCAGGATATATACAAATGTATTACATCTGATGCCATTACCCCCCCACGAGAAATAGCATCACCGCCTTACCCGATCCATCTGGATTTTCGGTTGATCCACTGACTGACTTGATCCGTTCCGGAGCGCGACAATTGATCGAGCAAGCGCTTGAGGCTGAGCTGGGCGCGTTGCTTGGCCCGAATTCTGCTGGTCTGTCATCCACGGTCATCTCGCGGCTCAAAGCAGACTGGTGGGAGGATTATGAACGCTGGCAGAAACGCGACCTCAGCGCCCGACGGATCGTCTACGTCTGGCCGGACGGGGTCTACTTCCAGCCACGAATGGAAGAAAAACAATGTACTGTAAATAAGAAATATTTGCAAATGCCAACAATGCTTCAAATTTATACACAACTGATAACGCTATTGGTGGGGAAGCCTGTTAAAACAATGATGTCTAATAAAATTGCAATTACGTAGAAAAAAACACTTTCCATCGAGACCTGGAACCGCATAAGTTCCGAGTGGCTTTCGTATATTTATATCGCGTCTTTGCCAGTAGTTCTCCCCACACTACCCTCACCACTGCCCCTCCACTACCCTCCCTCCTCTACTCCCTCCACTACTCCCTACTACCCCTCTCCACTACCTCCCCCCCCTACCCCCCACTACCCCTCCTCTACGTCAACGAAATGGCGAGCTCGTCGAATGGGGTAAACAAAATTGAGGTAATTGGAGACAGCCTTGCGCTGGGGGTTGAGGAAATAAGAGATGGTGGGAGGTCGTGATGGTGAGGGAAGAAGACAGGTATGGATATGACCTAAAGAGCTGGGAGGGTGTTTGGAGTTGCAGGGTCCAGGCTCGGATCGGCAATCGCTACCGAGCGATGCGCCGTTCTGTCCGAGCGTTGGACCCTGCAGCTCAGGAGGTCCATATTTTTTCGGGGCTTGGAACAGTGCGGTGGGGATTTGGGCTGGCTCAAGTTCGAGGAATGACTTTCGAGAACAGATGGCCGGTGACGTAGAGGGTCTCCCAACGGCAGGATCTCCTAACGGCAGTTAGGAGACAGTGTCCTTTGCCACGGTCGTCGTGATTGGGCCGCACGAGTTGCTTTGGGAGCGACGCCATGGGGATTTTGATTTATACTAGGCCCACGGCGTTGCTCTCAACCGAGCAACGACGCAAAAAACAAACCTAATACAATATCATAAAGGGTACTACACTAACTTAAATGTTCAAGGCAGCGATCGGCGCATAGCCCTTGAAATGGATGCCATCTTCCGAAGTGGCACTAAATTCACGCAAATTTCTGAAAGTAACTCCCTTAAACTTCTTGCATGATGGAGAAAGGACTTTCGCGATTGTATGAATTTCGGGGCCACGTCCTTGATTGTTCCTAATCTCTTCGTATCCAGCCTGCTGAGCGGTAAATAAAACGTGCGGCTCATGACAATGACCCTCGCAGAAGGGCATTGCTTTTTGACGGCCTCGATCAAACTGTTGAAATCGCTTAGCATTGTTTCCTCAAAATCATATTTCGAACTTGATTTTCCCCAGACATTGGCTGCGTTATTCCAGGCGCCTGAGAATATGTGCACCTCTAGAGCGGCGCGATTCAACCCCTCATATAACGCTTTATGGCGCCGTACCTGTTCCCGACCCTCGCCTGCACCCCGCAAATATGCAATTTGATGCTCTCGTTAATGATCTTGGCCCGAACCATCTGGTAGCTGATATCAATCTGCAACTAAGTTGTATCGAGGCTATTTGGAATGCGCGCAGTTATTGGTGTTTTGTTACCAAGTTATCAGCGGTTTCAAAAACACTTTTGCCAATGATCGATCTCATCAAGAATGAGCAGGATGCGGAGGAGTTTATCACTCATCTATTCCAAAGTCGCAATGAATATGGCAATGTTTTCGCGGAGGCTAGGCAGGAGCTTGAGGGCAAATTTGAGAAAAGGGAGCATGTGAATGTATGGCTCCTTTGTTGTTTCGTAACTTATTGGGAAAATTTTTGGAGCGAGACCTCTTCTTCTAAGGGGGTTGGGATGCGCAAGATTGATTGGTGCTTTAATAAATTGAAGCCAATTTGTATACCTGAAGAGATGCCCAAACTGGAAGAAATGGATGTTCTGGTCAAAATAGACAGCTTTAAGCGTCTTTATAAGACTTAACTGGAGGTTGCAGGCGCTGAAAAGTGATTGTTCAGTATGTCACTGTGCTGGTTTCTTTGTTCTAGGTGGGCTCGTGCGTCTTTGTAGTGTTAAGTTGTTTCTAGTCTTTAATGTTAGTTAAGATGCTTTAGTCTCTCGCATTTAAAATCTGAAGTTGCTTTTGTTGTTTCAATGTTTCTGGTGCTGTGGCTATGATTGCAGTGTTCTATTTTTTGGCAGGATAGGCAAAGTGTAGTAGACGGCATGCTGCTTGTACCGGCATCGTGGCAAGCCTGCCACGTCTGACAGCGTGTAGCTTACAGGTTTATCCTACCGCGTCTGCCACGTCTGACAACGTGTAGCTTCCCGATCTATTTTTGTATTTTGCCAGTCTGGCACACAGGAACAGATTGGCAGCCAGCTTGGCGTGCCTGTCACTTCCCGTTCCATTTTCAAGTACGTACCCATAGGTGTCCTCTTCCGCAACCATGGTAACCTCTCCACCGTCCCTAATCTCCTTAACCCCCAGCGCTAGGCTTTCCCCAATAACATGTGTTATACAATTATTAGCCACTTGAAAGTAGATTCTACTTACCGACCTAATACTTCTATTCCATGTACGTATTAGTCACTAACTACGTACATGAAATAGAAGTGCTACTACGCACTTACCTACTACCTACCTACTATAAACTACGTACTTAGTACTAATACATGGTGGTACATTTTGTGCAAGTGTGCTATTAGTACTATTGCTTGGTACTATTAATACGATTACTAATCCCTGTAAAGCCTGAATCCTCAAATCCAATGTTATGTCCATAACCTCCACCATTCTCTCTTTTCATTGAGCTAGCTGCAAATCCTTGAATATTGCGATACTACTACGAGGGAAGGGCGTTTAATGGGTTGAATCGGGGAAGCTAAAATGTACTTGGTAGCCCTGCGAAATCGACTAAACGGGTAAGTAATAGCGGCATACGCTTTCAATTCCACAGCACAGCATATCTCACCCATAACTTGATCTTTTAGGGCATGCACCGCTAGTATGGTAGGTAGCAAGTAGTATTAGAATTACTTATGTTGCTAGTACCTGCTTTTATATGTACCTAGTTGGTAGTAGGTACTAGAAAATAGTAATCAGTACTATTTAGGTAGGTACTACTGCCTATCACTGTACCAACTACTGTCTAGTAGAACGAATCGTGTACGTACTACTGTACCATAGTACCTACTAGGTATGTATTTGTTTTCACTACTTACTAGTATTATTACTATGGGGGACTTGTACATATAAGTAGTACTACTAATAACTACGACTACATACTATTCATTAAGGGCCAGTACAATTAGATAATACCACTAATACCTACTAGTACCTGTTACCTTTTTGGACTAGTACTACTAGTTAGAACTGCTAATACCTACTTGATACCAGATAGTAGTAAGTCGGTGAGGGAAAAGCAAGTGCATATTCGCATTTATGTAAAGTTAAAAAAGACATTCATGAGGATCAACGGTGGACTCCATAATCATACAGATCGTTCGGGCAATCGAAAGAATTACTAAACTTAGGTAGCAATGCGGCAGAACTAAGACACTAGCATCGAGTGCTTACAGTGCATTCTGTAACCATTTAGTGCCTCGTAGGTGTAGTGTACACTTGCCAGCGATGATACCAATTTCCAGTTGGTTCGCTGGGCGAAATTCTATAGAAATTGTAATACTTGTTTTCGTTTACTCTGTCTTCCATCTATTTTTTGCGGCCAAGCAGAACCTACCGTCCCTTCCCCGGACTTCAGCACCCCTCTCGTCCTCTTATAGGGGCGGCCGGTGCGGGGTTTCTACTCTCGAAACGTGCAAGTACAGTGTACATTTCTAGTGTACACTGTACGAGCCCATACTTGGGATATATGAAACTATCGACCAAGAGGCAGAGCCAGTCATCGCACGGTACACACTCTCCCACCATATCGGAAATCATTTAATGTCATATCCTTTCAGTCAACCGTATAGTCTCCCTGATGAATGGATGGAACTACCAGAAGAACAGCATGAGCAATGTAAACGAGCCGGGACGAATATCTTGAGAGGGAGGACGAGATGTGCGCTAAATTTGCACACGAAAGAAAATATAGAAGAGGACCAAATTCGGATACAGTATCGGAATTTGCAAGATATTTTTACAGTTTCTGAATTTGCAAGATATTTTTAATTTGGATGAGTGTGGCAAATTCATGGGATCTAATAGTGCTATTTTTCTGTTAAGCACTGGAAGGGGTTCTGTTTTTGTTTCGCACCTCTATTTGAGGGCTTCTAATTTTATTTTGTTTGTTTGTTTTCTTTTTTTTTGTTTGTTTTCTTTTTTTTTTTTGTTTTTTTTTTTCTGTTGTTTTTTTAGTTCAATAAAATACTCTAATGACGTCTCTTCTCGCCGAGAAAGGAAGCTCTCCTACGGTGCTTGTTACTGCGCAGATGAGTCTCTAGGTCGATCTCCTGGGCGAAGGTAATGTCGCAATCAGTACACCGCGGAGGATCCTTGCTTTCCCTTAACCTTTGTTCTGCCCTTTGGTGCCTCCCACCAGCCTCGTGCACAGCTTTTTGTCCGGAACTGACGAACTCGATGTCGCAGATGCGACAGTGAAACTTAGGCTTTTTGCCTTTCTTATTCCTCTCCCTTCTCTCCCTGTCTGTTGCGACTTTAAAAGCTGTGGTACAGACAAGGTCAATGCGGGCCTGGGCCTGGGAGGAAGTAGCCACGGAAGAGGACCCAAGGGCGGTTGTACGGTGCGCGACGGACGGGACGAAGGCTGTGCAGAGCGAGGGGTTGTCTTGAGTAGCTAGAGGCTTGGGAAGGAGACCCGTTCCGAATGGAGACCTGTTCGGATTCTTCGGACCCCTCCTCGGCCTCGTCGTCAATAAGGGGATGCCTAGGGTAAGCTGTGATGGCAGAGCTCTCCCCTTCGGTAGATCTGTTGACGAGGCCTTCCCTTTCTTCCCTCCGACGGAGTTCCTGATACCTTTGATGATCCTTCGGGGTGCGTAGTGGCTTCCTTAACCCTCCAACCATTCCTCGAAGTTCCAGGAAGGTTTTTAGAGTATAGCAGTCACTGAGGGTATTGCCCCCTTGAACTTCGAGCTAAGCACCGAAAGTCCAAAGAGACAAGGGACACCTGCAGTATAATGGGTATTGCCCCCTTGAACTTCGGTATGCACACCGTAAGTCCAAGGAGACAAGGGACACCACTGCCTAAAGGACAACAAGGAGTCGGACGGCAACGTTTGGAGCGGGGTTTTTGGATGTGGAGGTTTTGGGTGTGGGGGTTTTGGAGTGTGGAGGTTTTGGGTGGGGGTTTGGAGTGGAGGTTTTGGATGTGGTACTTGCTTGTTTGTCGGTCGAGGCTCACACCCCGGTCGACCAGCCTTTATATAGAGATTCGCAAATTACTAACGCACAAATTGCTACTAAATTCCAGCAAAACATAAAAAGTAGCCCTTAGACCCCCCTATTCGCCTGTTTTGAGGCGCCTCTACTGTACTGTTGTGCAGTACACGCCATTTGTGGCTCAGAGCCATGCACAGTACTGTACATGGCTCTCGTATCCCGAATTTGTGGCCATGTACGGTACTGTACATGGCTCTCGGGACCATAATTTGTGGCCACAGGACACCGGCCACTGTGAGCCACAACAGGATCATTTTTTTTAAGACACGGTGCCAATTATGTATGTCATTACACGACCAAGGTCGTCATACTTTTCGCAGATGTCGCAGTATTTACAGTTCGAAATCGACGTCGTTGAGGAGAACCTCCCCATCAACTACCCCATCCGCTCACCCTTTTTTGGCCCTTAACATGACCAATATTCGCCCTTCCCAGATGTAGCCGGTTGGTGATACTTCCTACGTGCTAATACGTAGGAAGAGAGAAACCTATTTAAGTTAATTCATGCCATTCTGAGCTCATGAAGGGAAAAGAAAAATTCCCAAGAACTGGTACTACGCGTATTTCGTTACCCTGATAGATAACTAGCGTACTTAGCAGAGCTAGTTAGTAGATAGTATCGTAGCTACCGTAGTTCAGTAGATAGTATCTACTAGGTGAATACTTATATGTTTTATGCTTAAACGGTAACATAACATTTCTTACTAACTGCGGTAACGTATACCACAGTTGTATCTACATTAGGAAGTAGTATCTGCTAAACCCTGCCTCTATATATTCTGTAGGAGCTACCTTTTATCTATACCGGTATTGAACTACCTATTGCGATGTTAAATAGTACTCACTTCCTACCTATTATTAAGTAATTGCAACTATGTACTGATATGTGTGATACTGATTTTTGTCACTAGTAACAAGTAGATAGTGAAAACTTCCTGCAGTACATTAGCGTTGACGTACTACTAGCAAATAGCTCCTTTGCGGAGTAAAATTTACTAGCCTATTATTATGTGTAGTAATTACTCACTTTTGAGTAGCTACTAGTGCTGCTACCAACTCGTAAAAGTATTAATAGTACTAGTACCTATTGTAACACAGTTCTATGTTTTAATGAACCTTAATTGCATCTACCATCCAATACATAGGTATTGCAGGATATATACATGTATTACATCTGATGCCATTACCCCCCCACGAGAAATAGCATCACCGCTTTACCCGATTCCATCTGGATTTTCGGTTGATCCACTGACTGACTTGATCCGTTCGGAGCGACAATTGATCGAGCAAGCGCTTGAGGCTGAGCTGGGCGCGTTGCTTGGCCCGAATTCTGCTGGTCTGTCATCCACGGTCATCTCGCGGCTCAAAGCAGACTGGTGGAGAGATTATGAGCTGGCAGAAACGCGACCTCAGCGCCCGACGGATCGCTACGTCTGGCCGGACGGGGTCTACTTCCAGCCACGAATGGAAGAAAACAATGTACTGTAAATAAGAAAATTTGCAAATGCCAACAATGCTTCAAATTTATACACAACTGATAACGCTATTGGTGGGGAAGCCTGTTAAAAAATGCATGTCTAATAAAATTGCAATTACGTAGAAAAAAACATTTCCATCGAGACCTGGAACCGCATAAGTTCCGAGTGGCTTTATATTTATATCGCGTCTTTGCCAGTAGTTCTCCCCACCACTACCCTCACCACTGCCCTCCACTACCCTCCCCTCCTCCTACTACCTCCCTCCACTACTCCCTACTACCCCTCTCCACTACCCCCCCCCACCCCCCCACTACCCCCTCTACGTCAACGAAATGGCGAGCTCGTCGAATGGGGTAAACAAAATTGAGGTAATTGGAGACAGCCTTGCGCTGGGGGTTGAGGAAATAAGAGATGGTGGGGAGGTCGTGATGGTGAGGGAAGAAGACAGGTATGGATATGACCTAAAGAGCTGGGAGGGTGTTTGGAGTTGCAGGGTCCAGGCTCGGATCGGCAATCGCTACCGAGCGATGCGCCGTTCTGTCCGAGCGTTGGACCCTGCAGCTCAGGAGGTCCATATTTTTTCGGGGGCTTGGAACAGTGCGGTGGGATTTGGGCTGGCTCAAGTTCGAGGAATGACTTTCGAGAACAGATGGCCGGTGACGTAGAGGGTCTCCCAACGGCAGGATCTCCTAACGGCAGTTAGGAGACAGTGTCCTTTGGCCACGGTCGTCGTGATTGGGCCGCACGAGTTGCTTTGGGAGCGACGCCATGGGGATTTTGATTTATACTAGGCCCACGGCGTTGCTCTCAACCGAGCAACGACGCAAAAAACAAACCTAATACAATATCATAAAGGGTACTACACTAACTTAAATGTTCAAGGCAGCGATCGGCGCATAGCCCTTGAAATGGATGCCATCTTCCGAAGTGGCACTAAATTCACGCAAATTTCTGAAAGTAACTCCCTTAAACTTCTTGCATGATGGAGAAAGGACTTTCGCGATTGTATGAATTTCGGGGCCACGTCCTTGATTGTTCCTAATCTCTTCGTATCCAGCCTGCTGAGCGGTAAATAAAACGTGCGGCCTCATGACAATGACCCTCGCAGAAGGGCATTGCTTTTTGACGGCCTCGATCAAACTGTTGAAATCGCTTAGCATTGTTTCCTCAAAATCATATTTCGAACTTGATTTTCCCCAGACATTGGCTGCGTTATTCCAGGCGCCTGAGAATATGTGCACCTCTAGAGCGGCGCGATTCAACCCCTCATATAACGCTTTATGGCGCCGTACCTGTTCCCGACCCTCGCCTGCACCCCGCAAATATGCAATTTGATGCTCTCGTTAATGATCTTGGCCCGAACCATCTGGTAGCTGATATCAATCTGCAACTAAGTTGTATCGAGGCTATTTGGAATGCGCGCAGTTATTGGTGTTTTGTTACCAAGTTATCAGCGGTTTCAAAAACACTTTTGCCAATGATCGATCTCATCAAGAATGAGCAGGATGCGGAGGAGTTTATCACTCATCTATTCCAAAGTCGCAATGAATATGGCAATGTTTTCGCGGAGGCTAGGCAGGAGCTTGAGGGCAAATTTGAGAAAAGGGAGCATGTGAATGTATGGCTCCTTTGTTGTTTCGTAACTTATTGGGAAAATTTTTGGAGCGAGACCTCTTCTTCTAAGGGGGTTGGGATGCGCAAGATTGATTGGTGCTTTAATAAATTGAAGCCAATTTGTATACCTGAAGAGATGCCCAAACTGGAAGAAATGGATGTTCTGGTCAAAATAGACAGCTTTAAGCGTCTTTATAAGACTTAACTGGAGGTTGCAGGCGCTGAAAAGTGATTGTTCAGTATGTCACTGTGCTGGTTTCTTTGTTCTAGGTGGGCTCGTGCGTCTTTGTAGTGTTAAGTTGTTTCTAGTCTTTAATGTTAGTTAAGATGCTTTAGTCTCTCGCATTTAAAATCTGAAGTTGCTTTTGTTGTTTCAATGTTTCTGGTGCTGTGGCTATGATTGCAGTGTTCTATTTTTTGGCAGGATAGGCAAAGTGTAGTAGACGGCATGCTGCTTGTACCGGCATCGTGGCAAGCCTGCCACGTCTGACAGCGTGTAGCTTACAGGTTTATCCTACCGCGTCTGCCACGTCTGACAACGTGTAGCTTCCCGATCTATTTTTGTATTTTGCCAGTCTGGCACACAGGAACAGATTGGCAGCCAGCTTGGCGTGCCTGTCGACTTCCCGTTCTTTTCAAGTACGTACCCATAGGTGTCCTCTTCCGCAACCATGGTAACCTCTCCACCGTCCCTAATCTCCTTAACCCCCAGCGCTAGGCTTTCCCCAATAACATGTGTTACTACAATTATTAGCCACTTGAAAGTAGATTCTACTTACCGACCTAATACTTCTATTCCATGTACGTATTAGTCACTAACTACGTACATGAAATAGAAGTGCTACTACGCACTTACCTACTACCTACCTACTATAAACTACGTACTTAGTACTAATACATGGTGGTACATTTTGTGCAAGTGTGCTATTAGTACTATTGCTTGGTACTATTAATACGATTACTAATCCCTGTAAAGCCTGAATCCTCAAATCCAATGTTATGTCCATAACCTCCACCATTCTCTCTTTTCATTGAGCTAGCTGCAAATCCTTGAATATTGCGATACTACTACGAGGGAAGGGCGTTTAATGGGTTGAATCGGGGAAGCTAAAATGTACTTGGTAGCCCTGCGAAATCGACTAAACGGGTAAGTAATAGCGGCATACGCTTTCAATTCCACAGCACAGCATATCTCACCCATAACTTGATCTTTTAGGGCATGCACCGCTAGTATGGTAGGTAGCAAGTAGTATTAGAATTACTTATGTTGCTAGTACCTGCTTTTATATGTACCTAGTTGGTAGTAGGTACTAGAAAATAGTAATCAGTACTATTTAGGTAGGTACTACTGCCTATCACTGTACCACTACTGTCTAGTAGAACGAATCGTGTACGTACTACTGTACCATAGTACCTACTAGGTATGTATTTGTTTTCACTACTTACTAGTATTATTACTATGGGGGACTTGTACATATAAGTAGTACTACTAATAACTACGACTACATACTATTCATTAAGGGCCAGTACAATTAGATAATACCACTAATACCTACTAGTACCTGTTACCTTTTTGGACTAGTACTACTAGTTAGAACTGCTAATACCTACTTGATACCAGATAGTAGTAAGTCGGTGAGGGAAAAGCAAGTGCATATTCGCATTTATGTAAAGTTAAAAAACTGACATTCATGAGGATCAACGGTGGACTCCATAATCATACAGATCGTTCGGGCAATCGAAAGAATTACTAAACTTAGGTAGCAATGCGGCAGAACTAAGACACTAGCATCGAGTGCTTACAGTGCATTCTGTAACCATTTAGTGCCTCGTAGGTGTAGTGTACACTTGCCAGCGATGATACCAATTTCCAGTTGGTTCGCTGGGCGAAATTCTATAGAAATTGTAATACTTGTTTTCGTTTACTCTGTCTTCCATCTATTTTTTGCGGCCAAGCAGAACCTACCGTCCCTTCCCCGGACTTCAGCACCCCTCTCGTCCTCTTATAGGGGCGGCCGGTGCGGGGTTTCTACTCTCGAAACGTGCAAGTACAGTGTACATTTCTAGTGTACACTGTACGAGCCCATACTTGGGATATATGAAACTATCGACCAAGAGGCAGAGCCAGTCATCGCACGGTACACACTCTCCCACCATATCGGAAATCATTTAATGTCATATCCTTTCAGTCAACCGTATAGTCTCCCTGATGAATGGATGGAACTACCAGAAGAACAGCATGAGCAATGTAAACGAGCCGGGACGAATATCTTGAGAGGGAGGACGAGATGTGCGCTAAATTTGCACACGAAAGAAAATATAGAAGAGGACCAAATTCGGATACAGTATCGGAATTTGCAAGATATTTTTACAGTTTCTGAATTTGCAAGATATTTTTAATTTGGATGAGTGTGGCAAATTCATGGGATCTAATAGTGCTATTTTTCTGTTAAGCACTGGAAGGGGTTCTGTTTTTGTTTCGCACCTCTATTTGAGGGCTTCTAATTTTATTTTGTTTGTTTGTTTTCTTTTTTTTGTTTGTTTTCTTTTTTTTTTGTTTTCTTTTTTTTCTGTTGTTTTTTTAGTTCAATAAAATACTCTAATGACGTCTCTTCTCGCCGAGAAAGGAAGCTCTCCTACGGTGCTTGTTACTGCGCAGATGAGTCTCTAGGTCGATCTCCTGGGCGAAGGTAATGTCGCAATCAGTACACCGCGGAGGATCCTTGCTTTCCCTTAACCTTTGTTCTGCCCTTTGGTGCCTCCCACCAGCCTCGTGCACAGCTTTTTGTCCGGAACTGACGAACTCGATGTCGCAGATGCGACAGTGAAACTTAGGCTTTTTGCCTTTCTTATTCCTCTCCCTTCTCTCCCTGTCTGTTGCGACTTTAAAAGCTGTGGTACAGACAAGGTCAATGCGGGCCTGGGCCTGGGAGGAAGTAGCCACGGAAGAGGACCCAAGGGCGGTTGTACGGTGCGACGGACGGGACGAAGGCTGTGCAGAGCAGGGGGTCTTGAGTAGCTAGAGGCTTGGGAAGGAGACCCGTTCCGAATGGAGACCTGTTCGGATTCTTCGGACCCCTCCTCGGCCTCGTCGTCAATAAGGGGATGCCTAGGGTAAGCTGTGATGGCAGAGCTCTCCCCTTCGGTAGATCTGTTGACGAGGCCTTCCCTTTCTTCCCTCCGACGGAGTTCCTGATACCTTTGATGATCCTTCGGGGTGCGTAGTGGCTTCCTTAACCCTCCAACCATTCCTCGAAGTTCCAGGAAGGTTTTTAGAGTATAGCAGTCACTGAGGGTATTGCCCCCTTGAACTTCGAGCTAAGCACCGAAAGTCCAAAGAGACAAGGGACACCTGCAGTATAATGGGTATTGCCCCCTTGAACTTCGGTATGCACACCGTAAGTCCAAGGAGACAAGGGACACCACTGCCTAAAGGACAACAAGGAGTCGGACGGCAACGTTTGGAGCGGGGTTTTTGGATGTGGAGGTTTTGGGTGTGGGGGTTTTGGAGTGTGGAGGTTTTGGGTGGGGGGTTTGGAGTGGAGGTTTTGGATGTGGTACTTGCTTGTTCTTGTCGGTCGAGGCTCACACCCCGGTCGACCAGCCTTTATATAGAGATTCGCAAATTACTAAGACGCACAAATTGCTACTAAATTCCAGCAAAACATAAAAAGTAGCCCTTAGACCCCCCTATTCGCCTGTTTTGAGGCGCCTCTACTGTACTGTTGTGCAGTACACGCCATTTGTGGCTCAGAGCCATGCACAGTACTGTACATGGCTCTCGTATCCCGAATTTGTGGCCATGTACGGTACTGTACATGGCTCTCGGGACCATAATTTGTGGCCACAGGACACCGGCCACTGTGAGCCACAACAGGATCATTTTTTTTAAGACACGGTGCCAATTATGTATGTCATTACACGACCAAGGTCGTCATACTTTTCGCAGATGTCGCAGTATTTACAGTTCGAAATCGACGTCGTTGAGGAGAACCTCCCGCCATCAACTACCCCATCCGCTCACCCCTTTTTTGGCCCTTAACATGACCAATCTTCGCCCTTCCCAGATGTAGCCGGTTGGTGATACTTCCTACGTGCTAATACTTCCTACGTGCTAATACGTAGGAAAGTATTAGCACGTAATACGTATTACGTGCTAATACGTAGGAAAGAGAAATAAACCTATTTAAGTTAATTCATGCCATTCTGAGCTCATGAAGGGAAAAAGAAAAATTCCCAAGAACTGGTACTACGTATTTCGTTACCTACTGATAAACTAGCGTACTTAGCAGAGCTAGTTAGTAGATAGTATCGTAGCTACCGTAGTTACAGTAGATAGTATCTACTAGGTGAATACTTATATGTTTTATGCTAATTACGGTAACATAACATTTCTTACTAACTGCGGTAACGTATACCACAGTTGTATCTACATTAGGAAGTAGTATCTGCTAAACCCTGCTACCTGCTACCTAAATTCTGTAAGGAGCTACCTTTTTATCTATACCCGGTATTGAACTACCTATTGCCGATGTTAAATAGTACTCACTTCCTACCTATTATTAAGTAATTGCAACTATGTACTGATATGTGTGATACTGATTCTTTGTCACTAGTAACAAGTAGATAGTGAAAACTTCCTGCAGTACATTAGCGTTGACGTACTACTAGCAAATAGCTCCTTTGCGGAGTAAATTACTAGCCTTTATTACTGTGTAGTAATTACTCACTTTTGAGTAGCTACTAGTGCTGCTACCAACTCGTAAAAAGTATTAATAGTACTAGTACCTATTGTAACACAGTTCTATGTTTTAATGAACCTTAATTGCATCTACCATCCAATACATAGGTATTGGCAGGATATATACAAATGTATTACATCTGATGCCATTACCCCCCCACACGAGAAATAGCATCACCGCCTTACCCGATCCATCTGGATTTTCGGTTGATCCACTGACTGACTTGATCCGTTCCGGAGCGCGACAATTGATCGAGCAAGCGCTTGAGGCTGAGCTGGGCGCGTTGCTTGGCCCGAATGCTGCTGGTCTGTCATCCACGGTCATCTCGCGGCTCAAAGCAGACTGGTGGGAGGATTATGAACGCTGGCAGAAACGCGACCTCAGCGCCCGACGGATCGTCTACGTCTGGCCGGACGGGGTCTACTTCCAGCCACGAATGGAAGAAAAACAATGTACTGTAAATAAGAAATATTTGCAAATGCCAACAATGCTTCAAATTTATACACAACTGATAACGCTATTGGTGGGGAAGCCTGTTAAAACAATGATGTCTAATAAAATTGCAATTACGTAGAAAAAACACTTTCCATCGAGACCTGGAACCGCATAAGTTCCGAGTGGCTTTCCTATATTTATATCGCGTCTTTGCCAGTAGTTCTCCCCACCACTACCCCACCACTGCCCCTCCACTACCCTCCCTCCTCCCTACTACCTCCTCCACTACTCCCTACTACCCTCTCCACTACCCCCCCATCCCCCACTACCCCTCCTCTACGTCAACGAAATGGCGAGCTCGTCGAATGGGGTACACAAATTGAGGTAATTGGAGACAGCCTTGCGCTGGGGGTTGAGGAAATAAGAGATGGTGGGGAGGTCGTGATGGTGAGGGAAGAAGACAGGTATGGATATGACCTGAAGAGCTGGGAGGGTGTTTGGAGTTGCAGGGTCCAGGCTCGGATCGGCAATCGCTACCGAGCGATGCGCCGTTCTGTCCGAGCGTTGGACCCTGCAGCTCAGGAGGTCCATATTTTTTCGGGGGCTTGGAACAGTGCGGTGGGGATTTGGGCTGGCTCAAGTTCGAGGAATGACTTTCGAGAACAGATGGCCGGTGACGTAGAGGGTCTCCCAACGGCAGGATCTCCTAACGGCAGTTAGGAGACAGTGTCCTTTGGCCACGGTCGTCGTGATTGGGCCGCACGAGTTGCTTTGGGAGCGACGCCATGGGGATTTTGATTTATACTAGGCCACGGCGTTGCTCTCAACCGAGCAACGACGCAAAAACAAACCTAATACAATATCATAAAGGGTACTACACTAACTTAAATGTTCAAGGCAGCGATCGGCGCATAGCCCTTGAAATGGATGCCATCTTCCGAAGTGGCACTAAATTCACGCAAATTTCTGAAAGTAACTCCCTTAAACTTCTTGCATGATGGAGAAAGGACTTTCGCGATTGTATGAATTTCGGGGCCACGTCCTTGATTGTTCCTAATCTCTTCGTATCCAGCCTGCTGAGCGGTAAATAAAACGTGCGGCCTCATGACAATGACCCTCGCAGAAGGGCATTGCTTTTTGACGGCCTCGATCAAACTGTTGAAATCGCTTAGCATTGTTTCCTCAAAATCATATTTCGAACTTGATTTTCCCCAGACATTGGCTGCGTTATTCCAGGCGCCTGAGAATATGTGCACCTCTAGAGCGGCGCGATTCAACCCCTCATATAACGCTTTATGGCGCCGTACCTGTTCCCGACCCTCGCCTGCACCCCGCAAATATGCAATTTGATGCTCTCGTTAATGATCTTGGCCCGAACCATCTGGTAGCTGATATCAATCTGCAACTAAGTTGTATCGAGGCTATTTGGAATGCGCGCAGTTATTGGTGTTTTGTTACCAAGTTATCAGCGGTTTCAAAAACACTTTTGCCAATGATCGATCTCATCAAGAATGAGCAGGATGCGGAGGAGTTTATCACTCATCTATTCCAAAGTCGCAATGAATATGGCAATGTTTTCGCGGAGGCTAGGCAGGAGCTTGAGGGCAAATTTGAGAAAAGGGAGCATGTGAATGTATGGCTCCTTTGTTGTTTCGTAACTTATTGGGAAAATTTTTGGAGCGAGACCTCTTCTTCTAAGGGGTTGGGATGCGCAAGATTGATTGGTGCTTTAATAAATTGAAGCCAATTTGTATACCTGAAGAGATGCCCAAACTGGAAGAAATGGATGTTCTGGTCAAAATAGACAGCTTTAAGCGTCTTTATAAGACTTAACTGGAGGTTGCAGGCGCTGAAAAGTGATTGTTCAGTATGTCACTGTGCTGGTTTCTTTGTTCTAGGTGGGCTCGTGCGTCTTTGTAGTGTTAAGTTGTTTCTAGTCTTTAATGTTAGTTAAGATGCTTTAGTCTCTCGCATTTAAAATCTGAAGTTGCTTTTGTTGTTTCAATGTTTCTGGTGCTGTGGCTATGATTGCAGTGTTCTATTTTTTGGCAGGATAGGCAAAGTGTAGTAGACGGCATGCTGCTTGTACCGGCATCGTGGCAAGCCTGCCACGTCTGACAGCGTGTAGCTTACAGGTTTATCCTACCGCGTCTGCCACGTCTGACAACGTGTAGCTTCCCGATCTATTTTTGTATTTTGCCAGTCTGGCACACAGGAACAGATTGGCAGCCAGCTTGGCGTGCCTGTCGACTTCCCGTTCCATTTTCAAGTACGTACCCATAGGTGTCCTCTTCCGCAACCATGGTAACCTCTCCACCGTCCCTAATCTCCTTAACCCCCAGCGCTAGGCTTTCCCCAATAACATGTGTTACTACAATTATTAGCCACTTGAAAGTAGATTCTACTTACCGACCTAATACTTCTATTCCATGTACGTATTAGTCACTAACTACGTACATGAAATAGAAGTGCTACTACGCACTTACCTACTACCTACCTACTATAAACTACGTACTTAGTACTAATACATGGTGGTACATTTTGTGCAAGTGTGCTATTAGTACTATTGCTTGGTACTATTAATACGATTACTAATCCCTGTAAAGCCTGAATCCTCAAATCCAATGTTATGTCCATAACCTCCACCATTCTCTCTTTTCATTGAGCTAGCTGCAAATCCTTGAATATTGCGATACTACTACGAGGGAAGGGCGTTTAATGGGTTGAATCGGGGAAGCTAAAATGTACTTGGTAGCCCTGCGAAATCGACTAAACGGGTAAGTAATAGCGGCATACGCTTTCAATTCCACAGCACAGCATATCTCACCCATAACTTGATCTTTTAGGGCATGCACCGCTAGTATGGTAGGTAGCAAGTAGTATTAGAATTACTTATGTTGCTAGTACCTGCTTTTATATGTACCTAGTTGGTAGTAGTACTAGAAAATAGTAATCAGTACTATTTAGGTAGGTACTACGCCTATCACTGTACCACTACTGTCTAGTAGAACGAATCGTGTACGTACTACTGTACCATAGTACCTACTAGGTATGTATTTGTTTTCACTACTTACTAGTATTATTACTATGGGGGACTTGTACATATAAGTAGTACTACTAATAACTACGACTACATACTATTCATTAAGGGCCAGTACAATTAGATAATACCACTAATACCTACTAGTACCTGTTACCTTTTTGGACTAGTACTACTAGTTAGAACTGCTAATACCTACTTGATACCAGATAGTAGTAAGTCGGTGAGGGAAAAGCAAGTGCATATTCGCATTTATGTAAAGTTAAAAAACTGACATTCATGAGGATCAACGGTGGACTCCATAATCATACAGATCGTTCGGGCAATCGAAAGAATTACTAAACTTAGGTAGCAATGCGGCAGAACTAAGACACTAGCATCGAGTGCTTACAGTGCATTCTGTAACCATTTAGTGCCTCGTAGGTGTAGTGTACACTTGCCAGCGATGATACCAATTTCCAGTTGGTTCGCTGGGCGAAATTCTATAGAAATTGTAATACTTGTTTTCGTTTACTCTGTCTTCCATCTATTTTTTGCGGCCAAGCAGAACCTACCGTCCCTTCCCCGGACTTCAGCACCCCTCTCGTCCTCTTATAGGGGCGGCCGGTGCGGGGTTTCTACTCTCGAAACGTGCAAGTACAGTGTACATTTCTAGTGTACACTGTACGAGCCCATACTTGGGATATATGAAACTATCGACCAAAGGCAGAGCCAGTCATCGCACGGTACACACTCTCCCACCATATCGGAAATCATTTAATGTCATATCCTTTCAGTCAACCGTATAGTCTCCCTGATGAATGGATGGAACTACCAGAAGAACAGCATGAGCAATGTAAACGAGCCGGGACGAATATCTTGAGAGGGAGGACGAGATGTGCGCTAAATTTGCACACGAAAGAAAATATAGAAGAGGACCAAATTCGGATACAGTATCGGAATTTGCAAGATATTTTTACAGTTTCTGAATTTGCAAGATATTTTTAATTTGGATGAGTGTGGCAAATTCATGGGATCTAATAGTGCTATTTTTCTGTTAAGCACTGGGGGGTTCTGTTTTTGTTTCGCACCTCTATTTGAGGGCTTCTAATTTTATTTTGTTTGTTTTTTCTTTTTTTTGTTTGTTTTTTTTTTTTTTGTTTTCTTTTTTTCTGTTTTTTTAGTTCAATAAATACTCTAATGACGTCTCTTCTCGCCGAGAAAGGAAGCTCTCCTACGGTGCTTGTTACTGCGCAGATGAGTCTCTAGGTCGATCTCCTGGGCGAAGGTAATGTCGCAATCAGTACACCGCGGAGGATCCTTGCTTTCCTTAACCTTTGTTCTGCCCTTTGGTGCCTCCCACCAGCCTCGTGCACAGCTTTTTGTCCGGAACTGACGAACTCGATGTCGCAGTTGCGACAGTGAAACTTAGGCTTTTTGCCTTTCTTATTCCTCTCCCTTCTCTCCCTGTCTGTTGCGACTTTAAAAGCTGTGGTACAGACAAGGTCAATGCGGGCCTGGGCCTGGGAGGAAGTAGCCACGGAAGAGGACCAAGGGCGGTTGTACGGTGCGACGGACGGGACGAAGGCTGTGCAGAGCAAGGGGGTTGTCTTGAGTAGCTAGAGGCTTGGGAAGGAGACCCGTTCCGAATGGAGACCTGTTCGGATTCTTCGGACCCCTCCTCGGCCTCGTCGTCAATAAGGGGATGCCTAGGGTAAGCTGTGATGGCAGAGCTCTCCCCTTCGGTAGATCTGTTGACGAGGCCTTCCCTTTCTTCCCTCCGACGGAGTTCCTGATACCTTTGATGATCCTTCGGGGTGCGTAGTGGCTTCCTTAACCCTCCAACCATTCCTCGAAGTTCCAGGAAGGTTTTTAGAGTATAGCAGTCACTGAGGGTATTGCCCCCTTGAACTTCGAGCTAAGCACCGAAAGTCCAAAGAGACAAGGGACACCTGCAGTATAATGGGTATTGCCCCTTGAACTTCGGTATGCACACCGTAAGTCCAAGGAGACAAGGGACACCACTGCCTAAAGGACAACAAGGAGTCGGACGGCAACGTTTGGAGCGGGGTTTTTGGATGTGGAGGTTTTGGGTGTGGGGTTTTGGAGTGTGGAGGTTTTTGGGGGGTTTGGAGTGGAGGTTTTGGATGTGGTACTTGCTTGTTCTTGTCGGTCGAGGCTCACACCCCGGTCGACCAGCCTTTATATAGAGATTCGCAAATTACTAAGACGCACAAATTGCTACTAAATTCCAGCAAAACATAAAAAGTAGCCCTTAGACCCCCCTATTCGCCTGTTTTGAGGCGCCTCTACTGTACTGTTGTGCAGTACACGCCATTTGTGGCTCAGAGCCATGCACAGTACTGTACATGGCTCTCGTATCCCGAATTTGTGGCCATGTACGGTACTGTACATGGCTCTCGGGACCATAATTTGTGGCCACAGGACACCGGCCACTGTGAGCCACAACAGGATCATTTTTTAAGACACGGTGCCAATTATGTATGTCATTACACGACCAAGGTCGTCATACTTTTCGCAGATGTCGCAGTATTTACAGTTCGAAATCGACGTCGTTGAGGAGAACCTCCCGCCATCAACTACCCCATCCGCTCACCCCTTTTTTGGCCCTTAACATGACCAATCTTCGCCCTTCCCAGATGTAGCCGGGTTGATACTTCCTACGTGCTAATACTTCCTACGTGCTAATACGTAGGAAAGTATTAGCACTAATACGTATTACGTGCTAATACGTAGGAAAGAGAAATAAACCTATTTAATTAATTCATGCCATTCTGAGCTCATGAAGGGAAAAGAAAAATTCCCAAGAACTTGTACTACGTATTTCGTTACCTACTGATAAACTAGCGTACTTAGCAGAGCTAGTTAGTAGATAGTATCGTAGCTACCGTAGTTACAGTAGATAGTATCTACTAGGTGAATACTTATATGTTTTATGCTAATTACGGTAACATAACATTTCTTACTAACTGCGGTAACGTATACCACAGTTGTATCTACATTAGGAAGTAGTATCTGCTAAACCCTGCTACATGCTACCTAAATTCTGTAGGAGCTACCTTTTATCTATACCCGGTATTGAACTACCTATTGCCGATGTTAAATAGTACTCACTTCCTACCTATTATTAAGTAATTGCAACTATGTACTGATATGTGTGATACTGATTCTTTGTCACTAGTAACAAGTAGATAGTGAAAACTTCCTGCAGTACATTAGCGTTGACGTACTACTAGCAAATAGCTCCTTTGCGGAGTAAATTACTAGCCTTTATTACTGTGTAGTAATTACTCACTTTTGAGTAGCTACTAGTGCTGCTACCAACTCGTAAAAAGTATTAATAGTAATAGTACCTATTGTAACACAGTTCTATGTTTTAATGAACCTTAATTGCATCTACCATCCAATACATAGGTATTGGCAGGATATATACAAATGTATTACATCTGATGCCATTACCCCCACACGAGAAATAGCATCACCGCCTTACCCGATCCATCTGGATTTTCGGTTGATCCACTGACTGACTTGATCCGTTCCGGAGCGCGACAATTGATCGAGCAAGCGCTTGAGGCTGAGCTGGGCGCGTTGCTTGGCCCGAATGCTGCTGGTCTGTCATCCACGGTCATCTCGCGGCTCAAAGCAGACTGGTGGGAGGATTATGAACGCTGGCAGAAACGCGACCTCAGCGCCCGACGGATCGTCTACGTCTGGCCGGACGGGGTCTACTTCCAGCCACGAATGGAAGAAAAACAATGTACTGTAAATAAGAAACATTTGCAAATGCCAACAATGCTTCAAATTTATACATAACTGATAACGCTATTGATTGTGATTGATGTTACAAAGTCGTGTGATTAATTTTCTGATAGAGTGTTGCGCAAGCTAAAAGCCATCAGTCTTGAGATTAGTCGACAGCCTAACACCTCCGGCGCAACCAATCAGAACCTGACTTTCAAGGTTTAATCCTTTCGACACCACAAATGTACTGTAAATAAGAAATATTTGCAGATGCCAACAATGCTTCAAATTTATACACAACTGATAACGCTATTGGTGGGGAAGCCTGTTAAAACAATGATGTCTAATAAAATTGCAATTACGTAGGAAAAAACACTTTCCATCGAGACCTGGAAGCGCACAAGTTCCGAGTGGCTTTCCTATATTTATATCGCGTCTTTGCCAGTAGTTCCACCCACCTATACCCTCACCACTGCCCGCACCACAACTTCCCCCACTACTTCCCTCCACTACCCTCCCACTACCCCCTCCACTACTTCAAAAGACAATGGCCAGCTCATCTACTGGCTCAGATATCGAGGTCATCGGCGACAGCCTTGCGCTGGGGTCTATGAGATACGGGACGGTGGGGACGTCATCATGGTTGCGGAACAGGGTACCTATGGGTATGTCTTAAAGAGTTGGGTGGGCCGTTCGAGCTGCAGGGTGCAGGGGCGCGTCGGCAATCGCTATGGAGCGATGCGCCGCTATGTCAGGGGGTTAAACCCTGCAGCTCGAGAAGTTCATGTATGTTCGGGGGCGTGGAATAATGCGGCGGCGGTCTGGAAAAATTCAAGTTCGAGGATGGAATTTCAACGCGACATGGCGGCTGATCTGGAAAGGCTCCTCGATGCGGTTAGGAGACAGTTCCCTTCGGCAACAATCATCGTCATAGGGCCGCATGAGTTGGTGTGCACGCCGAAGAGGGGGTACGAGGAAATCAGGGCCAACTTCCGAGAAGTTGCAGTGGAGCTCAATACGATCGTCACCGTTCTGTCATCCTCCTGCGACAAGTTTACGGGAGTAATATTTAGAGATATTAGTGACTTTACTGCTAATTCTGTAGATGGTATCCACTTCAAGGGCTATGCGCCGTTCGCTGCCCTGAATATTTAGTTTAGTGTAGTACTATTGTAATAGGTTTGTTTTTTGCGTCGTTGCTCGGTTGAGAGCAACGCCGTGGCCCTAGTATAAATCAAAATCCCCATGGCGTCGCTCTCAAACGTATAACATTTAAGTTAGTGTATTAACCTTTATGATATTGTATTAGGTTTGTTTTTTGCGTCGTTGCTCGGTTGAGAGCGACGCCATGGGGATTTTGATTTATACTAGGCCCACGGCGTTGCTCTCAACCGAGCAACGACGCAAAAAACAAACCGAATACAATATCAATGTAGTACCCTTTATGATATTGTATTAACAAACCAAATAATATTGTATTAGGTTTGTTATCAGATATTGTATTAGGTTTGTTAATACAATACAATACAATATGTATTAACAAACCTAATAATATTGTATTAGGTTTGTTAATACGATGCAATATATGATAACCTAATACAATATCTGATATTGTATTAGGTTTGTTAATACAATATCTTAAAGTGTACTACATTGATATTGTAAATATCAATGTATTATGATATTGTATTAGGTTTTTTTATAATATCAATGTAGTACCCTTGATATTGTATCAGGTTTGTTAATACAATAATGTAGTACCCTTTATGATATTGTATTAAAAAACCTGATACAATATCATAAAGGGTACTACATTGATATTGTAAACAAACCCGTGTAATACAGAAAATGGTCCTCCCCTCGTGTAATACAGAAAATGGTCCTCCC